>CM027833.1:40451288-41656288 GCA_016097485.1 Eucalyptus sideroxylon x Eucalyptus melliodora | reverse complement strand
AAATTCCCATTGCGTACACAAAGACTACAATTTCGCTTTTCTGCCTTATAAAACTTCTTGCAAAAAGAAAACTGTTACGGCAGAGAATTTTTAATAGCTTTATTTTCACATAATTTCCTATGTGTGAGGTGATTACACTAGAAAGGTCATGCGAAATTAATAAACAAAGATTCGCCCCCAAAAAATCCTTTTGCTTCATGAAACATTTCCTTTCGGCGTTTTTGCCTTATAAAATTTGCTACAGTAGAAAAACTATCACGACAAATGTGTTCAAAAAGCATTATTTTATATTATTTTATATTTTTGACACCTATATTTCGACATTTTACTTAAGACTTAATAGCTTTAAAAGTTAGGAATTAGTCACCAAAAATAAAATAAAAAATCATTAAAAAAGGTATTGTGTTTTCACTATTGCACTGCACATTGAATGGTCTTTTCTTAATTTCTTCCAAAAAATTCATCATCAAAAAGAAAAAAATTAAAAATTAAACAAAAGAAATTAATTACCAAAAAAAAGGAAATGAAAAGAGAAAACGTGGAAGGGGCTGGGTCAAGCCGAATCCCGCCTTGGCCTGGCCCTCCTTTTTCTTTCTTTCCCCGCATGGGCTAGACCCTTCTCCCCTTCGGCCCAGCCCATGCCGACTTCGTCCTCCTCATGTCCATCTTCGCACGCGGAGCTACAAAAAAGGAAAGCAAACCAGCAGAAAAAGGGAGAGGTAGGCGTATAAAGAAAAAGCATCGAGCGGAGAGTGAAAAAAAAAAAAGAAAAAGAAAAGAAAGAGCCCTCCTCCTAAGGGTAGATCGTGACAGCTTGGCGACTCCCTTTGGAAACTTGGTTTTAAACCTTAGAGGACTTAGGGTATAATTAATCGTGTTCAAAAATATTTTTGTTTGGCAGCAAGGATTTCAAGTAGGCCCCTGACATTAAAGATGTTAAATGTTTTTGCAAAATGGGAGGTATAAGGGGAAGTGTTTGCTCACATTTGTCTTGCAGGAATGTGTAGGAATGTATGATTTATTTTTTATGTACAAAGTGTTGTTTGCCTATAAATTATTATGCATGTATCGTTTGCATTACATTACACCCTAGAACACACAACCTGCCACCGGACCTAGGCCGCATAAGATTTCTTAAGATGGTGTAAAGATGGATACCACTCCGACTACGATCATGTAGTACAAGTCGCCCATCTCAACCCGAAATTGCTTTCTTGATGTCAAAGGTCCCCACCCTGGTCTACAACCATGCAACACGGGTCAGTTCTTTAATGAAGCCGAAGTCATGGGTAACACGACCTAGTCGTGATCTTGCTGGTTCGGTCCGGTGATTATATGGCTCCATTTTAAGCAGTATAGATTAGAAATCGAACCACATCCCATGTGTATGTCTATGCAATTAAAAAAAAAACAAAGAGAAAAGTCGTCCCCCACTGTAAGTACCATTCTTTTTTTTTTTTTGCTTTTTTTAATTGAATTTTCATCTTGAAATTCGTGGAAATCAATTGAATGTCCTCGGTGATGTAGGCTTATGATTTAAAAAATTGGCAATCACTTTTGATAAGTGAACGTTGAATGCAAGTTCTAAAACTTTGATTTGGCCCTGTTGAACACATGGTTTTGTTTAAACTTCTAGTTATGGGCTCAAAATCGCATTTAAAAAAAAGTGCCAAAAAAAAAACTTTCAAATCAAGATTATGTTTTGCGGCCAAAAATTAAAAAAATTAAGATCATATTTTTGATCAAATTCTTTCTTTCTCACATTTTGGGATTGAAATTCAGATAATATTTTGTGTATAGATTTCTCAAAACAAAAGTCACTTCATTTTTGCAAGAGAGAAATCATAAATCAATCTTTAAAAATCAATGCCACTTTTGCATATAAAACTTTTAGAATAAGTGTGGACATTCGATTAATAGCCGTCAATCCATCTTTTAATGATGCCCCTTCTCTTATGACTAATTTTGCATGCCCCTTCTCTTTTTCTCATTCACATACTCCACATACTAACATTGTCATCTTTTTTGCAGGTTATGCGTGATGCTCCTTAACATTCTCGTGTTGGACCACATAGAGAAGTGAATTTTTGAGTTAGGACAAAAGTTGATTTTTACCATTATCTATATAAGAGTTTCTTGTATTATATCATTATTCTTATTCTTGTTAAGAATCATGTTTTCCATTTTGGGTTTTGATTGCGAATCCAATTGATGCTTTTGTAAATCATGCGACTCACATTTTTTAATGATGAAATTCGATTTCGTGAAAATCATCCCTAAAAACAACAATAACAAAAATAAAAAAATAAAAAACTCAAAATTGTTTCAAACGAACATTTACGTCTACCTTCAAAATGTTTTGAAAATATATTTCGAGAAAGCTTTGCTTAAGGCCCTCTCTTCGTGTGGTCATTTTCTCAAGTAGAATGAGGAATTTATTTGAGATCGACATCGGCCCCTTCTAAAAGATAAAAGTGTAGGCTCATGGAACTTGAGGAGCAAGCATGCATCAAGGCTTCGTCCGCGCCAATTTTCCATAGAGGCAGAATGAAGTTGAATTCCGTTCTGGGAAGTTTCATTATTCGCAAATGCCTTAGGTGCCAAAATAGCCCATCGATCTCGTTCACTTTGCATGATGAGACAAATGAAGGGAGTTGCCAAGTATCCAAAAGGGTGAATTTGAAGGAAAAGTAAACTGTATCGATTCCAATTATCCATTTCTAATACCATTTCTGAATGATTTTCTTTTCATTATCAAGGAGACATCAAGAGTACCAAGTTTTGTAATGTTCCAACAAACGCGATGAAGCATTATTGAGTCATGTTCATCTTAAACAAGAAAAAAAAAAGATTCAAATGATGAAACAGAGGGGCAATATTATCCCTTCCTCCATGAAAGATACCTTGGGATGTTGATCGCCCGACTTTGAAAAGGATGTATCCCGTTCCTAAACTTGATTCTCTTCAGCATAAAAAATGACATATCCTTTTTTTTTTTATATAGGACAGATTCAAATAGAACAAAGGTTTGTCAAATAAAGAGTGGGAGAGCAACATTTGATTTTTGAAAAAAAAAAAATCTCTCATTTCCCCACCAATGAAGTGTGCTGGAACAACATTGTCAAATTCATCCAGAAATGATGTATTGTTCCTCAATTGAACCTAATTAGGTATAAATATAACTAGTTTCATACAGGGTGATAAATGGGGAAAAGGTTGCACCTTGACCATAGAAACAGCACCTTCCACCAAGGAATTAGGCAATAAATGGGCAAAACATCTTAAGAACAATATCCCCAAATGTGGAAACAATGACCAATCCTCATCCTTTCAAAAGAAAGATATTGAAAAACACATCTAATGATCCATATTTAAATTTTTCAAGCTCCTTGTTAATTAAACGTCTCTTCGAAAAGAGCATTTGAAAAAAACGGGATTTGAACTTTGTAAATTGTGTCAATTCCAATTGCTCATTTTGATAGCGTCTCTAACATGATTCTTTCTTTCCTTTGATAGGAAGACATCAAACGCTTAAAGGCAAATGCAAGCGAAGGGTAATGTCGAGTTACCAAATATCCATGAGGGTGAATCCAAAAAATGTTAGCACTTAAAAGATAAAAGCGGTAAAGGATAATAATGTATCATGTCCAACATTTCAATCCCTAAAGATTTTTGTACTAACATATTCTTTTACATTCTTTACAGGATTACCGAGTCACTATGCCACAGGTAAGTACCCTCATTCTCAAAATTAAATAAATAAACAAGAATTTCCATTACAAATGAGAACCTTTGGCGCTCTCCTAGAGACAAGCACAAAAATGAAAAATTGAAAAAATATATATTTCTACAAGCTTTTTGAACATTTTTTTAATCTCAAAATTGTTTCCTCAATTTGTGGATTATTCATTTTGAATCAAAATTCCCTATGGAGATTAATCTAATCAGATGATCTCAGTAGAGTGAAATGGATATGTTAATCATGCCAAGCAGAGAATACTTAGGATGAGGAAAGGCAAGCCATTTCCAAACACATCCTTCAAACACTTTTGAGAGTTGAGTGAAATGCGACCTTCTCCTAGGAAGAAGGATCATTCACATTGAGTGCAAAGATCGAAATGATAAAAGTGTTTCCTTCACCAATCCCAAGCACCGTACTAATCTCTTGCTAGCCCTTTGGGCAAAATAAATATGATCCTTCAAAGATCCCCGTCAAGAACGACCCTACATTAGGGCAACATAGGAGGTTACGGTTGTGTTGTAGAGCGAAAGATTAAGAAATATTATATTACTTTCACTTGCATCAATCTTCTGGTGATAGCTTCAAAGGAATTCTTATCAGAGCTTGACTCATCCCAAGGTGAAGAAAAGCATTTACTTCTCTACCCAAACACTAATACCCGTTGCTTTAACCAATTTGGGCCTAATTGTTCGTTTCCGAATCATGAGTGGTGATCATCTCCCTTCACTGGGGCAATGCATAAGAATTGACCACATACAATCGACGTTTACGAGAAAATGTGAAAAGCATCTCAAAAGTCATAAGAGCTCTAAAAGTTCAAAGAGCAAAGAGTTCAACAAAATTAAAGGGCATGAAAAAGCAGTATCCTAGTGAAAGCAAGGCCAATGCTCGTCAAGAAAAAAAGCCAAAAAGCCACATCTTATGTGAAAGAAAAATTATCAAAGTCCAAGTGCTTGCGTAAAAAAATCATCGCAAGTTGTTGACACCTAAATTTTGGCGATCCGATCATTTATTTTATACATAAAAGTTAGGGACTAAACTTTAGCCCATAAACAAAAAATATTAGTCAATTGCATATAGATGTTCGAAGGGTTATCATCAATTCACTGCACCCACGTTAGAATTGGCTTGATATGAGAATGGTCCTCATGGGATTCGGTTACGGAAATCCGCAATTGTGGGTTCCTTGCCCACTCACGCATTTGCTTGAGTAAAGTCCAAAAGTTGACCGATTTATCCGTTGAAGAAGAGAAAGGAAGTGAAAATCCTTGAGATATTTGGTTGATTCGATGGACACGAAATGAGGGGGATTGCTAGTGAGGGGATCGGCAAACATAGATTGAGAGAAACTGGAAAGGTTTTGCTGAAATTTATTCTTTCTATGGTTGAAAAAGGGCTATTGCGGGAAGTGAATAAGCAAAAGGATCGGTAGATTGTTTTTTCGTATCTTCACACCAAGGGGGAGGATATATTCAAAACAAAAAGGGGAAAGTGGAATTTCTTCTTCAGTGGCATGGTCACAGAAAAAATCACAAGAATAGGAAAGAACTAAAACATAATATGTAGATTTATTCTCTTTCCTTGAAAGCCTAGGTTATTCTTACCTATAAAAGGACCATCTATAGACAAGCAAGGAGGAGGCCACACAATTGAAGACATGGCCATACACTGAATTGAGGGAAACAGAACACGTGAGAAAGAGAGGAGAGGTCCTTCGGCTAAGCCTTGGTTGAAACACCACTCGTGCTATCCCTCCGCCTCGGAGCCCAGCGACATTGAGCACCTGCTGCCGCGAGCTCCAACCTTAATGACGAAGCTGCTGTTCGAACGTGCCACCAGCACCGACGCTCAAACAGAGAGCATCTCTGAAATTTCCGTCCAAAACTAGCTGTGATCCAAGCTTGCTCGGAGCCTACTCCGCAACGTTTTAAGCTGTCCCGACAAGTTCCAGCAAGCGTTTGGGCCACGCTTCACTTTTGCCACTAGAAGAAGTTTGCTCTCAATCAACCTTGAAAGGAAGTCCATTCGGTGGAGAGTCTGCAAAGGTGCAAAGGGAAAATAAAAAATATAAATTGTGAAAGTGGCGGGTGTCAGGCGAAGAAAACGTGATCTGGATCCAAGAAGAAGAACGTGAAGTGGAGATCTTGAAGGAGAGAGAAAGCATCACAAGAGGGATAGTCCATAAATTCATTGCGGTCCTTTCTTCTTTTTGCTCTAGCCAAGTTGAGGCGTCCATCGGGCCTACTCGTCCACTCGGTCAAGAACCACCATCGAAGTTTGTGTTTTGCAGGTCCATCTCACCGTCGACGCGGTCGCTGTTTGCTGTCATCAACATTGCCGCACGCTGCCCACCGCCATCCGAGCCTCAAAATTCACATAATTACGGCAACAAACCGAAGGATTCTCGGCGAAGGCCTGGCTTTAAATTAGAAGATTTCTTTTCCATTGCTTGCGGTGTGGAATTTACGTGTGTGCAGGTTATTTGGGTCAGAGGGACACGTGAACCCGATCAAAAGGACCATGTCAGTTTGAAGTCCAAGAGAGCCTTCGTGAGCCAGGCCCATCTCTTGGAACTTCCGGCATCCATCAAAAATTTATCGACCCATCATCATTGCTCGACACCACCAGATTACTCCGGTGATATTGACAATCCTCGATGCTCCGGCGAGTCCTCCACCGAGCTCAGAGCCATCACCACCGCAATTCGCATGATTCGTTGTCCCTCTGAGTTTGGAAACGGTATCCGAGTGATATTGCAATTTAGGTAATAATTTTCATCAAATTGATCTTCATATATTTTTATTGCCTAATTTGTGAAATTGCTATCTCGTATGAATCTTTAAATGATGCTATCGTATCCATAAATATAAAGTATCTTTTTAAATTGGGAAATCTTCCTAATTTCACAACGTGCATAGGATTGACGGTCCGATTTCACACTCGAAATATGACTCGCAATCGCACGGAAAAATCGCCAATCCGATCTCACGCTCGAGATTCAATTCGCGGTTTTATTTAAAATTGGCCAATCCGATCTCATGCACGAGATACGATACGTCAATTTATTTTCCAAAATTAAATGGACATGGATGATATCTTGCTTGATTTGGTGCCGTGTTGTTTTTTATGCCTTTATTTGTTCGCTCCCGTAAAAGGAAAAAATAAAAAAAATAAAAAACATTTGAGTTAGATTAGGTTCATGTTAGAATTACTTATTTTAGGATTATTTTGCATGTTTAGAATAGGAAATTTATTTATTTCGAATTCCTTAAATAAAAATCCAAAAAAGATGCATTCATTTAAGATATTAGTTTTATATTAGGATAGACTACATGCTTATTAAGAAAATAAAAAAAAAATCATGTGCACGTCATATAGCGTTAGGGTCACGAAATGCACGTCATTTAGTGATTGTTGCTAGGTTCATTTAATTAGAAATTGCCCGTCATTAGAATTAAGTCATTAGGTTAATTTAGATTGCACATTTAATCATTGCATTTCTTTAGAAATTATTTTACTCATGTCATACAACTTAGGTCATATTGCCATGTCATATCATCTTAGATTAGTAGCATGCATTGCATGATTATCATTAAATAAGTGAAAACAAAAAGAGAAATTGCGTGTTAATTAGAAATCATATTTAGGATTGTTGATGTGAATTCTAAACTAACAACGCAGATGCTTTCGTTGCTACGAGGTAAGTCCTGCAATTTATTCATTGCTTTCTTGGATGTTAAATTGGTGGTTTACGCACCTGCATGATCGCCTCACATGTTAGGGAAATAATTTTAAAATCAATTCAAGCTGCCTGCTAAACATTTTTCGAAATAAAAGAGAAAGGTACCGAAAGGGCGTTAGAGAAATCTAACGTAATCAAGTCCCCTAACTCATAAATCTCTAGTTCGTAGGAGTAAAGTAAATCTCCCGTTACTTTGCTTGGGTTTCTAATCGACCCATCAAAAATAGATTAGTGGCAACTCCTAATTGAAAATCAATTGCATGTTAAAAACTTGAACCTAAGTCGCGAATTGGTATGGGCTTGGGAGAGCCCGAGTTAAGTCTAGGCTTAACAATCCATTAGCCAAACCCTAGGTGATTTAAACCCCGAAAAATTTGATCACGACACAAGTGCAAAGGAAATTAGAGAAAGGAGCAAAGCTTCCATGCAAAAATAATTAGTCAAGAGACTTTCGAGATGTACTGTGTTTCAAAAGCCAAATGATTTCAAAAAATCGAGTAACCTGGTCACAATGCCATGATGGTCACCGACTCTTTAAAAACCCTCTTGAAAATTTTAAGCCTTCCGAGCCTCTCCCAAGACAACAATACAACCCTCTTCCGAAGTTTCTTCTGATTGGGATAGTTTGAGTGAAAATGAGAATGCCACAAAGAAGCCACTGCTTGAAGGAGTGGAGGTATTTCTATCTTGTCTTATCTTCCAAGTTTTCAACTTGTAAACCCGATGAAGATAGCGACAAACGTTCCTTTATTGGCCTCAAAGCAATAATCCATTTATGTAAGCCCACAACCGAGCCTATATTGTGATCCTTTCAAAAGACCCTTTTAATTGATCAGATTGTGCTCATCGCAAATGTTTCTAAAAGCTTTTGACATGGGTTATGTAAGATATCCTCAGCAATCAGTTACTTCCCACGCGAATAGATGGGATCAAGCAGCCATTTTATCAAGATTGTGTGAGAAAATCCTTTCTGACTAAGAAGCTCTAGTTTGGCATGCTTAATGAACCTTTTTCATGAGTCATAGCCGTTCTAATAAGAACTTAACTCCCAGAGAATTTGACGATTAATGATATATCCCCGAGCAAGATGATAGTTTTGCGCCACATGACATTGATTGACATCAAATGTTCTTCTAAAGTAGTCAAACTTAGCTTGATTAGCTTGTTTAATTAATGCTGTAATATTGTCAATACGTCTCTGGATGATGTCTCTAATAACATTTGCTCAAGTTGAGTTTGACAGGATTCCTCAATGAAGCCATGCAGTTTTCAAAGGGATAACGGGTGCTTCCCTAAAAACCAAAGTTTCATGGTTAGCCTTAAACCATGTCATCTTCAAAGGTTCATGGTCAGCCTCAAACCATGTCATCTACAAGGTTCATGGTTAGCCTTAAACCATGCCATTTCTAAAGGTTCATGGTCAACCTTAAATCATGCCATTTTCAAGTTTGGTGGGTTTATCCTTAAACCACGGGGGGTGGCTTTTCCTAAACCACACGGTTTGTGGGTCATTCTTAAATCACAAGATTGGTGGGTTTATCCTTAAACCATGCGATTGGTGGCTTTTCCTAAACCACACGGTTCGTGAGTCATCCTTAAACCACAAGGTTAATGGGTCTATCCTTAAAACCACCAAATTTGTGGCTTTTTCTAAACCACACAGCTTGTGGGTTTATCCGTAAACCACGTTTATTAGTATCTAGTCGAAACCCGTTTTTACACTATGAGACATTTTTTCCAGTCGAAACCCGTTTTTACATGGTGAGACATTTCTTCCAATCGAAACCCTTTTTTACATGGTGAGATTATCGCATCTAGTCAAAACCCGTTTTTACACAATGAGACCTTTCTTCCAATCGAAACCTGTTTTTACATGGTCAAACTATCACATCCAATCAAAACCCATTTTTACAATGTGAGACATTTCTTCAAGTCGAAACCTGTTTTTACACGGTAAGACTATTACATTCAGTCGAAACCCATTTTTACACGATAAGATCTTTCTTCCAATTTAAACCCGTTTTTACACGGTGAGACCTTTCTTCCAGTCGAAACCCATTTTTACACGATGAGACTATCTATGAAAGTTAGTACAAGCACTTAGAGGGGATGAATAGGTGTAAAAACAAATTTCCCCAAGTAAAGTGTGCAACTTAAATCAGCAATAGATTATGAAAATGAAATTAGACTTTTGTAACTGTCAATGATGATAGACTTTGAGTCTTGAGTCTGGCAGTCCGGGGGTCTTCAAACTTTGATGGAAGAGTCTGCAAGTCTTCAGACTAGACTGATGGAAACGTTTTGTCAACTTCAAAACACTTAAGAAAGTTTTCTCCAACAGTCTCCCCCTTTTTTATGGTGACAAAACTTTCCTGCAAATTTGGATAATTTTGACCTGTAAAACATTACTCAAGCAAACATGGATATCTCACAAAAGATAAATGGCTTAGTAAAGATAACATTAAAATCTGCATCCACAAAAAGTAGGTTAGTTCTGTAAATGAGCAAAGCCATGAGATATCAATAGTGCTTAAGATAAACAAACGTTTAAACAGTCAAATCCAAATCCAATCCAATTCCAAACAACCAAACACAGCCAAACACAAAAGCAAAGTCAGTCAAACACAAAGGTCAAGAATTCAGGAGTTTAAATCTCAAATCTGCACACATCTCTCCCCCTTTTTGTCATCATTAAAAAAGGTAGAGATAAAAAGAGAATGGAATTAATATTGCTTGGGAACATGAACAAGCTGGAAATCTCCCATTGACTAGACAATCCCTTCCAGCTTTTTCAAATCCTCCTTCAGTTGCGCCACATCTTCACCCTTAGCATTTACTTGAACTTGAAGAGCAAGGGCATGGATTTGATCATGCAAAGAAACTGAAGAGGTTTAACCTGCATTTTGCAAGTTTTGTACTTCACATCCCAAAGCATAAATTTGGCCCCGCATCTCCAAGAGAACATCAAGCACTCTATGAAAGTCTACTAAGTTATCAATCTAAGTACTAGCTTCTGCTCAATCAGATGGTGTATTGGCAGATGATGGCAAATCAGCATGATCACGCAAATTGGGCGATGAAACATCATGTCCCTCCTCATGAAATTGAGAGACATAGATGTCCTTTGGATCTGCTAGAGAACGACTTACTCTTTCACTGGTGGAGAAAAATATTCCTCATGCTCTGCTTCTGCTTGTTCTCCTCTTCCCTCTTCTTCTTCCTCCTCAATCCTTTCCTCCTCTACTTCTTTCTCCAATTCTTCTCTCTCTCCAGTCCTCTGTTTTGTCTCATCCTTATCTTGCTTCTGTCTTTCCTCAGTCTCTGGAACAGAACAACTCAATGCAAGCGCAGAAATAGTGATATCATCCTCGTCCTCTTCATCTTCCAAGATGAGTGCTCTTCTTTTCGTCGATTGAGCAACCATGGGCTCCTTCCATTTTCGCTTTGTAGCTGAAGAGACTGGAAGAGTCTTGATAGGGGTTTTCACCTTGAATTTCTCCAAAGCCTTGTTAAGTTCCTTCGGAAGCATTTTAGAGACCATCTTCAGTCCCACCACCATTTGATCGCATGTTTGAACATAGAGAATACGAGGAGGCTGAATATTCAAATATCTGAACAACTTGGTCACAAGTGCTGAGTAAGGAAGTTGACTCTTGTCCTTCACCATTGTTCTGTACATGTGGAACATAATGGTGTGTGGAATAGAGAACTTTTTGCCAGTATTGATGGCATACATCAGCTTTGCCTCCAAATTTGAAACGTCAGTCTTTGAAGTTGATTTTGGTCTGAGGCAGTTAATCACTATCTTGTGAAGTAAAATGTTGGACATATTCATCCTCGAATAGGAAATCTTTCCTTCCGTTGTTCTATCTGTGATATAGCTAGTATGAGAACCTAAAGGGGGTGAATAGGTAAAAAGAAATTCCTTGAAGATTGCACAATATTTAAACAGTTAAAGAATTTGCAACAGTTAAAAAAATCAATCGCAAGACTGAGTAAGGGAAAGAGAGAATTTAACACGCGGTTTATAGTGGTTCGGCTTGATTCAAGCCTACGTCCACTCTTCTGCACTGACAGCCAATTGGCTGGATTCCACTATGATCAAAGAGCTGTTACAGTGTTGATCTTCCTTGATTTCTAGGTGTAGATGATCTACCACACTCGCTCAAGGTGTCACTAAGTATGAACACTCTCTGTGTAAACAATTTCGCTCAAGCTGTATCGACTAACAATCAAGGTTCTTCAGACTCTGGAATTTTTCTATCGATCACACACTTAAAACAACTAGAACGTCTTCCTTTTATACTCCTTTATGCCATCATAGCCGTTGGCACTTACCAAAGGAATTCCTCCAATCTACCCGTTGGACGGAATCAATCAAGAAGATCATCCGAGCTATTTAAGGAATCTGATGATAGCCCATCAATCTGTTCGCCCATACAATCGGGATCTTGGTTTCCAAGAATAGAACATTCCAAGATTATTTCGTCGACCACCGGATCTTCAATCGATCTTAGATGAGAATCAAAGAATCTGAAATATTTATCCAACCAAAGAATCTTTTCCGAGGATAGGATCGAATCCTCAACCATTTACCTCGGCTTTGGATTTCCTTCGTCACTTGGATTAGAAAGACTGTCAGTGAGAATAGACTTAAGTCTTGAGTCTTGAGTCTTGAGACTTGAATCTTGAATCTTGAGTCTTGCGTCTTGAGACTTTGAACTGTCGGTCTCCGAACATCCAGACTTAGACTGAAAGAAACGTTTTGTCAGCTTCAAAATATTCTGGAAAGATTTCTCCAACATCCTGAACAAGCTCTATCATTGCATGAGTAACAGACACACCGATAGGTTGATATATCCCTCTTTCAACCCCAATCACATCAGCCAATGTATTCATATCAACCACATAGTCATGATCTCAAACACTGAAAGAGAATCTATTTGCATCCAAGAAAGGGTTATGCATCTTCGATGATTTCTTCGTCTTCTCGATGTGCAACACTCTAAGGTCTAGATGGAGAAGATGGACGCTGCTGAGAATGTTGTGGGCTCTGCTGCTGTCTAAGAGATTCTTCTTCCTCAGTGAGATCAAAGTGCGTAAGCCCCTCATGCATTTGTTGTGGTCCCTTGTTTGCGATCCTCAAAGACTTTCTTTGAGACAATATCTTTCACAATCTTTGAGAGATTCTAAGCTTGTTTCCCAAGAAAGATGAAAACTTTTTGAGGATTAAACAAGAGAAGAAGACAGAAGTGGAAGATCTGTGCTCTCTTAGGGTTTTTGTGTGTAAAACGAAGAAGCACCAACAGTATATAAGGCAGTCGAAGCGAGGCATACAGAACGTCGTAAAAAGGAAATATAAAAATGCCTTTTAAAAATAACTACCTTTTCAAAAATTAGATAACTGTCATTTCAAAAATAACTTCTTTTTCGAAAAGGAATGATTGCAATAATCACGAAAATTGGGAAATAACATCAATCAATTTCGGATAGATGATCGTACCTTTTCAAGATTTGATCTGAGAGATAAGTTTTTAAAATAGAAGTAACTTACAATCGTAAATCTTGATTGTCTGAGTGTAAGTGTCTTTAGACTTTTAGTCTTGAATCTGAACTTCCTTAGACTTTAAAATATTGAGTCTGGAACGAATAACTTTGAATTAATTTTTCTCCAAAGGCTTTAAATAATATATCCGCCTGTTGATTCTTTGAATTAATAAACTGAATTCGAAACTTCTCCATTTTAAACATGATCTCTAATGAAATGATGTCGAATCTCTACATGTTTTGCTCTTAAGTGAAGAATCAGATTCTTGGTGAGATTGATTGCACTAGTGTTGTCACATTTGATCTCAGTACATGAGTCTTCAATTCCAAAGTCTCTTAACTGTTGTTTTATCCACAAAATTTGTGAACAACAACTTCCAAGAGCTACATATTCTACTTCTGCTATAGAAAGAGTTACTGTACTTTGCTTCCTTGAAAACCAAGATACTGTCCTATTTTCAAGTAGTTGACAGGTGCCCGAGGTACTCTTTCTATCAACTCTACATCCGGCTAGGTCTGTGTCTGAGTATCCAAGAAGAGTAAAGTCTCCTTCTTTAGGATACCAGAGACCCAAATTTAAAGTTGAGGCAATGTATTCGATAACACACTTTGCGGCACTTAAATGATATTCTTTAAGGTCTGATTGAAATCTGGCACAAATACAAACACTAAACAAAATGTCAAGTTTAGAAACAGTTAAATAAAGAAGTGAACCAATGATACTCCTATATAGCTTCTGGTCAACTTTCTTTCCTTCTTCATCTTTGTCCAGCTTCAAAGAACTTGACATTGGTATATCAGTCTTTTTGCAATTTTCTAGTCCAAACTTTTTGACAAGTTCTTTTGTGGCATCCCAAAAATTCAAGACAAGCTCTAAGGTGTATTAAAGCCCATAATTAGGTAATGAAATTACCTGTGGTTTATGCTTTAGCCATTAGTCTCCTCTTAAGACTAAGTGATATAGGCTTGTGTTCATGAGTTTTTAAATTAGTAATATAGGATAAATTAATAAGAATGATTTATTCTTGGCCATGTGAAATTTAAAATTTGAAATCTATAAAAAGAAATAATTAAAGATGAATAATTGAAAATGAAATTGTGGGTTTAATTAGGTTGGGCCTTAGGCCCATTGGCTTGAGATTTTGGTGGGCCGAATGGCCGGCCCAATTGAGGCCCATGAGGAGTGACCGTCGACCATGAGGGGGGAGGAGTGGCCGGCCCACTTCTTCCAATTCAAGCCCAAGCCCAAGCCCATCTTGCATGTGGCATGCCAAGTGGCAAAAAGAGGCTTGCATGCATTGGCCATTGAGAGAGGCAAGTAATCATTGCCAATGATGGAGATTTGGGGGAATAAAAGGGAGAGGAAGAGAGAGAGTGGCCGGTTGAGAGCCACCGTCCAAGTGAGAAAGAGAGAGAGAGAGAGTGAGGCCGCGAGGGAGAACGAGTTCGCCCATCGCCACCCGCACGCCGTCCGTCCGTCGCCGATGTGCCGTTTGTGTGCCGCTGTCCGCTTGGTCCTAGAGGCAAGTTGGGACTGATTTCCACTCTTGCATGTGTGCCTTTCATGTGTGATTTGTTGGTGGTAGAATTCAGATGTTAGGGTAGACAAAACCGAAGCTAGAATGTGACTTGTTCTTGAGTATGTTTGCTGTTTTCGTGTGAACAGCCTGACCCAGAATCTTGTGAAGGCTTGCATGCATGTTTTGAGTTGGATTTTGACTTTTATTCCTTCATGAATGTTGTATCTAACATCTTAAAATACAACATACTAAAATTTGGGATAAAATTGTGGAGATTTAAGGGGTCAAATTCTCATCCTACGAAGACACTAGATCTGGAACGATTTTGCTGACCTTTTGGTAGATTTGTGGTTGCATGTCGATTTTTACTAATAATCTCTCTTCGACTTCTTCATGAAACTTGTAGAGAATATCCTAAAGAAAAACATACTCAAATTTTAAGCAAAATGAGTAATTGTAGCCTAGTGAATTGATTTACTCTTGAAGACGGTAAATCTGGAGACACGGTACAGGACACCCTAGAATTCATGGACCCATATGGTAACTATTCTTTGGAAATTTGACTTAGATCCCTTAATTAAAGTTGTAGGGGACCTCTTGAAGTAAAAAATATCCAAATTTCAAAGAAAACGAAGAAGAATAAAGGGGTGAAAACTAGGTATTTCAGAGATGACTACACTGGACATTTCGGTGCGAGAACTAGAAGCTTCGGATGACTCTTGAAAATTATCTAGAACGAATCTGGCCTATAATTCTGCATAAAAAAATCTACTTTAGTTTCTTAATTATAACCTGGTAAAATTTCATAATTTTCGGAGGTTGTTCGGGTATTTTAATGGAATTATTTCAAAAACTGCACATTATGTTTCTATCCAAACTGTCACGCTATATTTGTGTGAATTATATCTTTTGTGTGGAACTCTATTGGGCATGTGTTTTTCATGAAATTACTATCTTATTGTCTTGTCTATCACATGCCTTGATTTCATGATTTTTGAGAAGCACATGGATATTTAATTTAAATATTTTCTAAAAATGGTACATGCTGGAATTTTGTAAAAGGCATGAAATATGGACCATTTTAAATTGCGTGGACTCCATGAATTGTATTGATTGGATGATAGTGTCTTGCTGCATGTATGATAATGATTTGAGATGCATGTATGAATTCAATGATGAATGTGATCTTGATTACCATCACATCACATGCCATGTTAAAATTGAACTATAATTGAATATGAGAATTGAGATAAATGAGAAGGCCGTCGGAGGTGTGAGCCGACGATGCCCCGGGAGTGTCGGAATGCCTGGCTAGAAGGGTACGGCCGGTTGCCCGGTGGTCATGAGTGGCTGGATACCGAAGGGCCTCGAGAGTATCGAGAGGTGTCGAGATGCCCAAAGAGTGGGGGAGCCAGAAGCTTGGCATGTATTGTGCCGAGGGATACCTCGCGATGCCAATTTAGGTGCGAGATGCCTAGCTAGAAGGGTACGGCCGGTTACCCGGTGGCCTTAGATGGCTGAATGCCAGAGGGTCCTTGTGATGCCAGTTGGGGTATGAGATGCCCGAAGAGTGGGGGAGCCGGATGATTTGATTATATCTTGGATACATGTGGGATGCAAACATTGGTCCCGAGAAAGAGAAATGTGGCGGTCTAAAATGAAATTGAAATTGAACTATGCATGATGATATATGCATGACATGATGATGATGTTACATGCATGGATGCATGGCAATGATGATGGTACATGTGATATGATGATGATGTTACATGCATGGATGCATGGCAATGATGATGGTACATGTGATATGATGATGATGTTACATGCATGGATGCATGGCAAAGATGATGTCATATGTGACATGATGATGGTAAGTGTACGATATGATGGTAATGACTATATGATGATGTATGTACATGAGGTACGATGACATGTGCATGATACCAAGGTAAGTTGTGCATGGATGCCCTAATGACATGTGATGCTATGATTGTGATGATTGTGTGGCATGATGCATTGAGTTAGTTTATTGGTCATTTACCTGCTGAGTGGTTGTACTCACCCCTTCGAGGACCAACATTTTAGATTAGCAAAATGCTGCTTCCTGCTGTCACGCAGAGTGTCTTTTACGGTCTTCCTTCCGATGTAGAGGTCGAGTGTGTGGAGATCGACTGTCCCACCATTCCTAGACTGACGTTTATTTGAGTTCGCGCCTTAGTGATGTATGACGTGGGCCTAGCTGAAGGCCCTATCATTCAAGAGTTCATATCCGTCCATGTTCAACGAGATGGGGCAATGCGAGGGATGTTGCCGCCACCACCGCCTGATGCATCGGGATGGGTGTGAGGGCCCGTGCGTGAGAAGTAGGAGCTGAAAATTTTTGGGATGATTAGCCGACACTAGTGATGGGGGATCTTGCACGATAGACATAGTGGGTCGAGTGTCTCTTTTTGGGTTTATGGCCGAGTGTGGCTTCATGTCCTAGCCTTTCTTTTGATGTACCGACCCAAGGAAACCCATCATGGAAAATATGTAAATAAAAGTGTCGTGGCTTTATCTTTTCTTATGATGTTTAGTGGTGTGCAATTGTATCATGGTTGTTGGGGGGAGAGATGGCGATATTATATTTTGCTTCCGCTAATGAGTCGTGCTAGGACCGTTTTCAATATATATATATGATTTTCGACGCTTCTTCTAAGAGGTGTAATTAGGTGTAACATTAGGTGCCTGTGGCGACCTAAGGGGGTTCGGGGTGCCACAGTTGCTGAGTAGCATGGAAAATGACGTCATACGTGAGTTCATGCGTTTTGAGAATGCCAAGGAAATGTGGGAAGCGTTGGCAACAAGAGTTGGTCATACTTCGATGACTAGACTGAGGCAGCTCATTATTAGGTTTGACTCTTACAAGAAGCCGCATGGTCAGACCATAAAACTACACTTAAGAAAGATGTCAAACATGATTAATGAGCTGAAAGATGCTGGCCATGTCCTGACTGACGAGCAGCAAGTGTAAGCAGTGATTCGTTCATTGCCTCAGAGTTGAGAGCATATAAAGGTGCACCTGACTCATAATGAAAATATCAAAACCTTTGAGGATGTAGTGCGCCATCTTGAGCTGGAAGAGGACGGTCTCTTGGCGGCTAAGCCAGAAACTGAAATTTATCATGCTAGTTCCAGCTCACATGGAGCTTCGAGCTCCAAGTGCAAACGTCTTAATTGGTTCGATAATAGGAAAGGCAAGGGAGCAAGTTCTTTAGGGAAGAAACCTAAGCTTGACCAACATGAAAGAGGAAAGCGTCCTAGAATGAAGAAACTGTCAAGGGTGAAGTGTTTCAACTATAACCAGAATGGCCACTATGCTCGTGATTGTTGTGAGCCAAAGAAGGTAAACACCCCTTGTACTTTTGGGAACTTTGCATATATGTCAAAAGTTCTATATTCTGAACTTTGCATTTATGAACTATAGATTCGGGAGCAACAGATCATATAGCGATGGATAGAGAATCCTTCGTAGAATTTCGACGAGTTTCAATTGGAACTAAGTGGATTTATGTAGGAAATAACTCAAGATCTGAAGTTAAATGAATTGACACCTACCAATTGAACATGCATAATGGACGCACCTTGTTCCTACATGATGTATTATATGCTTTGGAGATTCGTCGAAATTTAGTGTCTATTTTGGTGTTGGTTAAGCTTGGTTTTAGTATGAACTTCCATAAGAGTGGTGTTGATTTATATTTGGATACAAACTACTATGGTTGTGATTATTTCCTGGATTGTTTTATTGTACTAAATGTTGACTGTGATAATGCCAATGTTTGTTATTCCATTTTCATGTCTTCTACTTCATATGATAATGATGTGAAAGTGTGGCATGCTAGGCTTGGTCATATTGGCTAACAACGTATGAATAGACTAGCCAAAGAGGGCTTGTTGGGTAACATTGAAAAAGTCGATTTGCCCATATGTGAGCATTGCCTAGTAGGGAAAACAACAAGAAAACTATTTGGAAAAGGAAAAAGAGCTAAATATCCTTTGTATTTAATCCATTCTGATGTTTGTGATCCAATGAATGTGAGAGGAAAACATCGAGCTATTCATTTCATCACATTTATAGATGAGTATACTTGATTCGGATATGTCTATTTGATTTATCATAAATCTGAAGCATTGAGTTGTTTCAAAAGGTTTATGAACCTGGTAGAAAATCAATTAGACAAGAAAATAAAAGTATTGAGATTCGATCGAAGTCGAGAATATTTGTCTGATGAGTTCAAAAAATTATGTGATGAAAAAAGAATAGAAAGATAGTTGTCTATTCCATATACTCTTCAACAAAATGGTGTTGTGGAGAGAAGAAATAAAACCATTCTAAAAATGGTTAGGTCCATAATGGCGCATGCTAACTTACCTATCACTTTTTGGAGTGATGCTTTGTTAACTGATGCCTATATACTTAACCGTATGCCTTCCAAATCAGTTACTTCCACTACATATGAGTTATGGACAGGTAGAAAATCGGACTTAAGTTTTCTTAAACCATGAGGTTGTGCTACCTATACTCATAAGCCATCTCACAAATTTGGGAAATTAGGTCATAGAGGAAAGAAGGGTATTTTCATAAGATACTCTGAACACTCGAAAGAGTATGTGTTCATAGGTGAGCAGGAAAGTGGAAATATAACTGAGTTTGAATCACGGGATGTCACATTCTTGGAGAATGATTTTCCTAAGAAGGGCGAAACAGGTGAGGACTACTCCCTATTTGAAACCTTGGATATAGATAATGAATTTAGTGAAATTCGTTCAAGTGGGAGTAACATAAAAAGTGATGAATTTAATTCAACTCACTCTCAATTACAACCACATGATGAGATGATATTATCATTATCTAATCCGAGTGGGAGCATAATGGGGAATGATGTGCAAAGTGTACCATCTCTCGTACGACGAACAAGTCGCAAAAGTATTCATCATCGACGTTTTTTACATTGAAGGGGAAACTTTTATGGTTGCTCCGCAAGATGAAGATGAGCCAAGGAATGTAAATGAGGCTCTAAGTTGCCCTAATAAGGAAAAATTGATGCATGCAATGAAAGAAGAAATGGAGTTAATGAAGTCAAATCATGTTTGGGAACTAGTTAATATTCTAAAAGGATGCAAAGCCATTGGGAACAAATGGATTCTCAAAATAAAGCGTAAAGTTGATGGCTCGATAGAAAGGCATAAGGCTTGCCTTGTGGCAAAAAGGTATAATCAATAGGAAGGAATTGATTATGAGGAAACATTTTCTCATGTCGTGAGATTTATCTCAATTCGTATTATTCTAACAATAGTGACAAGTATGGATCTTGAGTTACATCAAATTGATATAAAGACTGCTTTTCTCAATGGAGAATTAGACGAAGAAATTTATATGGAACAACGTTGATGGTTTCATTATGAAAGGCCAAGAACAAAAGGTATGTCGACTTTTGAGATCACTATATAGCCTTAAGCAGTCATCGAGACAATGGTATATACGTTTTCATAATGCCATAATGACATATGATTTTACAATGATTGATGAGGATCATTGTGTATATATCAAAAAAGGTCCAAAAATCAATTTGTGATCATATCATTATATGTTGATGATATACTAATTTCCAAAAGCAATATGGAGTTTGTTAACATTGTCAAAAGTTGACTATCTTCCAATTTTGAGATGAAAGACATGGGTGAGACTGCATACATTCTTGGAGTTAAGATTTCAAGAAATCATTCGAAGAGATCATTGTCTCTTTTGCAAGAAATATACATAAATAGGGTTATTGAACGATTTCATATGCAAGATTGTAAACCCATAGATACTCCTATTACAAAAGGCGAAAGATTGAGCCACAAATTGTGTCCAATGACTCCACAAGAGAAGGAACAAATGCAACATGTTCCTTATACTAGTGCTGTTGGGAGCTTGATGTACGCTATAATGTGTACAAGACCTGACATATGTTTTGCAATTTGAATGATAAGTAGATACCAATCCAATCCAGGTCAAGCACATTGGAAAGTCGTTAAAAAAATACTGAGGTATCTAAAGGGAATTGCTAATTATATGCTGAGTTATCAAGGAAATGATCTGCGACTCAAAGGCTATTCTAATGTTGATTAAGGAGGAGATTTAGATGAAAGGAAATCTACTTTTGGGTTTGTTTTCTTACTAAATAATGGCGCCATATGTTGGAGTAGTGAAGAACAAACGTGTATAGCTTTGTCAATGATGAAAACTGAGTTCGTGGCATTATCAGCAGCAATACAAGAAGGTGTTTGACTTAAGAGGTTTTTGGATCATTTAGGTGTTATTGAAAGTACAACAGATTCATTGTTGGTTAACTATGATAGCCAAGCAATAATAGCGTACACCAATCATGGTAAGACCAAACATATAGATACCAAATATAATTTTGTCAAAGATATGGTTGCATGAAAAGATGTGAACTTATAGTACATTTCTACGTATAGAATGGTAGCAGATCCTATGACAAAGGCAATACCTAGAGATGTGTTTTGTGGCCATGTGAAATCTCTAGGACTGCGTAGAGGCTGATATACTGAATGTTGTAATTTCCCTTAAGTGTTCACATTTGATGAATTTGTGTTTTCATTATTAATGCCTATGAATTTTTGTTTGACGTTTATGCATTTTAATATTTAGTGCATTATATATAATTGAAAAAGTATATCTGACAGATAAGATATTAGCCCACTCACACGAGTAATCGCCTCTATTTACTGTGTGATAAATAGAGATAAGACAGTTTTTAAGCTTATTATCGAAGTGATAATTAAGAGCTCAAGCTTAAAATACATATGTTGCCTTAACTGAATGTTAAGATGATGACATAATATTTTCTATGTCCGAAAGTAAAATAACCCACATATTTTACTTGATCTATCTATAACGCCAGATGTGAGTTCTGATAAATTATGTGAATAAGTAGATACGTGAACTCAAGTTAGACATTAAGTATGTTTGAACTATCATATGTATGGTATTAAAGGTTTAGACATACGCTCCATGGGAAAGGAGTTAAATAACATAATACATATTTCATACTACGTATGCATGAGAGTTTTGGCCCACCATGTGAAAGGAGTTAAATACCGTAAGATAGCAAACATTGAATAGGAATCTTAAGAATAAGTAAGAATCATGAGGGCATTAAGTGGGAGTTAAGAATCATGAGGGCATTAAGTGGGAGATGATGGATTTTTTCTTTTATGATGGACCTAAGTTGGCCTGTCCACCCATGATGGGCCCAAAGGCCCGGCTCATGAGTTGAGGGCCCATGGAAGAAGTTATTAAAGATAAAGGAAAATCAGAGAGGCGGTTATCGAAGAGAGGTTACGTAATTTTGAAAGGTGAGATTACGCTCTCTCTGTTTTTACGTGACGCCGCTTTCTCTCCTATGAAGAACAGTGTACGGCCTCCTCTTTGAATCGCAACACCGGTGTTTAGTCTGTGGAAACAAGGTACGTTCGATTATGTGATGTGCCTTAGGATCGGTGATTCATGATTTTCCTGGGCTCGCTTCCACTACGTTGTTTTCTTTAGGGTTCGATTCTGTGTCGAATCACTATTTTGGGGATCCCGTTTCTCGAATTTTTCCCATCAAAATAAATATAAAAAAAAATTAAGAATTGCAATCAAAAATTCCAATTGCATACACACGGACTACAATTTCGCTCTTCTGGCCCACTTGCAAGAAGAAAACTGTTGGGGCAAGGGATCTTTAATAGCTTTGTTTTCACGTAATTTCCTATGATTACACCAGAGAAGTCATGCGAAATCAACAAACAAATATTTGCCCGAAAAAATTCCTTTTGCTTCATGAAACATTTCCTTTCGGCGTTTTTGCCTTAGAAATTTGCTATAGTAGGAAAGCTATCGAGACAAATGTGTTCAAAAATTTTTATTTTAATATTATTTTATATATACGAGATTATTGTGCTCGTAAAGTTATGTGAAATTAAAAAACACAGAGTTGCCCGAAAAAATTTCCGTTCGGAGTTGTGTCCTAGAAAAAACGTCTTGTAGATGGATACCAGTGGGGACAACTGTGTTCTAATCACTTTATTTTCTTGTTATTTCTGTCATGTGAGATGCATGCGTTGGATTAGTCATACGAAAGCAAAACAGCGAAGAATTGCAATAAAAAATTACTATTGTACACAAAGGGTACAACTTTGCCGATGTCAGGAAACCTTAAGAGAATCACATCATGGCCTTTGAATAAATTAAGTTTATAGCTAACGAGTGTTGTTTATTCATTTTGCCTTATAATTTTTAATTCTTAATCAAAATAAATGGCTCGTAATTCAACCCAAATATAAGGCCAAACAAGCTTTGTAGGGATTGGGCACTTAGGAACCGAAAGGGATCAACAGTCTAGTTCCTAGGTGGGTCTATGGAACTAAGGAGTAAATCTTGATTCCAATTTCATAACCAATTCTTAGTGAACAGTTTTCAATTCCAAAGTAGGAATCGCTATGGCATCCCAAAAATTCAAGGCAACCTCTAGATGTATTAAAGTCTATGATTAGGTAATAAAATTTGCCTTTGGGTTATGCCTTAGCTATTGACTTACTTTTAAAACCGGGTGTTATGTATCTTGTGTTCATGAGTTATTAAAATTAGTATTATAGGATAAGTTGATAAAAAAAGAATTTGTTCTTGGCTATGCACCTCATAGATTTGATCCCTATAGTTTAAATGTTACAAGTTTTATGGCCATATGAAATTGAGAATTTGAAATTTATAAAAGAGGGAATTAAGATGAATTATTAAAAAGTAAAATTGGAATTTATTAGGATTGAACTTTAGGCCCAAGGGTATTGGACCTAAAGTGGCCCAAATTGGCTTAGTCCATGAAGCCCATGAAGGGGGCTGCCGTCGACCACAAGGGGGGAGGAGCTAGCCCATCTTCAAGCCTATCATGCATGGGATTTGCCAAAGTGGCAAAAAGAGAGCTTCACCCATTGGCCACTTTGGGTGGCTCCTAATGATTGCAAATGATGGAATAAAAGGAAATAGAGAGAGAGAGAGAGAGAGAGAGAGAGAGAGAGAGAGAGTGACCGATTTGGAGAGAGGGAGAGAGAGAGCTGTCGAGAGAGTGAGGGAATCAAGAGTGAGGAGAAAGAGGCCACGCGAAGGAGGAAGCCGCTCGTCCATTGCCCGCAAACGCTCGTGCGTCCGTCGTTTGCCACCGTCGCGCTCACCATAGTTCGGTTTGGAGGCAAGTTAGATCCATTGATCTGCTCTTGCATGTTGTGTCTAGGATGTGCTAGTGAAAGGTGATGAATTTCGGATGCCTTGGGTGTGAAAAACAGAAGTTGTAAGGGTGTTGTTTTGAAATAGCAATCTGTTTTCGAGTAAACAGCCTGACCCAGAATGTTGTAGAGGCTTGCATGCGGGGTTTGAGTCGAATTTTGGTTTCAACTTCTTCACAAAATTTGTATACAACATCTTAAATTATAACATAATAAAATTTGAGACAAAATTACTGAGTTTTGTGGGGTGAAACCCTCCCTCTAGGAAAATGCTAGATCTGAAACTGTTTTGTTGACCTCTTGGTGATTTTGTATGTTGCATGTAACTTTTTACTGAGAATTTCACTTTGACCCTTTCACAAAGGTTGTAGAGAACATCTTGAAGACTAACATACTCAAATTTGAGGTAAAACAAACAAGTATATCCTAGTGAAACGATTTTTCCTTTGAAAACGGTAGATCTGGAAATGTTGTACTGAACTCTAGTGACTTCTTGGACTATAACGTGACTTTCCTTTAAGAATCTCACCTGGATCCCTTAAATAAAGTTGTATTGGACCTTTTGAGGTAAAACATATCAAAAATGCTGAGGAAATGAAGGAATATAAGTAAGTGAAATCTTGATTTTTCAGAGATGGCTAGACCTGGAATGTTCAGTACTAGGAACAGGGGCTTCGACAGTCCATAGTTAATTATCTAGGACGAATCTGGCCTTGATGTCTTCATGAAAAATCTACCTTAGGGTCTTGATTATCTTCTGGTAAATTTTCATAATTTTTGGAGGTCATTCGGGTATTTAAGTTAAAATATTTCAAGAACCGCGCAATCTGATGTGTCCGAATTTTGCAAGCTGTAATGTGTGAGCTATATCTTTTTGTGTGAAGTTCTTTTGGGCACGTGTTCTTCATGGAGTTGCTGCCTTTATGTCTTGACTAACACATGTTCAGATCTCATAATTTTTTAAGATCATGTGGGTATTTAATTAATATGTTTCCCGAAATTGTGCAAGTTGGATTTTAGTAGATTTCAAAAAGTCATGATGTATGGATTATTCTAAGTTGTATGGACCCCATGGATTATGTTGTCATAAGTGATTGGATCTTGCTATATATGTGATGATATTTGGAACTACATATAAGAATCAAAATGCTGAAAATGATCTTGTTGCCATCATATCATATGCCATGTTGAAATTGAGCCATAAATGTGAATGTGAACTATGATAAATGAAAATGCCATCGAAGGTGTGAGCCAATGATGCCCCGAGAGTGTCGGGATGCCCAGCCAGAGAGTGTAAATGCCGGATGCCCGGAGGGTGTGTGCCGGATGTCCTTGGGAGTTTCGAGATGCCCGGGATGTGGGGGTGCCGGAAGCCCGGAGGTGTGAGCCGGGGGATATCTCGTGATGCCAATTGGGGTATGAGATGCCCGAAGTGTGTGTGCCGGATACCCGAAGTGTGTGCCGGAGGTTCCTCGCGATGCCAAGTTAGGTGCGAGCGATAAATGTGGGATGCAAATACTGGTCCCAAGAAAGAGAAATGTGGCGGCCCAAATTGAAAGAATAAAAATTGGGAAATTAAAATTGAATTATGCATGGTATGGTAACATGTATGCATGAATGCTTGATGATGAGTGCATGGATGTATATGCACCTATGGCATGATGGTATATGCATGAATGCTTGATGATGAGTGCATGGATGTATATGCATATATGGTATGATGACATGTGCAGGGCTGCAAGGTAAGAAATGCTTGGATGTATGAATGATATGAACTATACTATGATGTCTTGATTATTTTGTGTGATGCATTGAGTAGTTTACTGGATCTTTTACCTGCTGAGTGGTTGTACTCACCCCTTTTGAGCACTAACATTTCAAATTAGAAAGATGCCGCTTCCTACTGTCACGCGGGGTGTCTTTTACGACCTTCCATCAGACGTGGAGGTCGAGTGTATGGAGATCGACTGTCCCACCATCCCTAGTCTTACATTCATTTGGGTTTGTACACTAGTGATGTATGACGTGGGCCTGGCTAGGGGCCCGATCATTCAGGAGTTCATATCTGTTCACGTTCGTCGAGATGGAGTGATGCGAGGGATGTTGCCACCGCCTGACGCACCGAGATGGGTGTGACGGCTTGCACATGATGAGTAGGAACTGCTACTTTTTGGACATAGCCGACACTTGTAGATGGAGGATCTTGCACAATCGATATAGGGGTCGAGATACCTTTTTGGGTTGTGGCCAAGTGTAGTAAAGAGTCTTGGCCTTTCTTTTGAATGTACCGACCTGAGAAACCCATCATGAATATATGTAAATAAAAAGTGGTTCGGCCTTATCTTTTCATATGATGTGTAGTTGGTGTGCATTGCATTATGGTTGTTGGAGGGAGAGACGGTGAAACTCAATTATGCTTCCACTAATAAATTGCACTAGGACCGTTTTGTTTTCAATATATATATATGCCTATGAACTGTGATGCTTCTACTAAGAGATATAACTAGTGTTCATTAGGTGGAGCGATAGGTACTTGTGGCGACCTTAGGTGTTTCGGGGTGCCACAATCGCTCATCCAAACCTTGCTTATCTCTAGCTCTCATCAATCATAACAAGGAAAGAAGCAAGTTATGGGGGTATGGCAAGGAGTGTGAATATGACTAGTTTGACGCAATTGAAAAACAACTTTGTTATTCTATACTAATAAAAAATATTATCAAAATCTGTTGGATTAATATTATTAAAAATTTCAAACTAATATACTTATGATAAATTTATCCCAAATTCATTTTTTGACTATCACAAACTCCAAATTGGTATATTTGTAATAAATTTACTCTAAATTTATTTTTTACCACAAAAATCTTTGTATTAGTATATTGATAATAAATTTACGTTTCAGTAATTTTTTAAAATTTTATCACCAATGATGTATTAAATAGATATTAGAAAAAGAAGTTAGAGTGGGGCCCTTTAATCTTTAGGCCAACATGCGTCTTTTTAGGGGTAGTTCTGTCTTATCATTCCAAAAGCCATGGATTCAGCCATTACATTTTTTTTTTTTCATATACAAAAAGAATGATGCAAATTTCCGTAAGCGAAACAGTCCCAATTAAGTGCCATTGATAGTATAGGTAGCATCGGTCCAAGGTCAACCCTAGACCGACATTGGACCGGTCCAACCCTACCAATCATGGTCCGGTTCTTAGGAAGACTGGGTTGGTCCTTTGTCCTAGAATTCCTAGACCAACACTGTACGGATCAGTCCTCGGTCCTAAGAGTTTCGGGTCATTCCAACCCGGACCAACCCTGATTATATATATATAATTTTTTATATATAAAAACCTTAAAATAAACGGTGTCAATAATATTAAACAGCTCTTTAGTGAGGAGTTCAAGTAATTTTACATCGTTCTTTAATAACTTAGGTTTTTAATGTCTTTTACAGCGTCAATAGTCATAATTTACAAAAGAGAAAAATGTTTTTGCGAGTAGTTTTCATGGTGTCCAAAAAGGTACCTTATGGCATCCTCATTTAATATTCATTTTCTTTTGTCTTATTTGTCTTCTTAGTCTTCAATTTGCTAAAATCGGAAAAAATAACTTCTTTGCTCGCCACTTGACACTTACCTCGCTTGCTTTGGGTCACTCATGTCGCTCACTACTTGATGCTCACTTGGCTTGTTGCTCCCCGCTCAACATTTGATGCTCATTCTATTCGACATTCACCCCATTTGACCCTCACCGCTTGCCTTTCTTAGTTGACCTTAATCATTATCGAACCTATTGGGTTGGTGTTGACACCTAAATTTTGGTGATTTGTTTAAGTATTTCTTAATTGCATTGAAAAATTAGGAATTGATTTCCAACCCTCAACAAAAAAAAATTCATTAAAATTGCATCACACATAGACATTAGAAGAATTTGTGTCACTAGTCTTATAATCAATCAAAAAAATTTATCAAAAAAAATTAGTACAAGAAAATTTCGAAATTAAAAAAAAAAGAGAGAGAAAGAAAAAAAAAAGAAAAGAAAAAGGGTAGCTGGGCCTGGGTTTAGACAAACCCTAGGCTGGCCCCTTCCTCCCTTTCTTTTTCCTTTTCCCTAACGCGGCCCACCAGCTCGGCCCATCCACCTTTTCCCTTCAGCCCAGCCCACGCACGAACCGGTCTCTCCCCTACTATCCTTCGCGATGGCTGCAGAGAACAGAAAAATGGAGCAGCAACCAGGAGCAGGGGATCGGGATTGCAGCGCGAAAGCATGATCCGCGAGTCGGAGGGGGCGCTTTGGCCGACAAGCTAGCAGCCGCAAAGGCCATGCGCGCTTGCCGGCCGGGTATAAAACGAGAGAAGACAGACGCAAAGAGGGGAGGAAGCATTGAGAGAAAAACAGAAGAGTGACTAGGAAGAAGGAGACCGGAGAGAGAGCTTGAGAGGGTAGAGGGCGAGCCAAAGGGAGAGAGCGAGACTGAAGGACAGCTTCGCCGTCACCGGTCGTCTGCCCGAGAGTCGTCGTCCACCGCGGCGCTCCCCTTCGAACCAGGTGGGTCATTCCCAAGTACGTCTGCCCTGTTTTTGGTGGGGCGTCGGGCTGAAGCTTGTGGTCGACCAGTTCGCACGAGCTTCAGTCCCGATCCCTGCCTGAAATTCCATTGTGCTCATGTTCATTCCTCACACAACATATGTGTGCTTTTTGTAGTGCTTAATGCAAATATCTGTTTGTGTTTGGTGTTATGACTGAGGCTTGTCATTTTGGTTTAAACTCAAGATAGATGCTGATAAACTTGTTCCCGAGTTGATCCAGAATAGCGTTTGTGAATCATGTGATGATCTTGGCCTGAACCCAACCCCCGATCGAATCTGTGCTTACCCCCCTAGTTACTGCGTCTTAGGTGTTTGATAAAATGCCTGATTAAATGGCCGAAGTCTTTGATGTTCTATAATCCAGTTTGATGATTGTTTACCTTTGTATTGTTGAACCACGTCTGCTGTCTTTTTTTTTTTTGTGTATTTTATTGTGATTCCGTGGCATGTCTACCATCTTTTTGAGCTATCGCCGGAAGGTCCTCCAGCGAAACTACCTTCCTCCGGCGGGTCCTGTGATTTAAGGCCGTCCTAGACGGCACTTCTTCCCATGTTAGTGTACCCATTTTGCTTGGCGAAAATTTGGGATCGAAAATGTTAGTTTCGGCATGGTTATTTCCTTCGATTGTTGTGGTTGGGTGTTGTTAGCCGGAGTTGGGTGCTGTTGGCCGGAGCGATGGTGGAGCTGCGCGGTGTCCGTAAAAAGTGGTTTAGCGTCTGGTTTTTTGTTTTTTTTTTATTTTATTTTATTAATATTAAAAAAAACGAACGAAAAAAGAAAGAATAAGATGAAGTTGCAGAGAAGAAAGGCGTCGGGGAAGAAGACGACGCCTGAAGGGGAGAACGTGTAGAGAAGAAGACCAAAAAAATAATAATAAAATAAAAGAAGAAGCAAAAGAAAAAGAAAAAGTAAAGAAAAATGAAAAGTAAAACAAAATATGGAAAAAGAAAGTAAAAGGGGCTTCGGGAAAGAGGAGTCGTAGAAGCAGATGGTTCAGGAAAAAGGTGTGCAGCGAGAAAAGACAAGCGGAAGGTTTTTTTTTTATTTTTTTTATTTTTTATTTTATTTTAATCCAAAAGTGTTGGAGCTGGATTTAGGTTGGGTCCACGGGCTGGATCGGGTTTACCCGGTCCGAACCCATTTTATTGAAGTATTAAATATATATTAAAAATTAAAAAATAAAAAATTTCGAAAAAATTATAAAAATTCAAAAAAAAAAATCAATTTTTTTTTTTAAATTTCAAAAAACTCAGAAAACATTAAAATTCGAATTTCTTTTTTTTAAAAATAATTAATAATTAAAAAAAAATAATTAAAAAAATTTTAAAAATTATTTTAAAAAAACAAAAAGCAAAAAAAGCAAAAAAAATTTCAAAAATCCAAGAATGATAGGGTTTTGGTTAGGAATTGCTATGTATTGCCGCTTTAGTGTAATTAAGCCTTTATTTTCTTGTATGTTGTTTTTATCGCATGTTTAATTTGCGTGTTTTGTGTTTAACTTGCACGTGTTTAATTTTAGGGCAAATAGGATCTTGGTAGTTATAATTATTACTTTTTTGATTGCGCACCCGCATGCTCACCTCCTATGTTAGTGGATAGGTATAAAATCGATCTAAACTGCCTAATGAAAATCATTTAGTTTAAAATGAACAAGATTAGGTATCGAAAGGGCACTAATTAGTTAATTAGTATAATCAAGTCCCCGATTCTAGACTTTCTGGTTGTGTAGGAAGTGAGGCATGCTCTCATGCCTCACTTGGTTTCTAGCCGACCCCAATAGGCTAGTGGTGACTCCTTTTGTGCAAAAATTTTAAGAATATCCCAACGTCACGCGGGGTATGGGCTTGGGAGAGCTCGCGCCTAATCATGGGCCTTAGGCCCATCCTTTAGGCAATACCCCTAAACATGTTCCCTCCCCCCAAGGGGTAGGTCGCAACGTTAGTACAATCCTCGATTGCCCTTTTAAGGAGTACAAAAAATGAAATAAAAAAATTATTGATTAGTCCTAGGTTGACCTTGAAACCAAATCGAGCCTCTTGGGTTAGTCTGTTCCTCAATCATTTTTTTAAGGATTACAAAAAATGATAAAAAATTATCAGTTGGTTCCAAGTTGACCCTGGAATCGGACCGAATCCATTGGATCGGTCCGGTCCTCGGTCCCAAGCTCAATAGGGTCGGTCCTTGGTCCTAAAAATTGAGGACCAACACTATGCAAGTTGGTCCTGGGTTAAGGGGTGGACTGGCCCAACCTGGACCATGCTCACCCCTAGTTAATAGCCAAAATTCGCGATCCTCTCCCCGTCCATTTCCGTTACATCGCTTCGATAGGATTCAATCAATCCCTCGGCATGGAATTCTGGAGAAGGAGAAGGAATGCAGTGGTTGGGGCATGAAAAACCTGAGCTACTCAGGACGATGGTGTTGGGCATGTCCAACAACACGAAGGTGAGAATTCTAGGCAGTATTTTCCCTCCTGTGGCCATTGCCAGACGCTTCCTTTCACGGTGGTCGCTTGGGCCGCTGCTGTTAGGATCATTGACATGATCAATAAGTGAACGCCCAAGAAACAATGGCCATTACTGCTCTCAAGTCTTTTAAGAGCGCACTAGCCAATGCTATAAGGATATAATACGCGAAAACGATAGGATCTTACAATTTACATTAACGCGAAATCACCAAAGAAATAAACGAGAAAAATAAGAACACTAGAAATTTACGTAATTCGGTCCGAATATCGGAACCTACATCCATAAAGAGAGCCAGCAACAAATAATCCACTAAAATCGGAAAATCGAAAAATCGCTCAAGTTTTACACACCAATTTCACCTAAAGTGTTTATAAATACCTAGATATTTAACGTTAAAATACCATGCGTTCAAGTCACACGCCAAAAAGAAAAATCTCCATATTCTCTTCGGCGGACGTACGGCTTCTTACGTTTAGCTTCGGCGGCGTGTTCCTACATAAAGGACTTCGGCGGCATCAAAACGAAGAAGAAGAAGACCTACAAAAATATTTGCCTTTTATATGTGTGTGTGTCCAGTTGGACCCCACCTGCATATTTTGGCTTCATGCGTCAGACTTCCTCTCTCGGTGGACGTGTGTACATGTGCCCAAAACTTTTGGGCCCCACCACCTTTATCTTTTAGAGCTTCACATGCAGGGAACTTCTTCCTTCGCCAGAGGAGTTGTGTGTGTGGCCAGAGCCAATTACTCTGGGCCCCCACAAACCGATTGCCTTTTTCAGATTATGCAGCAAAGAAGCAAACTTTGCTCCCTATTTTATTTTTATATTTCCTCTTTTAGTCCAGCAAATCACAATTGGTAAAATGCTCAAATTCGAAACATAATTTAACAGATGCTTTTATTTATCATTGGAGTCGGTTATTCCTTCATTCTGTCTCTCAATTTGTCCGCCTCACCAGCAAATTGATCGTCATGAGGTGCTCGAATTCGGCTTCATTTGTTCGGAAACTCTTTTCTCATCTACCTCATAGGTTCCTTCCTCTCCTTTTTTTTTTTTTTTTCTGTTTTGCTTTGTTTGAAAAAGAAGAGCATTTTGGAAGATTATTGGACGAATTGCTCTTGACTTGATATTCTTCTTTAGTGGAGAGATATTTAAGATCATTCATTGTGATAGATGACATATGCTAACTAGTTTTTCGAGATCTTCCCTAGTCTCTCAATTGATTAGATGGATTGAATTTTGAGGAATGTTGTTACTTTCGGATATGCATGCTTGAATCTCATGGACTTGCTTCCAGGAGCCCGTTATAAAACGAGGGAATTTAAACTTGATTTGCAGGAGTTTACTGGAGCCTGTTATAAAGCAAGGACCACTGTACAGTGTACTCTACTCTTTAGAAGAAATTTTTGTCTCTAATGGACTTCTTTCTGTTGGAATGGCTTGTGAGATGCGATATGAGTAAGTGGAAACTGCTGCATCCAGATGTTATTGCAGATTTCTTCGAGATCTGGTTGTGTATATCTGGAACTCTATTGTGAAGAGGATTTATCTAAAGACATTCAATAACGCATTCCCTGAGTATCTGATTTCATGTCCTCGGCAATTCAAGTTAGACACGCCTGTTTTGCCTTCAAGTTTGGACATGCCAGTCTTGGGGAGATTTCCTGACTGCGGGGCACATTCCATACAATTCTAAATTGTTCTTTTCTTTTCTGCATAGATAGATGAGGAATAAAAAAGATGGATTTGAAGTACCCGATCTGCAACACCTGTCATGATGGGCCAAGTTGCGGGTGCAACTATTCTTGTGCTCCTGTTACTTAAGTCCATTTCCCACAATGAAGTAAGTGGGGTCTTAGGTGGAGTATCTTGCACTCTTGCACGAATCTTCGATGGTTGAGTTGTCTGTTTTCACAATTCTATAGTTTAAAGTGTCTTTTAGTGCTGTTGCGCACTAGACTGAAGAAATATCGTCTGCTTAGGGTACAATGTTCCTTTCCTTTGTTTGACGTCTTGGTAATAGTTTATCTATGAATCAACTTGTGCAGTATAATTGCGTATTGCTTTTTGCCATTATGATTATGAGAGAAAAAGACTGTAAAATCTAAATGGAATCATTCTGTTTGATCTTTGCTTGAAGTATGACTAAGAAAGGGTATCTGGGCATCATTGTCTTTGTGTTCATCTGACTATTTTCTACGGAAAGTTATATTAAAATTTCTTCTTTGCATATCCAAGAATCTTCACTTAACCTCTAAGGCTATTTAAAATACAGGGTTATTCTCAAGAGCAAGCATGTGGAAGCGGAATACGCTGGCTTTATTCGTTGTTATGGTGTGTTTTGTTGCACTAGTTAGTGTTTTACGGTTCCGATGTTCTAAGGTGGAGATCATTTTATGCAACTGAGGACAATGCATGAAAGGCCCACTGTAAGGAGTTATTTGATCATGGCATGCACGAGACACTTATTAGGACCACTGTAATTGAGCACTCTAATCTCATTGTGACCAGAAACAAAGTTGAGCTACTATTCTTGTTAAAGTTGGAGTGTTCCAACGCGATAATAAGTTTAATTGAAAAACATTTAGCGACTGGGAAGTGGAGTTCTTTTTCTCTGTTCTTGGCAGCACCAGTAGTAACTCCATCAACATGCTTTCGTATTATACTTCCTATGTTTTTGGCAGCATCAGATTCTTTAGTAACATAATGTGTACTTATCATATGATTCTTAACACCGTGTGATCTGCTTCCTTTAGTTACCAAATGGAGAGATTTATCCTAAGCAAATGATGCATCAAAGTTGCAATATCTTTGCATAAGTGAAACACCATAGTTGTGATTTATATTTTCAAGGACCGGAAATAACTTTTGAACTCATCATGAATACATATTGGCGATTAAAGCTGGTGTTGCTGAGAACAGAGGAAGGAAAATGAGAATGTCTGAATCTGAAGAAGTCAACAACAAAGATTATAGCAAGTGTAGCATGTTTACATTGCGGAATCAATATTCGGTTTTAAGCGTGTAAAGCTGAAACATTCTGTTTTGCTTTCTGTTAGTTGGTTTTTCCAGTTAGTTGATAATTTTAGCTGATATATAAACTGATCTGAAGAGAGCAAACTAGTAATCAAGCTCTCAGATGTAAAAACACTTCTCATTGAATATCTCTCTCTCTCTCTCTCTCTCTCTCTCTCTCTCTCTCTCTGTTCATAAATTTCTTCACACAGTTCCCTGCATTATTTCTATATCTACAGCCTATGAAGTGCCAACATTTTCCAAGAGCTTTCGTGTCGTGTTAGACACTTCGTACTCTCCAACACTCTTGGACACTTAGTCAACACGTATCGAAAAATCCGACATCTAATTAATTTTCTCGACACTCGGAATTTTGACATATCAGTTTCCGATACATGATTTCAATATCGAGGTCAATTTTAAAAATTCAATAAATGAAATGTCAAAAAATATATATGTGAAAAAATAAAACACAATAATAAAAGTAATAAATAGAGAAAGAAGAAAAACCTAATCTTATCTTCTCTTCCAACTCCCATTTCCCATGATACACAATCTATCCCTTAAGTTTTTTTTTTCCTCCTCTTTTAACATATCTAACATGAGAGTCCAGAATATGAATCGCTTGTTTTTTCTCCAAGTTTTATGAATTATTGAAATAGAGTTGGATTTGTCAAATTGACACAATGAATTATATTAATAAATGGCGGATTAATATTTTTAGTGTATATTCATTATAGGCTTTTTTTATGAATTTGATTCAAATTAATTTGATTGAAATAATTATAAAAATGATAATTTATTATGTATATATAAAAATATATATTAAATATACAAATACGTCCCTAAAGTGTTTAATTCTTTTTATCTTTTTATAAACGATGTGTGGCGTAATAAGTACGTCGTGTCGCGTCGCGTATCGCATGTCAGTGTCGGTATTACTTAGTCTAATGGATCAAGTCATGTAGCCATCTGATAAGGAAGAAGCACAAACTCAAGTCTTATTTGTCAACACCAAGTCTATCATACTTAGCGAGACACTCACTGAGGATGTGTTCCAATTTACGAATTAAAATGCTTGAAAAAGTAACTTGGATAGCTGCAATATTCTCTCCAGTAATAAATTTTCTTGCTGCTAAGCAAAGGTCAGCCATTTCTTATAAGGTTTTCCACCAGCAGCTAAAGTCCATACAAAGGCGCATTACCATGCGTATGATGTTAATACAAATTGCAATTTCCTCCACAACCAGACAGTAAGGGATGGGCATGGAGGCTGGGACTGTAGCTGCCGTCCTAGCCTTGAGGAGAAAACCATGCCCCATCACCGTCCCCATCTCTGCCGGCATTGCTTCTTCACACGCACAAAGTTGGAGTTTCTCCGCAAATCAGAGGTGGAGAGAGAGGATGGTGGGGCTGTGGCGATGGGGGGACTGGCATAATTGGTGGTGATGGAGGTAATTGTAGCACCAGCAAAGTCCAAGCAAATGCATATCCAATCTATTTTTTGGGATAACCGTGAAGAAGGTGAGGGAGCAACGTAGATTGTGGAGGGAGGGGGAGAGAGAGACAGAGACAGAGAGAGAGGCTGGAGTGGAGTTACAGAGGCGGCCATGAGCAGAGTTGGGGCCCAGCTTGCCCACAGATTTTGCTTTCTCAGTCCCGCGGCGCACAAGGGCAGATTGGGTTGGGATCAGCAGGTCACGGGGAGCACGCACCCTGTGCCCGCAATAATTATCAAGAGTTCCTCGTGAAACTAATAATAAAAGTGATTTCCCAGTTGATCGACATTGTTATTGTAATGCCAAGGGAAAATAATAATAATAAAAAAAATCGTTAAAGAAACTACTTTTATAGAAAGAATTACCTTGCTAATTTGCAACGTAAAAAAATTCATTGAAACTAATGTATTTAAATGAGATAATCACTTGGGACAAAAAGGAAATCCCAATTGAAGACAAGACGTGAGGAAGAATCTAAATAAATTCCTCCTTAAAAGAAGAATAAACTTTTACACTTGCATTTATAAGCCCAAGTGGCATTCTATATTTAATAATTCTAAAGGGCAACGCTCTGTAAGAACATATATTATATAGATAAATAGATTAGATTTCATTTTCTCGTTTGTTGGGGGGTCAAGATAGAGAAATAGATTTGATAAATAGCTAGCTATTCTTGGAAATGTTTTTCCAAAACGGAATTATACGCGAAAAAGAAAAGAGAATTTGTTTCATTATGGAGACACAAATAAATAAATAGTCCGAACCAGGCTGAGTTTAGGTTAAAGGAGGACCCGCATCATCGCCGTCGTCATTTGTCCCAATCCATATCCATCCCCCTTCACACAGCCTCTGGCTCTTCCCAGCCTCTCCAGCCACACTCCCGTGGTCGCCGCCGCCGCCGCTGTCGCCGCTGTAGCTGTCGACGCCTCTGCTTCTTATCATCGCAAAGTCCAGTGAGTCGGCGTCCTCCTCCTCATCTTCCCTCCTACTTCTTTTCGCTGTCCAGCTTGCTGTTGACAAATTTTCGCACACAAGGCCCTACTCTTCTTACACAGGAAGCTGGATGATGTTTTAGTATCCGAGTGAAACAGCTGTTGACATCGCCTTGTAGAAAACGGTAGCACCAAGCAACGAGTAGAATTTGGTAAAATTGAAGTTAATGTGAGATGAGATTGTTATCGCAGCATGACAGAGCTGATGAGGGATTTTGCTTTGTGCATGTAAACGCCTCTAATGAATCGCCTTTCAATCCGATTCTCAAAGAAATGCTTTGTTTTGCCTACTTAGAGAGACCGAGAGACAATCGTTTCTTATATTCGTTTAGCTAACTCCGCTGAAATAGTGAAGGTACCAAATAAGCATTTCTTATTTCGGTTTCATTCTAAGTTTTTTATGCCTTAAGAAGGTATTTGATGTTTTGCCGGTGACAATGATTATCTGATGTTGGACAGTCTGGAGATAAATTTCCAGCCTCATAGTCTTTATGTGTCTCACCCAAAGCTTCCTAAGCATCGCACTTGGGTTCTTAAGCATCACTCCAAAGAGAGAATTGCATCATGCACCTCAATAACAAAAGAATTGCTGAAATGTTTATTTACTCGGTCAATTGATGAATCAACAAATAATACGTACCAGCTGCACGGTAACTTGAAAGATTCTACTAAACCTACTGTTAAGTTGTAAGAGGAAACTCTTACATAGAAAACTTAAAGCCTAATTCAACCGAAACCCGACATGTTATTCGATGTTATATAGTGAAAGAAAACTAATAGAATCCTACTAGTACTCCTAGAAGATGAAGCTACTTATTAAATTTGAAGATGAATCATTATCCTTTTAGGACTCTTATTTGAGTTTCAGATTAATGCAATAGTCTGCTTCACAAGAACTTGACATTAATGAAAACATTATGATAATTATTGACTTGTTTAACCTTGTGGGCTGCATCATTATCCTTTGGGGACAGAGTCTAGTTGCGCGAGGCATGGGCTTAGGGGTGATCAGAATATAAGAGAACGTGACATTTAGTCAAAGCAGGAATGTCTTGATTAGAATGGATCAACACAGATTTTCAGATCCTTGCTTGCTATTGTGGAGTGAAAGCAAATTGTTAGGTTAGTTCTAGACTGAAAAGCCAGGAGAGTTTTCAGCAGGTCAAAATGCAGATCCACGATTCTAATTGACAGCAATAATTTTCAACAGCAGTTTAAGTTTTGTCATTGTGGATCATCTACTTTCACTGAGGCCAAGTTCATTCTTTTAAGGAAAAAACACATTATTCTCTCAATGGTACTAGCAGCACACTTTGTTTTTGCCATCTAAACTCACAAGGAAATAGTTTTGACAGCAGAAATGCAAGGAATCCAATCGTTTTCATTGAAAGCAAGCTTGATCAAAAGTGCAGTTCTGAAACACATCCGTCTGGCAAATCCTCAGATTGTTTCATTTTCACGCTTCATGTCTGTTTCATCTGCACGAATCGAAGAGCATGGCTTTGAAAGCACAACGATTGCTGATGTACTGAAAGCCAAAGGCAAAAGTGCAGATGGCTCCTGGCTTTGGTGCACTACAGATGATACTGTGTATGATGCTGTCAAGTCGGTATGTCTTCCCTGGTAAATTGTGCTATTATTATTGGTATGACTGGTATTATTTAATACGTATCTACAATGTGGACCACCTCTGTTACTGTCCCTATAGATGACACAACATAATGTTGGGGCCTTGGTTGTTGTGAAGCCCGGAGAACAGAAATCTATTGCTGGAATTATCACAGAGAGAGGTAAGAAATTTCAATTATTTCATTTGTAAGAACATATATGACATGAATGTTAGTCATTGAACCATTCTTGATTGTAGGAAGTTCTACTTTCTTTGCTTAAATAAGAATTTAAAATTGTAAGTATTATAAACATCAAACAAGAATCTTAAATATTTCTAAAAGGTGGGGTGCATAGTCGTTGAAATAATGACTAAGCAGTTTAGGTCAAAGTGATGCAAATGAGAGTTTCAAAGTTCTGGACTATTTCAGGTGAGAAAAGCGTCTTGGATTCATTCTAATAAAACATACTTTATAAAGATCAGTGTAATTTAAGAAGTATGGTTTCCGGTAAACAACTAGTCAAAATACTCTGGCATTTTTATTGCCATATTTTATACTACTGTTGCATGAGAAAAGCATGAAATTACCTCTTTGATGCTACACATCATTGAGATAAATTATGGGTTAAAAGGGGCAAGCACAAGGGAATTTTTTTTCTTTTATAAGTTAGTTCTGGCTTATAGTTTCATTCATCTGCATTCACTTAAGGTTCTTGATTGATTGGCGTTTTGCTGTTAAGCATCATAATTTTGTGAAAGAATGAGAGGACTATGCACGTGTGTGGAAGTGTGTGGTATGTATAGATTGATTGTATCCTGATACAAAGTACAAATATTGTAGGGGAACCCTCATCTTGGCAAGTCATAGGCATCATCAGTAGATGAATTTTTATTGTATTTCTGCAATCACATTGCAATTTATTCGCCTCTTTACCTCCTTAACATGCTGGTCATGTATTGACTGTCCTAATAAAGTGGCTGAGATATATTACTCTTGCCAAGAGGAGAGTGACCATTGACATTCTTGCGTGATACATTCTAGCTAGGTGTAGTTCCCCCATTGAAGACTTTACAGGGGATTTTGCTGAGAAAACTTTTATAAGGAGCAACTCTTGCTATGATGTTTCACATATTCTTATCTGTATTGTGCATTGGTAATAAAGCATGGAACTCTTATATTTCAATCACTTCAGGCGTCCATACCTGTACAACGTTTTTGTTCATTATCTGGTCTGTTTCCAGATTACCTCAGGAAGATTATCGTACAGGGAAGATCATCAAAATCGACCAAGGTTGGAGACATCATGACTGAGGAGGTAATTACAGCATCTCTCTTGTAGGAGTTCATACCATAGGATAAGATTGCTACTGCTGAATGCGAATCTACAATCTGATTTATTTATTTATTTTTTATTTTTTTGCAGAACAAGCTGATCACTGTTACACCTGACACAAAGGTTCTGAAGGCAATGCAGCTGATGACTGGTATTGTTGATTTTGGTAGTAATGTGCATATGTTTGTTGCTGCCGTTAATGTGGTTATTAATGGCACCAATTCAAGCACCGCGTGCTTCATCAAATATGATTGTGGAAGAACCATGGATTTATTTCATTGTCTACAGTTTTGTCACTGATCTTCCAATGCTTGATTGTCAGAAATTTTAATTGACCCAGTCGAGTTATTGATTTCTCTGAAATACTAAGTTGAGATGGATGATGGTTGACAGATAACCGCATCAGGCACATTCCAGTGATCAACGAAGCTGGGATGGCAGGCATGGTTTCCATTGGAGATGTGGTTCGTGCTGTTGTCAGCGAGCATCGTGAGGAGCTGGACCGCTTGAATGCTTACATACAGGGCGGTTATTAGGTGATGATGGAGTATCAGATATGGGTTGTCGTGAAGGAGTGCCTTGGTTGAATTATGAAGGAGTTCTTGTAAATATGGCTTGTTGCGTGCACCTGCTTGGACTTATTTGTATGGACCTCCTAACTTGTCTAACTACCTGCCAGGACAGGCAGGTTCATAATAACTACGCAATAAGAGAAAGGCAACTGCAGTATAATCTCATCCAATTTTCATCTCTTGCAATGGCCATGCTGAAATGATATTGCAAGTAGCTTCGTCTCTGGATGGTGATTGATACCTGATGGTTGCTTTTGCAGTAGGTTTTATAGAAATGACCTTGCCGAGAAACTTCCATGCGGTTACGTTGCGTCTCTTGCTTGTAAGAATGGGCTTTGCTAATGATCATGTGATCAATTATATGTTGGTTACAATCCATAGTTGCCTGAACTAGCTCTTCTTTTCTTATGTATATAGTGAAGTGCACGCAGGAAGTTGCAAGACGTGCTTACGCTTAATAGTTAGGTAATTTATATGATAATCATGTCATACTCAGTTTAAACATACACGAGATAACACCATAATCCCACACTCAAAAACGTCGCCCGTTTAGAGAGATATATTTAGCAAAAGATTAGGAGAATGTGCCTTGGTCAGAATAACGATTGGATCTGATGTGCAAAACAGATGAGCTTTAAACGAACGTCGCATGTTCCCGCTCAATATCTTTTGATAGTCACCGAATCTCACATATATCTCACTACCGTAAGCAAGTGAAAGTCAACAGGAAATTTACGTCGCTGGCTTAGGCTAAAATCATGCCAAGGAGCGTTTAATCCGCATATTAGGTTAAGAGAAAGCGGAGGTTATTCACCCACCATCATCCAGTCTCTGGAAACACATGCCAATGAGAGTATTGTTGCTGTCAATCTAACTTCACCGATTTAAGGTGACATCTTGTCTAAAGTCATACAATTTTTATTTTCTTTTCCTTTTGGCGAGTGGTTAATTCATATAACTTCGAGCTCTCGGGTTCCACGTGTGCTGAATATTTTCTTTTGCTAAGATCGGTCACATGAAGATGTTGTCGGGCTACTTGCAATATATTTCATCAGCATTGTTGATTTAACTATTCCTTGATAATTGGGCAAGCATTTCCTACGCCAAATTTAATTAACTGAATATTACCAGACGAATCTTTTGTGAGGAGTATAACCTGACAAATAAATACTCATTTTTTTTTTCAATATACAAATTACTAATTGCAATGACTTCGTATGATTGATAAATTTTCCTGTGATGAACAATCATCTGCGATTGATAAGTTTTCCTATGATGAACAATCATCCTAATTAAATACAAAACTTTGAGCAAATATCACAAAAAGCTCCAAAATATGCTTATTGTAGTACAAAATTCCTAAACTTTTATTTATCTCCAAAAATCCTAAATTTTTCCAATGTGATATCAATACCCGTAATTTTTTTTGTCATGAAAAAATCTAAATTTTTAGATATGTAACATATATACCCTCTATTTTAGTTCCATCCAATGTATATTTATCATATTTATATAAATTTAGACTTTTTCATAATGCAAAAAGTGTTTGTAATATTAATATCACAATAGACAAGCTTCAAACTTTTATTAACACTAAAAATGTTTGATATTTTTATCATTATGGACATAATTTAATATTTTTTTATTAACTCTAAAAATTTATTAGAATGAGGTGTGATTTTCGGTATATTGCTTTTATTCGATAATAATAACATCTCTAAAGTCTAAATAAGTATCGGTCAGAATAATAAGACTACTTTACCCATCGGCGATGGTTTGTCCTGTAAATCACGTGGCGGGAATCAATTGGACTTGCCATCATATCCTGAACAGCCGGAATTTGGGGATATTAAATTCGGGGGAATTTAATTTAACTTATCCTTTGTACGTGATGGTCAATGCAAGTTCCCAGATTCCATTTTAATCATGGCTTGGCCGGACTGATGTGGATAGGAATTGCCAAGAAAATTAAAGGACTCACAATAAATTGGCCGGTGGACCCCTCCAATAATGAATCCTCAGGCGCGTTTAAATAGAGAATATTAGATTAGATTTGTTATAGCGTATTCAATTAGATTTGTGATTTAATGGGTCATCCATCATATTATATAGAATGGTGGTACTGTTATATAGAATATTATATAGAATGGTGGTAGTATTATATAGAATGGCTGACTACCACGTAAATTGATTTGATTGAAAAGACTACACCAACAAATTGCTAAAGAAATGATTTGTAATTAAACTGACTAAATTAAAAAATTTAAGGCTAAGTTAACCATCGTAAAATGAATTCAATAGACTTTTTAAACAATTATCCCCGCATCCAATCATTCGCCTAGTTGAGGAAGCAAAGGTGTGCAATGATAATCATAATCACTATAGACTTTTTAACAATATAGATGAATTATGTGTATGGCTAATTTTCTAATTCGGAAGTGAATAACCAATATTTAAAGGATTTCTATCAATGATTCATTTTTTATGTGCATATCTATTGGATGATATCACTCTTATCACAAATCAGTGATTCATTTTTTGTATGATATCACTCTATCTTTATTTATGTGTACGAGAAAGCCAAAAAAAAAAAAAAAAACGAAACTAAAGCCTTTATTTTAAACCGGCTAAGCAATCTAGAGATAAAGCTTTTAAAAAAAAATGTTAACCAAATCCTTTATATCCTAGCCAGTAATTTAAAGTTCTGCGCCTCATGGAGAATTTCTACCTTAGAGGCTAACCAGATAAAATATTTATAATTTATATTTGAATGTAATTTTTATATGATAAATAATTATGAAATTATATCTTCTTCTACATAAGAATGAGCATATGTACTTTGAAATTGGAATTTCTTTTCCGTAATTATAAATCTGAGGCAAAATTTTTATTAATTATATATTTTTAAATAGAAATTGCACATAATTTTGAATTAATTTTAGGGAAATAGGATTCTCGATTCATTCACAAATTTAAACTATTGCCTAAACAAAACCGATTTAACAACAAGGGTCGTAATGTGAATGAAGCAGAAGATATGTTACCAAAGAAGCCGTAAAAGGGGATGCGAAGATAAACCTTCATTTGGAAAGGAAAAAAAGAACAGGAATTAAAAAGAAGCAGGCAGGAAGGCCGGAAGGAAGTAGGAAAATATCAAAGCTTGGAGGGAGGGGAGGAGGTAGAGGAGAGAGCCTCAACCTCATCGGCAGCATCATCCACCATGCGAGAGGCGGTGGCAGGGGAGAGGATGGGGAAGATGTCCACCAAAAGCTGCTTCAGTCGGTGCAGCGGCTCCAATGCACCGACCCTCTCCACCGCCTCCTGGGAGACAGAGACACCGTTCATGGCCCTCAGCTTCTCCAAGACCCTCTCCTTTATCTTGTCATCCTTAGTCTGACTCTTCTTCTTCATCTTCTCATCTCCCGTAGTCACTTGGATGGCATGTTCCGGGGCGTACAGCTCTCCTTGTAACTTCCCACCATCCTCCTCATCCTCCTCATCCTCCTTGCTTCTCTCTGCTCTCCCTCGTGTCATCCTCTCTCGACTCTGTGAATAACCAAACTGATCAACTCGTCATCGGATGGCGTTTTGATATTATACGATACGTGTCCCCTCGCGGTGACATGCTAGCATCTACCGGGCTCCTCCTGAGTAGCCCACGTATGCAAAAGGTCTTTAGACTAATTCCGGTTCTTTGACACGTACGTGTGAGCATCAGATTAGATGGGGTGAGGTGTGAAGAGTGATGAAATAAATGAATAACTCTGTAGTGGAAGATTCCAGCCAAACGAAAGGTCTGTGACTATCGCGCGGGGGCCTTTTGTAGCTGGAACAGTTTTACTTCTTCTAGATTTAATTTACCGGTTGGGGTCTGCAAATGTTCTACTGCTGCAACCTCACTCTCCCAGGATGGCTGCTCAAATTTGTAATAAAAACAATCTCGTTTCTCTTGCATGGACCATAGACTTGTGCATCCTAGCATTCTCGATCGGAAACCACTTCATTAACCCCTTGAACGTGTATATACTCTCTCTCTCTCTCTCTCTCTGTCTGTAGGCGTGAATTGACGTCCTCCGCGCTCTGCTCAGTAGACGCGAGGAGATGATGATTCACGATGGCTGTACCGTCGTGTCGGTGCGGGTCAAAGGATGGGACCACTGACTTACTGGTTCCCTAACGCCCCAAAACGATGCCACCGGGGCACTTCATATTAGATCAGATTTGTGATATAATCAGTCCTCCCCACATGACGAATACGATCCATGGATATCCTTCGCAAAATAAAATTTGGGCTACACGATCATATTCACAACAAAAGGTCTAGACAATAATGACTTCTAGTGCATCAAGCTCCAACAAATCTTTCTACGGGTACGATTTGTCGGTACAAAAACTTCTCCTCAATATATGGTGATGATCTAAATAGGAAGCAAAACTAATGGAAAATGCACATCCCAAGTTATCCTTGGAAGAGCCAAGGTTAATGTTGCCTATATAGACAAACGAATCGGATAAAATAGTCGCAAGGAAGGAAAATAAATGATATCAAATTTACGTAGTTTAGTCCAATAGAATTCACATCCACAGGAAGAGCAATATGAAATTTCATTATAGAAACAAGTAATGCAATAGATATTATAATCATTCGAGTACTTGAACACTATCCCTCAATGTTTTTTAACTCCAATTATATCTAATAACTCACGCAATATTTAGCCATTCATAATTTATAGTGAAATCTCACTTAATGAATTATAAAAATTCTAATTGCAATAATTTAATTAGTTAAACCACTCAGATGTAATTCACAATAAATAAACCCCCACGAGGAGAACTTTCTGCCCCTTTCTATAGTCTTAGAGCTCTCTCTCTTAGCCAACGAAGGAACTCGGTGCACTTCTACCCCGATGGCTTTTCTCTATTTATAACCAAGAGAAGTCTCTCATCATTTATGGCAGCATGAGCAAGCCTTCTTCACTCTTTCTCTCTCTTCGCGATGGTGTCCCTTTTCTTCTTACTTTGATGCACGAGCAACCCTTAGCTCCTCATTTCTTCTCCTTGTCTCTTCCGCATTTATTGACAAAAAACAAATAAAGTCCACAAAAGATGACCAAAAGAAGGGAAGAGATATTCGGCACCCACGGTCTTCTATGGGCATTGCATGCATTAATGAGGAAGAAGAAAAATGGATCATGCACAAAAACCCATGTGCAAAAAATTTGTCAATCTTCTTTTATTGTGCCCCTCTTTTCTTTCTTTTCACTTTCACGGGATCAAATATCCGCACAACACATAGAGTTCGATTATATTCGAATTCAAACTCGAAACATATTTTCAATAATTTTTACCTTAACTTAAAGTTTGAGCCAAAAACCTCGCTACTGCTCTTCCACAACTCCAACGGGCTCAATTGCCACTAAGTGCTTCCAAGTCCAAGCTGTGCTTAAACTTCGCCATAACCATAAATTTCATTAAGACACAAATTCCACCTACACAATTAGCTAATCCACAAGAATTTTTAGACATAACCTTATGTATCACAAATAAAGCAAAATCATCATTGCATCCATATAAATTGAGTAGTTATAGCAACTATTGGTTCTACCGACTCCACCTTACTACAAGTATCATACATATTGATTATTACTTTAGTACTTGCTTCCTCGAGAACTTCTAATTGCAACCTCACTTTGAGTTGAACACCATCTAGATTCATATTAACATTGCCACAGACACTTCTAGCTGAAAGTACTAAAGACTGGTCAAAGGTAATTTCTCCACTATCTACTGGTCAATTTATATCCAAGCACCACAACTGATCACCCTACTCTTCTTGTGCATACCAATGGAATATGCATCATATGCCCTTCCATTGAGCTTACCATCATTCACTTGAAAATAATACGAGCAACCAAACATTCTAATAACAGTATAACTAGCAACATTACCTGACCACATTACCTCGAGAGTCTACCATTCAATTACAATCGATTGAGATCTATTTACTTGGTAGCTTACCATACTAAACGCATTAGCTAGGATTCTCCTAACAACACCAGCACCAGAGATCTTTTACGGGTCATCCCTAGTAATATTTAGCTCCTTAATTTTGCAAATTGTCGTGGTTTACTAGCAGTGCGTGGTTTCCCTATGTCCTCCTTCATGCAAAATTTATTTACTAGCTCCAAGTAGAACTCCATACTATTGTCAGTCCGCATATGCTTGATCAACTTACTAGTCTCAATCTTAATCAAAACTTTCAACCACAATTCCTAACAATAGCATCAAAATCGTGTATCGCCACAAACACCCAGGTCTTCCTTGAGCAGTCGATAGGCTCTCAAACAGATGTGTCTAACGTCTCCGAAGTGAAACCTATCACTGTCTCACCTTAAAGTTCGTATAGGCCACCATGCTTGATTCCTTTCATTATCACTAGGGGACCTCGAACAACCTTCAAAACTCCATATTATGAAGAATACCTACAACTAGCTGAATTTAAGACACCCAATGAAATTAAGTTCTTTTTCAATTCTGGAACATGTCTTGCTCCAGTAAATATTCTCACAATACCGTCATGTATTATGATTTTAACATCACCAACACCTACAACATCGCACTTAGCATTGTTCTCTCACAATACCACCATGCATTCTTATAAGTGATAAACCGGTTCTTATCTGGTGTAGCATGAAATAAACAACTAGAAATCCATTATCCATCAGTTAAATGACAAATCCTCATTGACAAACAAGACACAATTGACATCATCAAAATTATTATTTATAGACTTGACTCTAAATCCTTAACCCTTTGCATTTTTCAGCGTAAAACACTCTCTTCTATAATACCCACTCTTACCACAATTCCAACAAACAACTCCACTAATCCTAGACTGACTATGTCTGTCCGTGTTAATACTACTCCTACTAACATGATTACTAATTCTTCATCTACTTTCACCAAGTAAAATAGCAGGTACATGTTCACCAAATTCTTTCCAACGCATGTCTTCGCTCAGAATAAAATTGCAAATCTAATCAAATGTCAAGCTTCTTGACCCAGAGAAATTACTAATAGTAGTAATAGTGGTATTCCAAATATCAAGTAATGAGGATAATAGAGTCAAAGCACATTCCTCATTTTCAAAGTTAATTGCAATTAAACTCAATTGGTTAATAACGTCATTGAATTTGTTGATATGCTTGGTTACTGACATACCTTCACCCATTTTTAAGTGAAATAGACGCTGCATTAAATAGATCTTATTGATCGTAGAGAGTTTCTCGTACATATTCAACAATGTGTTCATCAATTCCACAGTGGTCTTCTCCTTCACAATTGATGGGTTTTTCATTTGATGGGTCAACTCAAGCCTGTCCACCCATGTTGGGCCAAACCCAGCCCATAAGAGAATGGCTCATAAAAGGAAGAGAGTTATTTTCTAAGTGAAAATATATATATAAGAAAATGGGAGAACATTAACTATTGCATTTTTAGAAAGAAAATATGCTTCTCCATTTTCTTCCCCTTAAAATAGTTTACTCCCTCTTGAAGAACGGAACTCCAGGGCTTCAAACGATTCCTCTGAGACTGCAACATTATTAATCCGTGGCAAACAATGTATGTTTGTTTCTGTGATATATACTTTGATCGATGTTACATATTTTCCAACCACATTTCCGTGTTCGTTTTCAAATTTTATCATTCGAGTATTGGTTAGATTTTTTAGGAATATGTTTTCCTACATTAGTATCGAGCAATGTTGTTCATGTTTCCCGATAATTGTAGATGTTTATAATTTATTTTTGGTCAAAATTTTGAGAAACATCGCCATTAGACGCTTGGGGACACAAATCCTGACACCCGCTAACGTTCGCCCCTCTTTTTTTTTTTTTTTTTTTTTTTTTTTTCCATGAATCAAAAATTATTTTTGATACTGCAGGGTCTTAGTTATTGTTGAGACAAGAAAAACGATGGGTGGCTCATTGTTAGGGGCCATCGGATGCGCCGCCACGCTTGGCTAAAAGGAAAAGTGTCGTCAACGCATGCAACGCACGCGTGTGGCAACCGCTGGCCCGTGCGTGGCACGTGCCTGCGTGATTTTATGGATTTACCCCCATTTTCTTTAAAATACTACATTTTTACCCTTGACAGTTGTTTTTATGATTATGCCCTTAGTATTCGATGTTATTATTGTTTTACCCCAAGTTGACCTGTTGACCCGACCTAGTCTCCATTGACTGTGACTAAGTTGACTATTGACTCATTGACTCGTTGATCGTTGACAAAAAAAAAGTATGTGTTTCATTTTCATTTATGTCCCCATGGTTTATAAGTAATTCTTTTTTGTTCTACATTTGTTGCAAGAAACAATGCCTCCCCTTCATATGCGTATATCTATTCGCACTCAGTCGGAAAGACAAAATACGAGACTTGCAAGGATAATCGTTGAGTTGGCTAATTATCGATGTGAAAGTGGTGAGATAATTGAGTATGTTCTCGAGGTCAATAAGAAAATATAAGAAGTCATTTGGAAGGGTTATCCTATGCCAGCCTTTGAGATGGTGCGATTCTTCATTAACACTTTTCCATCTAAATGGCAATGAATGTTGAATCGCCTATGGGAGGTCAACGTGGTTCTTGATTATAAGAAGCTTGTAGTGGCTTCTTTGAAGGAATATTATAGGATTGAAGCCACAAAGACTTTGACCCAAGGAGTGAGTTCAATCCAACGGGGGATGAATGTGCGAGGGAGAAATCCTAAGGTTCGGTCTTTTTTTTTTCATTGTTGTTGAATGTGCCTAAAGAATTTTCAAATGAAATTTCTGAGATAATAAAAAAAAAAAAAAACTTTCCTTATTCATAGGTTGACTTGGTGTTAGCTGTTTCTAGTGGTGTTTACTTAGTATGTTTTATGAATATCTTATGTAGATAATTTCTATCATGTTAATGTTGTTGTAGCAATTGATGTATCGGTTATATTATGTGGAAATATTTTTATTCTATCGTTAATGAATATTCAATGTCAATCGCTTCTGTTATTATTAAATGTTGTGGGTAGTTCATAGAAATTCTTGTACCTTCAAAGAACTTATTTTGCATCATAGAAGATTATATTAATGATAATTTCAAGTAAGGATTTTTTAATGATGATTGGAAACATGGTGACGTTTTGATTTTAAAACCTTATTTGAAATTATTCATTAATATGACGACTTTATGCAAATTGGATGCATAAATGATAGGTATTAATATGTGTTTGATATATTCAAATCAAACGGCTTTAGTAACTAAGAGCATAGTCTCTGAATTGAACAAAGGTGAGAAGCTTAACATCGCTAATTATGAAATATGACATATGAAAATTCATTATGTACTGGAAGAGTAAGAAACACTAGAAGCTCTTAACTTGATTATGAAAGAACCTGAAAGTAGGAACACTGCATAACATAAAAGAGATAAGGATGCATTTGCTGCATAGAAGAGAAAGAACTCCCTTGCTCGCATTACATTGTTGAGTAGCATGGAAAATGATGTCATGCGAGAGTTCATGCATTTTGAGAATGCTAAAGAAATATGGGAAGCATTGGTAGCAATATTTGGTCATACATCGGTGATCAAACTAAAGCAGTTCACTATAAGGTTTGACTCTAACAAGAAGCCTCATGGTCAGACCATAAAACAATACATGAGAAAGATGTTAAACATAAATAAAATGAGTTGAAGGATGCTGGCCATGCCCTAACTGACAAGTAGCAAGTGTAAGTAGTGATTCATTCATTGCCTCAAAATTGGGAGCATATGAAGGTGCATCTGACACATAACGAGAACATTAAAACTTTTGAGGATGCAGTGCGCCATCTTGAGTTAGAAGAGGACCGCCTCTTGGCGGTTAAGCTGGAAATTGACATTTATTATGCTTGTTCTAACTCACAAGGGTTTCGAGCTCCAAGTGCAAACATCATAATTCGTTCAAAAGGTGAAAAGGCAAAGGAGTAAGTTCTTCGAGAAAGAAACCAGAAGTTGACCAATATGAAAGAGGAAAGCATCCTCGAATGAAGAAGTTGTCAAAGGTGAAGTGTTATGACCATGACAAGAAGAGTCACTATGCTCGCGACTGTCACAAGCCACAGGAGGTAAACATCACTTGTACTCTTGAGAACTTTGCTTATATATCAAATTATGTATTCTTAATTGAATCTAATCATTTGTAGACTGTAGATTTTGAAGCAACAGACCATGTAGCGAATGATAGAGAATCATTTATGGAATTCCGATGAGTATCGATTGAAAATAAATGGATCTATGTAGGAAACAACTCTAGAGCTTAAGTAAAAGTGATTGACACATGCCAATTAAATATGCATGGTAAACACACTTTATTTCTACAAGATGTTTTATATGCTCTAGAAATTCGTCGGAATTTAATGTATGTGTTAATATTGGTTAAACTTGGCTTTAGCTTAAACTTCTATAATAATGATGTGGATTTATATTTGGATACAAACTATTATGGTTGTAGTTATTTTCTGAATTGTTTTATGGTATTAGATGTTGATTATATTAACATCAATATTTGTTATTCCCTATTCATGTCTTTTAATACATATGATAATGATGTTAATGAGTGGCATGTTAGACTTGATTATATTAGCCAACAACATATGAATAGGTTAGCCAAAGAGAGCTTGTTGGGCAATATTGAAAAAGTCGATTTGCCCATATGTAAGCATTGTCTAATAAGTAAAACGACAAAGAAACCATTTAAAGAATATAAAAAAGCTAAATTAGCTTTACAATTAATCAATTCTAACATATGTGGTCTAATGAATATAAGAGGAAGGCATGTGGCTATTTATTTCATCACATTTATAGATGATTATACTCAATTTGGACATGTCTATTTGATTTCTCATAAATCTGAAGCGTTGAGTTGTTTCAAAAAATTTATGAGCTTGATAAAAAAATCAATTAGATAAAAAAATAAAAATATTAAGATCTGATTGAGGTCGAGAATATTCATCTAATGAGCTCAGAAATTTATGTGATGAAAAATAATAGAAAAACGGTTGTCTATTCCCTATACTCCTCAATAAAATGATGTTGCGGAAAAGAGAAATAAAACCCTACTAGAAATTGTTAGATCCATGATGATACATGCTAACTTACCTATCACATTTTGGAGTGATGATTTATTAACCGCTGCTTATATATTTAACCATATTAATTCCAAATCAATTACTTTCACTTCATATAAGTTACGGATAGGTAGAAAACTTGAATTAAGTTTTTTTTAAACTGTGGGGTTATGTTGCCTATACTCATGAGCCATCTTACAAGTATGAAAAATTGGGTCCCAGAGATAATAAGAGTATTTTTATAAGATACTCAAAATACTCAAAATGGTATGTGTTTATAGGTGAACAAGTAAGTGGAAGTATAACTGAATTTGAATCACTAGATGTCACATTCTTAGAGAATGAATTTCCTAAGAATGACGAAATAGGTGAGGACTACTCCCTATTTGAAACCTTGGATCAAGATAATAAACACAGTATGGTTCGTCCAAGTAAGAGTAACATGAAAAGTGAGAAATTAGATTCGACGCATTCTCCACTACAACCACTTGATGAGATGATATTATCATTATCTAATCCGAGTATGAGCATAATTGAGAATGATGTGAAAAGTGTACAATCTCTTATATGGCAAACAAGTTACAAAAGTATTCATCATCGATGTTTTGATATTGAAAGGGAAACTTTTATGATTGCTCCACAAGATGAAGAAGAGCCAAGAAATGTAAATGAGGCACAATTGTCATAACAAGGAAAAATTGATACATACAATAGAAGAGGAAATGGAGTTAATGAAGTCAAACTATGTTTGAGAACTAATTGACCTTCCAAAAGAATGCAAAGTCACAAAATAAAGAGTAAAGCTGATTACTCAATAGAAAGACATGAGTCTCGTCTTGTGGCAAAGTGATATAATAAATAGGAATGAATTGATTATGAGGAAACATTTTCTCTTGTAATGAGATTTACCTCAATTCGCATTATTTTAGCAATAGTAACTAGTATGGATCTTGAGTTATATCAAATGGATGTAAAGACTACTTTTCTCAATGAAAAATTATAAGAAGAAATTTATACAGAACAACCTATTGGTTTCATTTTGAAAGGTCAAGAACAAAAGGCATGTCGACTTTGATATATACGTTTTCATAATATCATAATGGCATATAATTTTATAATGATTGATAAGGATCATTGTATGTATATCAAAAGATCCAAAAATTAATTTGTGATCATATCATTATATGTTGATGATATATTAATTACTGATTATCGGAAGTAATATGGAGTTTGTTAATACCATTAAGAATTGATTATCTCCAACTTTGTTATGAAAGACATGGATGAAATTGCATACATTCTTGGAGTTAAAGTTTCAAGAGATCGTTTGAAGATATCATTATCTTTTTCACAAGAAACGTATGTAAGCAAGATTCTTGAACGATTTTATATGTAAAATAGTAAACCTATAGATACTTCTATTGCAAAAGGTGAATGATTGAGCCATATAATGTGTCCAAAGACTCCATAAAAGAAGGAACAAATACAACATGTTTCTTATGTTAGTGTTATTGGAAGCTTAATGTACGCTATAATGTGTAAAAGACCTAACATATGTTTTTCAGTTGGAATGATAAGTAGATACCAATCCAATCTAGGTCAAGCACATTGAAAAGCCATCAAAAGAATACTAATGTATCTGAAGGAAACTACTGATTATATGTTGAGTTATCAAGGAAATTATCTGCGACTTAAAGACTATTTAGATGCTGATTGGGGAGAAGATTTAGATTAAAGGAAATCTACCTCTAGATTTGTTTTCTTACTTAATAATTGTGCCATATCTTGGAGCAATAAGAAATAAACCTATATAGCTTTGTCCATAATGGAAGTTAAGTTCGTGGCATTATCAACAGTAATATAAGAAGGTGTTTGGCTTAAGAAATTTTTGGGTCATTTAGGTATTATTAAGAATGCTGCAAACTCATTGTTGGTTAACTATGATAGCCAAGCAGCAATAGTGTACACCAAAGATCCAAAATATCATGGTAAGACCAAACATATATATACTAAGTATAATTTTGTTAAAGTTATGGTTGCACGAAAATATGTGAACTTACAATACATATATACACCTAGAATGGTAGATGACAAAGTCAATACCTAGAAATGTGTTCCGTGGTCATGTAAAATCTATAGGACTGCATAGAGGCTAATGTACTTAATATTATAATTTCCCTTAAGTATTCACTTTTAATGAATTTGTATTCATTATCAATGCCTATGAGTCTTTATTTGATGTTTATGCATCTTAATACTTAGTGCATCATATAAAATTGAGAAAGCATGTCGAACAGATAAGAGATTAGCCCATTCACACGAGTAATCACTTCTATTTATTATGTGATAAATAGAAATGATGTGGTTTTTTAGCTTATTATCTAGGTGATAATCGGGAGTTCAAGCTTAAAATATAAATGTCGCCTTAATTGATTGTTAGGATGATAACATAATATTACTATGTCTAAAAGTAAAATTACCCACATATTTTACTTTATTTGTATTTGATGTCAGATGTGAGTTATGATTAATTTTTCAATAGAGCAGACGCGTGAACTCAAGTTAGACATTAGGTATGTCTAAATTATCATATGTATGGTATTGAAAGTGTAAACATATGTTTCATGGGAAATGAGTTAATATCATAATATGTATTTCATACTACGTATGCATGAGATGACCAACACGAATGACAAAAGTTTTTATCTTAACTTTATGTCATATGAGACTCTTGAGGAAAAGAGTTTATCAATTAAGTGCCCTCATGACTCTTACTTATTCTCAATATTTCTATTCAGTATTTGTTATCTTAGAATGCTACCAATGATCATGAATTGATTCGATCTAATGGGACATTTCTAGAAAAACAAATTGAACTGAAAATTGAGAGTTTCAAGAAAAGATGAAAATCGAGCTTGAAGAATCACATTTTAGTTTTGTATTCATTGGATGATTAATTATAAATGTTTTGAGATAATCATAATTGTGAATACAATATATCATTGTTAAAAAAAGAAAAAAAAAAGATCAAGAGAGATATAAATATAATCAATCTAGGATACTACATACTATATCTACTAAAAAATGTGATGTCCGTTATGAATTGTTATATATTCTTAACAAATGTATGGCAACGAGCTCTCGAAATATGTTGGTTACGCGGATTATTTACTTATATGAATGTTGCATGTTACAAAAAGGTAAAGAAATAGTTTTGTTCAGTCCATCATATACGAGTGGGAGATGATAGATTTTTTATTTGATGGACTAAGTCAAGCCTGTTTTGCCCATGTTGGGCCAAATCCAGCCCATAAGAGAAGGGCCCATAAGAGGAAGGGGCAGTTATTTTATAAGTGAAAACAACTGCAAAATATTAAAAAAAAAAAAGTGGGAGAAAACGTTAACTGTAGCATTTTTCGAAAGAAAATATGCTTCCATTTTCTTCCCCTTGAAATAGTTTACTACCTCTTGAAGAACAGAACTCCAAGGCCTCAAACAATTCCTCTAAGACTGCAATGATACTTAATCTGTGACAAACAAGATATGTCTGTCTCCGTGATATATCTTTCGATCGGTGTTATATGTTTTATGGACACGTTTCCGCATTCTTTTTCGGTATTCGATCATTCAAGTATTGGTTCAATTTTCAGGAATCTGTTTTCCTACAACAATTTTAAACGCGATGTTACAAGCCAACTTTAGTTGAATAACACTCATCATTTGTCTATCCAGCAATTCCCACTTGACATCTTTTATTGAGTTTAGTTTCTCCCCAGATAAGAGTAAGTGTAAATTTCTTTAATATAAGCACTTTTCAATCTGCATCTTCTAGAAAGCAAAGTCTTTCTCCTTTAATCAATCAATTCTCACTTTTTTTTCTTCTATTATAAATTTGCTTCAAGTCAGCCAATATTGATTCTGATACCAATTGTTATGATAGTCAAAGAAAGAAAAGGGAATTGGACACCAGATTACATGGTTTGGTCCGAATATCAAAGCTTACATCTTACGGGGAGAGTAGTACAAAATTCCATTATAGAAATAACTAATATAATAGAGATTACAATCACTCAAGTACTCAAACATTCTTTTTCAATGTTTCTTAACTCTAATTACATCCAATAACTCACACAATGTTTAGCTCCTCATAATTTCTAGTGAAATCTCACTCAATGAATTACACAAATTCTAATCACAAGAATTTAATTGGCAGAATCACTCCGGTGTAATTACAATGAATAAACCCTCGTGAGGAGAATTCTTTGCCCTCTCAAAGCTCTCTCTCTCGGCCAACAAAGGAACTTGGTGCACTTCTACCTCGATGGCTCCTCTCTATTTATAACCAAGAGAAGTCTCTCATCATTTATAGCAGCATGAGAAAGCCTTCTTCACTCTTTCTCTCTTCATGATGGTGTACCTTTTCTTCTGACTCTGATGCACAAACAGCTCTTAGCTCCTCATTTCTTCTCCTTGTCTCTTTCCGCATTTATTGACAAAAAAAAAAAAAAAAAAAACAAACGAAGTCCACAAAAAATGACCAAAAGAAAAAAAAATGACCAAAAGAAGGGAAGAGATATTCGACGCTCACAATCTTCTGTGGGCATGCATGGGCATGCATGCGCATCCATGGGCATGCATTAATGAGCGAGAAGGAAAATGGACGTGGGGACATGCACATAAAGTGGGGAAAATTTGTCCATCTTCATTTAACGTGCCCCTCTTTTCTTTCTTTTTATTTTCACGTGGTCAAAAGTCCACACAACACATCGAGTCAAGTTTCGTTTGGGCTCAAACTCCAGATAAATTTTCAACAGTTGAGATGACAAAACTTTTGCGTATGAAAGAAACAACACATGACCATCACTTGTTTTCCGTTATCAATCTGCGACTTGGCTATTGGAGGTGAGGGTTGACCAAGTTTTAAGTATGCTTTTGATCTGATCTTCTTATTTCTATTGATTTACTTCATGTGTGAATTTTTAGGTAACGTGCGAGATCTCATTGAAATTATGCAGCAATCGACACACAAGCTGTTGTGCTATTATCTGAATTAATGCATACGGAAAAGAATTAGCGATATGATGGATGGTGCACTTATCTAGATTTTTTTATTGAAAGGCGATAAATCAATATATGAATATATGGATGTACTAAATTTTTTAAGCCATCGAATATATCTAATAATAATTTTGTGCATATTCAAAGCCAAAAAGAGAGGATGTTGCTGTGTTGATTCCATTGCCGATAACACCGACGTCTGTTTACGCAACGCATTAGATCTGCTGGGTTCGATGCCCAGTAACAGCTAAAACGCCCCCACCCCCCAAAAAAAAAACCCAAAAAATTTAAAAAAGAAAAAAAGGAAAAAAAGGTGCTTTCTTGATGTATAGGGCATGTCTTAGGAATCGACATTTGCTTGTTAAATTTACTTAACAAAATTCCATTAATAGTAACTAAAAGCGTTACCTTTTTCTGCACAGTTATTTCCGGGGTTCGTAATTTCTCAGCAACTACGTAAGAGGAAACTGCCAAATTCTATAGTAATACATAGAAAAAGGACGATGCAGACAAATATAGTGGTTGAGAAAATTGATGTGCCACCCAATTGCCTAAAGCAGTTAATTAAGACTAATTTAATACAATGGATTAGACGTGTTGTTTATTTTTGTTTAGCAGTCAAGGCCCTTGAGAAAACATCGTTGTGGTATTTTCTAAATATAGACGAGAATATATATAAAATTTATTTATTTATGTAGATATCATTCACGAATCTCTATATTTGAATTAGGAGTGAACATAATCCAAATTGGGCTAGATCAGCACCTAACTTAGCAATCAACCCGTACAATGTCGGTCTCTAATTTTTGGGACTAGGGACCAACCTTATTGAGCTTGGGATCGAGGACTAGACTAACCATATGGGCCTAGTCTAGTTACACAATCAACTCAAGATCAGCCAATTATTTTTTTTTCATTTTTTTATATTCCTTAAAAGGATAAACATACTCTTTCAAATTATGTATCCACCAATAATGCGACATTGAATAACCAAATTATGAACACAAGTATATATGAAACATAAATCTAAGATAAAGTAACAATAGAAATATTTATTTGCAATTGTTGAGCTACACTCGTAAGGCGGGCCAAGAGGGAGGAGCGATTTCACCAATTGAGTTGTACTCATGAAGTGAGTAAGAAAAGGCCATTGGCGAGTGGTGAAGCAAGCGAAAGAGAGGGGAGCAACAAGCAAGGCAAGCGAGGTCAAGGAGAGCGAAGGGAGTTTCTATTTATTTATTTTTTTGTCAATCAAGGTTGGGTTTCTAGTTTCTAATTTACATGGCAGAATCGCATAAAAAGCACAAAGGCGAAGGCGCTAGGGTTTAGAATATACATTATACTTATTATATATTACATATATAATATATACATGATTAGTCCAGGTTAGACCAATCCTAAAGTCTTAGGGCTGAGGACTAATCCTCACCAATGCAAGGTCCAGAGATTCTAAGACGAAGGACCAGCCTGGTCTCCTTAGGAAGCAGGCTAGAACTGGCTAAGTTGGGCTAGTCCAAGGTTGACCCTGGATTGATGTTTACCCCTAATTTGAATCCTATATTGAAATGACTAATTTGTTCTTCTTGTAAACTCATTTTAGTATCTTTCCTAGGATTTAATGGTTTTGTTTTCATTTAGCTTTGGATAATTTGAGTGGGAGTCAAAATTTAGGTTTTAGGGTTTGGCAATCTTGGCAAATAGTGACACTTTCGTAAATTAGGACAATAAAATAGTTCATGTGAAGGTGCAAAATGGTCTCCAAAAATAAATCTCAAGCATTTATCTAGTATTTTTTTTTAATAGAGATACGATAAATGGTTATTGGGTGAAATTTCAGGTATTTTTTCCTAAATATAATACTGTATCCCAATTTAATTTTTCATTTATCTGTTTAATATTATTTATTTATTAAATACTCAAAACCCCTCCAAAGACACATCTTTTGACCATTATCATTTATCTTCTCTAAGGCCATTTAATTCATGGAAAAAAATTATTTAAACAATATTTTTCTAAAAATAATTGCTTGTATCACTTACAAAAATGAATGAACACAAAGTATGTTTTATTTTCTACGAAAATATTTAGATATAAATTACTATCAATAATAAAAATATTATTAATGGCTAATTTCAAGAATTATAAGTCCAAATTATTCATTTTTCTGAGAAACAAACGCAACATTGACAAGCAAACTAGTTCTGAAAAAAGAAAAAAAAAGTTTAGTCTAGACATTGAATTTAAAGGAAGGATTTCGGTTTAGTCGACTACGTTTCAGATTATGATCAATTAAAGGGAAGGATTTCTTCGAGACGGTGTCATCAATATGCGTTTGTCCCATTTTATTCTTTTTATCATTATTTGATTTTCACTGCTTCGCTTTGAATTGCCGGGGAAACATTGAGCATTTGCACGCTTGACCTCTCCTGATCTGACAGGAAATAATTGTCCCGTCGGAGTTTTTGGAGTGTAAACGTGAACAATCCAGGTGAGAGTAGATGGAGTGAAAATGAAGAGACTGTGGAGACGAATAATATAGTGCATCTGTCGTGAGTAATTGTCCACAGATAAGATGGACGGTGGTTGAGGATGGATGGAGTCACGTCATCATCGATACCACCATTTGGGCATATAATATACCGGCTCGTCTTCAAGCTCATCACCTTCCATCTTCTCCGCTCTCTATCTCTCTTGATCTCGCCATATATTGAAAACGAAATGGGTGCAGTCGCAGGGGCAGGCAGAGAGTTCATGGTGAAGTTGGGCAAGACGGAAGTGGTGGCGGCACCACTGCCCATGCAAGAGCATTGGCTGCCCCTCTCTAACCTTGACTTGCTCTTGCCTCCGCTCGACGTAGGCGTCTTCTTCTGCTACATCAACCCGACCACCCCCACCTCGCAGAGGCTTGAGTATGGGTCCATGGTTGGTATTCTGAAAGTCGCCTTGGCCCAAGCTCTGGTCTCCTACTATGCTCTTGCCGGAGAGGTGGTCAAGAACTCGGTCAGCGAGCCCGAGCTCCTGTGCAACAATCGTGGGGTGGACTTTATCGAAGCTTTCGCGGACATAGAACTCTGCCATCTCAACCTGTATAATCCTGATGAAACCATTGAAGGGAAACTGGTTCCTACAAAGAAGCGAGGCGTGCTTGCTGTCCAGGTATAGATAATAGATACGGCCATACTATATACCGTTTATTCATCTCAAAATATTAGATCACTGCATATGCGCCCATTTCATCTTTCTTTTTCTTTTTTTTGGTGAAAGTAAGAGATGCGCCCATTTCATCTTTATTGCACCTAAATCCACAATTCTTTTTTTTTTTTTTATGTCTTTTGTTTATGCATGGACGCATAAGTATAACCAGCATCGAATGGGACAGTGTACCATCCACCAGTAAGTCTGGGTCGGATTCTCCAACTTTACTGAGAATGGTTCACAAAGTCGGTTCATTCATCGATGTTGAAGTTCCTTCATCAGTTGTCGAAATAAAACCTTTCGTTTACATCACTTAGTATGCAAATTTTACAAACAAAATTTTGACACTAATTGGCAACGTTAGACGGAGGTATAATGTTTAGACTTCGTTCACATGTCTGACATTATAGTCTGTGATTAGACGTTATCAATTACTTCTTATAGTTTACTATTTTCCTTGTAATAATTCGAAGATGTCCTAATCAAAGCCACGTCAATAACTTTACACGTGACAGAACAATGTAGCAAAGATCATTGCTAAATGATCAAATGAAAATGAAAATCTGACACTTAGTACGAGCTCACTGATTTATTTATGTGATCATTGAGATTATGCATTTTGCTCATTGCGTCCTGCGAGAATAGTGAGATGGAGATTATCATTTTGTCTATTATGGATGGAATTGAATGAATGGAAGAATCTTGCGAGGGAGGACCTTAAAATTAATAATTAACTTGATGAGAAGCCGTGCAATTATGGCAAGGTTCCCCAGGGACGTCAAGCGTGAAGAATTCATATCTATATGGAAAGGGTGAGATTTCCCTTTCACTATCAACATCCTTCGCATAATTAATGCGCCAAATGGGAATCATGCTAGAGTATTGAGGAGCCTGTCCTCTCTGGTGCTAGTCCTGTACGAAATAACTAGACAGTGGATATTGCATATTTCCTTGTTATCGAGGAAAGAAGTAGCTAGCAGGCTATATGATAAAGTCATCTCGAAGAAATTAGTTTAAGTAAATGGAGGATTAAAATACAAGTTTACATATTGAACTGCCTCAATGAATGGGCAAGAGAAAACTATGGTGCCGAAAACTATGAAGATCAAGTCCATGGTAGGATAACTTTCCGGTGATGCATGGGTTTAGTCTTCTATGTAGACGAAGTCTACTAGATCAAGCTGCTAATAGACTAAGATTTGTACATTTTCTCGATGGAAAACATTCAGGCAACGGAGCTAAAGTGTGGGGGAATAGTGGTGGCGTGTACATTTGACCATCGGATAGCTGACGCCACCTCGGCCAACATGTTCATGGTGTTTTGGGCAGAGACCGCTCGTTCCGATGCCCCCTTCTCACTCCCTCCTTGCTTCCGCCGCTCTCTTCTCAACCCAAGGCGTCCACTCTGCATTGACCCTTCTTTAGACCGCATGTACGTGCCCATCTCTGCATTGCCCCCACCTCCCCAGCACAAGCAGCAGGCAGGTGGTGAATTCGAGCCAACGACTTCAAGGGAAGACGGTCGTCTAGTAAGCCGCATGTACTATGTGACGGCCACCCAGCTAAGCGAGTTGCAGCAGAGCGCCAGCTCCAACGGAGGCAAGAGGTCTAAGTTGGAGTCGTTCAGCGCTTTCCTTTGGAAGATGGTGGCTGAATCCTCCTTAGTTGCTAATAACGAGGACAACAAGGCAATATCAAGGATGGGGATCGTGGTAGACGGCAGGTGTAGATTGATGAGTCAGGACGGGGATGACAAGCCCACACCCATGGCGTCCTACTTTGGGAACGTCCTGTCAATACCATTTGGAGAGAAGAGGGCGAGGGAGGTGGTGGAGAAGCCGCTGAGCTGGGTGGCTGAGGCGGTGCATGATTTTGTGGAGAGCGCAGCAACGAGGGAGCACTTCCTGGACCTGATAGACTGGGTGGAAGGGCACCGGCCAGCACCGGGGGTGACAAGGATATACTGCAAGCTGGGGAGCGAGGAGGAGGAGGAAGGGTCAACGGCATTTGTGGTGTCATCGGGGCAGAGGTTCCCGGTGACTAAGATGGACTTCGGGTGGGGGAAGCCAGTGCTGGGTTCTTACCACTTCCCGTGGGGAGGGGAAACCGGGTACGTCATGCCCATGCCCAGCCCGCTCTCCAACGGCGACTGGGTGGTCTACCTCCACCTCTCCCGGTCTCAGGTGGCCTTCGTTGAGTCCAAAGCTCCCACTGTCTTCAGGCCCTTGAACCCTCACTATCTTCGCCTGCTTTGATTCTTCTTCTTCTGTATGGATACGTTTACGTGCCTCACCGCTACTGTTGGTTATCGTTGTTTGTCCTTTTTAATTAAAACCTTATGTTCCTTGTGTAATTTCTTTCGCTACATACATCCTACTTGGTCCTTATTCTCCATATCAATCGATCCGAGGCATATGTCTACTTTCTAACGATAGCACATATTGCTAAAGTTATAAACAAATTGACGGATGCCAGCATTTTGAATCGCTCATTATATGCGTGTGATATAAGCATCGTATAAGTAACTTCCCATGCAGGAAAGACAAACTAATTAATTAACGATGTCATTGTTATCATCCGCACTTGCAATTAGTCAAATCTTGTCAAATTTTCCTATTGCACTATGTTCGGTGATTTGACCTTTCACCTTGGAACTCGTTCAAGTTGGATCTTTGTAAATGTCTCCAATAATGTTTTGTCGCTTTGCATCCAGTTCAACCGTGAACGAAGCAATACTGGTTAGTTTATTGGGTTGGTGAAGAAATATTCCATGCAAGCAACTAGCTGTACCTAAGTTGAAACTTCGGGAATTTATTTTTTATATCCTAGCTGGATCTTCAACGAGCGGTATTTAACTCCAACTGAAGTTGTTAACATTGAAAATCTAATTAAGATGGTGAGATATCTCGTGTATAAAAGTTTGAGATAGAGGATCGGAAGAATGTCTAATTATACCTTTCTACTAGACCCTAGTTTTAACTTTATTCGAACCATCGGTTTTTAAGAAACCCCTTACTCCGTCTTTATCATTTCTACCCTGACATCGAGATCATGTTCGTCGTTTTCAATTCTTGGTTTATGGTCCACCAATCTTTATCCTCAAGTGCACAGCCACAATCAATTGTCCTCAAGAGTAGCACCATAATCCTCTATCGCGATCCCAGGTCTGATCCAATTGCCTCTAAGAGCAGCTCTATCTCGTAAGTCACTGGTCTCTCCTCCATCGTCAGAGGGAGTTATTGTTTCTTGCGGCCTCGTCAATCTAGTCACAATGCCGACCATGGACATTATTGTTGTGGGACTTTCTTTCGATTGTGAGCGTCATTGTAGAGCGAAGTCACTGTCAATCATCTAAGTAACTGTAGGCACCGAAGTTGAGTACACCTTCATCGAGTAGCCAAAGTTGACTTCATGGGATGATGCAATTTAATTTGCTGCAATTGAACATGGTTTCCACGCAATTATATCAAATTCATGTTAAATAAAGGTGTCGATTTTTTTATCATGTGTTTCTTTAGCACTTGTTTTAAATTCAATTCTAGTCACAATGCCGACCATGGACATTATTGTTGGGGGACTTTCTTTCGATTGTGAGCATCATTGTAGAGCGAAGTCACTGTCAATCATCTAAGCAACTGTCGGCACCGAAGTTGAGTACACCTTCATCGAGTAGCCAAAGTTGACTTCATGGGATGATGCAATTTAATTTGCTGCAATTGAACATGGTTTCCACACAATTATATCAAATTCATGTCAAATAAAGGTGTCGACTTTTTGATCATGTGTTTCTTTAGCACTTGTTTTAAACTCGATTCAAAGTATTAACATCCTTGTCTAGTGTAAGGAGGCTTACATGATACTTTGGTGGCAAACATTGGAAGAAAGTTGTAGAGCTTGAGTGGAGTGTTGAAGTGTATTTATTGACATTATTAGATGATCATAAATAAGGAAATTAGGATTTTGTTAGTATCTCTTATACTATATTCCTCTAAGTACTCTCACTTGTAATTCATGGTGATGAAGGACACATATTTATAGGCAAGTTACAAATAATTTGATAGAGACATAAAATAAAAAATAAGATCCAAAAGATTACATATTTTAGAACAGTCAGTGATAGTCCTACTAAATCTCACATGGTATTAGAGTAAACTCTAAGTTCCAATTAAGTATCTCCACGCTCAATACTAAACAAAAAGAATAGATTAAGCAAGAGGGAGTGTTAAAATATGTAAAATATTAAACTACAAATTCATCTAAAGGCTTAAATTTTTAGAAATGTTGGAAATTGTTCCATGAAATGTCACATTCACTTTACCTCCTAAATTTATCCTTTAGATATTGGTCATGTGTTGACTACCCTACATGAAGTGGCCGTTATTCTTGCCATTTTGAGAGTGATTGGTTAGGTCTTGGGTGATACATTCTGAAGTTGTTTTGTTTAGTATAATTATGAGAAAAGTGTCAAAAAAATTTTAAACTTATTAATTAGTATCAATTTAGTAATACAATTTTTATTAGTGCCAATTTGTCATAAATTTTTTGACTTGGTGTTAATTCAATCCTTTCAGCTAATTTTGGCCGAATACTGTTGATGTGAATATTGGCTAACTTACATGATACTGCCAACATTGACGTAAACAATTTTTAGTAAAATTATAATAATTTTCATTTTTTCTCCTTTTCTTCTTCCTTTGTTGGTGACCAACCACCAGCCATAGGTGATGACCAGCCACCAACATGGCCAAGTGGGCTGGCTTCACCTAGCCATGGTGAGGATGAGCCTCGCCGAAGCCACCTTGGCTTGAGCAAAGGTAGCCTCAGCGGCCAGATTTGGCGAGGGGAGACCTCAGCAAGGCTTGGCCTCACAATGGCCAGGTGACACCAACCGACCCAACCATGGCTGGTGCCCAACTATCACCTGTAGCCAATAGCAAGTCATCGGCAAAAGGAAAAAAAATGAGAGACAAAAAATAGAAAAAATTAAAAAAAAAATATTAAAATATTATTAAAAATCATCCACATTAGCATTGATAGTGCCACATAAGTCAACCCATGTGCACGTCGGCAATATTCGGTCAAAATTAGTTGGAAAAACTGAATAGGCATCATGTCAAAAGGTTTATGATTAAATTGGTACAAATACAATAGGTTCAAAACTTTTCCGACACATTTTCCTCACGTGATTTAAATGAAATAGCTAGGTGGGATTCCCTCACTAAAGACTTGCAGGGGATTTTGCTGAGAAAGCTTTTACAGATGAGCAACTTCTTGCTATGTTGTCTCCTGTACTGTGCTTTGGTGATAAGCATGGCATCCTCGTTTTACAATCAATTCAGGGCTCCATATCTGTACAGCTTTTTCGTTCTTTCACTCGTCTATTTCCAGATTGCCTCGGGAAGATCACTGTAAAGGGAAGATCAGCAAATTCGGACCAAGGTTAGAGACATCATGATTGAGGAGGTAGTTGCAGCCTCTCTTTTAAGAGCTCATGCTGCAGGTTAAAGATCACTACTTCTGAATGCGAAGCCATAGACCAATCACAGTTACACCAACACAAAGGTTAAAAATCACTACTGTTGACTGGTACCTGTTGGTTATGGTAGTAACGCGCACGGGTTTGTTGCTGCCGTTAATGTCGTTAAGTGCTGCAAGCTTGTAAAAAATAATGGCAAAAGAACAACCGTTCATCTTCCATGATCTGATGATATTATGTTTAATTACTCCCCAAGCTTGTTTCCATAAATTGATTTTCCAACTTGGTACCGATAATATAAATTTTGGCCGATTTATGATTAGTGGGCTTGGCCAAATTTTCAATTTATATGGGCTCAGTCCAATAAATTCAATCAAGCTCAGATTCTCTTTCGCTTATGTCTCTCGGCTCCAATTCAATGCAATTATATGGGCTTAACTAAAATGCTCATAATATCTATATACAGTGTAACTAATATTATTGATGCCGGAGCATTCCTAAAAGATGTCAATTCTCCTAAAGAGTCATCAATTTATTGGCAAGTCATCAATCACATTATTATTGATCAAATCTAGTTGTCGACTTACAGGACAATCATAGAATCTAAGTTTACTTCAATCACTTTGCATTTAGAGGGTGTCCACATTCCTGGAAGGCCATTAACTCAATAACATTGGAATAAGCAAATCTTGGATACATGCATCCAACAACACTTATTTCTTATATTTTCAAGGTCTAGTTAATGTCGTCTAAAGTTTTTAGAGTTCCTATTCAATTTTTGTTGTTTCCTAGTTTGTCTTCCCTATGAGTCCTCTTGTCTTTCCAGAGTCTTAGTAATTACTCGTGCTTGGAGAGTTGTTCCAAGTTAATCTCTATAAGCATGATATGATAAATAAGAAGTTAGACTTATTTTGATTCACAAACTTGTTTTGCCTTTGGCTTGAGAACAATAAGGATTTATTGTTTTGTTCTTATCTCTTAGATGAATTTCTACGAGTGGCGAGTGACCTACCTATTTAAGTTCTCACTTGTGTTACCTCCTACTTCTCTACACTTTCACTAGTGTCAAATTGGTATTAGGCTTTGGTTCAATGGTTGGTCTTCATCGACGTGGACCAAATGTTGAGTCTTCTACAGCTTGAGAAAGAGACTTACGAGACGTGGAAATTGATGATTTAAGGAGACAAATGTAGCAATTGCAGGAGCATTTGCAACACTTCAAACTTCTGGAATATGATGTTTTGCATCATGATTCAAAAAATGCTCCCTCTGATGAAGAGGATGTCAACCCTTTGTTGGTGCTCAAAGTCAAGCTTCAAGTGAGGAAGAACTTCCTCAACATCCGTATCAAAGCTTCCTAGAATTGAGCAAAATTCTTATGTAAAGGTTAATATTCCTGAAGTTGACGGGAAGATGCAGCAAGAAGAATTTATGGATTGATTATATGTTATAAAAAGAATCTTTGACTACAAAGAACTCCCAAATGATCAAAAGGTGAAGCTAGTTGCTGTCAAACTCAAAAAGCATGTGTTTATTTGGTGGGAGAAATAAAGAACTTCAGAAGGAAGGAGCCATATCATAACTTGCGAGAAGATAAGGAAAGAATTGAAGAAAAGTTTTAACCGCCGTACTAACATCAAGATGCCTTCCTCTAGTTTCACATTTTGAAACAAAATGAGTCATAAGGAAGAAAAACTGGCAAAAAACGAAAATTAAATAGGGATTCTAGAAACTTGAAATGACATTTACTACACCATGAAAATATAAGAAATAAATATTATTGGGTACATGTATCCAAGATTTGCCTGTTCCGATGTTACTGAGTTAATGGCCTTCAAGGAATGTGGACACCCTCCAAATGTGAAGTGATCAAGCAACTCGGAATCGATGATTGCTTTGCAAGTTAGTGACTAGATTGTTGATCGATAATAGTGCAATCGACAACTTGCCCACTAAATTGACAACTCTTTAGGAGAATCGCCGTCTTCTAAGAATGCTCCAACATCAATTATTTCTTAGGAGTCAAAATCAATTCATAATTTTTCTGCAATGGATACTTAAATGGGTTGCTAAAATTTATGTGTCAACACTATTATACATATGCCATTTCAATCCAAAAATATTTTACAATTTTTCAATGTAGTCTTTCTGAACGAAGCTAACATGAATAATTTTTTTACATTTTCTTAAAAAAAAATCTGATTTTTTAAATTTTTTTGAATTTTTCTTTTCCTCTTCTTTTCTTTTTTTCCCTTCTTCTTCAATCGATCTTTGGGCCTGAACAATGGTTGAGGATTAGCCACAAGCAAGGGCCAATAAGGCCTAGTGACCGATGGAGGAAGAAGGCCAAAACAAAAAAAAAAAAAAAACAACAAAAGAATAAGGAAAGAACAAAAAATAGAAAAAATTATTAAAAATTCCGAAGATTTAAAAAAAAAAGAATAAAATCATCCAATTAGCACTAGCCGTGTCACAAATGACAGTCGCTCAAATTAGCAATTGCTAGTCAAAATTGTTGAATGATTACATTAATAAATTGTTAAAAAAATTATGATTAAATTGAATATGTTGATATGTCTAAGACTGAATTAGCATCCATACAATAGATTCTAGCTTTTTTTTTTCATAAGTGTCCTAACATGCAGCACAATTTTCTTTTTTTTTTTTTTTTTTTTTTTTTTTTTTTTTTTGGTCTGTTACACACTACACAATTGACTATTATGGGCAAATGCATCTTTGCTCACTTGAGTGCTTAAAGTAAAACTACAAATTCAACTCCAATAAAGATTCATTATCGTTTCATAGTTTGGGTCACCCAAAAGTACAATTGGATTTGGAATCTCTATTTGGTGAGGATAATTTTCATGGATTCAAACTCGCAATGAATTACTCAACGTCAACAAAAACATACTGTTAAAACATTCAATTTTCTAGTGTCTTTAGACTAATTTCATGACATGTAAATGCCTCAAAATGGGTCATAGGCTCATTCTTAATTTATATTTGATGCATTGAGTTGTTGTATAGATTAGTTATATTTCGAGAAATGGATCATAAATGGTTTTAGAATAGTAAAATCTAAAATAATATGGGTGTTAAATCACACGCTCAGTCCATCCTCTCATTTCAATTTAGATGTGAGTTTTCCTAACTTTAATATAAATATAGAAGTATTTTAATAATATAGGTTAGGTTATGTATGAAGTACACGATGGATTAGTGATGAGTCATTAAATTTGTATTACATAAAAATTGGTCAAAACGGATTTAATGGATTAATTTGAGTTGGGCCATTTTTGACTTAACTCGACTCACCCTTTGATAGATTTAATGACACATTATGTATTAGCATCACATTAGACAGGATGAGATAGGGTAAGGATGAAATTTAAATAACTCTATAGTGGGAATATGCGAAGCCCCACAAAAGGTCTCTTGCATGTGGGCCTTTTGTAGCTGGGACAGGTCAACTTCTTCTGGATTTGCTTTTAATATCTGCTCCCTTGCAACGTGTCCGAGGTTTCGGTGAGTGTTCTGCAAAAGGTTCAGTTGATTGCCAATTTCAATAATATTCTATTATCGTATCGTCGCTGTTCCAGATTGGTTCTCTTGTTTGTAATACATAATAACCTTTCTCTTTCCTAGCAGAATGAGAAACCGCTTGACTATCCGCGGAAGTGGATGTTCTCTGCCGGAGTTACTGTACGCCCGTGAGGTAAGGACGTCCTCCGCGCGCGCTGAGTGTATACGTGAGAAGTTGACAAGTCATGAATGGTTGTCCTTTTGGAGCAGGTCAAAGGTAGGGTCACCGCTTCCCTCCTCCCCACCCACCCAAACTACCATGGCACGGCACCCTCTTACCTGCACCAATCTTTTCCGAAGCTCCCAATGAATGACAAAAAATCGTGGAAAATGAGCTCAGAAATTCGTATTTTTTAGCACGTTTCCCATTTGAGTTTTTTTATTTTTCCAGAAATATCCCAGGGCTTTTAGATCTTTTCAGCAAACATGTGACTTTCCTGACTTTTATAGTTGGAATGTGTTGGCCGTGTCAAAGCTCCTTTTAAGAAGATATTTTTTTGGCTTTTTCAAACATACATGTCTTGCTCTTTATTTGATAACTGCGTATATACCTTTACTATTGCAAATGCTGTTCAAATACTCTTAAAGAAAATCCTGAATTGAAATGACTGAATTGTCCACCTTGCAAACTCGTTTTAGCATCATACTTAGTGGTTGATAATTTAATTTTTAATTGATTTTGAGTGATTTGAGTGAGTATGAGGAATTAGTATTTGGGGCGGACATTTTTGGAAAATAGTGAAATTTTCGCAGATAAGTGGTGGGAGTTTGCAATTTTCAAAGGAAATTAATAATGAGGGGAACGGGAGGGAAGTTGGCTGGGTCTTATTCTTTACTTAGTCCTTTCCTCTGATCTCGTTGGAGTGTAGACGTGAACAAATCCGGGTGAGAGGAGATGATGATTAAATCAAACCCCATGAAGCCCCCCATATGTTTTTTTCCCCACAGATGAGATGGACGGTAGTTGAGGAATAGTCTTTGAGGGAGTCGGTATGGCAATCGTTTGGGCCTATAAATACCGGCTCATCTTCAATCGAACAGGTCCATCCCCTTAACTTCTTCTCCCCGCGCGCGCGCTCTCTCTCTAGCTACATAGTACATAAAATGGGTTCAGTTGCAGGGGCAGGCGGAGAGTTCGCGGTGAAGTGGGGCAAGAAAGAAGTGGTGGCGGCAGCACTTCCCATGCAAGAACTTTGGCTTCCCCTCTCCAATCTCGACTTGCTCTTGCCTCCGCTTGAGGTAGGCGTCTTCTTCTGCTACGTTAACCCAACCACGACCGCCTCACAGAGGCTGGGATATGGGTCCATGGTTGGTATTCTGAAAGCCGCCTTGGCCCAAGCTCTGGTCTCCTACTATGCTCTCGCCGGAGAGGTGGTCCAGAACTCAGTTGGTGAGCCCGAGCTCCTCTGCAACAATCGTGGGGTCGACTTTATCGAAGCTTTTGCAGACATAGAACTCCGCCATCTCAACCTGTATAATCCCGACGAAACGATTGAAGGGAAACTAGTGCCGGCGAAGAAGCAAGGCGTTCTTGCTGTTCAGGTATAGATATCAGATACTACCGCACTATATGTCGTTTATCCCTCTCAGGAGATCAAATCATTGGATATGCGCCCATTTTCGTCTTCATTTCACCTAAACCTTGGCCTTTTTTTTTTAATCTTTTATTTATGCATGGCACCAATTGAATAATTTTTGAGATACTGTGAAAATAACAACATATCATCAGCCACAAATATTTAGAAGAATGAACCCTGTAATAGTCTATAATTATTTGTTAATTATCTCTTTTTTTATGGCCCAAGATAAAAATATTATTCTCACAAAGGATTAAAAACAATCACTTAAGTATTTCTCTTTGGCCGATCAATTGGGGTACCATTTAGCATCATTTAGAAAGAAGAATAACATTTGAACTTTGATCACGAGTAACATCATAATCTGTGATTACATGCATCAGGGATTTCTCATAAAAACCATAACAATGTGTAGAAAGATTTATTGATAAAAGTCCAAAGGAAAGAGAATCTCACACTCTGCGCCAGCTCCCCTGGTTTATTTATGTGATCATTAAGATGACACATTGGCTCATTGCGTCGGTAGGGAACAGTGAAATAATAATAGCATGACACGTTGAGTGACAGAAATACAGTGAAGGAGGAGATTATCATTATTTTTTATATATATTTTTTGAATGGATGGAAAATTTTTTCGAGGGTGGGACCTGAGATGAGACCAAAATATCTTGGTTGGGGTTCCCAGTGCCCTCAAGCACGAAGAATTCATGGGAAACGTGCCATGACACTTAAGGAATCTCTGCTCTCTAGCGTTAGTCTATGAAGTGATTATAGTTAAATTAAATGGAGGATTAAAACATTGTTCAATTGTTGAACCGCCCCACTGAATGGGCAAAAAAAAAAAAAAAAAAAACTGGGGTGACGCCGAAAAATTCGTATGTGAAGATCATATTAGTTTCCACCATTAATCATGTTTACCCATGTTTGAACACATGTAATTACTCATTAAAATAATTTTGTTCTATATGGTCAATATGTCATGTGATAATTTCTCAGCTAAGCTACCAAATGCACTATGATTGATTAGTTTTTTATTTGATGGAAAACATTCAGGCGACAGAGCTAAAGTGCGGGGGGATAGTGGTGGCGTGTACGTTTGACCATCGGATAGCTGACGCCTACTCGGCCAACATGTTCCTGGTGTTTTGGGCAGAGACGGCTCGCTCCGCTGCCCCGATCTCGCTCCCTCCTTCCTTCCGCCGCTCTCTCCTCAACCCTAGGCGTCCGCTCTGTGTTGACCCTTCTCTGGACAGCATGTATATCCCAGTCTCCGCGTTGCCCCCACCTCCCCAGCAAAATCAAAAGGTAGACGAGGAACACGAGACGATGACATCGAGGGATGACGACTGTCTGGTAAGCCGCATGTACTACGTGACGGCCACCAAGCTAAGCGAGTTGCAGCAGAGGGCCTGTTCCAACGGAAGCAAGAGGTCTAAGTTGGAATCGTTTAGTGCTTTCCTTTGGAAGATGGTGGCAGAATCCTCCTCGGTCGCTAATAATGATGACAACAAAACGATGTCAAGGATGGGGATTGTCGTGGATGGCAGGTGTAGGTTGATGAGTCAGGCTGTGGAGGACAAGCCCACACCCATGGCGTCCTACTTTGGGAATGTGCTGTCGATACCATTTGGAGAGAAGAGGGCGATGGAGGTGGTGGAGAAGCCGTTGAGCTGGGTAGCGGAGGCGGTGCACGAATTTGTGGAGAGGGGAGCGACGAGGGAGCACTTCCTGGACCTGATAGATTGGGTGGAAGAGCACCGGCCGGTGCCAGCGGTGGCAAGGATATACTGCAAGCCCGGAAGCAAGGAGGAGGAGGAAGGATCGACGGCGTTCGTGGTGTCATCGGGACAGAGGTTCCCGGTGACTGAGATGGACTTCGGGTGGGGGAAGCCGGTGGTGGGGTCGTATCACTTCCCGTGGGGAGGGGAAGCCGGGTACGTTATGCCCATGCCCAGCCCGCTCTCCAACGGCGACTGGGTGGTCTACCTCCACCTCTCCCGGTCTCAGGTGGCCTTCATCGAGTCCCATGCTCCCACGCTCTTCAGGCCCTTGACCCCTCGTTATCTTAACGTCCTTTGATTCTTCTTCTTCTGTCGTTGTCGTCTGTATGTATGTATGTATGTACGTACGTAACCCCAGGTGCCTCGTCGCCCCTGTCGGTGTTTGTCCTATTTGATTGAAGCCTTGCGTCGCTGGTGTATTTTCTTTCCCTCCATCCATCTTACTCGGTCCCTATGATTTGATCAAGCCGAGGCACGTGTCTACTTTCTAATTCTGTGGCATCTCGCTTGATCACTGTCTTCTAATGTCATAGGCAATTTGACATAAACTTGTCTACGAGGAGTGACTTCTCCTTGCACCATAAGATAATTACAAAAACTTATACAAACTACTTTACTAGGGTACCATATAAAATTTTGTTCAATAGTAATTAATTAACAATGCCAGCCCCATACATAACCATCCGAAATCAGTCGAATCTCGTCAAACTTTTATGTTGTGCCATGTTCGGTAATCTAACAAAAGATGTTGATGTCTCTTAGTTCCGCTTTTCTTCCTTTAAACTGGTTAGAGTTGGGTCTTAGTACTGCTCATCAAAATAATTTGCTTCAACCATAAACCTAGCGGTATTTATTACTTTATTTGGTTGGTGAAAAAACAACTCAATGCAATTGCAAGTGATTTCACTTCATGTACCACATTGAAGTCTTAGAAAAAAAAAAAAAAAAAAAAAGTGCCCCACCACCGTTATCATTGTTTGCATCTTGACATTGGGACCACACGGTTATTGTTCCAAGTCGTTTGTTTTTCGTCCACCCATCTCTATCCTCGACAGCAGCCACAATCAATCTTTTTCAAGAGTAGCACTATTCAAGGTTTCATACCTGCTGCAACTGTCCTTAAGAGCGACTCCGTCTCGGGGATCGCTTGTCTCCCCTTCGCCATCACGGGGAGTTTTCGGCATCCTTGTACTGGGAACTGGGAAGTCCAACACAAGTCGAGCTTCTTCTTGTGTCCGGGACCCATTGTAAGCATGTTAATTCGGTGGAGGATGGAAGCTGGGTGCACATCCTATTGATTCACTGCCACTGATGTCTCAATCGGAAGTATCCTTCAGAAAAAATCGAGCTCATATGATATCTCAATTGGAAGTGTTCTTCCGACCCAAAATAATAATAATAATAATAATAATAATAATAATAATAAAGTTGGAAGCGTCCTTTGATTCTTTTGCATACGGCACTACTCTTTCAATGGTCCCTTTCCTTGTTGTTCGTGTTTTCCTTTGTCCTCGCCCTCTTTTCCCATGAACTGGCCTTGTCCCATTAGTTTCATTCTTCAGTAGAGAACACAAAATTATCTCCTCCGTTATCAGTTATGCGTCGTCGAAAAGCTGAAGCAACCCCAACGCACAGTATCCTTATATCTATCCACTTAATTTTTATTTTTTATTTTTTTGGAAATTCTAACAAAGCTAAACAATCTTCAAAAGTTTGCAATTGGATTGTGACTCCTATTTCAAAGTGTAAAATTTCCTGCACAAAGATGTTCACTAAAATTGATTGGATAAACTCAATTGACAAAATGTGAAAAATTTTATGATTCAATCGGTAAAATTTAAAAAAAGAAAAAAGAAAATTGGTACGAATTGACAAAAATGTAATAAGTTTAAGACTTTTTAGACAATTTTCCACACCAAATTGCATCCATAGCCTAATTATACAAGGAGATGTACTTTATACATTCGTCACCATAGTGTGATATCCCTTAGTTAATCGTGATTATCTATTTTGTTGACATGATCTGCATTGAGTATGATAATTTAAAAGTTATGAAACATGCAATTGGGTTGATAAAGTCACATTATCATAACATAATTTGATCGGATAAGCAATCAACATTCTCAGTGCCAAGAGTTGTAAATAGTTAATAATAATGCAAAAAAGGGAATTGGAAATTTTTTGAATATTTCATTGTGTATCAATGAAGAATATATGAACCTATTTATAAGTTTTATAGAACGGCTTTCTAAAGTAATAGAATATGATAGATTATCTAAAATAACAACATATTCCAATATCAATTACAATCAATCAGGAATATATCCATAATATCCAAAATATCACTAATATCCCATCAAACTCAAGGCAACGTACAAAAAGTCAACTGGAATTTGGAAAAAAAATAAATAAATTAAAACGTCCGAGTGATATTACTTTGCGAAGACATAAACAATCTGATCAATGGATGGAGTAAAAAAGAGTCGTACAGTGCCAAGAAATGTGTGAGATAGTGTGAAATAACATAGCATTATGACATTAATTTCAATCAATCGATAAGAGAATCATAATATCCTAAACAGCCGAAATATCACTAACAGTGCAAATGACTAAATGATCACAACCTACCACCACGGCTGACTTCAAGGCTTGGAAGCATTTTTTTCACTTATATATCTTCCTTTGTCAATGCACGTGCATAGCGAGGACATTAATGTTGAAATCACGGTACTCCCCTCGTTGTGTCGATTCAGAAAGAAAGAAGCTGACCCATCAATTGAGAGTTGACATCGACGGCATCATATGAGGACTAGTCTTCCCTGGAAGCATATTGCAGCCCAGTGACATTTGGATTATGTATATCGCGGTGACAATCTTCAATGTAAACGAGAGATAATTCTTTGAACGTCAGAATATCCGAATTTTAAAATACCATCGTTGTATAATATAGGCTGGACAATTCAATCTTAGCGAGCACTGTGCCGGACGTCACGGGCGGTCTCTGGAGGTAAACTGAGTCCATTACAATATGCGGGACAACGACCTCGGACAGTGAGAGATGACTGAATCCATTACAATATTGACTCGGTTTGGTCTCACCAACCTTTTTGAAGCAGTTCGGTGTTCTGCTCTGACCAACAACCCACGAGGCACCAATGTCGTCGGGCCACATCGTGTTGGGGTCGGAGTTACTATATAATATGCAGATTAGTTCACCTCTCTCAGCGACTTTGCATGATTTTGGTTTGGATTCTACTCCGAAGGGCAGAGCAGAGATATAAAAAGAACATCCCGGATTCTGCGACAGTATTTGATAATCGTTTGGGCGGTTTTGCTGGGGACGGGCCAACCACTCTCATACATTCAGCAGGTTGCAATGACTTCTCTTGTGCATTTGCAAGAGAGATGTCATCTTCGCACCAATCACAGCAGTCCCGACAGGGCAAATTCAAAGGACATCAACCTAAGAAGCTCCAGAAACATAGTTTAGTACTGCCGGTCACATCAGGAGTGGGCTCTCGAAGTGGTTTGGGTTGGAATCGCACTTAAATTACCACGAACCCTGTGGCCCCTTTTTTCCAGGGTAGGTGTATGACAAATCTACCCCAACGACTCAAGGTATAGATAAACTAATTAATGTAATCGCATCCATTGTTAAACAAGCATGCAGGTTTATTTGCAAATGTTTGAAACATGGCGATAGATATAGTCACTTGGTATGTACGTGCCGGTGCATTTCATATTTATTGCTACGCGATATACTCATTTAATAATAGGGTATGCAATTTAGGATAACTCTGAAATGATAGAATTAGCTGTTTATTAAGATCAGGTACTGCCCTCAAAGGATGTATGTACTCCTCAGTCCTCATCAATCGCGAGGTGAGATCTCTGAAATGATAGCAGTCGCCCGTGGATTTGGATCAGGTTCCGCTGTATTGACCTTATACAGATCGGGAATATTAGAAAAGATAGGAAGCGAAGAATTCCCGGCTCCTCCCTCTCCAATAATAACCCATCTTGCGGCTAAAATATGCTTTTGCAGCCCGTCGACTGCGATGTAATATTTCTCTCGGCTGTTTTAGGTATGTGCTGACAAATTAAGTAGGAAGACCCGATGTATCACGCCATGTCCTGGGAAAACGTTATAATAATACGCCGCCGTCAACACAATGATGATCTGATGGAGAGTTGTGTGCTCCGGGGTGATGACACTGGAGTCAAACTCCAACCGGTTCGTAGGGTAGTTGCGTTACGTATTTGGTCATCTACGTGGTCAGTTGACAATGGGTCAAAGAATGATGCCCTCTTTGCTACCTGTGAGAGCTAGTACGCAGAATCCATTTTGACCAATCTCCGAGACCGGCGGTTGGTCTACGTCGTAGTAGCAATGGCCGTCGGTGGATGCTCGGGTCTAACAAATGAGAAATAACCGTGCTTGACAACCCCTTCTATCCCCGCGGCATTCTCAGGGACCTCTTCGGGCTTAGCCAATGGTCCGGCCATACTTACCATGCTCACATGAAGCAGGCAGGCCATAACTTGACTCGGTTTCACTCTAGTAGTGACCAATATATAAACTATATGTAAGATGTGTTTGGTAACATTTCTATTTTAAGAAATAATTTTTTTTTTTTTAGAAACACTTTTTTATGATTCTATTCTCAAAAACAATTTTTGAGTATTTGAACATGTTTGATAACTATATAAAATTTATGTTCTTGAAAGAGAAATGTGTTTGGTATAACTCCATATATTTTTGTAACTTAGAATATCTTTTAATTTATTAAGAATTTTACTACAATTTTCTTTTCTTCTTTTTCTTCTCCTTCCTTTGAACAATCGCCAGCCGGCGAGGTCACTGACCTCAGAGGAGCCTCATTGTGATTGGGTGAGGCTTGGCCACACCCTAGCTGGGCGAGGCAACCTCACTTGGCCTCGCCAAATCTGGGAGAGGTTGAGCCTCACCTAGCCATAGCGAGGCCCCTTCGAGCCTCACCGTGGCTGGGCGAGGCTCAACCTCATCAAATCTAGGTGAGGTCAAGCCTCCCCAGCCACGGCGAGGCTTAAGGGGGCCTCATTGATGGCCGGCAAGCTTGGGGCGATCTCGTCAAAGGCCGGCGAGGTCACCGAGCCTCGTTTGGCTAGTTGCCAGTTGGTGCCAAGGCCAGTGATCGGCTAGGGGAAGAAGAGAGGAACAGAGAGAGAGAGAGAGAGAGAGAGAGAAAAAAAAAAAAAAAAAAACTTGATTTTTATTTTTGGATTCTTGTTTTCGAGAACAAGAAGTAACCTTTTTTTTTTTTTTTCGCTTTTTGTTTATGTTCTAAATCTGTTCCCGGGAACAAAAAAAACTTCCAAAACTCGTTTCTGTTCTATTTCTGCTCCCGAACAAAAGAACAGAAACACCTGTTCTTGAAAGCATTACTAAATGCAACCTTAAATGTCATGAGACGGTTTAATTCTTGACATGTGAAAAGAAAATCATTCCACATTATTGCTAATATACCTAATCATGATAATAGTTTTGCCTCTCTCAAACATGTCAAATAACAATTATTCTGCGCATAAACACAATAATGGACATTAGCATGTTTAAATTTAAGGTTGATCCGTCAATAATGAGGGCTAATATCAATCATGTATATTAACTTATTTGACAAACCAAAAAAAGAAGGGAAAAGATATGAGTGTTGTTGTTGGAACAAGTACAAAAATAAAACGATTAAGTACTAGCACTCACGGCTATGGTCCCCACTAAGGTACCAAGTCCAAAATTTCAAAATAACCAAGAAAAAAAATGGAAAATCCTCAGAGAGGCCACGTCGCTCCGTTGAAATTCCCAAGCCAGTCACTCTCATGTATCTAAAAGTTAGGCCGCCTCTGCTTATTCCTTAATTTAAGGTTTCTGAAGGTATCACTTTCAAGATGACAACTTGTTTATTTCTCGATGGAAAACCCTTCCCATGTTATCATTGCTATTTCAGTTGAGATCACCCAACCATTATGCCAAATGTGAAGTGAGAGATTCCGCATAATTACTCTTATCATGGACAATCAGTCAATCCTTAACTACTTACCATATTTAACCCGCCTTTGCACACTGGCAAACAGAGGATCGGTCGGTGGAAACATCTTATGCGACCATGAATAATTGTTCGATCTTTTCAAATTCAAAAAATTAAGATTTTTCTAATTATTGCAACTCGCAATCGATGTGGTTCATTTCCTCTACACATCGACCTCATAATTAATACTAGTTCTCACGCATGTGCTAGGCGTGTGCACAACTTTTTTGAGATGACATTATAAAATCTATTTCTTAAATTTATTTAGTAATATCATTCTAATTATAAAATGAGAACCTTTATCTGTAAAATTATCGGTAAAAAGAAACTTTTAAAATGACATTGATATCCTTTGTTTTTCCATTGGAGGTGGATTTTTTTTTTTTCTTTTGGTCGAATTGGGGGGAGGAGTTGACATTTATGAAAAACTAGATGAAATGATGGTTACGCAGGGAAAATTAAAAAAAAAAAAAAAAGAGGTGACACGAAGGACACTTTTGGCATGAAATATGTAGATAAATACAGTTATATAATATACTTTCTCTAAGTGAATAGATTTCCATGAAGTGGGAGGCCCTATTTCCGGTGGTAATAGCAACGAAGTAATGAAATAATCTCTCTTTTCTTTTGGAAAACTAAAAGTGAAACAAAACCCATTCTTGACTTAAATGTATTAGTGTAAATATATAAAGTATTTCTTTGAGTTGGGAAACGACGGGTTATCGTGAAGTAGGAGACCCTTTTTCAGCGGTGAAATAAGCGAAACAATGAAATGATCTCTCTCCTTTCTAGTTTCTACTCTTAGCTCCATAGAAGACGACCCTCCAAGAATGCCATGATGTCATTATGGCAAACGGCAACTGCAACCATAGCAGTGATTGGCCCTAATGGTGTAGACTAACTCACAAGTGTTATTGGGCCATTTCTGGTCATGGGATCCAATTTTTAGAGCCGCTCTTTGATCTTAGAAAATCTTAACTTGTCTATGACGGTCTTGTGATAGCGTAAGATAACCCCTAACTCTACTCTCTTTGGTATTGGGATATCGCGGCGATGATAAACTTACTCAAAATAAGCAGTAGATTTGGTGGCTCATATCAAACATTCCATTGCGGAAGTAAAACGCTTTATGATAATGCCAGGAGGTCGTAGTTAGTTGTTCACTCCCATTCTTCTGTTGATAAAAAGAGAAAATTGCAAGTGCAACTAGCAACCTGATGCTCATTACTTTTAATTTTGGGCCAACCGGGCTAATTGTGCAAGCCCACCGATTCTATGCTTGCGCTTCTATTTTGGGTTGCCCTTCTGGTCCTGGACCTCCTTGATTATCTTTATTTAGGGAAATTCAGTCTTGGTTGATCGCTCTCGTCCCTGCACCATGTTCTGTCAACATTCAAGTGCTTCCCTCACATTTCTTCGCAAAGTCCAATTGCTGAGTCAGTGCCTTTCATTGAAAACTGGCGCCTCCCTACAAGCTCTTCACACGTTCAATCTCCCTAACTGAAGCGGCATTCGATATGAGTTCACCCCTTCTGGTTTTTTGCACTGTGCTGGCAATCACTCCATTCGTGGAAACGATTTCATTAATTTTAATCATACATCTCGACCCAAATGGGATTTTAAGGGTGCGTTTGGTAACGTTTCTGTTTAAAAATTATTCTAGGAAACAGAATTAGAAAACATTATTTCTATTTTGAGAAACAATTTTTGAACAAAAGAACGCGTTTAGTAAATTTGTTCCAGAAATAGAAAAAGAACGAAAACACGTTTGGTAAACTTATATAATTTTTTAATATTTTTATTTTATTTTTAAATTTTCCTTTTTTTTTTTTTTTTTTCCTTTTGGCCGGTCGCCGGCCTTGGCCATGGCTGCCGACCGGTCGACGAGGGCCGGTGGCCTTGCCCAGCCACGACGAGGCTCGCCGTGCCCCCGGTGAGGCTCAACCTTGCCTTCGCCGGGGAGCTCGGCCTTGCCGGCCATGCCGACCTAGCGGTGGTTCAGGGACGCCGAGCCTCACTAGTGGTTGGGCAAACTCGACCTTGCCGGATCTGGGCGAGCTCAAGCTCGCCCAGCCAAGGCAAGGCCAAGCCTTGCCAAGGGTCGGCGACGCTCTGGCGAGGTCGCGACGCTCTGGCAAAGTCGCCGGCCCTCAATGGCCGGTCACTGGCCATGGCCGAGGCCGACGAACAGCCAAAGAAAAAATAATAAGAAAATAAGAAAAAAAATGGGAGAGAGAAATTTTGTTCTTAAAATTATTCTAGAAACAAGAAATAATTTTTTTTTTGTTTCTTGTTTTTGTTCCAAATGTGTTCTCAGGAACAAAAAAATAGATTTGGAATAAGAATGTAAACAAACGTGTTTTTGTTCCTTTTTTGTTTCCCAAAACAAAAAAAAAAAAACAGGATTTTTGTTCATAAACAGAAAAAAGAAATACAAACAAACAAACAGGGCCGAAGTCACCATCGGTCATCATGCGAACATTAACAACCTTTGTAGCCCTAAAACGAGGAACTTCTGCATGTTAACGTTATGCAACTCTCGCTCAAATGGAACATCCTTGAAATCTCTACATCATGACACCCATTCTTCTCTTCCCTACTTACACACTTTCGATATAATAACAAGGCACTTTACGTGTTAAATAGATAATAAAAAATAGATGCATGAAGAAAAGTTAATCTTAACATATTTGGTCCAGTTAGAGAGGATTTGAATTTTGGCAACTTTCTGAAAATAAGAAAGATTTAAATTTAAGTTTCAAAATTGCTAGAGATACATTAGAACATAATTTCAAAGTATTAAAGATTTATTTTAATTTTTATGGTTATTCATTCGCGAATCTTACTCCATTGTATCTACGCACTCTGTTTAGAATTTCTTGGAATTCAAAATTAAGGCTTGAATCATTTTTCATTTTTTTATTTAAATTATATAAAGAGATCAATAATGTTGTGGAAAAAGAGAAAACCAACAAGGAAAAAATAGGCGGAAGTTGTCCATTTTTTTAGGAAAAAAAGGGTCAAAGTGGAAATAACTAATGGTATTTTTGGTATTTGATAGTTAAAATAAAAGTTGGGATATGATAAAATTTATCATATCTCGTGTTTGATTTTTACTCAAAATAAGATAAAGTCGAATATAATTGGATATATGACCTATATAAAAATATCTCACAGGGGAGGTGAGATAAATGTAAATACGATTTCTTATATTTATAGCATGAAATCTATTTCTCTCAAATACAAATTTTTAAATAAAAATAAAATAATTTTTGAATTCTAATATTAAAGAAAATTCAAACTAATAAAAAAATAATGGACAATTTCCTTATTTATTCATTTGTATTTTCATTTATATATTTAATTTTGTTCTATAATATATATTCTGTATATATATTTATTTAGTATCTATATTTATTACATATTTTAAGTATATTAGTATTGTTTATTATTTAATATAATTGTTGTTAAGGAATAGTGGAAGGGAATAAAAAGGGGAGGAAAAAAATCGAAAAGCCCACAAATGCACTCGGTATCTATGGTTCATATTGACACTTCACCACTCCTTCATAGTTCTTTATTTACGTCAAAGCTCCACAAAAACAAGAGAGTTTGAATTTCCATATGCCCCATAGCTCCCTAGTTCAAGTCAAAAGCCCACAAATGCAGCAATGGTCGGTACAGCAGCAAAGGACTTGAAACTCCTCTTTTCTATATCTTTGTGATTCATGAAAGTAACGAAGGAGTCAAAGCATTAGATTTTTTAGAATCATGTTTTCTCTCGTTTACTTGATTTGGCTATCACTAGCTAATCTACCGTTTACATTTCTTGTCATTGTCAAACCTATTTAACATGTAAATCATACAATAATTATGAATTTATTGACGAAGATTATCTTCGCTTGTGCATTTGTGATTTCTTATGGTTCGATTCAGGTAACATGGAAATCCAAGCTAAATCGAACCGTTGACAACATAGCCATGACCTAAAAATGAAGAAACATTTACTTTAGTTCGCTCAAAAAAAAGCTGATCATCTTAGAGAGTGAATCATTGTTAAGCCCGAAAAGAAAAATTCCCAAGTCAAGTAGGTTTTCAAGTTTGAGATTTTCTAATTTAAGTAGGTTTCCTAAAAGAAATTTCTCATTTTTTATGCAATCCTTATCTATTATAAGAAGTATCTTCTTTGTGAAGAGTATCTAAGAAGCTATTTCTTTGTGAATTACACCTTGAAATGATTTGAGAAAGTTAAAGCTAATATTGTGGTAAGATTTATGAATTCTTTTGTGAAATTGAGAGATTCTTTTATGAGAAATTGTAAGGTTAAACATTGCAATCATTGAGTGTATATGAGAGTGGGAATATTGAGAGTATTTGGGCGATACTGGTGTTGTTGTAATCTCCATTATATCACATAATTTATAGTGAAATTTCGCAGTGCTTTCCGCGTGGACATTGGTCATACCAATCAAATCACATACATCTAATTTTTGACTTATTTTCTTGTTTTGTTTATTTTATTATCTGATCACTTTTTTTGCAACAATTAATATCAGAATCAGGCTTGATTTAGTTGAAATGAATTGATGGCAATAGAATAAGGAAAAGTGAAAATCGACATTTTTTTATGGAAAGAATATTGGTTTCTAGAAGATGTAATTTGAGGATCACCTAAATTAAAGGAAACTAAAGTAACTACCATCTAAGGAGAAATCAAATTTGATGGAGCAAGACGAGTGGGAGTTGTTAATTTAAATAGGTGTTGGATGTTATTCAATTGATGTTGGTTTGTAAAGTTGCATTTAATATTGTGAAGACCACAATGGGACTAATGAATGCCACATTAAACATGTATGAGAAGCCTTTCATGATCACCAATGTCTACTTAATGCAAGATATGTTTCACTTAAGGATGAGCAAATGTGCATTGATTGTAGATTATATCAATGAATTCAATATGATTATTAGTCAACTCGAAATAATTGAGATTGACTTTGATTATTGGCTATATGTTTTGATTCTATTATTATCATTGCATAATACTTGGAATATTACTGATACTATTGTTAGTAATTTCTCTAGATTAGCAAGCTTGGTGTTTGATGGAGTTCACAATTTGATTCCGAGTGAAGAGATTCATAGAAGATAATTTAGGGAACATGTGCCTACCACTTTGTAGGTGAAGATAAAGGAAGAAGTCGTGCCTATACTAGTATGAGTAGAGCAAACCTAAACAAATGAAATCAGTTTAGGACTAATGGTATTGTCTATTGGTGTTGTGGCAAGATAGGACATCCTAAAAGGTATTACTTAAACTAAAGAATGATAAAGGTAAAGGAATTACAGCTGAGATCACGTATAATGTTGCAGCCATATCTTATAGTGATTCAGATAATGTTGATAATGTCTTACTTATTATTGAGGATTTGTCACTTGGGATGCAAAATTGGGCTGAGTACAAGGCAAGAAATGCAAAGCTAGACGAACCCAAAGTCAAGCGTACTCAAAGTAAGCACAAGCAAGCACAATCAATAGGGTTATATGGGAGGAAGCCAATTTAGAGTAACCCCAATTGCTCCTTCGGATCACTAGAGACTGTTAAGGACTCACACATACCGCAGTGTATGGTTGTCAACTCACATAGTCACACCTACCAGCAACAAGATGATGAATAATGGATTTTAGTTGTTCATTTCATGTTATACCAAATAGGAATTGATTTACTATTTGTTAGTGCACGAATAGTGGTAATGTGTAATTAGAGAATAGTGTTGAGTGCGATGTATGGTTGTAGGTAGAGGTGGCAAAATGGGTCTTAAACCCATATATGACCCATTTAAATCATAAATGGGTCATATATGGATCACTTATTTTTTGACAAAAAGTAGTTAAATGGGTTTAACAATTAAAGACTTAAGATAGGTGGATCATAGATAGGTCTTAAGTGGGTCCTAAATGAGTTGGATTGAGAACCCATTTTCAACCAAAACCTCACAATCTCTCTCTTCCCTCTTTAACTTTACAAATATATATATATATATATCTATATATATATATATATAAATCGAATTTATAATAATTTTCTTTTTTTTTTTTTTCTTTCCTCTTCCTCCTTCCGATGGTCGGCACAACGATGGTCGGCGACCGGCCAAGTGAGCCTCGAGCTTGCCGGCGTCAGGCGAGGCTTGAGTTCACCTAATCTAGCGAGGCAAAGGCCTCACCTGGCGCTCGGCGAGGCTCAAGCCTCGCTAATCTAGTGAGAGTCGAACTCATCAGCATCGGGTGAGACCTTTGCCTTGCCAGATCCAGCGAGCCTCGAGCTCGCCGACCTCGCCGACCTCGCCGACGTCTAACGCCAACTCCCGACGTCGGGCGAGCTTGAGCTCGCCGAATTTGGCAAGCCTTGAGCTTGCCGGTGTTGGCAAGCCAGGCAAGCTTGAGGCTCATGTCATGGCCAAGAGGTTTCCGAAGATGAAGGACCGTGCCATGATGTGGAGGATCTCTTGCGCTCAATGGGATTCCCAACAAGTCTCTTTCTAGAATTTTCCAAGGGTAGGCAAAACTGTTATTGAGCTGTATTCTAGAAGTCTCTAGCTTTATTTATGTTGATAGATGGTAGTTGACATTAATGTCGGTAGATGAGGCAGTGCGATCTTGTCCGCCGGATGAATTCTAGGTAATTAGAGGGCCTCAAGTATAAGAAAGGGTGCCCTCCCCCTCATTTATAACCATCCAATCCTTTCAGCAATACAAAAACTTTTTTTTTTTTTACAGAGCTCCTCTCTCTAGAGACTTTATCTCTCTACAATCCTAGTAAGTGAGCGAGTGAGCATTCGATCCAGCAAGGCTTGGCTTAGGTGATCCAAAAGAGCCTGAGTTGCCACGCAGTCATGATCTCAATCAATTGGCCCGTGACAAGTGATATCAGAGCAAATGAGAGATCCGTTTCGAGAGATCAAGGAGCACCAACTGTTCAAAAGAATGTCGAGCCAAGAAGCTATTATGGATGGAGAGGCCGTGCAAGTCAAGGAGACTCGTGGCTGAATGAAGAAAAGAAAAGCATCGATGGACGTCGTAGCTGCGTTGGATGAGAAGCTCGTGAAGGTCCGGAGTGCCATTGTCGAATTCATGGAAGGTCTTGACGACATGAGAGATCGGATCATGGAGGTTGAGACCTCGCTCCGTGAAGACTTCACAACTGGCCTCAACGAAGCTGCAGCCCTGTTGCACAACAAGGACGAAGCCCTTGAAGCATCGATCGATGTGTTGAAGGAGCGCGTCCAAGTGATCGAGGAAGAAAGTCCTCATAGGGATGAGGTCGAAGCCATGAAGGCAGAGATCCAAGAGCTCAAGAACGAGCTTGCCCTATGCAAGTTGAGCATCACCAATGGAGTGATGCCCACACAAGTGATGCCCAAACTTGAGGTGTCAAAGCCAAAAGAATTCAACAGCAAACGATCTGCCAAGGAGGTAGACAACTTTGTGTGGAGCATGGAGCAATACTTTGGCGCTGTCAACATCCAAGACAAGTCAAACAAGGTAAGAACCGCTGCAATGTTTCTTTCCGATACCACAATGCTTTGGTGGCGCAATAGGTGCAATGAGACGAAGCGTGGTGCCGATCCCATGGATACGTGGAATGACTTCGTAAGGGAGTTCGGAGACTATTACTTCCCCGAGTTTGCTCAAAAAGAAGCCCGTAGCAAGCTCCATCGCCTCGAGCAAAGAGGTGTGATCCGAGAGTACGTGAAGGAGTTCACGAAGCTCAAGCTCCAAATCCACAACCTAAGTAAGGAGGAGGCTCTCGGAGTGTTCATGGATGGATTGAAGCCGTGGGCACTACTCGAGCTCAAACGAAGGGATGTGCAAAGTCTCGCAAGGGCACTTAGCGTGGCCGAGTCTCTCGTCAACCTCACTAAAGCCAAACCAAGGAGTAGAGCAAGAGGTTGGAGGTCGGATCGATCCGAGGACGAAGGGAGGAGTACTCCTAAGGCCCGCATGATTAGAGCAATCGAGTCAAGACATGGGGTGACGGCACTTCCAAGCCGTCCTTCCAAAAGGGTCGACCAACAAACTATACAACGAGTAAGTTTGATCAACCCTCCCCTTCTCCTTGTTTCATCTGCAAAGGTTTGCATTGGATCCAAAAGTGCCTAAAGAAGGGTAGAATCAACGCCCTCCTTGGCATCAAAGAAGAGGAGGAGGAACCCAAAGAAGACAAGCGGCAAATCCGACTTGGAGTTCTGAAAGTTGTCAACACCATCCAAGCTCAATCGATGTCCAAAGAGAGGGAAGTTACACCGATCATGGACATGTTCTTTGTGGAGGTCGAAGTGTGCGGCCGAATGCTATATGCTTTGGTCGACATTGGTGCGTCGAACATGTTCATGTCAACCGAGGTGGCGAAAGCCTTGGGACTTCGCGTGGAGCCAACCCGAAGTCATACAAGCCTATCAACTCAGGAGACTTCCATGGCGTAGGATCAACTCCCGACATAGATGTCAAAATTGGCGGATGGAAGGGCAAGCTGACATTCGAGGTAATCCCTCTCTATGATTATGATCTCATTCTTGGGATGCAATTTTTTCATAGCGTGAGGTCCATGATTGACATGAGGGCCAAGTGTATCATGATCCTCGATCCAAAACGCCCTACCATGATCCCCATAATGAAAGGGGTGGTCGACACCAAGACCATCACCATGATCCGATGCCTTGACAAGAGCTTGAAGGTCGAGAAGCGCTTATTCAAGCCGCCATCCATGGAGAAGCTGAAGGTAGAGTTGGATCCTCCTACTCCAACTCGTGACATGCCGATCCAAGTGCTTTTTCCCGAGGTTGAGTGCTCATCGCACACCATGCCCAAGCCAAAGTTGGAGCCAAAGATAGAAAGGTGTGGTCCTTCGTTCGTGAGCGTCAGAGCAAAGCAGAATCAAAAGAAGAGAGCCCATGCTCGTGCGAGGAAGGCCACCCATCAAGCTGTGAGCGACGAGGGCGTTGCTCAATTGAGTGGGGGAGAATGTCATGGCCAAGAGGTTTCCGAAGATGAAGGACCGTGCCATGACGCGGAGGACCTCCTGCGCTAGATGGGATTCCCAACAAGTCTCCTTCCAGAATTTTCCAAGGGCGGGCGAAACCGTCATTGAGCCGTATTCTAGAAGTCTCTAGCTTTATTTATGTCGGTAGATGGTAGTTGACATTAATGTCGGTAGATGAGGCGGTGCGATCTCGTCTACCGGATGAATTCTAAATCAACGGATGTAATCAGAGGGCCTCGAGTATAAGAAGGGGTGCCCTCCCCTCATTTGTAACCATCAAATCTTTTCAGCAATACAAAATTTCTTTCTTTTTAGAGCTCCTCTCTCTAGAGACTTTTTCTCTCTACGATCCGGGTAAGCGAGTGAGTGAGCGTTCGATCGAGCAAGGCTTGGCTTAGGTAATTCAAAAGAGCCTGAGTCGCGCAATCACGATCCCAATCGATCGCCCGTGACACTCACCTGTTGCCGATCGCCAACTGCCGTCATGGCCAACAGTCGACCAAAGAAGAAGAACAACAACAAAAAAGAAAAAAGAAAAGAGAAAAAGAAAATTAAAAATTATATTCTTAAAAAAATAATTAAAAATATTTTTTTAAAAAAATAAAAATAATTAAAATTTTGAATATTTTAAAATAATTATTTTAAAAATTATAAAAAATTTCCATTAAATTTGTGTTGTATAAAACTATTTTAGCAATACCATATATATATAAGAAATAAATTTTCTTAAGTTTAGTTAAATAAGTTGGGTATGTGAATATAGGCTGGGTCAGGTATAGGTCAAAAATTTTGCACTGCAATAAATGAGCCATAAACGAATTAAATGGGTTGATTTAGGTTGGACCAGTTATGACTTGACCCAAACCCGACTCGACCCATCCATTTAATAGGTCTAGTTATAGGTGATCATTAGGGCTAACAAAACCACCTAAATGGAGGTGAATAGGTTGAGTAAAAATAATAATAAACTTTTGTGGAATACCAAACCATAAGCACTCAAGATGGTGTTGTAGACAAATCAGCTTGTGTGCAATTGGTAAGTAAATTATGAGTGAATTAAACATATCACACAACAATATATAGTCATTCTGCTTTATCCCCAAGCCTACATCCACTCTTAGACTAACAGCCTTAACAATAAATAAATCCCACTAGTAATTAGCAATGCAAATTACGACTGGCTAGTGTTGTTCCCTTTACGTGGTAGATTACACTATCGGGACACACACTTGCATTCACGCATGTACATTTAACTACATTGCTATTACAGTGCCTAAACCAATATAGAGAGATATTTAGAACAAGAACAAAGACACTTTCTAGCTTAGATTACACAACATCATTTTTTGTGTCTACTCAAGTTGTCCAACCTATTTCATAGCATCATCGCTCCTTATATACTGAGGTCTTCAATTAATCCATTGGAGACCTTCAAGAATGATCAAGTAGCTGTTTGAGAGTCATTTGGGGTTCTTTGTTAGTATTGGGATTGTGCTTGTAGTCTGTCATGACCTCCTCGAAGTGGGTCGGACTACCTAGAGTTTGGTTAATGGATCACTAAGTCTAAACTTAGCTCAGACTCTCTCAAATCTATATCAATTCGTGACTTAGATTTAAGTTTTTAATATGCAAATGAATTTTATTTAGGAGTCGCCACTGATCAGTTTATACCATATCGATCAAACACCTAAGTAAAATAACAGGAGAATTATTTTATTCATATGAACCGGAGAATTTGGGTATGGGGACTTGGTTACATTAGATTTCTCTAATGCCCTTTTCGTATTGTTCTTTTCATCAAAAAATGTTTATTAGGAAACTTGAATTTATTTTATTACTCTTTAACATGTGAAATGATTATGCGGATGCGTAATCCACCAATTTAACACTCAATAAAAATAATAAATAAATTACAGGACTTACCTTATAGTAACAAAAGTATCGGCAATATTAGCTCGGAACATCAATAGCCCTAGATGTAATTTCTAATTAGCATGCAGTCACTCAACTTTTTAGGTTTCCTCTTATTTAATTAAACCTAATCTATGTGCAATGCTATGCAATGATGTACAAAAACATGTATATGCTAACATGACGTGCGACATACAATTAAATAAACCTAATATGTAAACTATATGTCATGCGACATTACTTAATTTTACATGACACGTTGATATTTTTAAAATTCTCTTTTCTTTTTAATTAAATTCGAAATTAAAATTACCCAATAACAAACATACAATTTTAATTAAAGAAAAGGAAATCTAACGTCCTAAAGCAATGTTTTTGGTTTATTTATTTTAAAAATTCGGAATAAATAAATAACCTAATCTAAATATGTAATCTAGCCCAAAACAAGCTATATTTTAGCAAGAATCAAATCTAATTCAAAGATATAATTTTGGTTTTTTTTTTTAATGAATGTAATCAAACAATAGACAGATATTTAATTAAATAACATATTCCACAATCTTACGTTATCTATCTCAATAAGGACACGAAATAGACCGATAATCGTATCTAAGTGGTTATAGATATTGATAGAATGTTTATCTATTTAAATTTAGAAATAGGTAAATCAACAATCATATCCAAATGATTATAAATAAGATTGAATATTTTCTGTAAGGCGTCGTATCTCGTAACTAGAGATTGGACGGCTATCCAGGTATGTTGTTAAGTTACGAAAGTTTCATAACTTGGGGGAGTAACTTAGGATTTTGTGGATGTTACATTATTTAAGAATATACCTATTGCTAACAGAATATATCTAAAATCTAACAAAAAATATCAATCTATTCAAATAAAGCAATAAAATCTTCCAACATAGGTAAAGATAAAGAACTTACCTAATTTGAAACTTCACCTTCTGAATTCAAATCAAATGCAATCAGACCGATCGATACCGCCTCCCCACCAATGAGTGGTGACGGCACAGCGATTCACAAACTAGGACATCAACGGCGGCAGGCTTAGCACGGCGTAGGAGCGGCTCACGTTGGGGCTCCACGGACAACACGGCAACTCGGTCATGAAGGAGCAACGATGACCGTCAACAACTCACGGTGCAAGGATGGTGGCTCATGGATCTTGGCTTTAGATCAAATCGTGGTGATGGATGCGGCACGGATGACAGCATCGTTGTATAACTTGGCTGCGACAATGACCTCATTTGGACCTGCGAGGTTGTTGCAGAGACACCCTGATGGTGAAAAAATCTCGAATGGTAACTCGTCGTTGAAGCAATAGCTGCAAAATCTGTGCAACCGAGGACTTATTCGTGAATTCCCTCGAGTGGGATGTTCATGGGAGTATAGGCATGAATCTCCTCAGTAGAAAAGAGACAATTTGACTTCAAAGACTTCGTATGCGATGGGACGTTCAAATTCTCCAAGTGCGGGTCTCCTCCTTCAAGTGCAGAACGCCCGTTCTTTCTCAATTCTCTCGTGGCCGTGGATCAATCGTGTGGCCTCCACGGCCAGGCAAGGAGTGAGCACTGCTGCTTTATCATGGGGAGGATCGCAGCGCACCGACACTTTTCGGAAGTTTGAATACTTCGACAAGTATCCGACACTCTTCGACACTCGATCAACATGTGTTGAAAAATCTAATAACTAGTCAACTCTTCTGACAATTTTCAACACTCAAGTTTTGAATTATGAGTTTGGAATTCCACTACATAATTCTGAAATGCACGAAGTCAATAATGAGGGGTCCAAAATGTAAATATAAAAAAAATAATAAATCATAAATCATAAATAATAATAAAGAGGGAAAGAATAAAAACTTAATCTTCTCTTTTTTCTCTTTCCGTGACACACAATTCACCCCCAAGTTTGTTTTTTTCCTCTTCTCTTCCAACGGGCTCTAACATGTGAATCTAGAATGTGAATTTTTTTTCCCTCCAAATTTTATGGATTGTTAGAATGGAATTGAATTTGTCAAATTGAAATAATAAATGATATTAACAAATGTTAGATTAATGTTTCTAGTGTAAAATCATTATAGGCTCTTTTTCATTATTTACTTATTTGTAAATTTGAATCAAATTAATTTAATTAAAATAATTATAACAATGATAATTTATCATGTATATATAAAAATATATATTTAATATACAGCGTGTCTCAATATGTCGGAATACTCTATTTTTAAAAAACAACGTGTTGACAAGTCCTGTTGTATCATGCTGCGTGTCTTGTGTCAGTATTGATATTACTTAGATCACGACAAAGCTGGTTGTTGTCAAATGCAAAGGATGATCGGCAATAGGGTTGATGTAGAGGTGCGGCCACGATCTCAACAAAGTCATAGCCGTGAAGGGGTCTTGACCGTGACTCCAAGGGGTCTTGACAGCTCTCTCTCTCTCTCTCAAGTTTAATGTGCTTTGAAATTCTAATTTGTTGACTTTAATTTGTGAGGCATAACGTCATATATATATATAGTGCAAGCTTAGATTTAAACTTGATCTCATGGGCTTAATTTAGGCCTTTCAATGTAATGAGCTGAATTAAGCTCAACACCTATTTTAATTCATTCTAATGGGTTGAAATTAGATCGAATTAAATTCACTTTGGACCATCTCCCTATGTAAATTTCAGCACCCATAACTCCCTAGTGCTAGTTGAATTTTGGCTTCTCTTGCGAACTTAGCTTGTCAAATTTCAAGCTCAAAACCACCCACCACTGGTCCAATGCAATTAATGAAAATATAAATTAAATAATAAATACTTTTAAAACTATATGTTATGGAATTTAATTCAATAGTTTTGTTTAGGGGTTAAAAATTAATCCACAATTTTATATGTAATAAACAACTAATTGGGTTACCAAAATTTAGGTGTCAACCGCTTTCACTGACACACAAGTTTCCTAAAAAGGCTATTTGTTATCACTATTTCTCAGCTATTATGCCTAACCACTACAAATCTGGAGCTTGAACGACTATATTCTAAGCCATCAAAGGTCTTCTCTCAGTGCGTATGTCACTGTCATCATATGCAATACATCACTATCTCAATCTAATGTGCACTATTATCGGTGTAGATTGTAAATGACTAGGCTGACCATCTTCAGCGAGATACCAACTGAATGGCTTGTGATGTTAAGACCAATGATCTTTCCATCTTAATCAGTACTAAAGACTTCCAAGAACACTAGCTCGATTGGTCCTTCCAAGCTACCATGAGATACCACTTACATTGGTACTTGTTCTCCTACATGTCATATTCTAGTTTCTCATCTTTGTTGATGTAGGAACATTATTAATGATTAACCAATTTCACCATCTCAACTAATTATGGTAAACATTAGTACTAAAGATTGGTGATCATCAAAATATCATAGATATATTCTCCAACAATGATGTCACAATTAGATGCATGATGGTATTATGACGACATTGATTGGAGGGAGGCATGTTGCAAAATTGCACAAGATCCTGATTTCCTTGAATGTTTTGAATTCAGCTGGATGTCATTATATTTCACAAGGTGGAGTTGTGAATGTTGTTCAAAGATGCCTTGGTGACAATGAGATGAATAAAGCACAGTGGCCCATATGAGCTTCAATATGTGATAGTAACAGATTTCATTGCGGAGTCATCAGATGCATCTATCTAAAAGTTTGAATTGTAGCATATTTGTTTGGCGCATGTTTATGAGAGAAGCTTGAAAATTCTATGTGAAAGGAATCTATTACATGCTTATGTTGCTAAAGAATTGAATGTATACAATTGATGTGACTTAGGCAAACAATGACAAGTGCAATTCAGTACAATTATCAAAGAAAATATGGAGATTGCAGAGTTCTTGTACTTGGATGTTCATAGGGTATTGCGGTTTCCTCTGGAAAAGATTGCTAGAAGTATGCTAATAATTATGGACAACTACTCGAGGGACACTTAGTATATTTGTTTGGCGCATGTTGTTGTCCATATCATACAATTCAAAAACTTTGATCGAAAATGAGACTAGTAATATGACTAAGCATGTGTGGATTGAAAGTAGCATGCAGTTCTACGTGGAACAGTTATATGAATTATGTCTAAAGAAATGCATAACAAGACACCACACTAGTGCCCATGTTCTATATCAAGTTGCAGAGTTGATGAACTATCACTAGAGATGAACCATAAAATGCTCTTTAGTACTGGTATAGTTAAGAAATTTCTAGTGGATATGCTTAATATGGTGAGCTACCTAGTAAATAATACCTATTGACTACGATTAGATGTCGGATTTCTAGAAAAAGTGTAGTTAGGTAATCTTGCTGATTATTACTAATTTTTTTGTTTCCCATATTATATTCAAGTTAGCAATTGTAAGCTCAATGGAATGGTAAGAAAATGCTTGTTTGTAGGCTATGCATGAAGGGAGTAAGATTAACGATTATGGTGCTTGGAATTAAATTCACTTATTGTCCATAGAGAAGTTATATTTGACAAAACTCCAGTACTTTTAGGTAAGGGTAATTACAGCACTATTTTCACGAATCTGGATGGTGTTTAACTCAATGTGGAGTTGCAATGAAAAACTCCTAAGGTAGTGAGTACTTGTATGGTAATCGACACAAATTGTGCTTATAGTGAGGTGGAGTTTGTAGAGCTAATAATTGTTGTAGTTGTTGAGTTTGATAAGGTGTGTATTGATCTCCTAACATATATAAATGTAACAATAGGTTTTCTTTATCTACAATAAAGGTGGTCATGTCTAAGAATCCTTATGTGTATCAAAAAGTATAGGAAAGTTATTATTCTAATAAGGTACACGGTTATGTCAAAGTTCAAGGAAGGTTTGAATTTCAGAGATGCTTGTGGCAATTGAGCACGTTGGCCACATCAGAGGCTGTGGGAGAATAGTAGCAAAGTTTGGAATTTTAGCAAAGCCATTGTGACTTGACTCAATAAGTTTAACCCTAAAAAGGGAGCTTTCCTTATTCAAATAATTTTCCAAGTTTGAGAAATTTCCTAGTTTGATTAGGTTTTCTGAAAGGGATTTCCTATTTTGGATACAACTCTTGCCTATTATAAAAAGTGTCTTCTTTGTGAAAAGTCTCTCGGAAGTCGATTCTTCATGAATTACACCTTGAAGAAAGATGAGATGCCTTGGAACCAATATATCTTGTGGTAGAATTGCAAATTCTTTTATAAGATTAAGATTGTTGAGTGTAACTGGAGATTATGAAACGTCAAGAATGTTTGAATGACTCAAGTATGATTGTAATATCACTAGATTTTTAGAGAAATTCCATATTATTTTCTATGTGGACATATGTCATATTAATCGAATTACGAAAAAGAAGTATTCAAATTTTTTATTATTCTACTGCTTATCACCACATTCCGGAAAAAGATGAATAGGGTTTAGTCGTCATTACTTGTGGTGAATTGTATAAAGTTTGGTTACCTTTGATTTTTTCAATTGGTTACCTTTGATTAGACATGTACGGATATATACTTTAGTTATTTTGGGAAAGCACGATCAATTAAACTAAAAGGGAGCACTTTCTAAGAGAGGGAGAGAGAGAGAGATCGATCTTGTCCTTGTCCGAGTCGTCGTATTCAGGGGATAAGAAAAAAGAAAATGAAAATAAATGAGGCATATCAGGTGGGGCCCAGCTTGATAGGATTGGGAGAGCACCTCTTTCAGAGAAAATTAGTTTTGGGTAAGCCCCCCCCCGTTTTGACTTGTCAAACCCCGATTCGGTTGGAGGCTTGACAAATTGGAATCAGAATCAGAGGGAAAGATTGCTGCGGCTTGCTTGCAGGCCATCGTCCTCACCGCGACGTGAGGGACGACAAAAGTTGCAGGAGACACAAGACCTTTTTTGGCGCTTTTCAGTTGGGAAGGAGTGCGTTTCTGCACCTGCTCAAAATCGGACCATCCATCCATCCATCCATCCATCAGGTTCTCTCCTCTTCCTTGTCTCTTCTTCTCTCTTCTCCATGTCCGGCATGCCGGTATCCCCGGAGATGGAGATGCACATGCGCGTTGCTCCTCTCTTTGCATATCATTCGATTTTCCTGCTGCACAATGCATTCATCATCATCATCTGCTTCCACCGTCATCCATGGCGATCCGTTTCTAATTCGCCTCTTCGATTGAATTTCTCATCTTTTTTTCGCTTTGAAAAAAAGTCAATCTATCCATCCCCATCGCTATTGAGCCAGGGAATTGTCATGGGGGGCACAAGTCTCATAACAAGATTCCTAATCGAGTGATCGGAGCCGGGACCCAATCGGAAAATGCAGGCCAGGCCCTTGGAGTTGACGTGGAATCCTCTCCTATTGTTTTTTGTGCCTCGACTGACTGCTGTTTCCCCACTGCAGATTCCCTGCTAATACTTTAGATGATCCCTAAAACCAGGATAAGGGATCCTTTGAGCGTCTTGCTCGAGATTTATACAGCTTTCCCTATCATTCAAATGAGCAGTGCATCTCCTCTGATCACATCTGGCTGATGTTCTCTTGGAATTTGTTATGATGTGTTTGTTAATCGTATGACGTAACAGGCCACCCTTCTCTCATTGAGGACGTCTTTTCTGGTTCGCTCTCTGCCTAGGCTGGAGCAACTTGCGCGGTGTGATATACGGCCATCTGTGTGTCTTTAGGCTAAACCATGGGAGATGGGGACCCTACGGCTACGTATACGGTCGACGAAGCTCTTGTTGCCGTGGGATTTGGCAAGTTTCAACTGCTTGTTCTTGCTTATGCTGGCATGGGTTGGGTTTCAGAAGCGATGGAAGTGATGCTCCTTTCCTTCATTGGACCTGCCGTTCAGTCTCTCTGGGGTCTTTCTGCACGAGAAGAGAGCCTAATAACCAGCGTAGTTTTTGCGGGCATGCTCGTCGGAGCATACTCATGGGGCATTGTGTCAGATAAGCATGGGAGACGGTGAGTGTCTTGCCCGGTCTGCTCCTTAAACCAGTTGTGAAGCTCTTAATGCCTTTAAGAATGGTCTGGAATGGTGCATTAACAAATTGCAATCGAGTCCTAAATTTTGTAATTATTACTATTAAATCCTTAACTTTCGCTGAAAATACAATTAAAAGTCCTAAAACTTACGCAGAAAGTGCAATTTAAGGATGCCATGTAGGCATTTCTTAAGTGGTATGAAGGTAGCTTTAGGTAATGTTCGCCCAAAAAACTTTATTGCATTTTTCTGTGGAAAATTTTCTGGAACTCAATTGAACTATTGGAAAGTTTTAGGACTTCCTTGCATTCTGTACACAAGGTTTAGAAATTCCGGTGTACTTTTCCCGCTGCATAGGTGTGTATGAAGAACAAAGTAATGGAATGTGTTTTGGCAAGTGATAAGCCAACTTGATTTGAATAGACAAACTTACAATGCTGAGACGTTTGACAAAATAATAAGCAGACGTGTTTATATCATTCATTTCTTTCTAACTTATGTATCTTGTCGCCAGATAATCAGGATTCCTGCAAGTTCCTTCCCATCATTAAAATCTGGATTACAGATTGGGACTACTGGACCATATACTAAAACAGTAGGGGTGCTCTCGATTGACACTTTAAATCTGATTTCTATAATATAAAGGCATAGATCATGTACTCCACCATTTCAGGAGATGAAAAATAAGAATCCAGATTGTAGGCCCAGGAATGGTAGACGACTCTGATAACTATTTGATTAGCAATTTTGTGACCTCCATGTTATTTTTAATAGTAAGATACTTAGGTCACTATTTCTGACGGTAGAATTGTAGCTCATTGCTTCATTGGCTGCTCATTTATTTCTAGGAAAGGTTTCTTAATTACAGCAGTGGTTACTACTGGAGCCGGTTTCCTGAGTGCCTTCGCCCCAAACTATCTTTCATTACTTGTGCTCCGTTGTTTAGTTGGTGTTGGCTTAGGAGGTGGTCCTGTCCTCTCATCCTGGTTCTTAGAGTTCATCCCTGCTCCAAAAAGGGGTACTTGGATGGTTATTTTCTCTGCCTTCTGGACAGTAGGAACAATTTTTGAAGCTTCAATTGCATGGGTATGCTAATCGTTTCCTTATTCTCCAGTAATTTTGTTTTATCTTCTGTTGGAAATTAATATGCCCTATTATATGCACTTTTGAATGGAAAAATCCTTATTTCTGCTAGCCTCTATCTGTGCTGGATCATCAGTGGGGACAATTTGGGTTCGCCTCATAACGCCACCCTGTTCTCTTGGTGAAGGAACAAGGAAAAACTTCTTCCAAAGGCCTCCTTGAAGTCTTGACTTCTGCTTAAGTACCTTATATTTAATGTAGAATATTTTGGGAAGTTTGAGGAATCGGTTTCTTGAATTATCAGCTTGAGTTCCTATGTGCAAGTGTTTTTGAAGCCATAGCATTGTCATATGTAATCCCTACAGACACTCATTGTGCTTCCTACGTAAGCTCTCCTTGAATTTAGGCATTTACTTACCAAGTGTTTGTGTTTTTACTGCATTGTTAAGAGGTCTATGGGTCACTCAATTTCTTTCTAATTATGTTTTTCAGATATTGTAACAAGGGTGAGGTGTAGAAGTCACCTACATGAATATGTTTAGTCCTGTGTACACGTCATCTTCTAATACATGGAGATAATTTTTCAAGTCTCTCAGAGAACTGGTAGTACCCACTAAACTTTGCAATTGATTCAGCCATCTGCAGAAGAAGCTTTGGAAAAATTAAATGAAAATGTAATGTCTAAGAGGGGTAGTGCGGTAATGCTCAAACTGAAATGGCTAATCCAGTGCATCAGTTGGTATGATTTAGATTGGTTATCTTGGGAGCCCATTCTGCTTTTCTTGTGTTATGTTAGCACACTGACATGCTTTGACAGTGAAGTAAGTTTCTTCTTCTCCATCTTTTCTTCGCTTTTCTGCAGTTTGTGATGCCAAGATTAGGTTGGAGGTGGTTGCTTGCTTTGTCGTCTCTGCCTTCATCAGTTCTCCTTCTATTTTATGTTGTGGCACCCGAGTCTCCCAGGTACTTATGCATGAAAGGAAGGATAGCTGATGCTCACAGTATTTTGAAGGAGATAGCTAGACTAAACAAGACTGAACTGCCTGCTGGAGTTCTTGTGTCTGATTATGATGTTCAATTCCAAGAGAATAGCATTCCGTCTGAGGATACCCAGTTGCTCACCTCAAGGAAAAAGGAAGATAGAACTCTTGATAGCTCAGAGCAGAGTATGGGAGGCTTCTCTTCGTTACTCATGCTTCTTTCTCCAAAACTACTTAAGTCAACTATGCTTTTGTGGATATATTTCTTTGGCAATGCTTTCGCATATTATGGACTAGTGTTGCTGACTACTGAGTTAAGCAATGGACGCAATAAATGTTCCCCATATCAGTCACATCTGAAAAAAACTAATGACATCAATTATGGAGATGTTTTTGTCACTAGTTTTGCTGGTAAGGTTCACTGCCATATTTCAACCTTTCTTTTACTTGGTAGTTCTGAGATGCTCCCCCTTGATTTGAAATTAAATGTTCAACCATTTCCTTTTATCTGCTCCTGTTGCTTGCAGAATTTCCTGGGCTTCTTATATCAGCTGCGATTGTTGATAAACTTGGTCGTAAGCTTTCGATGTCATCTATGCTCTTCTTATGTTGCATTTTTCTGCTACCGCTGGTTGTCCATCAACCAGCAGGTTTGACAACAAGTCTTCTGTTCGGCGCTCGCATATGCATCACAGCTTCATTCACTATCATCTATATATATGCTCCAGAGGTAAATTACTATTTTGTACCTAATAATAGGGGAAATTTTTTTTTTTGTCATCTCTCAGTTTAATTTGTGAGATCTGGAAACTAGCTTGAATTCTTTAATTGTAGAATGCTATAGTTATCCTCTTTAATGGTCAGAATTCTTTTAAAGGAATGTAGTCCGGCAGCAGTGCTCAAATTTTGCAGCTGGCTTGTCCAACAATTCATGCATGTGTGCCTTTCTTATACATAATGAGAATGCTCCTGCGAAGGATTGACTAAATAGGGTTAAAGGGAAAGAAAGAGAGCTTGAGTTTGGCATCATATGAAAGGATACAATCCTGATGTTCATTTTCTTAAGATTTCGTGGACATGGTGCACATTTTTAAGCTTATATATAGCATCTGGCATCTGTGAATGTTTGATATTGTGTGATAGTGATGGTGGTCTAAGGGTAATTCAACATGGTTGGGTCTTTTGCACTGATCACCTATGGGTCCGTGCTTTATTCGAACGAAATCTTGTATATGCAGTCATGTTGTTTTAGCAGATGTCAGTCGGTTTTACCGAGAGATTGTTTCTAAACAAGAATTTGATGTCAGCAGCATTGGCATGTATTGAGTTTAGAAAATACTAACCGACGTGTCATCTTTGGGATTTAATTGAAACTGTAGGTATACCCAACCTCAATCAGGACAACTGGTGTTGGAGTTGCGAGCTCAATAGGGAGGATTGGCGGGATGATATGTCCTCTCGTGGCTGTTGCATTAATAAAGGGATGTCATCAAGCTGCATCCATAATTCTATTCGAGATTGTGATCTTTGTGTCTGGAATTTGCGCAGTGCTCTTTCCGTTTGAAACAAAGGGCCGCGATTTAAGTGACACCATAGCAAGCTCAACAGAAAACGTCAATTCAGCATGAAGTTGTAAACAAGCGCCCATTTGTGGGATGACACCCTTGATGTATAAAAGAAAACCTGGGTGCACATCCCCAGCTTTTGATATCTGCGATACGAGAGTTTTCTTACAACATGTCCACAGGTTAAATTATATACGAAAACACTTGAGCTACGCAATTTGTGTATGCGAAGGTATTCCGAGCGGAAAGTCTTTGCTTGTGTTATGTTCATATGCCTGTTTATTAACGTTGAACACCGTCAGAAACTGCGTCCCCTGGTTAGTGTCTTTCATCGTTCTTGGATGACAATCATATTAAATAGCTGAAGCCTGGAGCACGAAGGAGTGATGATGCGCCTCTTGCCCCTCTTCAGCTCGGGTGTGGTGCGACTGTCCCGATCCAAGCTAGAAAAACACACCCAGAGTCTCCATTCTGTCTTTTTGCGCTTTGTTTTGGTGCATAGCGAAAGTGGAATCACGCTCATCTTATTTCTTATTTCACAAATCCACATGCTTTGCTAGTAACGATTATGAAAAACAAATGCCAAATAAAAGTGACACATATGGTACTTTAAATTTGAAATTTCCTCTCAACCACACTAGTTTACGAACACGTCTTTGACATTTAATCTCGATTGCGTAAAATACGACTCTTATTAGAGGATAGGGTGTATACAGAGAATGATTAATTTCCTCTCATTGTATATTATCATCCCATATATTTGGAAAATAGTATTAGAAAAGTCATCAATCTATTATATTTATGCTAATTTAATTTTAAACCTTTTAATGATGATAATTTAGTTCTAAATCTTTTGACTCTGTATCAATTAAGTTATTTTAAATAATTTTAATCGGATATTACTAAGATGGATGTTGATCGACTTACGTAGTATTGCAGGCATTGGCGTTCACAATTTTTAATAATATTTAATAAAATTTCACTTTTTTTATTTTTTAAGAATTTTTTTTTCTTTTTTTTTTCTTTCATTTTTTCTTCTTTTTGCTGGTCACCAACCATGGCTACATGAACTAGCCTTGCCTAGCCATGGCGAGACCAGCCTATCTAGCCATTGCTTGCGACCAATGGCTGGTCACTAATAAAAGGAAGAATAAAAGGAGAAAATTATCTACGTTAGCAACGCGGTGTCACGTAAGTCGGCCAACATATACGTTAGCAATATTCGGCCAAAATTAGTCGGAATAATTCAATTGACATTAAGTTAAAAAGTTTAGAACTTAATTAACACTAATATAATATATTTATGTCTTTTTTTTTTTTTTTAATACTTTTCCCCATATATTCATTTTGGTTTGTGTTAGTTTGGTGAATAAAAGCGAGTGTGTGTAGTTTTTTTTTCCTGGGCATGGTTGTGAAGATCTTGCGATCATCACACAATATCCCAATTTGAATTATAATTATACAATATCATCTAAAATTCGAACTTTTCCAAATTGAAAGGTCTATCGTGCCCTCACACAAAGATGCTAGATTCAAATTGCATTGGATCTTGTGATATCTTGTTTGCGGAATATTAGCCGGGATGTACCACCGGTCATCGTCATGGACTTCCCTCTCTAAGTTTTCACCTGCAAGCAAAGTCATGGCAAATTTTAAGAAATGAAATTGGACAACAGCAATACGGAGGAGGGAGATAGTACCTCCGAAAAGTCCCCCCAAAAGGGTGAAGAGAAAGAAGAAAGGGTCGTTCCAATCCCCATCCCATCTTGATCATTTCACCAAAAGATGAAGCCTTTTCTCCAGCAAAGCAAAGCAAGTGAATGACTGTTCTGTTGGCGTCCTTTTTACCTTTTGGTATATGGACAGTGGTGGGTTTTTCTCCTGACCTAAATAATTTCCTTTAGTTAGCATTTTCCTATTCGGTGAACGTTCTTATATATATATATACACTTACATCATATGGTACGCCAAGTTTTTACCGTCCCATTATCTCTCCCCTGCGTCTGACACCTACTGGTAGATTCCCAATGGATACTCTGCACCCTCTTTCCATTGTGATGCGGTAGATTCTGGGTGGCGGTTTCTTGAATTGAACAAGATCCCGAGAGAGAGAGAGAGAGAGGGAGAGAGAGAGAGGGAGAGGGAGATCTAACCCCCACCATGTCCATGGCCGCTCCTCAGCCCCGACGTCCCGATCGCTCCGCCGCTGGTACGCCCCTAATCTTCACTTCCCTCCCTCAATTTGATTTCTTGATTCTTGTCATCGTCACCCTCGGTTCATCTGGTGGCATGGCCCTGTCAAGCTAATCCCACCTCTTATTCCGAGGAGTTAATCCTGATGAATTGAAGCGGGTTCTGTGTACTTTTAGATGCCGCGATCAAAAGAACCTTTTTTTTTCTCTTCCCTTTTGGTTCTGTCGACTCTCTTGGTTGCTGATTTTCCCTTTTCTTGGCCGCAAAACAATCATTAGTCAATGACTTCCGGACTGGGTGCATCATTCCTGCACGGCAATGAAGATGTAAAAGCAAAAGCCAAAAAAAGAAAAGAAAGATAAAAAAAGGCAAAGAAAGAGTCATATCCAGCTGTCAAGTTGATTTTTCCCCCAACATGGCTGTTTGCAGAGTTCATGGAATTATCTTGTGATCCTTTCATGTGTTGTTTTTATTAATATGGGTTTGACTCCTGGACTGTTGATCTTGTTGTTCACTTACGGACGGGCACTGCCTTAATTTGCTCGACTAAGTTAGTACTTGGGGAAGAAATTATAGGTGCATAGGCATCAATCAGTTGGGCAAATGATCATATAGTCATATGGATGCAAGCTTGTCAGCACTGGAAGTTGGATAGATTTGGTTGATTATGAGTATTGCCTTTGGTTCCTACGATACTACATCACTGAACAAACTGATTGTGAATGCAGAAGAGGGACCTACTGATCCAGAGAACATGAATCAGCAGTTAACTGTGAGTCTGCTGTGATGCATCTTTGTTCTCTCGTTGTGCTTACTCGGTAAGGTTCCATGGAATTGCTTTGAATGATAACCTTTTACTTGGGAATGTCTTCCAGCATCCGGCAAAAGGGTCAGTTTCTCCTAATCCTTCCCAGGACGGTGCTGCTGCAGGTTCTCAGAAGGAACCGGTGAGTCAATCAGTATCCATCGGTTTGAGCAGTGATGGTGCTGATGTACATGCCCATCAGCCACAGGCCTTGCATTCCAGAGGTTTGTGAGTCCTACTTGATAGATCTTTTTCTGCAATGTGGAGCCCTGTAAATTGTCCTTCTTTTCTATGATTGTAATAGTCGCGATCTGTATTTTACCGATCTAAGAATCAGTGGCATGAGGACTGTACAGCTTACTGCTGCATCTTTGACTTACTAGGCCAACTAACTGAACTAACCAGCTGGTGCAGTTCATTTATTAAGGCCATCACAGCATTTGAGTTGTGGAGACATTTTTTTATTTTACTGTAAAAAGATCTTATTGACGCCACTATACAAAGTTTCAGTGAGAGAAGTTCTGTTAGATCTAATTAGGCATTTGTATTTTTACGATAAATTCTTAGCTAAATATATAGTGTGACAACTATAACTCCCTGTTCTTTTCTTTTGGAAGTGTCTCAACAAGGTCATGCGAATATCCTACTCTCAAAAATCTCTAGATTTCTTCCCCTTTATTTAGCCCAAAGATAGCTGAGTGTATCCACAGAGAAGCTTCCTTCATTCCTTATCTCTGCCATTGTTGGTTCCTTTGAAGCCCAAATCTCCTTTTTGTGAGTTGCTGCTTTGACCAAAATAAAATCTCCAAAATGCTAAACCAAATCCAGCAAATGTTCTCCCTGGCTTTCATTTGAAGAAGCAGATGGTCGACTGACTTCCCTGCTGTTTTGAGGAGGAAGCATCTGTTTATTATTTTGGATTATGTCTTTTGCAGATTGTTTATTGCTTAGAATATTGCCTGAGTTGCCTTCGATATTATTAAAGCCACTTTCAAAGGTATCAGGACTTTCCAGATTAATTTTTAGGGGAACAAGTTCTTGCTCTCTCCCAAACCACCAGGTAGGATGCCCTGTTTGGAGTTTCTGTTTCTCGTTCGACGACTATTAGTACTTTGGCCAAATTATCGGTACCTCTCAATTCCCAGCCATGAGGGAGCTTTCCAATAGAAAGATTCCAAAAGGCACTCCTCTTGCACAAAAGTCAAAAACACAGAAATTGTTCCTTCATGCCGGTTCATAATTTTGATTCCGATAGTATGTACTTGTATTGGATGAAGGAAAGAGCACAGCAGAATGCAGGATTCTCTTTCATCCATCTACAATAAGCTGAATCGGGAAATTTATTAGATTGCAAGGGTGAAGATGTAGAAGCTTCCCTAAATCTCACTCTTACTATCACTGAAAATAGGTCAGACAGAAAAAACTCTGTTGTAGTCTTGCTATGACTCTGCTGCCAAAAGGCACCTGGAGTCTTCTGGTAGGACACAGTAAGAAGACTGCAAGCGCATCTGAGCACCTTTTTCCTGCGACTATTCGTTAATTCCATAAATGCTAGATCATTCCTTTCTCATTCTAAATGAAATAAGTTGTGGAAACTCTTTCTATTGGTTACATTTTTCATAGATGCGATAATCATCTTTTGAGGAAACCATGCATAGATATGTGCAACAGCATGTTGTAAGGATATGTCATTAATTACGAACTGATTAACTGATTCTAACATCAGCAACATGATTTCCATTAGCTTTTTGCAATGGCTGGAGTTTACATGCGGTATAAATAAAAACGAATGCTTATCTTCATGAACTTCAGGATATGGCAGTTCTACTGGGGAGTGGGATGATTTGTCTCACTATGCCAATCCAAAAGAGTTGGAAGTAGCATCTCCAGTATGTTGTTCATTTTCTATTCTAATTTTACGCTCATTCTTGCTCAGTCATAATGTATTCTATTAACCTTATGTTTTTCTTTTGTGGCATTTAGGGAGTCTACAATGACAATCATTCTCTTGTTTTCCATACTGGCTATGGGTACAGTCCACATATGCCTTATGGACCATATTCCCCTGTCACAACACCATTGCCTTCTGTTGGTGGAGATGTGCAGATGTATTCCTCACAGCAATTTCCTTATTCAGGACAACCTTACTACCAACAACTACTGCCTCCGACTATGCCATATATTTCTTCACCAACTCAGGTTTCACAACCGGATCTCACAATGTCGATGAATGTTGACCAGCAAGGGGATGGAGTGCTTTTTGGGCCAAGACCTAATTATCCTTCACCAGTGGGATCTTTTGGTAGAGGAAGCTTTCCAGGAAATCTTTGGACTCATGGGTTTCATGATCAGCAAATGGGGTTGGATGGATTGAGTTCTGGAGGACTTTGGTCAGATTGGTCCAAACCAGCGGATAGGCAACGGTCCTTTTCCCCTTTATCGCCAGCAGCATCTCCCCAGCCAATAGGCATAGGGTCGTTTACCCCAAATATTGGAATTGTATGCCTTCTTGCTTTTCCATCTGTATCTAATGAATATATTGTCGAGCTTTTCACCTTTTATTGTTTTTGGGGTGGATAGATTTTTTGGTGTCTCTGTTGTTTGAGAAAAGTGGTGGTTGAAAATTTTCAAGTGCACATCATTTATGATAACATGCATTGAGCAGCTTCTTGGATTGATACAAGATTAGTGCATTAAATGAACATAAATACCTTTACTTAAAAAGTTTCACTTAGAGGAATATTAGTGTTAGAACATGTGCTCTGCGCATACATGATGATGGATGTTCACTTATAAAGAAAAATGAAACACTTTAAGAGGAATTGGGTGATCATTCAGTGGAGTGGACATAGTGGTAGTGGGGTATTTATTAGACATGTATGAGGTGGGTGGTTATAGTAACAGAGGTAACATCGCAATGTCCAAAAACTGAGAGAAACTCATCTTTTCCCTTAATGATATAACTGTGAGATCACGAAGATGTTGAGACTGTAGCCAAAGGACTGCTCTTTCATTTCTGAATGATAAGCTGTTTATCATTTGGTGGTTTGACTTTCCTTGCCTGTGTATGACCATGTCCATAGCCTCAATGTTTTTGCTTATGAGTCTTCTAATTTGGTTCTACAGTGGTGAAGGTAATTTTAATTTTGCGGAAATAAGCTTCTGAGGATTGAGAAAGGATGGTGGACCTTATTGACTATTGTTTATCTTATTCAGGCTTCTGATCTGCAAAGAACCTTGTCTGGATATGGATCTTCTGATCCATATAATAGAGACTTTCTGCACAGTGGTATCAACAGGGGAGCTAACTTTGGGACTACATCGATTCCTGGTTTAGGACTAAATGGTCAGGGCTGGCTTTCAGTTGATAATAGACGGCGCCGGAGAAGCAATGGTGCTATATGCAGTTGTAATGGGACATCTGATATCCTTGGTGACCAAAACCGTGGACCTAGAGCATCAAAGCTGAAGAATCATGCTACTCCTGAACATGGTTCCTCCATTGATGATAGCAAGCTTAGCGCATCTATAACAAAGATCCCTCATGGGTCATACAATCACATAGATTTCATCACAGAATACGATGATGCTAAGTTTTTTGTGATTAAATCATATAGTGAAGATAATGTTCATAAGAGTATCAAATATGGTGTATGGGCTAGTACACCAAATGGGAACAGAAAATTGGATGCCGCTTACCGGGAGGCAAAGGAGAAGCCAGACACTTGCCCCGTCTTCCTATTCTTCTCAGTAAGTAGCACAAGATATTTCATTATCGATTTTGTTATAGTTGATCAGTCATCAGTTCAGGGGGAAAGTTTTCAGAAAATTCTGCTATTTTGAAAAGTAGAGTAAGAAACAGTGGTGTTGCTACCATGAGGATTACAATTTCCAAGACTTTTAGATGTAAGAACTTGACTGTGGTTGTCCATTTAGTCTGTTTTTCTGTTGATTAATTGAAGTTCATAATAAATGGTCAACTCACATGAGTCTGCTTGGGTTCAATGAAGAGGATCTTTCTATCTCATTGTGAAAAGATGTATGATCGAGCTGCTATAGTAAATGTCAATAATGGTTGAAGACTTATAAAAGAAATCTCATACTTTAGATATCGTGATTTCCTGAATACTTTTATCCAGAATACATGGTGCGTGTAGCTTGTTCATTTCCTATTCACTAGCATGTCTGTTTCTCGCTGTGCCTGGAGGATATGAATATCTTATTTTAACACTCGCATCAGGATGTTCTTAGTCCAGATCAACTTTGCATCATTCCAGTTGTAGAAAATTTGCTTGCTTCTTTTGGCTTATAGTTACTTCTCATATGATATCTGTTTCCGTTAAATGCAGGTGAATGCTAGTGCTCATTTCTGTGGGGTTGCTGAAATGGTTGGACCTGTAGATTTTGACCGAAGCTTTGATTATTGGCAACAAGATAGATGGAGTGGGCAGTTCCCTGTGAAGTGGCATGTTATTAAAGATGTTCCAAACAGTCAGCTTCGTCACATTGTTTTGGAAAATAATGACAATAAGCCTGTAACAAACAGCCGAGACACCCAGGAGGTACGTTAATCAGGGATACTATTAATCCTCAAAAACTTTGGAATGACTGTACTTTATATGCTGTGTCTCCATCACATGTTGTTCCACGGCAGTAACCTTTCAGAAAGACATCGCTTCATTTTTTTAATAGCATTTATTCTAAGAGAAATTCTTTGGATCCTGTAGAGAATGGAATATCCTTCAATGGTTTTGTTACTAGTGGTTTCATCTCATTGGTTTATTGTTAAGTTTTGCCTCATTGAAGTTAGGGCGACCCCACTTGATGGAATAAAGCTTAGTTGTTGTTTTTGTCTACGAGTTAATGGTTCTCTATTTTGAAATTGTTTAGGTGAAATTGGAACAAGGTATTGAGATGTTGAATATCTTCAAGAATTATGAGACAGATACATCTATTCTGGATGATTTTGAATTCTACGAAGAACGTGAGAAAGTTATTCAAGAAGGAAAGGCCCGACAACAAGCCAGTCCTCCTGTTGTTGGGGTAGCTGGCAAAAATGAGCAGAGGAATCAAGTAATGTTACCCAATGACTTCATCGATAAAATGTCTAAGAGTTTTGGCCAGGTCATGCGCGTGGATGAGGATAGTAAAGATGATACAATAGCTGATATGGCTAGTCCTGCACATGATAGCACCACTGGCACCAGAGTCGACTTTCAAGATTCTATGCCAGTGTCCATTTCTTCTGCTCAAACCAGTTAAGGTGTCATATTGCTGTATGGTATGTAAACGTGACGAAGTGTGACTTGAATATATCTACTTCTTGATTACTTTGAAGAGAAGGGAGGCTGCGTCTAATGTCTTTGCGATAGATTGGGTGAGTGTCCAAACAAAGTGTTTTGCCTAGTTTTAGGAATCTTGCATGTTTGTGTAATGTGCTTTCTCAGCTTTGTTTTCCTGTCATCAGCGGTTGTCCTGTTCTTTTTCTGTAAATTACCTTGACATTCTGGCCCGATTTCTCAATGTTCAGTTAAGTGCCTTGTACTTGCAGGAAGTTCAATAAAAAGCAGCAGTTTACAAAGAAACCGAAAAACGTCCTTCCCTTGTGTCTTCTTCTTCTTCTTTTTGCCCTTTTTGTTCATACTTCCCTTATGTCTTTGCGTTCATATTTTCGTTATGCAACTTCGATGATTTCCTCCCCTTGGAGACACATAGTAGAGAGAGAGAGAGAGGGAGAGAGAGAGAGAGCTGAGTTCTGCTCGGAGGTGGCTAGGGTCTCTGGTGGTGGTTGTGTTCATGTTGGTGGTTCAGTTTTACAGCGGTGGCAGTGGCAGTAGCAGTGGCGGTGGCCGAGTCTTCTCTTGTGGTGGTGGTGTTGAAGTGTAGAGATGGGACGGTGGCGGTGGTGGTGCGGTGGTGTTGACTTCTTTTTACCAAGAATGAGGGTTTTTATAAGAGAAACAATTGAACTAAATGTTTAATATGACCCCAAACTATTTATTACAATAAAATCAATAGGCGAAAATTATAATATCAACTTTATTGTCACCATACATAAAATAATAAGGAAATGGACATATATGTCCTCAATTGACCAAAAACTTTTTAACACTTCTATTTAAGTTGGAGTATACATATCACACATGCCCAACTTTACTAAAACAGGATAAAACAATTTATCCCCCAATCTTTTAATAAACACACTAACAAATTGATAACCAGACTAAATAAATTACATACAAATTAAATAACTCTCCAACTTCTCCTTGATAAAGTGTTTGCCAATTTCTAAATGTTTTGTACAGGCATGTTATCTTGGATCATGAGCAATACTAATAGCATTCTCATCATCACAATATAGCATCATAGGAATAGGAATAGATACACCAAAATCTTCAAGTAATCCTTTAAGCCATAACAGGTCACAAATGCCCTACAACATCGTACAAAGCCCTACTTTAGCAGTAGATCGAGCAACCCCATTCTGCTTTTTGCAGTGCCAAGTCATAAGATACCCTCTTAAGAAAGTAAATATTTAGAAATAGACTTTCAGTCAAGATATCTAGCCCAATCAACATTTGTATAGGATTCAACTTTCAAGTCATGACAGGGAAATAAAGGAATCCCTTTTCATAGAGTGGACTTTAAATACCGAAGGATTCAATGAACATCTATATGAATTGAGTAAAATTTAATATGTATGTAATAAGTTGGAAGGGGATATGTGCTAAAGGAATAGATAATATAAAAATTTCGATTTTTGAGTAAGCACTTAAATTGTAGTTTAATGATTAAAAATAAAAGTCACCTTTATCAATAAAAATTGATTCTGAGTTGACAAGTGGCACTTTGATTGAGACAAGTACCTAACATTTTTTTTTTTGAAAATTTCTGAGTCACTGTACATTTGGGTATTCGAATGCTGTCAATGGTCCGCAAGGAGCAAATAAGAAGGAACTCGAACTCCTTGATAGGTGACCTGGTCATCTTTTAAAGGACGAAATTTGTTTTGTGCCTTCTCTGTTCTAAAACATGATTGTAGATTCATATCAAAGATCAAATCTTAACATTACATTCGAGACATAAATATGAATACTACCATTACTTGTTCTTAAAATCATATCAGCTACAATTATTCAATTGTGCTTTTAATAATTTATTAAGGTTCTATTACTTTTGGATTGTTCAATTTCATTTGTCATTGCAGCCGGTTGGAAAGTAAATATCAACCTTTCATCGGTAGTAAACTTTCAACGTGACATATAAATTTTCATGAAGAAATAAAATTTTTGACTTGTGAATAGTTGGTGATTTTGCACATGTTGCATGTGATGGTAACTATAACTTATTTATGTGACTAATGAATTTTAAGGCAAAAAACAATTCTATTATTGTCTACTAATGTTTATACGTTAAAATGCGTAGCAAAGACTCAATGTCTCGTTTTAGGGGGAGGGATATGTGAGAAGCACTGGTTTAAACCCATTCACAATGTCTAATTGGACTAACCTTTAGTAAGAAACGCAAACAGTAAATTATCAGTCAACTAGAGTATGCCTATTACTTAACACCGCATCAAATTTTAATAGGAAACTTATTTAACGTCCCTTGTACATGCACCTTAGCAACCATTTGGTAATTGAAATTAATAAAGTGATGGGACATTTTTATTGCGCTGATGATATATAGTGTGGAGGATAATTTGGAGGGTAGCAACGGTTGTTTGTTATGAGCCTACGGATCTACAGAAGGTGGAAAAGCCCGCATTATGACTAGAATATCATTGACGCAAAGTGAAAATGACATGTGGCATCATCCCAAGTGATCCTATTGTTGGTAATGAATAATAATGATGGTCTCTGTTCCGTTGACTGACCATATCATTCTTAATGGCGATTCTCCAGAAAATTGAACCAGTTAAAAGGCTCTGGCCCTCCTAGGCTTTCGCTAACCGACCCTTGCCTTGACTCTCTACTTTCTCCTTCTCCTCCCTATTCCCAAATTTAGGGGCACTTTGCAACCATTCCTCATCTAATTATAGAAATTAGTTCCAGGGTCTTCTGCGCAAAAGAAAAATACAAGAAAAAGAAAAGGGAGCACTCATCTTCTTCCTGCCCAGGAGAAAGGAAGAATAATGAAAGAACACCCAAAATCAGAAAGGGAGAACGTAAATGCAAAATGCATGGAAGATGGAATGAAATGAGCATCTTATGAAATTAGACGTTGCCATTTCTGTCTCTGCTTTTTGAGCAATCCTCAGCCTCCATTGCTTTCTTCTGTCTCTTTCTGAGCTTTCCTGATTGCTTGGCTCAGAAAGAATTCTTCAAGGAGATATGTATCATTTTGGCGTGCTTGCCCTCTTAGTCACTTGTATCGGGGCTCTGATCCCCTCAGTTCATTCCAAGACAGATGCTCCTGATGGTATGTATACTTGTGTGTACCCTTCCCTGCTCCATCTCTTAGGCTATTCTTCCTGGTGGCTTTGTCTTGTCATTTTTAGCCCATATCCACATAAATCATTACAAGACGTTCTGTGCAGCATGGCATCAATATGTACGTAATTGCTTGACTATGGTATATGGTCCTAATAAGATGTTCGCTCACTGATACTTTGCTCTCTTCAATGAAGATGGATGCCCAAAAAATAGGAAATCTCAAGATTCTAATATATATTTAGATGTAAATTGCAGTCTCTGCCCTTAATGTGATGTATAGCAGCCTAAATTCTCCTTCAGCACTGACTGGTTGGAAATCGAGTGGGGGTGACCCTTGTGGCGAATCATGGAAAGGAATCAAATGCTCTGGATCATCAGTGACTGAAATGTGAGTATTCTATGCGGTTATGTCTGCTTGATTGCACCCATATAACTCTAATGATGTTGCTTCATGCTCGCATAAGTTTCTCCATGTTTCTGAAAGCTGCTAATTTTTCATTGAATTTCTTGCAGAAAATTGTCAGATCTAGGCCTCACGGGATCAATCGGCTACCAGCTATCAAGCTTGAAATCTGTGACCGACTTGTGAGGCCAACATATTGACAATGAATGCATTTATCTCTATGCTGTCTTTCGCGTTGACTGATTGTCATCTGACAACAGTGACTTTCTTTGTCATAGTATAGTGATTTGAGCAAGAACAACCTCCGTGGTGACATACCGTATCAACTTCCTCCAAATGCACTTCACATGTAAGTACGCTTTCAAACATCTTTGGATAACAGCTACATCTTCATCCTTCTAGCTGGATCTGCAGAACAATAATATTTAACCTCCCTATTCATTAGTTTCTTCTCATCTCTTTCACTATATCTGAATTTGTTCTTTTCCATTTCTACCCTGTCTTCCCAATAAAACGAAGGCATGGTCAACCTCGATTGAACTCCTAGAAGCTTCCAATGCCATTTGTGGCAATAGCAGCATGCGTTTGTATTAAAGCAGCTTTCCACGTGAATGCCTATGATTTTTGGAGTTAAAATGCAGTTTATTACTCTTCTTCCGAAACTACCTAGGTTGTAACATGCTTTACGTGGGATTTCGTATTGTTTTGACCAAATTCTCCTTGCCTAAAAGGATTTCTGACTTAGGTCTGGTTTTTATGATAATCCTTGGTATCATCAACATGGCATTGGCCAATGAACAAAATTCAGTTGGTTGATATCAGATTCTTTATGCAGTGACCTTTCATCCAATGCATTCACTGGAAATGTTCCTTATTCGATTTCTCAGATGACTGATCTCAAGTACCTGTAAGAATTTTCATTTCAATTAAAGGAAGAAGCTTCTTGTTTGTCCCGACCTTTTTCAGTAATCTTGTAATTGTTTGCAGAAATCTGGGCCACAATCAGCTCAACGGACAGTTAAGTGATATGTTTGGAAAACTCCCCAAGCTCGCCACTCTGTAAGTCCAATAACTTGGAGGAAGTATATTTGTAATTAAGTTCCTAACTCTTACCTGCTCTCATCATGTATTCATGTGATAAAATTTGTAGAACAAGAAATCTACAATTTCTATCTGCCTCATCAGGTCATGTAATGTTAACTTTTGCTTGTCCATAATGTAGCAAGAACCTATGTTTTTCAATGCTTTAAGTTTTGGTTAACTAATTATGCTTAAGAACTGTGGCAAGTATGACATTGTCACAACATCGACCTTTGAATGTCAACAAGGTGAGCACTCTGACGAAGGAAATTTTGTTTCCTGAATTATATGGGCGTTTACATAATTCGATAAGTAAATTAATGTCATCATCAGAATCCTCTGTGTAATTAGCAAGCAGCACTCTTAGAAACAAGAGTATATCATAAGTTTCCTCTCCTTTTTCGGCTACCGGAGAGAGCAAAAGAGAAAGGTCAGAGTTTGCTTCCACAAATAAGATTTGTATGGCTTTAGTGAGAGATAGACAGATAAAGGAATTTGCATTACTTGTTATTGCTAGATCTTTCAGTGGATGTTCCATATAAGCAACCTCTTGGTCCCTTTAAGAGATAAACTGATCCAAGGATAAGTAAATGAATATGGTATAAGGAATATGTGGTGGCCTGACAATGAGGAGGGTGATATGTGTTTACTGTTTTACCCATCATGTTGCTTAAAGATGAGTATTCAATGGGTGCTTATTCATGAAATGAATCAGGGATCTATCTTACAACTCATTGTCAGGGAATCTGCCTCAGAGTTTTGGATCACTGTCAAGTCTTAAAAAATTGTGAGTCGCCAACCCATTTACTTAATGATCTTCAAATCTAATGTTTCTAACTATGGCTTTTCATACAGGCATTTGCAAAACAATCAGTTCACAGGTCCTATAAATGTCCTTACAGACCTTCCCCTCAATGATCTGTAAGCAGTTAAGCTGACCTTTTGTTAAATCTGATGATTGCTAGCATTCAGGTTGTAGGGAGTTGACAGCTTGCTTTCTTATAATGTAGACCTTATTGGAGGATTATGATCATACTTTGTGTTTTGTGTGCCTTTACACTCCTTTCAGGCATGTGATCATGTGTTGCACATTTTGAAATATATATCAGTGCTTCTATTTGTATACATTAATTTTAGACGTGGCGATTTTGAGTTTCTCAAGGGAGTAGTCAACATCAATCGTTGTACACACCACTCTCTACTTCACGTATTGTGCCAAGTTCCTGTTGAAGTTGATGGAAATCTGGAGCCTGACAGGATATTCTTGATAAATGATCAGGAATGTTGCGAATAACCAATTCACTGGCTGGGTCCCAAATGCATTGAAGGATATTGATAACATTGAGTAAGTTTCTGTGTGTTTGGCTGAAGATAGTGACGAGTTGTCTTCTTGACCGGATTTTTCCTTTTGTGAAGGACTGAAGGAAATTCTTGGTCCTCTGGTCCGTCACCTCCAGGTGCTTCTCGTGCTAAGAAAAGCTCAAAAGAAGGTGATGGCAAGTCTGGTGTGAGTGGACTAGCTATAGCTGGAATTGTTGTGGGAGTGTTAGTGGTGCTGGCAGTTTTAATTGCTCTATTTTCCAAGAGATCTTCTTCACCATCTTCACATTTCCTCGATGAAGAGAGGGCTAGCCAACACAGAGCATTTACCCCCCTTTCATCACGAGAACTGACCCATGATCTGCGTGCTGAATCGCGTAAAAGTTTTAGAGGTAGCCTTTTCTTCTTTTGTTTTCCATCTTTGGAGCACAAGAGAGTAACACGTGGTTCTAAAATGAAGATTGGCCAAGCCATTTATTTGGTTTTGCATTCATAGATGTACTGAAATTGGTGTTGCTAAATCATCTGTTATCGGGAGATTGCAAATGTTGACCTTACCAATAAGTAAAATCAGAAACGCCTGATTGTATTGCTCCTCTCTAAAAATTCTACTCTGAACAGACAACTGAATGCCAACTGTTATGAATTTTCTTGACACATCAACATAAATTTCATGTAAGGGTCTATTGGGGTTGTTTCCCTTCCCAAACTCAAGTATATTTCTCGACATATGGGTGACTTGGAACCGATAACATAAACAAAAGAGCAAAACAGTCTACTTCCCAACATACTCTAAGAGAAGTTGAGCACCCAGTTGATCCGCCCTTACTCTGCCTTCAATCAGTAGAGGTCCTTCAAACTTCCAAAGCTTTATGATTCTTCACAAAACCAATCCTCCAACCCAAGAAACTCAAATAAATAAAATGAAATAAATGAATAACATCTACAACTTAGTGTCAGGGGATTTTTCATGTGGATTGCTGCTTCCTCTCATTATTAGGTCCGCAAGTTTGCCATAGCCATGGCCTTATTTTGCATTGGCTTCCTCAAAATTTCTTTTCTGGAGGATTTTTTGGGCTTCAAACTTCATTTCATGTATCTGATCTATTCTTTCTTTGTTTCTCCTTCAGTGTTGGATATGGATCGTAAGTCAGTGGAATCATCGGCTTCCATTGATGTAAAGGCTTTGGAGAAATCACCTTCAATTGGATTTCGTTCTCCACTTCATAACCGCATGGAGTCTCTTAAGGATAATGAATTTGCAAGCCGTTTGAATGCAAGAAGAAGCACTTCATTTCGTGCTACGGCCTATAATTTGGCCGATTTGCAGAGTGCAACCGGTAATTTTGCAACAGGCAGACTTATTGGTGAGGGATCCGTTGGACGCGTTTATAGGGCAAAGTATGCAGATGGGAAGGTATAATATGCTTTATTTTTCTTCTTTGTAACCCAATCATTCTTTTCTTGCATGACTTACATATCTTCGTTGCGAATTGTTAGGATCAAATGACTTCTATGTCTTGAGGGTATCTGCACAAGTTTCCCATGAATTACAGATCCTAAAATATCTGTTTCTTTACTGCACAATTGAATAGACTACTTGGGCTCTCAGTAGGTTTAGGTGTTTAGCATCTACATAACACGCAGCAATTGCACTAACAACCTAGCTTGGTTGTGCTTTTAGTTCAATTAAAATAGGATATGAAGCAGAAAGTCATTTACTTTTCATCTCATTATCTGATTAAAGTGTCTCGCCTATCCAGCTGTTACTTTATAAGTCATCTGGTAAACGTTAGACTTGTACCAGAATCGAATAGCTATTACTGGTGTCTATCCACATGAAAGATTGTCTTAAGTAAGCTCATATTCATTCCTGAATGAAGGTTGCAAGAGCTCTTGCGAATAGGGAATTCTAAGCAAGTTCTTCGCTTAACATAATGCTATGCCTTTTCTTCAAGTTTTGTTTTTCATCTTGAGTCTTTAGGATGGAGGCTAGACCTCAAAAGAATGAGTTTAGCAGCATTGTCACGTGAGCCTGCAACATTCTGCTTCAGTAGGAGTAGGCCATCATACTTGTGCTTATTGTTTGAGCTGCCTCCTTTGGATGGGAGTTGCTGATGGGAACAGAATCCAAAGGACACTCGGTCATGCCCACACCCCCCACATCTAGTAACTTCTTCCAATTATCTTTTGGAAAAAACATTTGATGCCCGGCAGAAGAAGTATTACTGGTCTCTCAAGATGATTGACAAAACAAACATGGCATGTATTAGATTTACATTCTGGGACCTTCTGAGAGTGTGACGTGGATGCTCAGAAGCTGTCCAGGTTATGTTGATGGTCATCTTTTGTCATGTGATGACACACGTCCTAAGATAATAAGGTCATGTCCTAAATATTGATTCAACCACCATAACAAATCCTGAGATCGGAAAACCTATAGGAAAATCTTTACATGCTGAGTGAGATCATTCAGCTGTTTGCTCACGTGCCCGTTGTTGCAGATGAAAGCTCTTAGTAGCTTCATGTGAGAGGACATTGCCTCAACTGATGTTGTCATCCATACTTTCAGTTGAGAAACATTAGTCCTCCATTTCTACACAGTTTTCATTCTTTATGCGACATTCTACTCCATTTTCATTACATCTACTCTTTCAAAAGGAGTAAAGTTCTCTCGTATCTTGGAAATTTAGCATGCCATATAATATTCTTGTGTAGGAAGAACTGTCACTTGAGAGATATAAATTATCTATTTCAATTCTAATCATAACACTTCTTTTCTTCGTCAGGTTTTGGCCGTTAAAAAGATTGATTCTTCACTTTTCCAAGGCAGGAGGACCGATGAATTTTCAGAAATTGTTGCAAAAATCTCGATGCTTCACCATCCAAACATTGCAGAACTTGTTGGTTATTGTTCTGAGCAGCGGCATAACATGCTGGTCTATGAATATTTTAGGAATGGCTCCCTTCATGAGTTTTTACACTTGTCAGATGATTACAGCAAACCATTGACATGGAATACTAGAGTCAGAATTGCTTTAGGCACAGCGCGAGCAGTAGAGTAAGTTCTATACCAACAATATCATCTGCTTGCGATTAGCAGTGTCAAGCTATTTTCAATCTTTTATAGCTATTATTTTTTAACATTTGTGGTTCCTTTACTGTCGTGAAAACAAATGACAGTTGACGAAGTGGCTGAATTTGTTTCTAGTTAAAGTCCCCTTTTAAAATCTCTTACTATTCTCATGCAGGTACCTCCATGAGGTTTCCTCTCCCTCTGTAGTGCACAAGAACATAAAATCATCTAATATATTGCTGGACATTGAACTTAATCCACGACTCACCGATTGTGGATTGGCTACCTTTCATCAGGTTACGTATCGAAGCAACTTCCTCTCTCTCTTTACACTGGACATGTGAACTTGTTCGCATCACCTCTTATAACTTTGTGATCATATACATCACTTTCACTATGGGGCCGTGACACTAATAACTTTTTTCTAGCACCACTAAACCTGACAATAGCTACCATCTCTGTCCCTCAGTCTTCCTCTGGCTGCTTCTTGAGCTTTAACAGCAATTTATTCCTTTTCCAGCGGACAAGTCAAAATCTCGGTGTCGGATACAATGCTCCAGAATGTACAAAGCCCTCAGCTTATACTATGAAGAGTGATGTTTACAGTTTTGGAGTTGTCATGTTGGAGTTGCTGACTGGCCGAATGCCTCTTGACAGGTAACTTCAGTAGCTCTTGTTAGTGTTAAAAGAGATTTGAAATGGTGAAAGCAGTATATTAAATCCATCCAGTCTGATTGCTCTACTATCCATGCATTAGTTCGAAACCAAGGTCAGAACAATGTCTAGTGCGATGGGCTACTCCACAGCTTCATGACATCGATGCTTTAGGCAGAATGGTGGATCCAGCACTGCGTGGACTGTATCCTCCCAAGTCAGTCTCCAGATTTGCCGATATTATTGCTCTCTGTGTTCAGGTAATACTCCTCTGTCTGCATTCAGACCCTTGATGAGGGAACAGAAACTACCAACTAGAACTTATAGATAGGTCATATTATGAGTACAAGAGAAGTAATATGGCATATATGAGTTTAGACTCGAGGAACATGCCTGGTTCTGTGTCTCACTTGGAATTTAACTTGCCATTAAGTTTCTTCTTGCTGTTTAGCAGTGGAGTGTTGAAGACTGACTAGGATATTTCACATTGTTTCTCTCTTTCGTTTCTGGTGAAGAGACCTCTAACTGTACGCATTTTGTTTTAGTCGGAGCCCGAATTCCGACCTCCCATGTCAGAAGTGGTGGAGGCATTAGTGCGATTAGTTCAGCGCTCTAGTATGAACAAGAGAGGGGAGAGTCCAGGTGCTTCTCGTCGTATGGATGACTTCGACTATTGATTGTTCGTCCTTACGCAGCAGAGAGGAGAGATTATTGTACTTCAACTCAACTTTTGGATTTGTTTTTATGTATATGTCTGCCCATCAAATGACTTTGTATTCAAAGAGTAGTCTCTGCCAGTCACTTTCCTAGTGGAAAAAGTAAAGAACTCAAAGATAGCAGGAATGCTATGAGGGCTCGGCATTCATCGGGAAAGAAGCTTATGTATATATACCAGAAATCACATCGGAAGAAGACACGTCACTGCAGAAGATTACCATACAGGGGAGAGATGATTCAAGAATCAGAAGGACCGAGTTTCGACATTTTGATTTTGACTTTGATGGTGAGGGGATAAGCCTGGCGAGATGCAGGGCGAATGCGAAGAGCCAGCAGCGTCACAGCAACTGGAGCTAGGCATAGCATTTTGGGACAGGTTTGGAGTTTGAACAAAGTGTCTCCAAAAAAGTAGGTGTGTAAATTGCATGGACGACTTGAAGTTACTAAACGTGAATTTACAGCGCTATGACAGAGAAGTTACTTAAAGAGCACGAGCACCACACTGATCACGAGACGTTGCGAGACAGTCAAAAAGGCAGTCCCCGTTTGATAAAACTTGATGCAGAAGAGAATATGACAGTTTATTAAAGTCTCAAGTCCAATGGGCGAACGCAACTACCTAAAGGTGGCATTTACAAATCCATATATTGCTAATAAAATTATCCGCATAACGTTCTTTTAGTTCGTAGGGATTAATATTAAAATTTATAATCTATCATAACTACTAATTGTTTAGTAAATTAATACAGCTTTCAAAAGAGAATTTTGCTCACGCACCTTTTGCATTTGTATAAGTTTGTGTGCGTTCATGTGGCTTGGTACTTATCCTCGTGACTCAAGAGGATATTGGTGTGATTATACTCATGATAACCCAGTAAATGCAACTTTTCAAAATTCCACGAGCAAAATTATAAATATTGTTCTTTATTGGTAAAATGTGAAATGCATCGATAACTATCAAAACCAATCGATATACCGTTACCTTGTTTAGTCAATAGTACATTGTCAAATTACCAACACTATTGCGAAAGTACCAACGGTTATTGTATTGTTTGAAAAACCATTTCACTAATTTAACATTTATGCATGTAGCTTATTAATTTGTTGTTACTATCTTTTATAGAAAATTGCCAACTCTTAATTGAAAATTACTTGCTAGCGTCAATTGTTTCAACATTACCGATTATTGCAAACATTTACCGATTTGCTAAAGTCACTATCTCTTATAAAAGATTATCAGTCTTGATTGAGTTAATTTACCATCTCTTCACAGGTCAAGTTACCAACAAGGTTTAGCTGTATATACTTTTTTTTTATTGTTTTAAAATTACAAATGATTTTAATAATCCACCAATATTTGTTTAGGGAGCTTACCAATGTGTTAAATTTACTCACTCTGATAGGACATTACCGCCTTTTGTTTGAGTCTATTTACCAATGTCTAATTAATTGTTTGAAATTACAATCGCTCGAATATTTTACCGACATTAACCACTACTTTCAAAATGACCAACTACATTGAAATAATTTACCAACATTTATACATAGAGCTTAAATTACCAACTCTTATTCTGATCACTTGCCGACTTTAATTGATTATCCTAAAACACTAGTCATTCCATTAATTTATCCACATTTCGTTGGGAGCTTTCAAACATATTAAACTCTGAAAATAAATGTTGGAAATTATTAAACTATGTGGAGATTCCGAGAGTATTAAATCGATGTCGCTAATTCAATTAAATAAGAGTTTATAAAGTAAAAATTAGATGGTTATCTAATCAGAGAAAAGTCGGTAAATCACTTAAAGTAATATTGATAATAAGCAAGTAAACTATTGTCAATTTGTAAAATTAGCTAGTAACTCAAAACAATCAAATAACCGATACTCTCATGATACTATTTGTAACTTATTGACGTATCATAGGCTACTGATGGTGCCTACTAACATATGATATGCTAAATAATTTTTTAAGGATTTATTGGGAACGTGCATATAATTCTTTTGTGGAAGAGTAATATTAATTTAACTTGGAATTATAAGAGAGAGAGAGAGAGAGAGAGAGAGAGAAAGGGGTTCTCATGCACAGGGGAACCTGGGGACCCGTGTGATGTTCCTCTCCAATGCATTGCTCTTCTCCGGGATGTTTTGCTTTTCGGCTGCCGACAGCAACGCACAAAGACGTGGCGGGCCTGGGTACTGAAACGTGGGTTATCGATGTTGGAGAAATCTTTCCAGAATATTTTGAAGCTGACAAAACGTTTCTTTCAGTCTAAAGTCTGGAAGTTCGGAGACCGTCAGTTTAAAGTCTGAAGACTTTGTTCTCTCGAGACTCAAGACTCAAGACTCAAGACTCAAGACTCAAGACCCAAGACTTAAGACTCGGGACTCAAGACTTAAGTCTATTCTCACTGACAGTCTTTCTAATCCAGTGACGAAGGAAATCCAAAGCCAAGGTTTATGGTTGAGGATTCGATCCTATTCTCTGGAATAGATTCTTTGGTTGGATAATCATTTCGGATTCTTTAATTCTTATCTAAGATCGATTGAAGATCCGTTGGTCGACGAAATAATCTTGGAATGTTCTATTCATGGAAACCGAGATCCTGATTGTATGGGCGAACAGGATTGATGGGCTATCATCAGATTCCTTAAATAGCTCGGATGATCTTCTTGATTGATTCCGTCCAACGGGTAGATTGGAGGAATTCCTTTGGTAAGTGCCAACGGCTATGATGGCATGAAGGAGTATAAAAAGAAGTCGTTCTAGTTATTTTAAGTGTGTGATTGATAGAAAAATTCCAGAGTCTGAAGATCCTTGATTGTTGTTTGAGACTGTTCGAGCGAAATTTTAGAGAGAGTATATACTTGGTGACGCCTTGAGTGAGTGTGGTAGATCATCTACACCTAGAAATCAAGGAAGATCAACACCGTAACATCTCTTTGATCATAGTGGAATCCAGCCAATCGGTCGGTCGCGTAAGAGTGGACGTAGGCTTGAATCAAGCCGAACCACTATAAAGTGAGTGTTCAATTCTCTCTTTCCCTTACTCAGTCTCTCGATTGATATTGTGATTGATTCATTAACTGTTTAAATATCGTGCAAGCCTCGAGAAATTTTTTTATATACCTATTCACCCCCTATAGGTACTCATACTAGTTATATCAATTGGTATCGAGCTCGTGTTCTTACTTTGTTTGAAGTGTTTTACTTCGAGTAGAAGATCCATGGCTAGTATGCTAGCACCGGGGCGATGGAAGGGCAAAGCAATACCAGACCTCCCTACTTCGATGGAAAGGATTACAACATCCGGAAGAACAAGATGAAAGCTTTCCTTCGATCAAAGGATCCTCCGGAATGGGATGTGGTAGAAAAAGGAATCACTCCTACCGCTGCATCGATCTCGAAAGAGGGAAAGAAAGCGTTGAAGCCAGCGGAATGTCTCAAGAAGAGATAAACAAGAGACAAGCACTCGATGCTAAAGCAATTTATTCTTTATATTGTGCCTTGTCACCTACGAATATAACAGAATATCTTCTTGTGTTACAGCAAAAGAAGTCTGGGATAGATTACATATCACTTATGAAGGGACAAAGACCGAGTGAAGGAGACCAGAATTAACATTCTCCTTGGTCAATATGAAGCCTTCAAAATGAAACCAGGAGAATCTATAACCGACATGTTTAGTCGTTTTACGAGATATTGTCAATGGTCTTGAGAACCAAGGACAAAAAATTTCTGATCCCATGAAGGTGAACAAGCTTCGCGTGGACTCTCCAAGGATTGGAATCATATAAAGACTTCAATAAGAGAGACGCAAAGAATCATGCCATTATCTCGTAGACGAGCTGATTGGAACTCTTCGGTCTTATGAAGTGGAACGAATTAATGAAGACGAAGATCCAAGAGGTAAGAAATCTATTGCACTAAAATCTAACGATGATTCGATGATGCAGATTCGAAGATGATATGAATGATGAGGAGCTCGCACTCATGATAAGAAGATTCGAAAACTGAATAGAAAAGGCAAAAGGTTCATTCCAAAGAAACAAAGTTTTCGAGACAAAGACCAAGTCGTTGATGATGAGGAACCAAACAAAGATGTAGTTTGCTTCGAATGTAAAAAGAAGGGACACATCGACCCAACTGTCCTCTTCGAAAAAGAAAAGAGGAAGAGCGAGAAGTCTCGAAAAGCTCTTAAAGCCGAAACTTGGAGCGATACGAGTGTGAAGAGAGTGATGAGGAATATGCCAACCTGTGTCTGATGGCACAATCAGACTCAGACTCTGGATCAGACTCAGACAGTGAATTTGAGGTCTCTGTCAAAATGAAGGTAAAGTGGTATCTTGACAGCGGATGCTCAAGACACATGACAGGAGACTCAAATTGTTTCACAAAGCTTATTCAAGTAAATGGTGGAAAAGTGTCTTTTGGAGGAAATAGCAAAGGAAACATCGTGGGATTTGGAACTGTGAAAATTGGAAATCTCACAATAAGCAATGTCTCTCTAGTGGAAGGACTCAATTATAATCTTCTCAGCATTAGCCAATTGTGTGATACCGGTTTCAAGATCTCCTTTCAAGAAGGCATATGTTTGGAATTAGTAAAGATTCGACTCGGTCTTTCATGGGTCGAAGGCATGGAAACATCTACCTCCTTGATGTAAAGCCAAATGAAGATCAATGCTTAATCTCAATTCAAGATGAAGCAGTTCTATGGCACAGAAAACTTGGCCATATCAACAAGAAGCAATTAGCCAAAATCTCTTCTAAGCAGCTTGTTCGAGGTCTACCTAAATTGCCATATCTAAAGTCGACCTATGCACTCCATGCATTCGGGAAAGCAGGTAAGAAATTCATTTAAGCAAGTAAATCATGTATCTACTAATCATGTATTACGGTTGCTTCATATGGATCTCTTCGGACCAACAAGAACCCAGAGCATTGGAGGTAAGAAGTATTGTCTAGTAATTGTAGATGATTACTCTCGCTTTACTTGGGTATATTTTCTTGCAAACAAGTCGAAACCTTTTCGTACTTTGAGAAGTTTGCTAAAAAGGTTCAAAATGAAAAAGGATGTGCTATTTCAAATATAAGAACAGATCATGGAAGTGAATTTGAAAATCAAGATTTTACGAAATTTTGTGATAAATCTAGTTTTAATCACATGTTTTCCTCTCCATATACTCCGAGCAAAATGGAGTTGTGGAAAGAAAGAATAGATCTCTTCAAGAAATGGCTAGGACTCTTTTAATTGAAAGCAAAATTTCTTCACGGTTTTGGGCTGAAGCGGTTTCAACGCATGCTATATTATAAATAGAGTCTTTCTAAGACCTATTCTTGAGAAAACTCCCTATGAATTGTTCAAAGGTAAGAAGCCTATTGTTTCATACTTTCATGTATTCGGTTGCAAATGTTTTATTTTGAAAAATGCAAATGATCGAGTTGGTAAGTTTGAAGAAAGATCAGATGAAGGCATCTTCCTTGGATATTCTGCATCAAGCAAAGCCTACAGAGTCTATAACAAGAAAAGCCGTCTGTGGAAGAATCAATGAATGTCAAATTCCAAGACTCAGCACAAGATGAATCCAGCCAGACTCAATATGAAGAATCTGAACTCACGCTAGACCTTCCAAAGTCTTCAACTCAAAAAGCATCTCAGACTCAGGAAGTCCAACATCAAGATGCTAATGAAGATACAAATAAAGAAAGAGATCATCAACCGAGACAAATCAACCAAGAATCGGAAACACAAATCCAGTCATCCTAAAGATCTCATTATTGGCGAAATCAATGAAGGAATCCGCACCGAGATCAAAGAGGCGTGAAGAATCTAGTGCTGTTGCTCTCATCTCGAAATTGAACCAAAAAGCATAGAAGAAGCTTTATCGATGAAAGCTGGATCGAAGCTATGCAAGAAGAGCTCGACAGTTCAACATTAATGATGTCTCGGGAATTGACATCTAAACCAAAAGGTAAAACTGTTATTGGAACCAAATGGGTGTTCAGAAACAAGATGAACGAAAAAGGAAAAGTCGTACGAAATAAAGCAAGACTCGTGGCCAAGGGATACACGCAAGAAGAAGGAATAGACTATGATGAGACTTACGCTACTGTAGCAAGGTTAGAAGCTATTCGTCTATTACTTGCATTTGCTTGTTACAAAAATTTCAGGTTATTCCAAATGGACGTCAAAAGTGCTTTCCTAAATGGATTTATCCAAGAGGAAGTTTATGTGGAACAACCGCCTGGATTTGAAGACCCAAAGAAGCCGGACTCGGTCTTCGGGACCGAAAAAAGGCTCGTATGGTCTAAAGCAAGCACCTCGAGCTTGGTACGACAGACTAAGTAAGTTCTTATTACGTAACGGATTTGTCAAAGGTAAAGTAGATACTACTGTTCATCAAAAAGGAAAACAAAAGTTTCTTACTCGTTCAAATATATGTTGATGACATTATTTTTGGATCCTCTAATGAAAGTCTTTGCAAGAAATTTTCTAAGTCTATGCAGGACGAATTTGAAATGAGTATGATGGGAGAATTAACTTTCTTTCTCGGTCTTCAAATAAAGCAATTGAAGGAAGGAACTTTTATCTTCCAAGAAAAATATGCTAATGATCTTGTCAAAAGATTTGGATTGGAAAATTGCAAGAAGACCGACATACCAATGTCATGCTCTCGAAGATAGATAAGGATGAAGAAGGGAAGAAAGTAGATCAAAAGCTGTACGGGAGCATGATCGGTTCACTTCTTTATCTTATCGCTTCTAGACCGATATTTTGTTGAGTGTTTGCATCGTGCTAGGTTTCAATCGATCCTAGAGAATCACATCTCATTGCCGTGAAACGTATCATCAAATACGTTGCTTCATCTTCAAGCATCGGTCTTTGGTATCCAAAGAGGGGAGACTTTAATCTTCTAGGATACTCGGATGCGAGATCTGGCGGTTGCGAGTCGATAGAAAGAGCACTTCGGAACTTGTCAATTGCTTGGAAACGGGACGAGTGTCTTGGTTCTCAAGGAAGCAAAGCACCGTAGCTCTCTCAACGACGAAGCGAGTATGTAGCTCTTGGAAGCTGCTGTTCGCAAATTCTATGGATAAAACAACAGCTACAAGACTTTGGCATTGAAGACTCATGCACGAAATCAGATGTGACAACACCAGCGCGATAAATCTCACCAAAAATCCAATCCTTCATTCAAGAGCAAAGCATATTGAGATTCGACATCACTTCATTAGAGATCATATTCAAAATGGAGAAATCTCGATTCAATTTGTTGATTCAAAGAGTCAACTAGCGGATATATTCACAAAGCCTTTGGAGAAAAATCAATTCGATTTTATCCGCTCAAGACTCAACATTTTGAAGCTTGAAGAAGTTAAAGTCTAGAGACTCACCAGCTCTAAGACTCTAAATCCTGAGACTCAATCATTCATGGCTAAAGACTGTAAGTTGCTGTACGAATTCTTGGTTAGTGATTTTATCTAATCTCGAAAAAGGTACGTGTTCTCTTTTAGATATAATTCGAAAATTTTTCAAGAAATTAATTTTGGTAGTTATTGATTTTGAAACGATATGTTCGTACACCTTTCTTGTACCGTTTTAAATTTCTCTTTTCAAATCCGAGGTACATATATATATACAGCTTTCTTTTTCTTCGCCCAAATCTTTAAAACCCTAAAAAGACTCTCTCCTCCCGATACTGTTTCTACTCCTTGTTCATCGTCGAGAAAGTGGTCATCTTTTCTTGGGAAAAGCAAGTGAAGGAATCTTCCAATAAGTCAAAGGAAGATGTCGTCTTCAAGGAAATCATCAAGAATAGCAAGCAGGGGACCACAAAGAATGGAGAAAGGGCCGATTCATTTCGATCTCACTGAGGAAGAAGACTTACCAAGTCAGCGACAAAGTCCGATTCGCTCTCCTCCACGTCATTCAGCATCTCCTGCCCCACAAGGTGCAAATCGGAGGAAGAGATAATCGAGGATCTTGACCCGAGTAAGAGTCCAAAAACCCTCGTTATCTATAAGCTTTATCGTGCGTTGAAAGTCACCGGCACTTCATTAAAGTATATAGATGACTTCCTTAAGGACAAAAATTATGGGAATGAGTATCTTTTTCTGCGGAAAATGGAGGAATTGGGAATTGCTCCTAAAGGAAGGGCAATGGAGGCTCTTGAGAACATTCCCAGTGATCCTCGTATGCCAGGACAAAATCTGATTGACGGGAACGATGATGACAAAATGTTCCTTGAATTTAAACCTAGAATGGGTGTGGCAGCGAATGTGAAAGGAAATCGGATGGATTTGTTTAAATCCAAGGATCAGGAGAAAGTGTATTTCAGGCTGTTGAAAAGAGGGGTGATAAACCCTAGAAGTGTCGATTTTGACTTCTTGGACTCCATCAACGTGAACTTAAGAGAAAAGTTGAAATTGCTTCAACTTGAGAATTTCTCGCTCGACTCTACGAGACGGGTATGCTCAATCGACCGCCTATTTCTATTCAAATCTTAGCTTTTTGGATGCGAATAGAATTTCATTCAGTGTTCAAGATCAAGTCTACGTGGTAGATGTGAATATGTTGGCGGACATTGTTGGAGTTGAACGGGGACGCTATCTCCCAATCAAAGTCTCACCTGCTCGTACTACTCTGGATCTTGTCAAAGATAGGGACGTCGAGAAGAAAATCACCTATTCCAGGATGAAAGCCATCAACATTGTGCTTCATAAGATTGTGATCAACTGTCTCAGACCGAAGTCTACATCAAAGACTTCTGTGTCTCTTTCTGAAGCAAAGTTGATGTATGCGATCAACTCAGGACGGAAGTTTTCTCTCCCGCACACTATTCTTTTCCATATGTACGAACGGTGTCAAAGGACAAAGGACAATTGCCTTATCCTCGGTGCGGTGACCAAGATCTTCGACATCCGAACATTGAACTACCACATACTCTCCGTGTTCGACCGTGTGATAAGATGGTGGTTGGGTTGAAAATGTTAATGAAGATGCGTCGCAAGAGCTCTCCAAGGCAATGGAGAAATTCAAAGTGAAATCTCTGTCCGATCCGCTTCAAGAAGGAAAGGAAAGGAGGCCATTGGTGTCTCATCGAAAAAGAGGAAAAGAACTCTTATCCTGGAGGAAGAAGATGAAGATGAAGATGATGAAGATCCCACTATCCAAGCGCTGACAAGAACAAGACGTTCTGTGTCTCATCAAACAGATCTTCAGCAGATCAGAGAAGAAGGAGAACAGAACAAAGAAGAAGAAAAACAGAGAGAGAAGGAGAAAGAAGTTGAAGAAGAAGAAGAAGGAGAAAAAGAAAAGTCTGCTGAAAATTCTGGAGAAAAGGGAAATAAAGAGCATGATCATCACTCTTCCCCTTTCGATGTCCTAGAGACAGGGGGAGTTAGCGAGCAAGAGAGGTCTACACCTCCCCGCTGTCGTGAAGATCTAAGACAATCTCCGAGAAGACCCGAAGAAGTTCAGTCTCTCAATTGCCGAAGAAGGTGATGCATCGATTCCAAATATGCCGAGACCATTCAAAAGCGCCATCGTCTCGCATACACATCATCGAGAAAGTCAATGCAAGTACACGAGACGGATGATTACGTAGACTTTCGTAGCATCATGAATATTCTTCGGAAATGCGTAGCCGGATATATGTTCGGATCGTGAAATCCAAGCTTTGAAGAGCGCTGGACAAGCATCTTCGTCTCTCTAGAGGATAAATTCAAAGACCTAGCTCTGCAACTTCAAGCAAATGCCAAGGGAGAAGAGGTAGCTCATCTGAGAGAAGACCTGAAGAAGCTCGAAGGAGTAGTCCAGTCTATTGGGGATTTCCAGATCGTGCGCATTCCCAAGCAGACATGACTCCTTTCTCACCCTTTTCAATGCTGACAAAAAGGGGGAGAAAACCAATTTGAACAAACATCATCTTTTAAAAACTTTGACTTTTGTGGTTATGATTATTGTTGAGTATGACTTGAGAACTTGAACTTGGGTGTGAATTTGACTCGAATTGATTTGTGGATTGTGATGCTAGACTGGTTGCATTTATTCAAGTATTGTTATATGGTGTTTCTCATGAAAGACTAACCAATTTTCTGTGGATGCGAGTCTGGTTGTTTTATTAATCTTTATGAGTTAGCCATATTACTTGAGAAATGTTTTGCGAGGTCAAAGTTGTTCAAATCTTCAAGAAAGTTTTGTCACCATCAAAAAGGGGAGATTGTTGGAGAAATCTTTCCGAATATTTTGAAGCCGACAAAACGTTTCTTTCGATCTAAAGTCCGGAAGTTCGGAGACCGTCGGTTTAAAGTCCGAAGACTTTGTTCTCTCGAGACTCAAGACTCAAGACTCAAGACTCAAGACTCAAGACCCAAGACTTAAGACTCGGGACTCAAGACTTAAGTCTATTCTCACCGATGAGTCTTTCTAATCCATTGACGAAGGAAATCCAAAGCCAAGGTTTATGGTTGAGGATTCGATCCTATTCTCTCGGAATAGATTCTTTGGTTGGATAATCATTTCGGATTCTTTAATTCTTATCTAAGATCGATTGAAGATCCGTTGGTCGACGAAATAATCTTGGAATGTTCTATTCATGGAAACCGAGATCCTGATTGTATGGGCGAACAGGATTGATGGGCTATCATCAAATTCCTTAAATAGCTCGGATGATCTTCTTGATTGATTCCGTCCAACGGGTAGATTGGAGGAATTCCTTTGGTAAGTGCCAACGGCTATGATGGCATGAAGGAGTATAAAAAGAAGTCGTTCTAGTTATTTTAAGTGTGTGATTGATAGAAAAATTCCAGTCTCGAAGATCCTTGATTGTTGTTTGAGACTGTTCGAGCGAAATTTTAAAGAGAGAGTATATACTTGGTGACGCCTTGAGTGAGTGTGGTAGATCATCTACACCTAGAAATCAAGGAAGATCAACACCGTAACATCTCTTTGATCATAGTGGAATCCAGCCAATCGGCTGTCAGTGCAGAAGAGTGGACGTAGGCTTGAATCAAGCCGAACCACTATAAACTGAGTGTTCAATTCTCTCTTTCCCTTACTCAGTCTCTCGATTGATATTTAACTCTTGCGATTGAATTATTAACTGTTTAAATATCGTGCAAGCTTCGAGAAATTTTTTTATATACCTATTCACCCCCCCTCTAGGTACTCATACTAGCTATATCATCGACAAAGTGAACGTGTCCCCAGTGCACCTTCTGGTTGCCCTCGATTCTCCTCCATTTGCATCTGCTGCTTGTTGCTCTAGTGCTTTCCCATCTTCACCTCGTGGGAGCGGCGCTGGGAATGGGTCAAGGACAGGAAGTCAAGACCCGAAATGATTCCCCGGTCGAAATTCAGGTTCTAAACTTGCTTTGGCATTTTCTACTGCCATTCATGTTGGGTTGTCAGTTCCAGTTGGTTGGGGAGGGTGGTGAGCGAGCTGTAATTTGCAGGAAAGAGGGGAGATATTCTTCTTCTATAGGCCCAAGGTAGAGAGAGAGGCAGCTCACAGCGCCGACGACGTGCAGCGCCTTTACATAGTCCTCCGTCCCGAGTCCGGCGAGAGGCCCGTTCAGGAAAAGCAAGACCCCCACAAGGCTACTGTCCAAGGTGACCACAGCAGCCAGGTGACGATGATCTCAAGAACCGAAACCCCGCAATTTTGTCTCGGATCGTCACCTCGCGAAGCATCACATGCCCTTAGGAAATGCAAAACGCAGGAAGTGAACATCGAGAAGCAGGCACTGCTGAGGCTCATAGTGATGGGGAAGAAGAATCTTCCGGACCCAACCAAACGGAGCCTACCTTACTTGGGATTTGCGGAGATGGTCAACACCAACATCGATGATGTGAAGTCGGCTCTTAAAGCGGGTGCTCTGCCCTCTCTCTCTCTCTCCCGCTCTCTCTCTCTCTTTCAACAGCATAATCGGACTTGCTTATTGCAGAGGAGTACGACACTTCCACGAGGGGACACCGCGACACGGCTGTGGCCAGAGCGTGTTGGGAGAGGGCGTGTACCGCACAGATCCAGCGGGAAGAGAGCGCACACGCATCTCATATACAGGCTGGAATTCCCTCCGGAAGAGGAGAAGCAGGAGCCCCAGGAGTCGCCGAACGTCCGCAGAGAAGGATCCTTCCTCATCCAGATCAAGAACCCCGAGCAGCACCAGCACCAGCGCCAGCAGCAGCACGGCAAGCGCAAGACGGTGTTCCCTGCCCACCTGCAGGGGCGGTTCGGTCAGCTGACTGAACAACGAAGGGTGCGAGTTGCTGCTGATATCGGCATCGGACGACATAGAGGAGGAGCTGGGGATGGAGCTCGTAGCAGAAGGAGAGGGCGATATCTCCCGTTCCGATCTGCTCAAGACGTTCGGGGATGGATGGATGCCCTCCCCAGGGGCACCTGGGTCAATCTGAAAATTCGTTCCCGGGACACAGTTGGACCCGTGACTCGGGGGGACAACTGCGGTTGGGTTGCGTGTTATGTGTATATTTGGGCCCCTAATGAGCCGATTGTACTTCGTCAGCCCAAATGGCCGTAACCCACTTTAGGAATGGCCCAAGAGGTGGAATGCCAATTCCAACCACTATTCCAGGATTCGCCTATGGATCCAAACATCTGGGACAAGCCTACAAGGGATTGGGCATTCGAATTATGTTGTGATCCCTTTCCTATTCATTAATTCATGCAAACCCAAAATTCACATAGGTAAAGAAGGTGGATTCGAACCTAAAAGCATGTGGACGATGGACGGGAGAGGGAGAGGGAGAGGGAGGGAGAGAGATTCTTCAAAACAATTTTATTATGCGCCTTTGCAACTTTTCAAAATTTCATTGTAGTGGCCTTCATTTTGATATTCTCGTTAAATCGATGCTCAACAAAGCCAGAGGGTTACAACAAATTCATAAAGAAATGATTTAATTGGATTGCGTTTAGAGAACTTGAGAGAGTCAAAAAAACTCCTAAAGTGCCCCACAAACCGTCGACAACGTCATTTGGGTTTTTAGCGACGGTTTATCTCAATCCTCAAAACGGTTTAAGGCGGGACGAGGGTGTCAGAAAAATAGAAAGCTTGGAGTTTGGGAGAATTGTATACTGCTTTTCTATATTCCTTTCAATATGTAATTACAATCTATTTATAATACAGAGTGTCTAAAATAACAAAGGAATAAAAATATACACAATATCACAAAGATGTACATAAAATATTCCCTATAATCAAAAAGTCAATTAAGATCAATCGGCATTGGCAACGTATCTTCAACACTCTCCCTCAAGCTCAGCGGTCTATACACATCGAAGACGCCTAGCTTGTTTAATAGATACGAATGTAGCCTCTGACATAAGGCCTTGGTAAAAATGTCTGCAGGTTGCTCTGTTGTTCTTATCTCTTTTGTTCTAATCACCCCACTCTGGATCTTGTCTCGAATGAAGTGACAATCAACCCCTATATGCTTTGTCCTTTCATGGAATACTGGGTTCATTGCAAGCTTAAGTGCAGCATCATTATCACAAAATAGGATAGTGGGCTCTCTTATCTATACACCAAGGTCTTGAAGAAGGCCTCTTATCCAGACTATCTCACAACTAGTCTTCGCCATTGCTCGGTATTCTGCCTCAGCGGATGATAAAGATACGGTTGACTGTTTTTTTTTGTCTTCCATGAAATTAGAGAATGCCCTAATTTTATACAGAATCCTGTGACTGATCTTCTACTCATGGGACAAGTAGCGTAATCCATGTCACAATATGCTGTCATCTCCAAATTGTTGTCTCGAGACAACAACATTCCCAATCCAGGACACCCTTTTAAGTATTTTATAACTTTCAGTGCCGCATTCATGTGAGACTGTTTCGGAGCATGCATAAACTGGCTAAGAATCTGAACTGCATAAGAAATGTCTGGCCTGGTCATGGTCAAATAAATAAGCTTTCCAACAAGTCTTTGATAAATAGAAGGATCTTTAAGCAAAGGATCCTTGTTTTGTGTGACAACCCTTTGTCATATTCAAATTTGTCGTTAACCCGATATTATGATCGATTGGAATAACAACCGGCCTAGATCCCGACAAACCTGTTTATGACACAATTTCTAAGACAAATTTCCGTTGGCTAAGACAAATGCCTTTATTTGACCGTGTAATTTCTATCCCAAGGAAGTATTTAGGAGAACCCAAATCCTTAATATGAAATGTAGAATGCAAATACTCCTTGAATCTCTCAATGGCAGGCGCATCATTTCCCATAATGAGTATATCGTCAACATATATAAGTAAATAGATTGACGACATACCTTGTTTCCATGTGAATAAATCATAGTCATGCTTAGATTGCTGGAATTTTGCAGTTGTAAGTGCACTGGTGAACTTGGCATACCATTGACGAGAAGCCTGTTTGAGCCCATATAGAGATTTTCGAAGACGGGGCACACTCCCCTCCCCATGTCTGCGAAATCTCGGTGGAATATCCATATAAATCTCTTCTTCAAGATCTCCATGTAAAAAAGTATTGTGAACGTCCATTTGATGAAGGGGCCAGTCACGGATGGCGGCAATGGAAAGAAAAGACCGTACGGTGACTTCTTTGGCAACTAGAGAGAAATTTTCCGTATAGTCAAAGCCTTCCTTTTGTGTGAATCCCTTCGCAACCAATCTGGCCTTGTAACGTTCAATGGATCCATCTGCTTTATATTTGATCTTATATACCCATTTGCATCCTATGGGTCGACGATTGGGAGGTAGATGAACAATATCCCAAGTCTCATTTTCGATGAGAGCCTGTAACTCATATTTCATAGCCTGTTGCCAACGAGGATCCTTGGCAACCTCATCATAAGAGGAAGGTTCCTGCTGTGCAAAAATTCTACTAACACAGCATCTATGTTCAAGAGAAAGATTAGCAAAACTGACATAGGAGGAGATGGGGTATTGTGTACCACACCTTTTTGACGAAGAACAAACGTAATCCGCTGTCCATGTTGGTGGTTGAACTGTGCGTCTTGATCGCCGAAGATTAGTTGGTTCAGATGGAACATCAGTTTGTGAGTCTACAGAAACATTGTCCGCCAGAATATTGGCTTGTGAAGATTCAGGTCCTTCAGGTATACTTGATGAAGGAAGGTTGGAAATTGCATTGTCCCCATTCGAGCTGATAGGTGCATTGACACTTGAAGATGCTATAGGAGATATCATTTGTGGAAGCATCATCATTGATCCTTGTGGAGGATCGTCTTCATGCAGAAAGGGACCGAGAAGATGTTAGGGGATCTTCATGCCGATATGATGGTAGCCTATCCTTGAAAGGGAAGACATCTTCATGAAATGTGACATCTCTCGCCGACAAAGAATCGCGGTAGATGGATCAAGAACCAAATATCCTTTTTGAAGGGTAGGATATCCCATAAATACGCAAGAAAGGGCACGAGGACCCAATTTGTCCCGAGGGCCCGTGGTAGAGACATAGCATAAGCATCCAAAAACACGAAGATGACGAATGTCCAGACGTTTTCCAAACAATGACTCGAATGGAGTCTTTCCACTCAAAACTCGAGATGGCATTCTATTGATCAGGTATGCCGCTATGACCACACAAGTCTCCCCAAAAAATTTTAGGAATTGAAGCTTGATACTTAAGAGCTCGAGCAACTTCTAACAAATGACGGTGTTTCCTTTCTACAATCCCATTTTGTTTAGCAATATAAACATAGGAGCTTTCATGAAGAATGCCATTGGAAATGAATAATGAAGAACATTCATGATTAAAGAATTCTCGTGCATTGTCAGTACGAACCCGTTGTACGGATTTGTTAAACTGATTTTTGATCAGGACAATGAAATTTTTGAGATGTGAAAGAACTTAGGGCTTTGGATTGCATAAGAAAAACCCCAGTTGCTTGAGTATGATCATCTACAATAGTAAGAAAGAAGCGTGACCCATCACGATGAGGGGTGTGATATGGGCCCCAAATGTCCATGTGCAATAGAGAGAAGGCTCTAGCAGCACGCGATGTACTTTGTGGAAAAGACATTCTAAACTGTTTAGCTAATGGGCATATAGGGCACTTAGGATGAGGAAAAGCGGCGCTATGGCCTAGACGGCTGATGAGATAAAAAAGTATCTTTATTATGATTGGCATTACATAAGATGCTCTCATTGAAGGAAAAATTCTTTGGAAATGCCGTCCAGAAATAAAGTCCCTCGAAATTCCTACCTGAGCCCATCAGTGTCCTAGTCAAAGGGGCCTGAAAGAGACAAGTGTCATAATAAAAAATGACCTGATAGAAATTGTCTTGACAGATCTTGGATACAAAAATGAGATTGAATTGAAGATTTGGAATGAAGAGGACATTTTTTAGTGTGATGGAAGGACTCAGTTTAATATCCCCAATTTTATCTACTGAAATATCACTACCATTTGGGAGGCGAACGGAAGTGTGATTTGAGGATTTTTCTAATTTAGAGAAGAACCGTTCATCACAGACTATATGATCACTAGCACCCGAATCAATTATCCATGCATTGCTCGAAATATTGCAGTTCAAACAATAAGAAATACCTGCATAACTAGGCATTTTTTCTTGAATGCCCATCTGACTTAAGGTCCTCATGATTTGTTGGAGTTGGTTATTGCTGATGGGTTGATTCACCTTAGCATTTGCTGCTACAGAATTTCCAATAGAAAATTCTCGTTCCTTCTTCTCCCCTGGTCTTCCATGCAATTTCCAACAATTTTCTTTGGTATGATAAGGTTTTTTGCAATAATCACAAAATTTACCTTTCCATTTGTTTGAACTATTTCTGGTCGAAGATGTGGCCAAATTTGGGCCGTTGGATCGCTTTAAAATGGACGCTAATGGTCCGTCAGATCGCGGCGCTGCAAGGGCAAAATTTGAGCCGTCCGATCGCGCGAAGGAACCTCCACCATCAGATCCGAAGATTGGATCTCGGCCATTCAATCCTCATGAGCTGCCCAAGCCGTCCGATCTCCCGAAATGATCCCGGCCGCCCATTTGAGACATATAAAAAGTCTCATCTTCTTCCTCCCGAAACCTTAGCATCCCTGCCCTTTTCGAAAATCCTTCATGGCCGGACCTTGAGGACACGAGCCGCTGCTCCGATGAAGCCTTGGCCGCGAGAACGACACGCTCGCCACTCTTCACATACTCGGACGAGGCTAGCCTTTGGGATTCTTCTTGAACCGCAAGTTGGTATATGTGGCCGAGCAGCGGGACCGGATCCATGGCCAAGATCTGGCTACGAAACGGTAAGTAGGTTTCATTCAACACGAGTAGGAACCGTGAAACCTTCTCTCGATCTCTCATGGCCCAGTATTGAGCCAAGGTCGCCTCGGGTCCCTCTAATTTCTCCTCTGTCATGTCGATTTCATTCCATAGGGCAGAGAGTTTGTTGTAGATTGCTGAGATCGATAAATTTCCCTGCTTGAGATTTGATAATGCTTGCGTTAGGGTGAAAATTTTCGCTCTATTGAGCTTGCCATACATTTCCCGTAAATTCTCCCAAATTTTTTTTGCATCTTTGGTCGGTGGTACTCCGGCCGCGACCTCCGCTGTTAGGCAATTTCCTATCCAGGTCCGAACAAGTTGGTTGCACTTGCGCCATTGTCGTGCAAGCCGCTCGTCGGACGGTATCGGGACGGTGCCGTCCAAAAAACCGTCCTTGTCTTTGGTCACGAGCGCTCGCCGGAGCTCGCGAGACCACAAAGAGTAGTTCTCCGATCCTGACAGCTGCTGGGAGATCAGGCGCAGCTCCGGTTCGTCGGCGGTCGCGGTGTATAGCGAGTCTCCAGGTTCCAGTCGACCGCCGACTCCGGCGAGACCTGCAAAAGGAAAAAAACCGGGTCTGTAGGTCAGGTAGGGATTGTTCGCCTCATACCCAGGACCCGAACCACTCTGACCCGGGAAGGACTAGTTCGCCCCGTATCCAGGACTCGCTCCAGGTATGTGCGATGGGCTTTCCTCTAGCCCACCAATCCTTCCGGGGTCGATTTGAGGTGAATTCTGAGTCGAACCTCCTTGATTTGGCTGAATTGATACAGGTACCCACTGAATGTATGGTCCTGTGAGGGGATTTCCAGGATTAAATCCTGTGTTGAGCTGCGCAGCCTGCACGAGGCCTGTTTGACTTTCTGATGGATTCATCTGTTGTTCTGCAGGGATGACATCTCCTCTTTGATTGTTGAGAGACTGTGCATTTCCCTCGAAACGCCGGAAGTTGAATCCTCGTCTTCGACATGATTTCTCCCTAAAAAAGGCGTTGCGGAAGCTAGGCCAAGGCGGGAGGCTCGATACCATGTCTCGAAAAATAGAAAGCTTGGAGTTTGGGAGAATTGTATACTTTGCTTTTCTATATTCCTTTCAATATGTAATTACAATCTATTTATAATACGAGTGTTTAAAATAATAAAGAAATAAAAATATACAATGTCCCAAAGATGTACATAAAATATTCCCTATAATCAAAAAGTCAATTAAGATTAATGGGCATCGGCAACTAGGGGTGAGAAAGCGGCGGTCTAGGGTCGACCCTGGACCAATCCTGGACCGGCCCAACCCGCCGGTCCTGGTCCGGTTCCCAAGGGGATCGGGTCGGTCCTTGGTCCTGAAATTCCAGGACCAACACTGTGCGGGTTGGTCCTCGGTCCTGAGAGTTTTGGGTCGGTCCAACCCTGGACCAACCCTGTATATTATTATATTATATTATTTATAATTCTTTTATATATTCAAATTTAAGTAAAATTTCTGTTATATTATATTATATTATATATAATTCTTTTATATATTCAAATCTAAGTAAAATGTATGTTCAAAGAAAAAAAACCCAAATAAAATGATGTTAAAGTTGTTGACTCCTCGCACTCACAATCATGGACAAACGATATCCAATTCCAAAAGGCATGAAGTTTACATTGCAAAGGTCTTCACGGCCTCTTCCTACACAGTCCAGAGTACGTTCTTCACCGTGAGGACCAAGGACTCCTCACAGTCACGGACTCACGACATCTAAAATGGCACGAAGTTTACGTCGTAAATCTTCTCATGGCTTCCTTCCCCAAAGTACGTTCTCTTCCATTCTGTCTTCTTTGTTCTTCAATTTGCCAAAATCAAAAGTAGCAAATTGTCGTATTGTGGACCCTATCTTGTCCCATATCTCGATGAGCGTTAGCAGGTACGAAATTTCTATTATTGTGTCATCTTAAATTTGCTGAATATGTATTCATATTTATAGTTTAGTTGCACAATGTTGTATTGTGGATGTATGTGTAATTTGAATTTGTAGGTTTGCTTTTTTAGGGAGTATAAAAAACAAGACGAAAAAATTATCGATCGGTCCCGGGTTGACCCTGGAACCGGACCGAACCCATTGGGTTGGTCCGGTCCTTGGTCCCATGCTCAATAGGGTCGGTCCTCGGTCCTAAAAATTGAGGACCAACACTGTACGGGTTGGTCCTAGGGTTAGGGGGTGGCCCGGACCAACCCGGACCATGCTCACCCCTATCGGCAACGGTCTCTTCACGAGGGCGTGCAGGAGCGAGCGGTCTGCATCGAACATCTCCAACTCCATCTCCAACCTTTAACAACTCCCAACTCCATGTCCATGTCCCTCAAGCTCTCCTCCTCCTCCGTAGTCTCGGACACCGCCGCCGCCGCCGCCATCCCCGCTCTCCTCGCCCGCTCGAGCACCAGACGGTTCCGTTGCCTCCTCCCGTCTCCCCTCACCACCCAGAATCATGCTCCCAAGCTCCCTCCCCTCCTCTCGAGCCCGGGCGATGTGCCCTCCCCTGAACAAGATGCCGAAGATGAAGAACGCTTCCTCCTCGCTCGACGCCTTGTCCCGCCTCCTCCATCTCGAATTCGGTTCCGCTCTCTCCCTCTGGGATTCTTCCTAGAAAACCACGCCCCTCCTCGTCTCCTCCGCCTCCGCCTCCGCCTCCGCCGTCGCCGGTTACCAGGAGAAGGTGGTGTTCTTGGCCAAGCAAAGAGGTGACCGGGGCAAGGTCGCTTTCCTCGAGAGCATCGGCCTCCCCCTCTCCTCTGCCCTCTCCGTCGCTCGCTCCGTCTCCTCCAACTCCCTCCCCTCCCTCCTTCGCAAGGTCCGCTACTCGCATTTCTCCTTCATTCTCTCTTTCGCTCATTGTTTATAATTACATACCGAGCAAACTCTTTTGGAATGGTGAGAATCGGCAAATCCTCCTCCTCCTTCTTTACAGTCTTCATGTCTGAATTGAGCTGTCTCATTCCAAATCGTCTCTCTATGGTCACGGAATCCTTGGCTAACTAGGAGCAAGCCGGGATTCCAATAACTTTGATTGCTTTGTGCACTTCCATGCTTTCTTAAATATGAGGTCGCAATCAGTATTCTCCGCAATACTATACCTGTAACCATTGCGCTTCGAAGCTCGACGCTACTCACCCTTCCCTTCAGGCATATGTTCTTGAATTTAAGCTGGGGGACATTCTCTTGACAATAGCTCGAAGCATTGTGCTTAGAAAGGATTGGTTCATCAGTCTCCACATAGTACTTACTGGCACAGAAAAAGAAAGTACTACCCCGTTTAATTGTCCCTGTCTCGATCCTTTGCATATTTCTGCCCTGGTATTTACTTGAGAGTTTGCTTCTGAATATGACATTTTCCTGGAAAGTTATGTGTAAGTTTGTTTTAGAGACAACTCTGTTATGCTGTAGGAGTTGGTTTTTTGCGGAACACTCTGGAGAATATATTAATTGTCTTTGCATACTTCTCTCATCCATTTTTTTCATGCCAATGCGGTGTTGTGGCTTATTTTGCTTCTGGCTTATAGGTTAAAGTGTTGAAGGAAATCTTATTTTCTAGAAGTGATGTAGAAGGCTTGCTTGGGAAAAATGCTTGTGCACTTATCAATTCCTGTGGATGAAGATGTGCAGCTAACCTTATCTTTCTTCGAAAAGATATGGTGGACTATCTTGCTTCTATTGAAAGGTGTGATAAATGTTGTCTTTTGACTAGTGGCAGTTCATTTATATCTAGGGACACCTTTCATGCATAATTGTGCTTTGCAGATTGAAGCAAGACGTGGGGGTCTAGACATGTTGGGCAACAAAGATGCCTCTTTTCTATATCTGGTTGAATCATTTCCACGCCTTCTTTCATTGCCGGTAGAATCCCATGTAAAGCCTCTGGTACAATTTTTTGAAAGTATTGGCATTCCTCGTGGACAAGTACGGAATATCATTCTTCTCTTCCCACCGATCATCTTCAACAAGGTTGATGACATCAGCAAGAAGGTTCTGGTGTTTCAGAAGGTATCCCGATTTATAGTGCTAAATTGGTTTATTTGGAATAGCATTCAATGTCGTGTTAAAGAAGCAAGCATAGGTTCTTTATGTCTGTAACTTGATTGTTCCATTTCATGTTTTATCTGTAGATTCTGGCAGATAGTCATGATATTGGGAGAATGCTTCTGAAATATCCATGGATGCTTTCCGCGAGCATCTAGGTGAATTACGAGGCGATCCTTTCATTCTTTCAGATGGCAAAGGTATATTATCGGAATACTCACGTTTTTTTGCCCCTCTCCGGGCTTTATCCTCATTAGAAATGGGTTTCCATCAGGCAACTTTCTAGGTCAATCTAAATGCAATTTTTTTATTTTTTATTTTATTTTTATTTTATGCTGAGGGATTTGGTAGATTAATTTAGTAATTTGTCTGTTACTATGTGTTAAGAAGCATTGATCAAATCAAACTGATGTTCAGGCAGATTGAACTTTATAAGAAAAAAAGGGAAAGAAAACAAAAGAAGAGAGTGATAGACTATTATTCTCAATTTGCCTTTTGATCTTTAGGATGGGCCAGGGTTTTGGTTTTAGAGGCTTGTTAATGTTAATATGTACCTTGGGGCTTCAAATTTGGAACTGTGTTGCTCTTTTATTACAGGTACCAGAACCAAGCAGTCACCGTGCAATTAGATACTTGCCTCATATTATGGGGTGTTCAACTAGCAAGCTAAAGTTGATGGTGGAATCATTGGGTGAGCTATCTGTTCGAAATAAGAAAATGGGTAAGGTCATTGCTAAAAGTCCTCAGCTACTACTACGGAAGCCTGAAGAATTTTTCCAGGTAGATGGTGAACTCTCTTTTATTGGGTAGATGCTTGCTTCTTTTTCATCCTTGGACGTGATAGTAGCCTGACGTGTACCATCTCAGATGCTTACTTGATTTTTTTGCATCTTTAAAGTATAAATGCTGTGTTTCTAAAGTTCCTTTGCCACTTAACTGTCACCTAACTACTATGCATGTCTTTGTAATTGGGTGCCACTGGGGCACCTCACTATGGCTTGCTAAACTGTCCTATAGAGAGATATGAGACAATCATCTACCTGTCAGCCTTATCAATTTTATCTTAACTGCAATTATAGGTTTCCTCTCTCACCACCTCCTTCCCTTGTCCTTTCACTGAAAAGTACAGCAAGAAAGGCTTTGCTCTATGATTTTTTCACTGGCATTACTTATATCTACTCAGTCCCTCAAGGCTAATAATTGATATGCAAAGTCCAGGCCCTGGAGACCCTTTTTTTCTCCTGGGCCTTTGGATGTTGTCCATCAGAACTTAGCGTGCTTGGTTATCTTGAAATATAAAATCCAATTCTCACGCTATTATCCAATGTAATTGCTGGATCCTTCAATTGCTGCAGATTGGTAAGTGATGCTAATTTATAAAAGCATTGCTTTCTGCAGGTGGTTTCTTTACTCGAAAATCTTGGATTTGATAGGGAGATAGTGGGGAAGATTGTTCTTCGCTGTCCTGAAATTTTTGCTGCTAGTATAGAGAGAACTCTAAACAAGAAGCTTGGGTTCCTTAAAAGTATGGGCATTTCCAATGATCACCTTCCACGGGTTATAAAGAAATATCCGGAGGTTCTTGTGTCCGACGTTGACCGCACTTTAATCCCTCGGTAAGGATTTTTCTTTTCCCCTGATGTATTTTAATTGAATTGCTATCTTTTCTGGAGCATCCTTTGGCTGTTCAGAGCGAACTCAAGAGGTGATCTGATACCTAAAGTTTTACTTAAAAGGTATTTTTTCGGTTCCGAAATAAGGAGAGTGGATAAAATTGCACGATAGTATCTTAAATGTCTGAGTCGGCTGTTTATAATCACTTTTTATTGTTCAGACTGTTATCTAACAATAGTGGTGTTAATGTATTGAGTAGGATGTTTGAGTAAGTTCTGTATTATTGTTTAGTAAATGAGATAGTTGGGTCTGCTCCACAAGTAATGTTACCTGGTAAAAAAAGGCACTTGGTCTGTAAACAAATTAAATAGGAAATGGGTTATGCTCTCAGTAATATGCCTATAAGCCTAGAGAAGCATACTGAGCTGAACTACTGAAACATGATAGGTAAGACCTTTCGAGGTGATTTATTGTCTGTTTGGCTTGAATTGTGAGGCTACAAACAGTGAAAGGAGGACAAATGAAAAAGATACAACTAGGATGACTTAGCATGGCAGAGGTAGAGCTTAGAAGAGCAACCTCAGGATGAAGCTGGAAACATGAATTATTCAACTGCATTAAGGATGTCTGTTGGTTAAAAGTAAGGCTCATAATTCTAGGACTAGGAGGGGAGCCTAGTGATATGAGCAACTTTCTTGCTCTTGAGTTTTCTGTCTGGAAAGATGGATTATGTTGCAAGCTTGGGCTAGATTAATGTTGTAGTGGTGTATTGTGGGCAGGATAAACTATCTGATGGAGATAGGGCTTACAAAGCGAGAGATTGCCTTCATGGTGCGCAGGTTCTCGCCATTGCTGGGTTACAGTATTGAGGAGGTGTTCATTCTGAAGCTGGAATTTCTAGTGAAGACGATGGAGAAGCCTCTGAAGGAGATTGTGGACTACCCAAGGTACTTCAGCTATTCACTGGAGAAGAAGATAAAGCCTAGATATTGGGTGTTAAAGGGTAGGAAAGTAGAGCGTAGCTTGAAAGATATGTTGAGCAAAAATGACGAGGAATTCGCTGCCGAATTTTTGGATATCGAAAGGATGCCTGTTCCCCCTGCCCCTTCTCATCTTTGAAATGCCCGTGAAAGCCGTTGTAACATAGAAAGCCGGGGTGTTGTACATACATATAAAGAAAGTGCAGTTAAAAGGAAAAATTTTTTTTTTAGTGAGTTGAGTTTCCTAAAACTTGGATAATTTAGTGCCTCTTCCATGGAACACAGGTACACAGGGAAGACTTATTCTGTCGAGGCCTCGGATATGTAGAGTCCATTCGTGGGTAGCGTTGGACCTTTAGATTTCAATGGATCGTGCTGTGCCATTGGATCATTGATTAAATAAAAGAAACGGCAACTGATTAAGTTGGTTTTCGAGTAACTTTGTACACCCTAAACCGATTAGTAACTTTTCTAAAAAAAATGACTAGCGTTGACGTGTTGAAACTTAGTTTTGGTAAAAGAAAACAAGAAGTCGCATAGCATATATTAAAGTTTATTCATTCTTGATGAGTAAGTACTTACTTTTTTCAAGAAATAAGTACTTCAGAAGTTCTAAAAATTGTTATGAAAGTGTAATTGATTGTTGAAACTTTCAAAAAGTGCAATTAAGTGCTAAAATTGATCATAAAGGGTAATTGAGTTTTCAAACTTTCAAAAAGTATAATTAAGTCTTAAAATTTGTCAAATTGATTTATTCTAAACTTAGTCTTTCTATTGATTGCACTTTTTGAAAGTTTTATGATTCAATTATATTTTTGTAACTAATTTTAGGATTTGATTGAACATTTTGAAAGTTTTAGAGCTCAATTAAACTTTTATAACAAGTTTTATGACTTGATTGCGCTTTTTAAAAGTTTGACGACTCAATTTTACTTTTATGACGAGCTTTAGAATTTCTAATGTACTTTTCTCTTTTTTCAATTTAAAAATCTATTGCATTAAAAGAGTTGCTTAATTTAACCATTGATTAAGGAGGTAGAACCATTCACTATATTATCATAGTCAATTATATATATACCATTAACTCCAATTCTTTGACCTAGGCAGATAGCGGGAATCGAACCCGCATCTTCTCCTTGGCAAAGAGAAATTTTACCATTTGACTATATTCGTATTTTTTTTTTTTTGGTTCTTGATACCTTAATACGAGGTGTCTGGATAATATTAGATACTCAATTTAGGGCGATTCAAATGCAATTTACAATTTATATTAATATAATAATAATAATAATAATAATAATAATAATAATATTATTATTATTATTATTATTATTATTATTAAATTTACAATATTTTCTTTTTTATTAGAATTTTTTTATTCATATTATATTTTAATATATTTCAATTGAACTCCCTTTGTCCTTTCTATTAAAAAGAAAGTCTTTTGAAAAAAAAAAAAAAAGGCCAGCTACCCACAGTTCTAGTCTAGTAAAAATGGAGAGAGATTTATTAAGAATATTGTGATCTACCGATCATAAATTCAAAGTCTAATGTAATGATAAAAAATGAGTGGTGGGTCCTGCAGTCACTCCCAGGGTTTGCTCGCCGGCTATCGGCTTACGGGTTCCCCGAGTTACCAAAAAAAAGAGAGTGGTAAAACAAGATAAAAAGGTTAAACATATTTCCATGTGAAGTAAATAATCACATGAAAAAGGAAAATAACTTATTTTTGACAGGTTGAAAAGTTATTTCTTTTATAATGTGCACTTTTTGTGATCATCCAGTTACTATATGTGCGACAGTGGCTTAGCTAATTGCCATGTACTCATCTCATTACCAATTAAATGCGTGGAGGAGTAGCTGATATGTAAACAAATTATAACTAAATTGAAATTACTAGTAACTGTAGTTATGCACTTGCTTTTCAAGCAAAATTGGCTAATTGACAAATGCTTAAATTTGTTTTTCCGTTTGAAAAATTGTTCTCGACCATGTTATGCTAATGTGTCAAAGCTAAATAATCCATAAAAACTTGCTATCACATGATGATAGAAATAATTTTTGATAAAAGCTCTAATTACTATAATCTGGTAAATGAATACTTAACTTTTTCAAATATGAAAAAAATTACTAGTCACAGCAAATTGATGCGATAAGTCTCACACCAAGTGATCACCTTATCGCATATGATAACGTCTTTGAATCAGCCATGGTAAGTACACTACTGGACTCATCAGTCATCGCATGTTCTTTCAGGCAGCGTGGAGGGAACGAATTGAAGCTGTCATTAAGTAATAATTAACATAAGCTGATCATATATGTGTTGAAACCAAAACAACGATAATAAACTTTGCAAACTTGGAATAAGAACACTAGAAATTGGAGGGAGAACTTTTTATTGAGAATGCTTTCTCGTCTTTATGTCTCATGAACTATGATTTATGGCTTGATTTACAACTCACGACATCATCCCTTTCTACTAGAATTGAAGTTTACAAATACCAATGATTACATTTAAGACATAGCAACCCACAAATGTCAAATGATGGGAGTTTAATGAAGAAAACAAAATAAGCCCATACACAGTCATCATAAGCACAATCAAAATGTACAATAAAGTAACAGAACTCTCCAATAACTTTTATTTTGAAAGTCCATGCAGCTAATTGTAAAGCTTTTATGGCTCTCTTCAATGCTCACGGGTTTCTCATCCAGCAACCATCGTCCAATAATTAATTTTGTTTTATTTCAACAGTCTCCCTTAAAATTGATTTTGGAATTCGACAACTCGAAGCATCATCTTCAATTTTTCAAACGAATTCACTCCAATGGTTTAGTTAAAATATATGCAATTTGATCTTTTGATTTGCAAAAGTTAAGCTCAATTTGCCATCTTTGACTTGCTCACAATTATAGTGATAGTTGATATCAATGTGTTTGCTCCTACCATGAAAAGCAAGATTCTTGGCTAAAGCCATAGCCCATTTGTTATCACACATTATTTTGGTAGGATTTGCCTGTTCATGCATAAATTCACATAGCATCCTACAAAGTCATATTGCTTGACATGTCGCTGAAGCTAATGCTTTGTATATTGTTTTAGCTGTCGAGAGTGCAACTACTTGTTTTTTTCGAGAACCAAGAAATCACTCTTGCTCCAAGAAAAAAAGTATATCTAGAAGTGCTTTTTCGAGTCTCGATATCACCTGGCCAATCATTGTTTGTGTACCCCACCAAACTTAAATTGTTAGTATGAGAATATAAAATCCCATGATAATGAGTTCCATTGACATACCATATAATTCTTTTTGCTACTTGCAAAAGTGATTGGTATGGTTTCTCCATAAATTGATTAATAATTCCCACACCATAAGTAATATCTAGCTTTGTAGAAGTCAAATATCTTAAACTGTCGACAATACTTTTGAAATAAGTGGGATTCACGAGTTCACCGGTTCCTTCTTTCTTCAGCTCCAACCGTATTGCTACAGGAGTCTGTATTGGTTTGAGCGATTCCATCTTGAATTGCTTCAAAATATCATTAATATATTTATGTTGTGAAATAAATATGCCATCATTTGTCTGCTTCACTTCAAGGCCTAAAAAATAGGACATTAATCCTAAATCTGTCATCTTGAATTAACTAGTCATAATGTCACGACCCCAAACTCCATCTCCAGGGTCTTTAGTAGCATGGGTTATTTTCATGATGTCCCAGGCGCATTGCCGTCTCGTTTCTTTTTAATCTTTAATTTAAGCACATGCGGAAGTGTACATACAACACCTAGACAATAACAAATAGCCAAGAAAACAACCACTTGCGAATACACAATTACATCAGTTATATTTACAAGCCTTTTTGTCACGAGCCATTATGTTTACAACCATTATATGTTTATGCTCCAAAGCTAGGGTAAACCTTAACTCCTCTAGCGAGACTTCAACTTCTCCATACCTACAATTCTGAAAAACAACGGGGTGAGTCATAGACTCAATAAGTAAAACCCCTAATTCTCTACTAGGAGGATATCTCATCATCAAAATCTAGTAGGTACAACACTCGTAATGCAATGTTGATGGCAGATCAATAACAAACTTATTGCTACACCTCGACTACATGCAGATGTCCATTACAACATACTTCAATGCATGCTTACCTTCACATTGTCAATAAGCATACCAACATATTATACTTATGTATATACCAACACACATACAATGATTCTTTTACCATTACCTTGGCTCGATCAGGCCCTCTTGGCTTGACCGAGGCTTCTAACTTCATGTTGGGCTTCTTGACTGAATTGGGGCATCTCGGCTTAATCGGGGCATTGCTAACTTACGTGACATCTTGATTTTCAACCCTGCCTTCGGGTAAATGAAATAGGCCTTTCATCGACGCGCCTATAGTCTTTTTATCTGAGTTGGCCACTCACGAGATAACTAATCTATCATGTGAAGTCGTTAAGGAATATAAACGCAATTGACTTGAGAATTCAATCAAAAATTGACCGCTCGACCGTGCTAATCTGCAAGGGTCAATACGGCACCGTTAAAATCGACTAGAGACTGGAGATAGGTCGATTCGACAGAGGCATGTAATTAAAGTATGGGTGATTCCACCTAATTATAAAATTCGTGTCAAATGACACTAAACCGATTTTTCTGTCATTTATGTACCCTGTGCCCGTATTTGAAATCTTGAGATTTTCGCGATAACTGAGAGTCTCCTATGAGTCAAAGATGCTCAACGTGAAACGAAAATAATCAACCACAGGTCAAATGCGCTAAAAATTCCTAAAAGCTACTCGGTATGTTAGGTCAAACTAAAATCGCGTCTGGTTGAAATTAACCACGTAATTGAATCTGATTTCAGAAATTGAAAGTTCTGGTATGTCACGATTTACTTTAGGAACGTTGACTCATCCTTTGAAGAATTTTGGCGAGCTCAGATCATTTTTCGGAAAATCAATTTTTGGCAAATTGATTAAAAGAATTCGGATGGGAGAGAGAATGGCCATTTTTGCTATCAAAAATTGGTTATTTGTCGGATTATTATGCAAGAAAGAATTAGGGGACTAAGTAGATTAATGGCTCGTTTGGTTCGGCTTTTGGGGGAATGCATTTGCCAAAATGCAAATACCTTCGGGTGAATGGGGTTTTCCGAAATGCAAATATCGTTTGGTAAAATTTGCATTGAGATACAACTTTGGCCAAAATACCGTTTGGTAAAATTTGCATTTGTAAACGACTTTTACTAAATTAAAAAAACAAAAAAATATTTGTATTTCTTTTTTTGAAGTCCGGCCACCGGACCGTCGGACGGCCGGATCTGGCAGCGCGACCCCGGCGGTGGTTGCCTGAGGTCTCGCAAGACCGTGGCCTAGGTCGTGCGACCTCAGGCGACGGTCGCTTGGGGTCGTGTGACCTGTGCGACCGCTACTTTAGGCGGCCGCTTGGGTCGTGCGACCTGTGCGACCACGACCTTAGGCGGCCGCCCGGGTCGCGCAACCTAGGGCGTCGCTTGAGGTCCGGCGACGGTTGCCGAGGTCGGGCGACCCTTAGGCGGCGATCATCGACGCATTGCCGGGCGCGCGCGACCCCTTGGCCGGTAGTTGTCGGCCTCCGATCAGCTTCTTCCAAAGTGGTGTGCCGTGGTTTTGGAGAAGATGAACAGCACTTGGAATTTGCATTCGGAGATGCAACTTCCCAAAGGACCTCCGAAGCTGCATTGAGTTAAAGGTCCTTAGAGCCACTTGGAGATGCAATTGCATCTTGCCAAAGTCGCCCAAAATAACGAACCAAACACCTTTGCATTTCTTCAAGGGACTTTAGATTCCCAAGGGGCTTTCCAAATGCCCAACTGAACAGGGCCTAACATGGAGACTTTTGGGGACCAAGTCATAATGAAAATAGATATTTTTCATTGACTTCTTCCTCTTTCCCTTCCCCATTGCGTGCGACCGTCTCCATGCAGCCCCTGACTAACCTGTTCCTTCTTCCCACTTTTTTTTCTTTCCCTTCCCTGATCACCCCTCTTCCTCACGTGAATTTCTTCTTCCCTGGTTCTGTGCCCTTTCTTCCCCGCAGCCTCATCCTTTTTATTTCCTTTCTTTCCTTGCTGTGCCAGCTCACCCCAACACCTGCAGCGCATCATCATCATCATCAGCCCATTTCCCTGTCTCTCGCTACCACCAATGCATGCAACCCAGCCCACGCCAGCGCCTTCGTCTCCTCTCACCGCCTCGCAACCCAACCCACACGCCAGCTAAGCCATCTTCAGCCCACCACCAGCAACGACGCCACCTGCCAACCCTAACTCCAGCGACTTTTGTCAACTTCAGCGCATCACCTCCACCGAGTCAACCTTAGCAGCATTGCCCGAAGCTACTCCTTCGCTGTTGCTCCTCACGCACGGCCCAGCCCAATCTCGCATCCACCACCAAGTAGCCCTCCCCACCTCTAGTCTAGCCCGCAACTCAGCCCTAAACCAAGCCAAAGCCAGCCCACTTGAACCAACCAGTGGCCCTCTACAAAAGCAAGGCCAAAGCTCAGCCTTAACTGAGCTGTCTTGGATCGTTTTTAGCTCGGTCTAAGCTTCCTTTGGCGTTGCCATAGGGCCGAGTCTTGCTCGCCTCCACATTGCCGTCGCTGTGAACCGGTTTATTTGCTAATCCGGTGAGTTTATGTCCTAAACTCTAATTAGGATGCTAATGATGCTTAGAGGTGGATTAGTAGTTTAATTAAGACTTAGGGGGTTAGTTAGTTTAATTAGAAATTAGTGGTAATTAGTGGTAATTAGTTTTATGCCTAAGTTAGTAGGATTGGTTAGTTAATCTAATTAGCTATTAGGTGGTTAGATTAGATTAGTTAGCTTAGTAGATTAGCTAATTAGTTATTAGGTGGTTAGATTAGTGTATATAGCTTAATTAGTGATTTATTTAATTATTTTGCAATTTATTTAATTATTTTGTAATTTATTTAATTATTTATTAATTAGCGGAAGTTATATTGGGATAGCCGGTCGTCAAAATTTCGTACTAATTGTCGTGGTGTAGTTGGTTTGTGCAATTGATCGTTAATTTGTGCAATTGGATACTAATTGATGATTTTTGAATTACTATTTCAAAAATATGAAATTTTAGTATTTAATTAGAAAAATACTAGGTGTTGGGTTTTGACGCCAAAAATGTTTTTTAGTACTATATAAAATCTTGGGATTTTTAAAAGAGAAGATATCACATTTTATGGTTCATTTTGATCGTGTACCCACGCACAATTATTTTATCGGGTGTTTTTAATATGAAGAAAATAGGCCAAGCGCATTATTTAAATTGAGGCATTTGAGTGTAAAGTACGATGTCCTTGGCCGGGATTGGATATGCATGGAATCGCTATTGTAACCTGTCACGAGCTTTTATGCCGGACGATACTCCTTTGGGAATGCCTCACATCAACAGATACCGGTCGCAGTGGAGGCTGCGCTGATGCTCCTTCGGGAATGCTATCTAGAGGTAGACGTTGACGACGTCGACGACGTCGGGTTATATCGGATGACTGCCGACTGTTGAGTTGGACAGGGCCGATGGGTCATAAGAACTGGAACACGTGTGAACGATTGGGATAGCCATGCCTGATTATGGGACAAAATTGTGTGGCACGGAATGGAACGTGTCATGACGATTTGACCTTATAATCGGGACCCCTGTGATTGATTGACATATGAGTTGAAATGTTCCAGTTATTGAGTGCATTTACTGCATACATATGTTATATGAATTGTACTGATGTGCAGGGAGGTGCTGAGGCGAGGTAAGTCTCATTTGATGTGTGCTTAGGCTGCCTTTAGGTGTATTATCTTCCTAATCAGGGTTTAGGATGTAGACTCGCTGAGATTTATATCTCACCCCATCGTGGGTTACCATTTTCAAGGCCATAGCGTGGATGATCTAGAGCTCAAGGCTGAAGGGTTCGGAGCATAGGTGGCCTAGGGTTTTCTTTTGGACATAGACTTGTATATAAACCTGACGTGTTTATAAAGTGTGTTTTGTTTAAATTGTTTGTCCTGCTTTTTTATCCTATGTTGATTGTTGTCTAGAGTTTATTAGTTCGCTTCCGCATTACATTAAATGAATGGGTCGGCGAGGCGTTCTGGGAATGTCGCTATTTGATCGACCACCGAGGGATGTGCGCGCACTCGAGGTTCGGGGCATGACATTTACCAAGGCATCCGAGCTCAACTCAGGCATCTTGGCTCAAACAGGGTATCTCAAGGCTAGCTTACCCGAGGCATCGGGGCTCAAACCCAAGCATCCTAGCTCAACTAGGGCATCTTATTCAATGAATGAGGCATTGTCACCAATGCTATGTGGCGACGGATGCTTTTTCCTCTTTAAGTGCATCATAAAAGTGCATCACACAAGCCGGTTTTTACTTTTCTTCTTAGTTGACTCATATGTGGCCCAAAGGCGTGCTCATTCAAGTGAGTGTACCATGGCTCTTAACATCATGCTATATAATATGCCAAACATGATTCTTGGTTCGTGGCTTGAGCCGCATGCCTAAGCTAATGTCCACACCAAGCAAGATTTGGAATCGGCACGCTTCAATACCGATCTAAAGTCTTGCGGCTTAGGCCTTCGTAACTTGACGTTGATCCCAAACCGAGATAACTTTGACCTTGTTCTGGGGCGTGAACATACTCAAGCATGCGAACATGAGCAAACCAAACAAAAGAACATTATAATATGCACGCGGCCTACACAGATGAGCACACCACTAAACTCGATGATGTAAGCTATCGCCTAGCCAAGAGTTAGAGATTCTACTTACCTGATGAGGTGGTGGTGGTTTGGTCAAGAGAAACGAAGCTTGAGGGCGGCGGCAAGGGAGTGTGGCCGAGAGAGGGATATGGAGAGGGAGAGGTGGGCAATAGATGGTGGTTGGTGGAAATGAAGATGGATGTCCTATTTATATACCTCTCCTCACTTAATAACCCTAACAAGTGGCCCAATCATCTTTCCTCATATGTCCTAGCTAATATGGGAGATGTGGCACCCTAATGTTCTAGTGAAATGATTAAGGACAAATGACATTCTTCTCATTGGTTCGTTTATACTAGTGAGTCATCTAGCATTTATGAATTGGCTAACTTGCTTTCCAAGGCTCATATTAGGGTCATGATGACCTAAGTTTATAGGGACACCTAAGATGTTGAGTTACCCTCTTTCATTAATGACTAGCTTCCAAAGTCATTAATGACTTAGACTTGTCATCAAGAAATTTGGACTTTGGACAACTCGTTCTCCAAGTTAACCACATGAGTGTGTGACTCATTCCCCCTTCTTAATGTGCTAAAATTCCAAAGAACATCAATGACTTCAAGAAGCAAGTCCATTTCTTGCCACTTGGTATGGTGAGTCATTAAGCTCATTAATTAGCTAGCTTCCAAAAGTATTCAATGCATTCTTATCTTCAAGTCAAGAAAACTCTAGATTGGCTTGCTTCTCAAGTTTGGCGTGCAGCCTCCTTCCCCTCCAAGTTGGGCGTACGGTTCTCCCATTCTAAGGCGAAAATAATTTTGAGCAACTTTCGAAATCAGTGCCATTACCTTATCAAATGGGCTTGAAAAATTATAAAATTTTAATATGTTATAGAGAAGATCTTACATAACATTTTTTATGAAGAAATTTAAGCCAAATTTGTTCTGTGAAAAGAGTAGCAAATCATTGAACACATCCCAAAAATTTGCCCATCTAGCAGATTCAATAGTCAAGAAGAACGACCCATTTCGAAATTCAAATCTTCCCAAAACTCTTTGAAATTTTGATACATTGTGGAAATGGATGTTATTTAAAACTTTCATGAAGGAAGCATGCACAAATTCGAAATAGAAAATTTTATAGAAAATTGAGAAGGCGACCAGGTCACTACTTTTGCTACACTGGGCAGGTTCCACTCAGAAAATGATCGGGCCTTTGTCCCTACCATTTCACCTCAGAAACATATGAAATTTAAGCATGTTGTAGATCAAGATGTTTTGAGAAAAATTTATGAAGGAAGTTTCTTCAAATTCAAAACATAGAAAGCTCTATAAAATTGGAAAGCAGCAAGGTCTAGAAATTTCAAAAAACTAGAAAGTCAAAATCTATGAAGCCCTAGGTGGCAAGTTTATGGAGGAGAGGTGGTGCCCTACTTGGCTTCCAAGATCACTTGTCATCATTCCCTTAGGCTATGAGTCATCCCCTTTCATTAATTACTTGGGATTCATAAGCCTCCACACTCATTATCATTATTGAATGCGTTTGACTCTTATTCTTTACAAAGATTGGCCTATCTAGCTTAACCTCCTAGTTGGGACCAAAATAAGGGTCGAAATCGGGGATGTTACACATAGCCTCTTTGAATTTAGCAAACATCTTTTCACAACTCCCTATAGATATCGAACCGTCAATGTAAAGGCACACAATTATTATGTCACCATTAGTGCTTGACTTGATATATAGTGTATGCTCATATGGGATGAGCATTTTTTAAAACCATGCTCTAATAGGTGCGTGTCAATTCTCGTATACCATGCTCAAGGTGCTTGTTTAGCTCATACAATGCTTTCTTTAGTTTATAAATTTGATTTTCATGCCCTTTCTTCTCATAACCCCATGGTTGCTTCACGTAGACTTCCTTTTCAAGAACATCATTAAGAAACGCTGATTTCACGTCCATTTGGTGGATCTTCCAACAATTTTGAATTGCGAGTGCTAAAATAATCCGAATGGTATCCATTCAAGCCACTGGTACAAATACTTCAAAATAATCAATACCTGGCTTTTGCTTGTAACCTTTTACAACCAGCCTAGCTTTATATGAGTCCAACTGATTGTCTAACTTGTACTTCATCTTCTACACGCACTTGACATCCTTACTGGGTGGTAGAGAAATTAGCTCCCATGTGTCATTCTTTTCAATGGAGTGGATTTCTTCATCCATTTCTTGGATCCACTTTTCATCTACTGCTGCATCATCATAAGATATGGGGTCACATTATGCAAATAAACAAAAATTTTATAATAGTTTCATTAGTGATTCCTTCGTTATCACTATCATCATTTCTTGTGATTACATAGTCCTTGAATCTTGATGGCATCTCCTACAATCGCTGTGAATGACGGCGGTTCTAAAATTGCTTTTGGTGAAGAAATTGAAATATTAGGCAAAGATGATGGATCTTCAATTGAAGATTTTTCTGTCTCTCCCGCTGATGGTTCATCTTCAATGGTGATGCTTTTCTAGTCAATCTTCTTGTTCTAGTCTCAAGCTTCATCTTTAAGAAACTGGACAACCCTACTGATGATTACTTTCTCAGTGATTGGATTATATAGCTTATAACCCTTAGTCACGTCACTGTAGCCGATGAAGATGTGCTTTTGGCTTTTATCGTCCAACTTTTTCCTCCGTTCGTTTGGTATATGGGGATATGCTACACACCCAAATACTCGTAAGAACGAAACATCTAGCTTGTTGCCGCTCCAAGCCTTTTCCGGTGTTCTTCCAAGAACACTCCTTGTTGGACACCTGTTTAGCAGAAATAGAGTAAATGCAACAGCTTCTGCCCTAAGCTTCTTAGGCAAATTTTTAGCCTTTAGCATACTTCTTGCCATTTCAAATGTTGTCCTATTCTTTTTTCTATTATACCATTTTGTTGAGGAGTATAGCTGGCAGTCAACTAAGATTTTACTCCATGAATTCTATAGTATTTACCAAATTCATTCGAAGTGAATTCTCCCCCTCTTTCTAATCTCCATGTCTTTAGAATAAAGCCATTGTGCTTTTCAACATAGACTTTAAATTCTTTAAACTTGAAAAAAGCTTTAGATTTTTCTCTAAGAAAATATACCAATGTTTTCCTAATAAAATCATCCCCAAAATTAATGCATACGTTTTTGTTTGAATGATTTAACCTCAATAGGGCTACATATGTCTGTATGTAACAACTCCAAAGGTTGTTTTGCTCTTCTAGCCTTTCCGACTGGAAAGGATTCTCGATGTTATTTTCTGACAAGACATCCTTCGCATGGGCGATCTGGAATGTCAATTAAAGGCATGCCGGTTACCATCTTTTTCTGGACTAGTAATTTTAGTCCATGAAAATTTAAGTGACCTAATCGAAGATGTCATGACTAGTTGCTATCTTTCATCACCACTTTAAAGTTCAAAAGATTCTTTGTTTGAAGAGTAAGAGGGAACATCCAATTTTTTGTCATCAGCACTGTCGTGCTCAAATTATTGTTTATGCCCATAATAGTGCAAACTCCATTTTCAATGTGAACTTTTTGGCCTCTTTCGGAAAGTTGCCAAACACATAATAAGTTCCAAAAAAGTCTTGGCACAAAATAAACATCTGCAACAGTAACATTAGTACCATTTTTTGAGTTGATATTAATGTCACCTTTACCCATTACAAAAATTTGGATTTATTCCCAAAATTAACTTCACCGTAAACCGTTTCGTCCAAGTGTGAGAATAAATTTGATTTTCATGCCCTTTCTTCTCATAACCTTGTGGTTGCTCCATGTAGACTTCCTCTTCAAAAACACCATTAACAAACGCTGATTTCACATCCCTTTGGTGGATTTTCCTACAATTTTGAGCTGCAAGTGCTAAAATCATCCGAATAGTATCCATTCGAGCCACTAGTGCAAATAATTCAATAATCAATACTTGGCTTTTGCTTGTAGCCTTTTACAACCAGCCTAACTTTATATGGGTCCACCTGACCGTTTGGCTTGTACTTCGTCTTGTACACCCACTTGACACCAATGGGCTTCTTACCATGTGGTAGAGAAGTTTGCTCCCATGTGTCATTCTTTTCAATGGAGTCGATTTCTTGGATCCACTTTTCATCTACTGCTTCATCATCATAGGATATGGGGTTACATTATGCAAATAAACAAAAAATTACCACAATTTCATTAGTGATTCCTCCATTATTACTATCATCATCACTTGTGATTACATAATCCTTGAATCTTGATGGCATCTCCCGCAATCACTGTGAACGACGTATTGGCGGTTTTGAAACTGCTCTTGGTGAAGAAATTGAACTACTAGGCAAAGATGATGGATCTTTAGTTGAAGATTTTTCTATCTCTCCCGCCAATGGTTCATCTTCAATGGTGAGGCTTTTCTGGTCAATCTTCTAGTTCCAATCTTAGGCTTCTTCTTCAAAAAACTGGACATCCTTGCTGATGATTACTTTCTCAGTGACTGGATTATACAGATTATAACCCTTAGTCACAACATTATAGTTGATGAAGATGCGCTTTTGGCTTTTATCGTCCAACTTTTTCCTCCATTTGTCAAGTATATGGGGATATGCCACACACCCAAATACTCGTAGGAACGAAACATCTTGCCGCTCTAAGCCTCTTCTGGGGTTCTTCCAAGAACACTCCTTATTGGACACTTGTTTGGTAGAAATATTGTACATGCAATAGCTTCTGCCCAAAATTTCTTAGGTAAATTTTTAGCTTTTAGCATACTTCTTCCCATTTCAAATATTGTCCTAATCTTTCTTTATGCTATACCATTTTATTGAGAGTATAGCTGGCAGTCAACTGACATTTCACTTTTTACGATATTTATCAAATTCATCTAAAGTGAAGTCTCCCCCTTTGTTTGAACTCAACATCTTTAGAATAAAGCCACTATGCTTTTCAACATAGACTTTAAATTCTTTAAACTTGAAAGAAGCTTCAGATTTTTCTCTAAAAAGATATACCCATGTTTTTCTGGTAAAATCATCTGCAAAAATTGACTTATACCTTTTTAGTGTGAATGATTGTACCTCAAGAGGGCCACATATATCTATATGTACCAACTCCAAAGGTTAGTTTGCTCTTCTGGCCTTTCTGATTGGAAATGATTCTCAATGTTGTTTTCCGACAAGGCATCCTTTGTATGAGCGATCTAGAATGTCAATCAAAGGCATGCCGATCACCATCTTTTTCTAGACCAGTAATTTTAGTCCATGAAAATTTAGATAACCGAATCAAAGATGCCACAACCAATTGCTTTCTTTCATTGCCCCTTGAAAGTTCAAAAGATTCTTCATTTGAAGAGTATGAGGGACCATTCGGTTCTTTGTCATCGGGATTGTCATGATCAACTTATTGTTTACACCCATAATATTGCAAACTCCATTTATAATGTGGACATTTTGGCCTCTCTTTTCCCTTTTAAAGCAGTACTCGTCCCAAAGTAGCACCGAAGCCATTAAATTCACGATTTAAAATTAAATGATTATTTTGCATCAAGAAAAAAATTGACCAAAATAGTTGACAATCATCGCCTTACTTTTCCAAACTCATATAGGAAATGACGGACTTTCTGTAATTGGATATTTAATGAGTATCCCGTTAAGTAAATCCTTATCAAAATAGATATACTGTGTGTTAGGCTCTTGATTTTCAAGCTTTGGACATCCACACACTTTCTTCCTCATGTTAGTCCTATTTTATCTTTTTGTGATAAACATCTTCCTAATGTCATGCATGGGTACCTTTATTATTCTTTTTGACGGTTTCATAATAGTGTGATAGCACACGAAATTCTAGCCAACCAGCAGTCACCGGTACATCCTTGCAAGTGGAGCCGGATCCATCGTAATCGTTAATTATGTGAGCCCACAAACGTGGGCTCTACACAATCTATACATACAGAAGCGATAGTTGGGCTAAGTTCCCTGTTTTGTTTCTCATGACGTGTCTTGATTTGGTAGTGAAGGCATTGGGTTTTCGAATTGGGTCGGAATTTAGGTTTTTATTTTAATTTTAATTTTTGTAAATCCGCCTCTCAAGGTTGAAGAGAGTGGGTGTGGTTTCGGCGGGATGGAAGGGGTGGAAGCTGGGCTGCCGATGCCATTTGTGGATTGGCGCATTCTGGTGGATTTTTTCGGTGAAACTTTTCGAGATGCCGAAAAGGTTTGAGTAGTGTAATCCAATGAACAACTGTATTTTTCGCTTTCATATCATCACATCTTGGTCAATGATATTGTAGATAATTTCACGTTGTAGTGTTATTATACCCATGCAAGTATTTCTCCTCTGGATGAACTATCGCATTACGTAAATTTCACTAGAATTTATCAAACGCAATAATTCATATATGATAAATCAAGTCTGTTTGGAGTAATTTTTACTGTTAACTTTTCATTTTCCTCAACTTTTGTGGTGCACTTAGTTGGAGTGTTTTTGAGTTTTAAAATTTTGCAATTCTTTTAAAATTTAGATAATTTTAAGAATTTTTAAAAGTCCAAACAAACCTGCCCTAAACTTACACGAGCCGAACAGACGGGAATCAATTCAATTTAATAACGAGACATTCTACGGCCCAATCTTGAAGAAATGCTTAGAATATTTCCAACACTTACAGAGAAAGAAAAGAAGTGACATTGTGTGGGGTTTCATTCTTGTTAAATCCTAACTAGTCTCCTTTCTTATTGGAAATTTATATTTCACGCTTTCTTGTTCAGAGGTTTCCTGATTCAGAGGGGAGTTTGGTTTCTGCAGCTTGACTAGGAATTGCTATCCAATGTCCATCCCCAATTTGATGCACGAAAAAATTGGACATCGGTAATGTTGCAGTAAAGCAAAGTTAAGTCAGTTACAAGCTTCCTAAATGAGCAATGTTTCTCTAATTTTGGGACGAAGACATGATAGTCTGGAATAGGAAGCTATTGTTTTTGTATTCATCTTTCTCGTATAGAATCTTTCGAAGGTTAATTTCCACATCAGGGGTGGTCCGACAATGGATTAGTAGAATTAGTCTTACTCAATTTTGGTGATGTAATCGGATGTGTTTGATTTTGTAATTAAGGATTGTTCCAACACATGTAAACATTTTGCATTTTTTACTTTCACGCTGCCAAGGATGAAAGACCACTTTTCTAACAATGGAGAACCCGACTCCAAGCAACTGTCGATGGTTCACAAGAAAATACTTGTAAATCATGTTTATCTTGTGCAGTTTCATTCTCATTTGCTTTTAAAAGTCGTTCAGTGAAGTCAAATTATTCATCAGAGTATCTGCCCACAAAATGCATCTCGAGCATCGTTGATCAATAAATACTTGGAGAATAACCGACAAGCCAAAATCAGTAGTTGAAGAAAAGAACGGGGAAGGAATTTAGAGAGGGAAGCAAATGGGTCGAGATGCATAACAAGGAGGAGTGACTTGACCTACTTTGTAATCTTGGTATTACAGCCACTCCTAGCTTTACTTGTTCGGTGGGGTGCTGCCGCTTCCAACACGCTGCATGCATACTTTAATCAAAAGCCGTCTTGATCGGCAGAGACTTTCCTTGACAATTCTGGGACCATTTGGGCCAAATATATTTCCTTAAAATCAAAGGACATGTCCACATTCCTTAATTAACTATGGAAATGCTTTTCAGACTAGACATCTTAAAGGATTTCAGGTGAAACACATGTATATCAACAACACGAGCCCAGTGAATGTCTTTTGAAATCTCTTTCTTTAGCTTTTTCTTTGATTGGTCCAAGGAAGAGAAAATCAGCACTTACCTTGAAATTATGGGTCTTCCGATATAATTATTATAATTATACACTCGGAAAAAGTATTGGATAAATAATGTGTGCGATTCCCTATAGACATTAGTCGATAATCACATCTGAAAAAAGTTATGGTAGGACACATGTATAAATTATATTATGGAAACTTTTATTTTCCATCTTTTTGACTACTACTAATGGCTTGTTTTCTTGGTAAAACTTTAACGTTTAGTCCTTATCTTCTTTCTTTTCAATTTTATATGGATAGGTTTGAGTAAATTTTGAAAACTTTTTCAGATGTGATTCCACAAAAAAAAAAAAAAAAAAAAAAAAAAAAAAAGGAAGATAGTGAAAGCCTAATTTTTTTCCATTTTTTAATATATATCTGGTTTGTGGAAAAAAATGAGAATGGAGATATCAAATATCATTTTTTCATTTTAGGCTAAGAAAGAATTAAGTGAAAAACATTTACATTATGTGAGATTTAATGAAAACTCGCCTTTCTTATTTTCATTCAGATATTGTTTCCAATCATCTACTTTCCCATTGATGTTTTCTTCTTGTTACACTGCATTGAGCGCGAAATTTTTTTACAGACCTCATGGACTAAATATATCTATACTTGATGTTGGTTTCTATTAATAGATTTTCGTTAGATGAACATGTATTAGCTATAGAACAATAGATGTATTTCTAAATGTCTTGTGGCAAGTAACATTTCTGGGCCCTTTTGCCACACCATGGGCTGATTCACAACAAAGTTGTTGAGCTCAATCAAACACAATCATTGATATCATGTCATTCAATCTTTCATAACAAGCTCAACACTTTTGTAGTGGTTTATGCCCGTGGCATTGTAGAAACGCCAGAGGGGCTACAAGGGCTGACTTTTTCCGAGGAACTCGATGCAAATAAACAAGATGCATAATTTTCATCTCTCCTTGTATATTAAGTACAGTATTTTACCAGGTTCAAAGAGAGTAATCATACCTCATAAACTAATGTCAATTCCCTAAGGAAAAATAAATTATCCGGACCCCATAAACTGTTGCTCCTCACCAGTTTAATGACGCACGAATCTTCTGTGCATACTACATCCATATGTTTCCATGTCTCTTTTGTTTGAATTTAAAATCCAACTTTTCTAATTTCTCCTTTTCACATTGACTTTAATGACTTGGAAAGTTAGAAAGTGGACCTTGGTGTGTGGCACACTATCTTTTTTCCTTTCCCAAAGTAGCCCACAAGCTATTGAATTCATGATTTAAATTTAAATGATTATTTCATATAAAAAATTACCAAAATGAGTGACAAGTATGGTCATACTTTTCCAAACTTATATTGAAAATGACAGACTTTTTGTAATTGGGTATTTAATAAGAATATTGTGAATGGGATAATTACAAAACAAAAAAGTCATAAATTTATTGTACGGATGTCAATTGAGTCATAAATCTTTTGGATGATTTGTCAATGTTTGGTTTCTACAGCTTGACTTGGAATCGCACTCCAATGTCCATCCCCAATTTACTGTACGAAATAATTGGATATCGGTAACGTTGCAGCAAAGCAAAGTCAAGTCAGTTAGCAGTTTCCTAAATGAGCAATGTTCTTCTATATGAGGACACCGATATAATAATCTGGAATAAGAAGCTACTGTTTTTGGATTCAGCTTTCTCATGTAGAATATTAAGAAGATTAAATTTCCATGCTAGGGGTGGTACAACAATGGTTTAGTAGAATTAGTCTTAATCAATTCTGGTGATGTAATCGTGTGTGTCCGATTTCACAAAAAAGAATCGTTCCAATACTTGTAAACATTTCTCACCACGCTGCTAAGGATGAAAGACCACTTTTCTACTAATGGAGAACACTAATGCCGAGAAACTGTCAATGGTCCAGGAGAAAATACTTGCAATCATGATTATCTTGTGTAGTTTCATTCTCATCTGCATGTAAAAGTTGTTCAATGAAGTCAAATTATTCATAAGAAAATCTACCCACAAAATGCATCTCGAGCATCGTTGATCAATACATATTTGAAAGATAACAGCAAGCCAAAATCAACGGCGAAAGAAAAGAACGGGGAAGGAATTAGCGATGGAAGCAAATGGGTCTACTTGCATTCCAAGGAGAAGCGATTTGACCTACATTGTAATCTTGGTATTACAGCCACTCCTAGCTTTACTTGTCCATTGGGGTGCTGTTGCTTCCAACACACTACATGCACACTTTAATCAAAAGCCGTCTTGACCGGCAGACTTTCCTTGACAATTTAGGGACTGCTTAGGTCAAATATGTTCTTTTTTGAAAATCAAAGGACAGTTCACATTCCTTAATTAACTGTGCAAATGCTTTTTAGACTAGACATCCTAAAGGATTTCCCGTGAAACACGTGTAAATCAACAGCACAAGCTTAGTGCATGTCTTTTGGAATCTCTTTCTTTAGCTTTTTCTTTGATGTCAAAGGAAGAGCAAATCAGTACCTACCTTGAAATTAGGGGTCTTCCCATATAATTATTATAATCACACACTCAAAAAAGTCTTGCGTAAATAATGTGTGTGATTCCCTATGGACATTAGTTGATAATTGCGTCTGACAAAGTTATGGTAAGACACATGTGTAAATTATATTATGGAAATTTTTATTTTTCATCTTTTTGATTGCTTGCTAATGGCCTGTTATCCTAGTGAAACTTTAACGTTTAGTCCTTATCTTCTTTCTTTTTAATTTTATATGGATAGGTTTGAGTAAATTTTGAAAAAATTTCAGTTGTGATTCCACCAAAAAAAAAAAAAAAAAAAAAAAAAAACAAAGAAAGATAGTGAAGACCTACACCGATATAATAATCTGGAATAAGAAGCTACTATTTTTGGATTCAGCTTTCTCATGTAGAATATTAAGAAGATTAATTTCCATGCTAGGGGTGGTACAACAATGGTTTAGTAGAATTAGTCTTACTCAATTCTGGTGATGCAATCGTGTGTGTCTGATTTCACAAAAAAGAATTGTTCCAATACTTGTAAACGTTTCGCACCACGCTGCTAAGGATGAAAGACCACTTTTCTACTAATGGAGAATAGTAACTCCAAGAAACTTTCAACGGTCTAGGAGAAAATACTTGTAATCATGGTTATCTTGTGCAGTTTCATTCTCATATGCATATAAAAGTCGTTTGATGAAGTCAAATTATTCACAAGAAACCCTGCCCGCAAAATGTATCTCGAGCATCGTTGATCAATACATATTTGAAAGATAACAGCAAGCCAAAATCAACGGTGAAAGAAAAGAACGGGGAAGGAATTAGCGATGGAAGCAAATGGGTCTACTTGCATTCCAAGGAGAAGCGATTTGACCTACTTTGTAATCTTGGTATTACGGCCACTCCTAGCTTTACTTGTCCATTGGGGTGCTGCTGCTTCCAACACACTGCATGCACACTTCAATCAAAAGCCGTCTTGATCGGCAGACTTTCCTTGACAATTTAGGGACTGCTTAGGTCAAATATGTTCTTTTTTGAAAATCAAAGGACAGTTCACATTCCTTAATTAACTGTGCAAATGCTTTTTAGACTAGACATCCTAAAGGATTTCCCATGAAACACGTGTAAATCAACAGCACAAGCCTAGTGCATGTCTTTTGGAATCTCTTTCTTTAGCTCTTTCTTGAAGAGCAAATCACGTACCTACCTTGAAATTAGGGGTCTTCCCATATAATTATTATAATCACACACTCAAAAAAGTCTTGCATAAATAATGTGTGTGATTCCTTATGGACATTAGTCGATAATCACATCTGAAAAAGTTATGATAAGACACATGTATAAATTATATTACGGGAATTTTATTTTTCCATCTTTTTGACTGTTGCTAATGGGCTGTCTTCCTAGTGAAACTTTAACGTTTGGTCCTTATCTTCTTTCTTTTTAATTTTATATGGATAGGTTTGAGTAAATTTTGAAAAATTTTCAGCTGTGATTCCACCAGGAAAAAAAAAAAAAAACAAAGAAAGATTGTGAAGACCTATATTTTTTCTAATTTTTTATTTTTAATTTATAGTTTTTTGTTTTTTTTTCTTGGTCGGTCCTACTCTAATCCTACTCTAACACTCACTCTCAGACTTTTGTCCGGCCTCCTTGTAGGGTGTGGGAATCGAAACCCACTCCTGAAATGAAATTGTCTCCACCCCAATCCCCCCTGAGAAGGTGGGGATTTAAACCCCTCACCTCCCCCTTCCAAGTTGGAAGCGTGGCCCCGGGGCGAACCCCGGTGGTTATTTGTAATTTATAGTTGGTTTGCGGAAAAAAAAATGAGAATGGAGATATTGAAAAATCATTTTTTTTTCATTTAAGGTTAAGAAAGAATGAAAACGAAAAACATTTATATTATGTGAGATTTAATGAAAACTCGCCTTTCTTATTTTCATTCAGATGTTGTTTCACATTATCTAATTTCCAATTGATGTTTTCTTTTTGAGTGCCAGACATTTGGAGTGTCAAAAATTGGCATGGAATGATACTTAAATGTTAAAAGTTATAAAAGTAACACTTAAGTGACGAAATCGGAGTAAAATGGATCACTTAAGTGCTAATGGCAAGAAAATCCAACTAAAATGCTGACGTGACGATTTTTCGACGAGGCAAGTGCAACGTTGTTTTGCTGCTGATGTGGGTATATAATTAACATAAACATTAATTAAATTAATTTAAAACTAAATTTGTTTTTTAAAAAAAAGTGCAGAGAGAGAGAGAGAGAGAGAGAGAGAGAGAGAGAGATTGCAAGTGACGAGGGCTCGGCCCTCGCCGTCGCCTCCCCACCGTCGCCGGTAGGCAAGGGCTACCGACCCTTGCCAGATTTAGGGGAGGGCTGCGACCCTCACCCCAAATCTAGGCAAGGGCTCGGGGCCCTCGCCCGGGTCGGCTGGGGTTGCCGGGTCGTGACTCCTAGCCGGGCCCGGCGACCCCAGCCAGCCCTTCCCCCACCATCGCCGGCCCTTCCTGGTGATGGCGGGGAGGCGGTGGCAGTAAGAGTTAAGCCTTCAGCCACTTGCAACTATTCATCTTCTTCCTTTTTTTTTTTAATTAATATTTTTTATAATTTAATTTAATTAATTTTTATATTAAAATTCAAATCCATGCCAAAACGATATTACTTTTGCGTCTCTTTGCTGAGTTAGCTCTTTGACGAGTCACGTAGGTGAGCAAAATTAATAAAAAAATTGCCATGTAGGATTTCCGATGGGGTTCGTCAAAGGTGGCACTCAAGTATTTCATTTTTCAGAAAAAGTGGCACTTAAGTGTCATTTTCCTAATTTTTGGCACTTAAGTGTCCCCTTATGTCAAGTTTTGACACTTGTAATGTACGTTTGCCTTTCTTTTTCTTACACAGCAATGAAGGTGAAAATTTTTGCAGCCCTCACGGACTGAATATATATACTTGATATTGGTTTCTAATTATAGATTTTCGTGAGGATGAAAATTTATTAGCTATAAAACAATAGATCTACATCTAAATGTCTTGTGCGAGTAACCTTTATGGGCATTTTTCCTATGCCGTGGGCTAATTCACATTAAAGTTATCAGACTCAATCAAACATGACCATTAATATAATAATTGATAATGATTGTCAATAATGTGTAACAATCATTTTCAGTCATTCAAATTTCATTAGTTTTTGCCCACGGCATTGTAGAAAGGCCTGAGGGGCTACAGGGGCTAATTTTTTCCGAGGAACTCCATGCAAATTTCAACAAATCCGGACCCCATACATTATTGCTCCTCACAAGTTAAATAACATGTGAATCCTTTTTTGCATGCTACATCCATACGTTTCCATGCTGACAAGTGACGACCATCCCAAAAAGTAGAAGTGCCTTTCGTTTGATTTTAAAATCCAAACTTTTCTAATTTCTCCATTTCACATTGACTTTAATAACTTGGAAAGTTAGAAAGTGGACCTTGGTAAGTGGCACACTATCGTTTTCCCTTTTAAAATAGTATTAGTCCCAAAGCAACCCACAAGCTATTGAATTCACAATTTAAAATTAGATGATTACTTCATATCAAGAAAAAAAATTACTGCAATAGGGAAGAAATATTGTCATACTTTTCCAAACTTAAATTGGAAATGACAGACTTTTTGTAATTAGGCATTTTACAAGAATATTGTTCATGGGACAATTATTTTTAAAAAAAAATGGTCATAAATTTATTGTTCGGATGTCAATTCAGTCCTAAACCTTTTAATTTTGCCAATTAAGTCATAAATATTTTTGATGATTTGTCAATGTTTGGTTTTCTATAGCTTGACTTGGAATTGCTCTCCAATGTTCGTCCCCAATTTAATGCACAAGATAATTGGATATCGATAATGTAGCAACAAAGCAAATTCAAGTAAGTTACAAGCTTCCTAAATGAGCAATGTTCTTCTATTTGGGGACACAAATATCATAATCTGGAATAAGAAGCTACTGTTTTTGGATTAAGCTTTCTTTTATAGAATCTTAAGAAGGTTAAATTTCCATGCCAGGGGTGGTACAACAATAGTTTAGTAGAATTAGTCTTATTCAATTCTGGTGATGTAATCGTGTGTGTGATTTCACAGAAAAGAATTGTTCCAATACTTGTAAACATTTCACACCACGCTACTATGGATGAAAGACCACTTTTCTACTAATGGAGAACACTAACGCCGAGAAACTGTCAACGGTCCAGGATAAAATACTTGTAATCATGGTTATCTTGTGCAGTTTCATTCTCATCTGGATGTAAAAGTCGTTCAAAGAAGTCAAATTATTCACAAGAAAATCTGCCCGCAAAATGCAGCTCGAGCTTCATCGATCAATAAATACTTGGAGGATAAACGCAAGCCAAAAGCAGTAGAGGAAGAAAAGAACCGGGAAGGAATTAGAGATGGAAGCAAATGGGTCTAGTTGCTGACAGAGATTGAAAATAAAGTGGAGAGGAAACTGGAGCTTTGTAATTCTGTATATCTCTCGTTGTACACGCTGATTACACTATTTGTAATACAAGGGAAAAGTGTAAAACAAGAAAGGAATAAAAGAAAATATACATCGATTCTAATTCCTATTTTACCAAGTCAATTACCGACTAAATAAATCAATCATAGATACTCAGGATTAGTATTTCCTAAGTTATCAAATCATATTTCCAACACTCCCCCTCAAGCTGGTGGTCTATATATATCGAGGACACCAAGCTTGCTTAATAGATATGTATGTTGTCTTTGGCATAATGGCTTGGTAAAAATGTCTGGAGGTTGCTTCGTAGTTCCTATTCCTCTTGTTGTGATGATCCCTTCTTGAATCTTGTCTCAAGTGAAATGACAATCGACCTCTATATGCTTAGTCCTCTCATGAAACACTGGATTGGCTACTAACTTGAGTGCAGCATCATTGTAACAAAATAATTTAGTGGGTCCATACACTTGTACTCCAAGATCCGCAAGTAATCCTCGTATCCAGATTATTTCGCAAACAGTCTTTGCCATAGCTCAATCTTCTGATTCTGCTGATGATAGTGATACGGTTGACTGCTTCTTTGTTTTCCATGAGATAAGAGACTTTCCAAATTTGATACAAAAACCAGTGATGAATCTTCTTGCCATCGGACAAGTGGCATAATCCATATCACAATATGCCATCATTTTCATGTCGCAATCTCGAGATAGAAAAATGCCAAGTCCTGGGCATCCCTTCAAGTATTTCACCACTTTCAAGGCTGCATTTATGTGGGACTGCTTCGGTTTGTGCATGAATTGACTGAGTATTTGCACATCATAGCATATATCCGGTCTTGTCATCGTGAGATAAATCAATTTTCCCAACAAGTCGTTGGTATACTGATGGATCTTTAAGTAACGAATCTTTAATGGAAGAAGATGAGGTCGAATCATACTCATGTGTTGTTAACTTTGTATTTTGCTCAATCGAAATAACTGTCGGTTTGCATCCTAATAGTCCTGCTTCAAAGACTATTTCCAAGATGAACTTTCTTTGACTGAGAGATATTCCTCTATCAAACCGAGCTATCTCAATGCCTAGAAAATACTTAGGAGATCCCAAGTCTTTGATATGGAAAGTGGAATGGAGATAGCTTTTGAATTTTGCAATAGACAGTTCATTATTCCCCATGATAAGAATGTCATCAACATATATTAAAAGATAAATTGATGAAGTACCTTCAATCCATGTGAACAAGGCATAATTGTGTTTGGAATGCTGAAAGCCTATGTTGGTTAAAGCAGCAGCGAACTTATCATACCATTGCCTAGAAGCCTGTTTGAGTCCGTACAGGGATTTGCAAAGACGACACACACGAGACTCCCCCTGTCTGCGTAATCCTTGTGGTAGCTCCATGTAAATCTCTTCATCTAGATCTCCATGTAAGAAAGCATTATTGACGTCCATTTGATGCAGCGGCCAATTGCGAAAAACAACAATGGATAAGAAAGAGCGAACAGTGACTTCTTTGGCCACAGGAGAGAATGTTTCATGATAATCAAAGCCTTCTTGTTGCGTGAACCCTTTCGCAACTAAACGGGCCTTGTATTGTTCAACGGTTCCATCTGCTTTAAATTTGATTTTATAAACCCATTTGCAGCCAATAGGTTTTCGTCCTGCTAGTAATGGAACAATGTCTCAAGTCTGATTCTCATTGAGAGCCTTTAATTCAGCTTCCATAGCATGCTACCATTTAGGATCATGCGTTGCTTTAGAGTACGATGACGGTTCCTGTTCTTCCGAAATTCTACTAATGCAGCACATGTGTTCTGATGATAGTCTACTAAATGAAACATAAGATGATACGGGGTGCTGCGTACCTGGACAATCCAACGTAGGACATATATAATCCTTTGTCCACGTAGGAGGTCGAGTGTGACATCCGTAACGCCGAGGCTGCTCAATTCTGGTTACTTATGATATTATAGGGGACGGACTCGGTGAATCATCAGAGGAGGGGTTGCTGAAGAATTTGATGAAGTGTCTTCCTTAGGTGAAGAAAGTGGTGAGTCGATGGCTCGATTTGAATCATCAAGCATATGCTATTCTAGCGCAATAAATACATACTAATTTTGAACAGTGAGATCTTCTTCTGATAAGAAAGGTCAATGATCTGACTTTGGATTGGAAGACATTGACGTAGTTTCTTGAAAAGGAAAAATATCTTCTTGGAAGACAACATCCCTGCTAACAAAAAAATGCCCTGTAGAGATTTCCATGACCCGACAGCCTTTTTGCAATGTAGGATATCCCATAAAAACACACCGAATGGCACGAGGATCCATTTTACTTCGGTGGCCCAGATTCGCCGCATAACACAAACATCCGAAAACTTGAAGATGATCAATTATTGGTTGCTTTCCATAAAGCAATTCAAAAGGAGTTCACCCATTAAGAACTCTAGTTGGCATGCGTTGATCAAATAAGCTACCGTGACTACGTAATCACCCCAAAATCTTCAGGTATGGAAGCTTGATATTTTAGGGCTCAAGCTACCTCTAAGAGGTGACGATGTTTTCTTTCGACAATCCCATTTTGTTGGGGTGTATAATTACATGAACTCTCATGTAGAATACCTCGAGAAGACAAGAAAGATTCACATTCCGTAGAAAAGAACTCACGTCCATTGTCCGTACGAATCTTCTGGACAGGTTTGTCGAATTGATTTTTAATGAGAGATAGAACATTCGACAATGTTGAAAAAGTTTGACTCTTGGATTGCATAAGGAAAACCCAAGTAGCTCGAGTATAGTCATCAACAATGGTCAAGAAAAAACGAGACCCATCACAATGTGGAGTGTGGTAGGGTCCCCATATATCCATATGAAGTAAGGAGAAAGCACTAGTGGATCTAGATGTGCTAACTGGAAAATGTGTCCGAGACTGTTTTGCCAATGGGCAGATTGGACATTTAGGATAAGGGAATTTTGCGGTATGACCCAAGCGTTGATGAAAAATAAGATTTTTATTATTAGCAATGGCATTACAAAAAATGCTTTTATTGAATAATTCAAAATTCCTTTGGGGATCAATCCAAAAATATAGCCCTTCTGCAACACTACCCAAGCCCATCAGTCTGCCAGTCAAAAGGTCCTGAAAGAAGCAATCATTGCGATTGAATATGGCACGACAAGAATTATCCTCACAAGCTTTTGAGACTGATAAGAGATTGAACTAAAAATTAGGAATGAATAGAACATTTTTGAGAATATTATCTGGACTAAGTTGGACAGTACAAATTTTGGTAACATGAGTGGCATTTCCATTGGGGAGGCGTACACATATTGAAGAATGTGGCCTCTTTTGAATACTAGAAAATAACCGTTCATTGCAAACTATATGATCACTGGCACCTAAATCAACTATCCATGCATCAACTGATATTGAATTTTCCTTGTATAAAGAAATACCTGAGAAATTCGCAACCTTATCATTTGTTGCCAGTTGATTTAATGGCTTCATTGTATTCTGATACTGATCTTGGGTAATTATTTGATTTGCCCCATTAGTCCTTTGTGCCGAAACCTGGTAAGCAACAATTTATTTTTCCTTCTTATCAGCTGGCTTTCCATGTAATTTCCAGCACATATCAATAGTATGATGAGGACGTCTACAATATTCACAGTATTTACCCTTAATTTTTGAATTTTGCCTAGTATTTTTGGTAGATGACGTGGCATTTCGTGAGCCTCCGAATGCCCTATATGTAGGTGCTGTCGTGGCCGAATAAGGGCCGTTTGATTCGCTTGGGCTGGCGAGTAAATAAGGGCCGTTCGATCTCCTCTGATGTGGACCGTTGGATGCTGATGGGCGGATCAAACCATGGCCGTCTGATTTGCTTCCATCCCAGCCGTTCATTGTAAGGGGGAGTGTTGGAGGTTTCCTCCATTGGATGATTTTATCAAGGTTTTTTTTGAAGCACAACAAAGAAAAAATTCCTATTCGGTGGCTGGTTTGTTTTGCAGAGTTGAGGTTGTAACAATAGACCAGAAAAGAACCGAAGGGCAATTTGAAGATGTGGAAGCTTAGGCCAGAATCTGGTGCTCTAATACCATGACAGAGATTGAAAATAAAGTGGAGAGGAAACTGGAGCCTTTTTGTATTTCTGTATATCTCTGTTGTACACGCTGATTACACTATTTGTAATACAAGGGAAAAGTGTAAAACAGGAAAGGAATAAAAGAAAATATACATCGATTCTAATTCCTATTTTACCAAGTCAATTACCGACTAAATAAATCAATCATTGATACTCAGGATTAGTATTTCCTAAGTTATCAAATCATATTTCCAACAGTTGCATTACAGGGAGGAGTGATTTGACCAACTTTGTAAACTTGGCATTACAGCCACACCTAGCTTACCTGTTCATTGTGGTGCTGCCACTTCCAACACGCTGCATACATGCTTTAAGCAAAAGTTGTGTTTATCGGCAGAGACTTTCCTTGACAATTGAGGGATCACTTGGGTCAAATATGTTTCCTGAAAATCAAAGGACATGTCCACAATCCTGAATCAAACAGAGCCATATATGCATGGCGAATAATAGAATCGCAAAAAGGTTTGTTGATCAATTGATCTGTCAATCTTTCAGACATCGTTTTGGAGATGTTGAACCGCCTTCATCCGCTGCTGCACCAAGATTACAAGTTGACAGCACCCTTATAGTTCCATTCTCGAAAATGTCGAAAGACAAACTCAATTCTGTAGACTGTTTAGGGGTTTTTTCACATCTTCATATGTATCTATAAGTGTATTTTTAAGCTCCTTGGAGATGTAAGTTTATATCATCCTGAAAGATGTCCATCGGAGCATATTAATCGCTAGTAAATATTACTACTGAACGATTCTTTCTTTTTTCGATAATTAATTAACTCTTTAATGGTTAAAGTATGCGAAAAGCAGCTAAATTATGTTAGAGGACTCGGAAAGGACGTTAATTTGATGTATTCCCGTAGATAATATATAAGGTCAACGGAGACTAGCAATTAATATTCAAGTCTAGCGGAAAATTTTTAATACCGTCATAATCCAGTGTATAATCTATTAACGTGGACGTGAAGGGGAGCTGATGATACTTTGTGTACTCTTTTTATGGACCTTTCTTAATTAACTGTGTAAATGCTTTTCAGATTAGACATCTTAAATCAACAACACGAGCCTAGTGCTTGCATGTCTTTTGGAAAGTCTTTCTTTAGCTTTTCCTTAGATTGGTCAAAGGAAGAGCAACTCAGCAACTATCTTGAAATTAATGGTCTTCCCATATAATTATAATAATCATACACTCGAAAAAGTCTCATGTAAATAATGTGTGTGATTCCCTATGGACATTGCAGACCTAATTTTTTCCACTTTTTTATTATATATTTGGTTTGAGGAAAAAAAATTCGATGCGAATGGAAATATTGAAAACCATAATTTCATTTTAGGCTAAGAAAGAAAAAAATGAAAAATATTCACATTCTGCGAGATTTAATGAAAGCTTGCCTTTCTTATTTTCATTCAGATATTGTTACCAATTATCATCCTTTTCCCATTATTGTTTCTTTTTTCTTACACTGCAATCAAGGTGGAAATTTTGACAATTCTCGTGAACTAAATATATCTCCACTTGATGTTGGTTTCTATGTACAGATTTCATTAGGATGAATATTTATTAGCTATAGAAGAATAGAGCAACATCTAAAATGTCCTGTGCAAGTAACATTTATGGGCATTTTTGCCATGTCAAGGGCTAATTCATAATAAGATTATCGGCTTCAATCAAACGCGACTGCTAATCCAATAGCTGATAATGTTTGTCAATCAACATTTGACAATCACTATTAGTCGTTCAACCTCTTTTAATGAGTTTAATAATTTTACCGTGGTTTTATCCCACGGCATTGTAGAAAGACCCAAGGAACTTGTTATGCAATTTTCGCAGTATATGAATAATATAATTTATGATGACGCATAACTATCATATCTCTCCTTGTATATTATGAATAATATTTTATCTGGTTGGAGAGAAATAGAGAAAATATAACTCATAAACTAATGTCACGCATATCCTCTGTGAATCCTGCATCCAAATGACATCATTCTCTGACAAAAAAAAAGAAAAAAAAAACTCCATTTTGACTAGTGACGACCACGCCAAAAACTAAAAGTCTCTTCCGTTTGTATTTAGAGTCCAACTTTGTTATAATTTCTCCGGTTCATATTTAGCTTTAAAGACTTAAGAAAGTAGACCTTGGCGTGTGGCACGCTATCTTTTTTTCTTTTGTAATAGTATCCGTCTCAAAGTAGCCCACAAGCTATTAAAGTTGTAATTTAAGATTTAATGATTATTTCATAACAAGAAAAAAAAAAAACCGACCAAAACAGGTGACAAGTATCGCTGTACTTTTCCAAACTTATATAGGAAATGCTGGAATTCCGGTAATCGGGTGTTTAATAAGTATCTAGTTAATTAAATTCTTATCAAAATAGGTATACGGTGTGCGATAAACATCTTCCTAATGGCATGTATGTATAACTTTATTATTTTTTATTTTCTTTTTGATGGTTTCATAATAGTAAGATAATACTTTCTGATCAATTTTATCAACAGCGGCTCTACATTTGCTTTAACAACGCATTGTTAGTGTCTCTCTCTTTCTGACTATGATTGCAAATTGCAATTGCCCGTGCAGATTATACAACCTGACACTTAAATACAGGAACGTCACGGAGCCATTTGAAGAAACCATTGTAATCTTTTCTCTGCCTTTTTATGATTCTTCTACCTAAATAACTTATAGAGAAGTTTGTCCATTTATGTTCTGACAGTATAACGAGTTTTTACTCTTTTCCTTATCAAATGCAGGAAGGAGGCTTGCGATGACAACTGTTGCAATGAAATTACATAAATCAATTTCTTGAAATTCTATTTGACAGTATTCAACTGCTGATAATAAGGTTCTTACAAAGTTCTAAGTTGCTAAGCTGTTTAAAAGGATGACATTTTTATTAAAAAAATTCCTTTGCAAGGTCCTAAGGTAGAATAAGAGTATAATAAACATTTTTGATATATTATCTTTATATTTGTATTTTGTAAAGAAATGAATTTTTACTGCTTACTTATCCATGGATTATGATGAAAGGTCGAGGTATGTATTTTCTGTTCATAAATTCTTTTTTTCTGAATGTAATGGAGATTTGCTCATTTCAAAAAGTGAAAAACGAAAATGACCATTCAGGATTACACATTTTACAACGCCATAATTATGTAGGTTTCTAACGACTCATATTGACTTTTTCACATGCTACCTGTCTGTCTTGACCAAATTAATGATGGATGACGTCCAATGAAGAGCAATGTTAAAAGGACAAGTTGATGCTGAGGATGCTTCTGAGTAGCTCCTGGTCGTCTCATGCTTCCTTGGAATATGAGTGGTTCTGTTTGCTGTGTGCGAAGTACTTTAGATGGGTAGTGGAGATCATAGCATAAATTAACCACACGGAACTACTTTTGATGGAAGGATTTTCCCTCTGCTTTGTCCATGGAGCACAGAGAGTCATCGGCACAACACTATCTCATCATGCAAGGTTAATTTTTTTGGTTATAACTTTGGGATTTATCAAAGCGGTGATCTTTTGAGTCCCCAGTTTATGTCATAAAGCAACAGTCTCCATTTTAATCCCACACAGTTAGGATTCTCATACATCTCCACCCTTAACATGGGGCATAATCTCACTAAGATCCATGAACCGCGTGTTATCATCACTATCAAAATTTGTGGGAATCACAGATCCATAGTTTGTGCATTATTGATAGATTTTTGGACAATGCCAAGAACATGGCATTATTGGTAAGGCTCAAAGTGCCATCCCTTGTTCCATCATCTTTAGATATTAATTAAAAAGTGAGCGACGAATTTCTCTTTAATTCCCAAGGGGCCAAAGCTTTTTCTCTTTTGTTTTGTTTTGTTTTGTTTTTTTTTTTTTTTTTTTGTCAGGGCAAGGGGCAAGAAACTACTGAGTCATGAAAAAGGAAGAAAAGCTAGAATTCCAGCCCATCAATAAGAAAAAGAAACAGGCGCTTTACTGATCACTGAGTAAAAGAAAGAGGAAAAAAAGGGTTCCATGACTACTGAGTCAAAAGGAAAAAAAAGAAGAAAAGCGCGTCAAAAAGCTGTCTAAAAAAATCGACTCATTCCTATAAATTTCTTCGTAGTTTCCATTACCACTTACCTACCTCTTATTTCTTCTTCCCTCGCTTTTCATATCTACACGCTTAATTGGGCTTTGAGTCATGAAATTGGTAGGCATGAGTTTTGCAGAGTTTCATTCATGCCATTTGCTTCTTGGTATTGCCCTTGCATCGTGCTTTAACCAAGTCTTGTCCACCACCAATGAGACAGATAGATTGGCACTGCTCGCATTTAAGGCCGACATAAGTAGAGATCCTTTTGGTGTGCTCAACTCTTGGAACAATAGCATTGGGTTTTGCCAATGGTATGGCATTACATGTGGCCAGAGGCATCGGAGGGTCACAATCCTAGACTTGTCATCACAAGGACTCTCCGGATCAATCTCTCCTCATATTGGGAATCTCAGCTTCTTAAGGCAATTGTTGCTTTACAACAATAGTCTTAATCATGAAATCCCTCCACAAGTCGGCCAATGGCACCGCCTTTTTAAATTAGAATTAGACAACAATTCATTGGTCGGTGAAATCCCCAAAAACATATCGGGTTGCTCTAACCTAGTTGACCTCCTAATTCAACATAACCAACTAACTGGAGAGATTCCTGGAGAGCTTGGTTTACTGTCGAAGCTACGGGTATTTGCTTTGGGCAATAATAATTTGACCGGGAGCGTGCCTTCCTCCATTGGAAACTTGTCTTCATTGAAGATATTTGATTTAGGAAAGAACAACTTAGGCGGAAGCATTCCTCAAGTTCTAGGCCACTTGACAAAGTTGCAACACTTTGGTCTCGAAGGCAACAGATTATCAGGTACAATTCCATCTTCGTTACTCAATCTCTCTTCACTAGCTCTCTTTTCTATTTCAAACAACCGGATACTAGGGACTCTTCCAGTAGGCATAGGCCTCAAACTCCCGATTCTTGAATATCTTAGTGTCTTCATGAACCAACTAGAGGGGCCAATTCCACCCTCGATATCAAATTGCACAAAGCTAGACATGCTTCACATTGCTGCTAACAAATTTTCTGGGAAGGTACCTTCCTTTGAAAATTTACAAAAGCTTCGTTGGTTTGCAATCTTTGATAACCAGCTTGGAAGTGAAAAACCGGAGACTTAAGCTTCATTTGCTCGTTAACCAACAGCACCAAATTATGGAAATTTTATGTGTCGGACAACAAGTTTGGTGGGGTGTTACCTAAATGCATAGGTAATTTATCCACCACTCTCGAAGCATTAACTGTCTCGGAGAATCAAATATCTGGTGAGATTCCAGAAGAAATTGGAAATTATGTCAACCTGGAAGTATTGTATGTGGGTCTCAACCAGCTTTCGGGTGTTATACCCTCAAATTTGGGGAATCTACAAAATCTAGTATTATTGGATTTAAGTGAAAACAACCTGGGAAAGAATATTCCATCTTCTTTGGGAAATCTAACCAAGTTGATTGGTATAAGTCTTGCCAAGAACAACTTTCATGGCCAAATTCCATCAGAATTATCAAACTGCCGATCTCTTAATCAGCTCTTTTTGTCTCATAACAATCTTAGCGGTGCCATACCCGCACAGGTCCTAGGTCTCTCATCTTTAACAATCATTCTGGACTTGTCTCATAACCTTCTGACTGGGGTTCTACCACAAAAGTTGGCTACGTGAGAATTTTGACTGCGTTGGACATCTTCGACAATTTGTTGGTAGGTGAAATCCCAGGAAGTTTAGGTGATTGCACTTCATTGACATCACTAAGTTTAGCAGGCAACTTCTTCCATGGGTTGATTCCTCAATCATTCAAATCTTTAGGAGGCATTGAAGAACTAGATCTTTCATGCAACAATTTGTCAGGTCAAATTCCAGAATTCTTATCGATATTTCGTTCCTTAAAACTCTTAAATTTATCGTATAATAAGTTTGAAGGCATGCTACCACATGAAGGAATTTTTAAGAATTCTACTGGTACTTCTATTGTGGGGAACAATGAGCTTTGTGGTGGATTGCCAGAATTTCATCTCGCCAACTGCATCTTCCAAAGCTCCAAGGGCAGAAGAAACAACATAGTGATATTGTCCACTTCTATTGTTTTCGGAATTCTTGTAGTAGCTCTTATTCTTGCTTTTATATATATTTGTTGGTTGAAGAAGAAAGTAAATGAACCAGATTCAACTTCGATGGATGATTCACCTCCGAATGTTTCTTATGGAACACTCCTAAAAGCAACCGATGGTTTTTCTTCAACGAATTTGATTGGAGTTGGAAGCTTTGGTTCTGTTTACAAGGGAACACTTGAGGATGACAGAACTCTTGTTGCTGTGAAGGTGTTTCATTTAATCCGTCATGGTGCTCTAAAGAGTTTCAAAATTGAGTGTGAGGCATTAAAGAATGTCAAACATAGAAATCTTTTGAAGATACTCACAGTTTGCTCAAGTAGTGATTATCAAGGAAATGATTTTAAGGCACTAGTCTATCAATTCATGGACAATGGAAGCCTCAAACAATGGCTACACTCGAATACAAAATCATCTCATGGGAATGAGCTTTCAAAAAAGTTGAATTTCATTAAGAGGATAAATATTGCCATTGATGTTGCTTTTGCACTAGATTACCTTCATCACCAGTGCCACTTCCCCATCCTTCATTGTGATTTGAAGCCAAGTAATATCCTCTTAGATTCTGAGATGGTAGCACATGTTGGCGACTTTGGATTGGCGAAATTCCTTCTTGGATCATCCCTTGATACTGTAGTTGATCAGATGAGCTCAGTGGGTCTACGAGGGACAATCGGTTATATTCCACCAGGTAATCTCTCTACTTTCTGTTCTAATGATCAGAGCTCTACTTTCTTTTTTATGATCACCATTCCTAATTTCATCTACACTATGATCAAAACATGTGGCAGAATATGCCATGGGATACAAGATTTCAAGAGAAGGCGACATCTATAGTTACGGCACCTTGTTGCTAGAAATGTTCACAGGATTGAGTCCCACCAACGAGAGATTCGTAGACAATCTGACTCTCCATAGTTTTGTCATGGCGGCTTTGCCTGAACGAGTCATGGAAATTACGGATCATGTTCTGCTTCTAGAAAGAAGGAGTCATTTTGACCCCGATAGTCGTCAAGCACTGCCTTTCCGACAACAATGTCATATTTCAAGAGTGTTTGGCTATGATATATAATATTGGAGTTGCCTGTTCCAATGAAGTGCCTGGAAAACGGATGAGCATTAGTGGTGTTGCAAATCAGCTGCAAAAGATTAAGGAAAAACTCTTTGCATTCGGTTTACATGAACAAGATGAACTATCGCAGGTGTATGATAAGTTTCTTAACCTCTCTCTTGTCTTAGATATTTAGTTTGCTTATGCTAGTGCAAACGTACAGGTAAAATGTGGAGCAGAATAGAGAATCTATCATTGGGATTCCTCACCTGTATATTTCTTAAGCTAGCATGTGCACCACGGTGCAGAGACCTTTTAATAATATTTATTAAAATTGGTCTCAAGTTTAAAAATATGCGAAACCCGACCCGAGTCAAAGTGCAGGAAAGTCTGGCCATATAAAGATAGTCCGCGTTGGACTTTGAAATGCTTGGCTGGAGAGAAGCAGTCGTTTATGTTGGAAGATAATAGTCTATTATATTCATCATCAGCACAGATATTGCACTAGCCTATGGCCCATGATGCACAGTCTTGAGCATTGTTATGATATTTAAAGATCAGTCTAAAATGTTCACTTCTTTTATTGGTATGAAGCTCATTTAGACATATACAAACTAATCAACTATTGGCTATTTTCAAGTTATATCCATGATCAAGCTTTTTCAATGTATGAATAGTAGTTCTTAGGAGTTCATTTTAACGCAGTAACATTGGGTGGGGTTTCATTTACATAAACCCTAGTCTGTCTCCGTTTTTATTGGAAGATTATCGTTTCACCTTGCAAATCCTAGATTTTGTCCAGGCTTTCTAACTCAGAGGAGTGCGTGGTTTCTTTGTACAGCTTCACTAGTATTCGCTATGCATAGCTGAAGTTGTGCAAGACAGTTGGAGATGAGTGATGTTGCAGTCAAGCCAAAGTATCTCTTTCAGATTCAGCTTAAAGAAGCAAATGCTCTGTTCGGGTGAAGAAAATGATAGTCTGCAAAATAAAAGTACATATAGCTTTCAGATTCAACTTCCTTGTATTCATAATATTGAGAAACAGACCTGCACGATTGATATGTTAAGCAGGAACGTTGCGATAATGGTTTGGCATATTACTAGTCTATCCGAATTCTGATCTGCGATTTATGCTAGTTGTGTTTTTCTGATGGGATCTGCGGAGCTGCTATTTCTAAAGTATGCCACTTTGATTACTCTTGTTTTGCCACAAGTTTTCCTTCTCTCGTTCATTCATTTCTTGTCACGATAGAACTTGTTCGGTAATACAAAACGTGTTGCTAGTGTCTGATATAAATTCTAACCAACCAAAATCACCAGCACGTACAATCATGTCCTCATCAGGGAGTATTAATCGGCTCAAGACCAGAACGAACTATAGGCATTTCATTACAACGATGGAGATAATCCGACGCATGCGATGCTCTTAGTCTGTGAAGAGAAGACACATATTCTACGTCTCCTTATGTCCCTCATTCCTTACCCAATCTTCCAAGCTTCCAATGACCAAAACTCCGTAAACAAATCGTGGCCGTGATGGTTGGCACATACCTGAACAAAGCTCAGCCGGGCACGTCGACCCTGACCAAAATTTACCTTGAGAATTCATCTGTAGTTTTCGAGAGGGCTTTGATAGGACACTACTGGAAGAGAATTCTCGGAAGGAGTTGAAGCAGAAGACTCATTCTGAAAATGGGCCAAGGATACTGATGACCAGTAACGCTGGTACTCCTAACAGCACTGCAAAAATTAGGCACCCACCAGTTTCAAGGTCATCGCCTCCCTTTCCTCTTCTTGGATAGCTTTCAAGGACACACCATTCTAGATTGATTTGCTTGAACTTTTTTCTTATTTGGTATTCAAGTTTTTGTTTCATGACTAGCTGTTACTTGCTGTGCATAAGTCTACCATTGAGCATCTCAAGTTTTTAAGAACATACCTTAACCTCATTTATATTTTCCATATGATAAGTGTTTTTTTTTTCTAATATTGTTTTAAAAAACTAATCTTCAAACTAAAACCTTAACCCAGGAGGCAGGAGCTTAGCAACCAACTTGAACTAGCATTTGTTTGGTGAGTGTAATTTGAGTAAACTTCACTTGTAGTCACTAAGTTTTAATGTATATCTTGCAACAAGGTCATTGAACTTTGATTTTAATCGCCCAAGATATTGAATATTTATCGTTTGCAACTAATGTATTTTGACTGGAGTTCAACCAATTTTGGCATAAGATGCCGACACTCATGAAATCTAAGTGGATGCCACATTTTTTTCCCCTCCCACTTTGAGCCGACTTGAATTGTAAGCCAGTGCCACATGATTTTGACTGGAGTTCGACCAATCAGGATTTTTTTCTTCCTAATCTGGCGGGGAAGGAGGAGAAGGTGTCCCCTTGAAAGCTCGTGAATTGTTATTTTTTTTTCTTTTTTAATTCTTAGAGTAGGTAGAATTTTGTGATTAGGGTTTTGGAGGGGCCAAATCTGAGGTCTTTAGATATTTAGAATTGATACTTTGGTGGTCTCTTTAGGTTGCAGAGAGTGGGAATGGTTTTTGGCGGGATTGAACGGGAGGAATGTGGGGCTGCTGATGCCATTTGTTGATTGGCAATTAGGTGATTTTTTCGGTGAAATTTTTTGATATACCGAAAAAGGTTTGAGCAGTATAATGTCTTGGGCGGGCCCTGAAGATGTCTATCTGTCTACTTCCCTCGCCAGCTATCTTGACAGTAAGCTTTTTGCTCTAATTAAGCCATGTATAATTGTGCTTTTCGCTTGATATCATTGCATCTTGGTCAATTACTTATTGCTTGCTTAAGACGGAATTTTAGTGACTAAAGAGCACGTATTAGGTTCAGGAAGTCTGATGAGTGAGTCCATTGGAATGCCTTTTGAGCTTGGTATATTCTGGGATTGTCCTTTCTTTGTATGTTTGCCAAGATGCTATCATCAATCGCGATTGTGTCTATTGTCCTAAACTTCTTGTGACGATGCTTCAAGTGATTTATAAGGTTGAGGTCTTAAAGCAAGACAAGAGTGAGAGGAGGATATCTGAGTTGAGAGTTGACTTTTACTTGATATTGAGTTATAAATGTAGCACGGAAGAGATGCATTGCCTAAAAAAAAAAAAAAAAACTGATTGGATGAGCTATTTTTCCCAAAGTGAAAAGACAAGTTGACTTAGATGAGTGAGCAACCGCACGTTCGAAAATTGGTTCATGTGACTTTTGCATTCTCAATGCAAGTTCGTGCTTTTCCAAATCTGGAAAACGCATAATTATACTTCATATCGATCTGTTGCCATGTTAACATGCCTGAAAAATTCTTTATTTTTGCCCTCATGGTCATCCTAGTCGTCGTCTTCATCTTAATCATCTAAAAAGCTTTAGCCTAGAGTTTTTCAGGCTCTATCCCAACCTTCTATATGTGACATTCTGATTTTCCAATTCTGTTTTCAATTGAATGAGTTAGGCTTTTCATTAACGTGCCTACAGTTCTATTCTCTAAGCTAATCACTCACGAGATAACTAGTCTATCTGGTGAAGCCATTAAGGAATCTAAACGCAATAGACTTGAGAATTCGATCAGAAATCGACTGCTCGACCGTGCTAATTTGCAAGGGTCAATACGGCACTGTCAAAATCGATCAGAGATCGGAAATAAATCAGTTCGATTGAGTCGGTTCGACAGAGGTATGTGATTGAAGTATGGGTGATTTCACCTAATTGCAAAATTCTCGTCGAATGGCACTAGATTGATTTTTCTGTCGTTTATGTACCCTGTGCTCGTATTTGAAACCTCGAGATCTTCACGACAACCGAGAGTCGCCAATGAGTTGAAAATGCACAATGTGGCTCAAAAATAATCGACTACGAGTCAATTGTACTAAAAATTCCTAAAAGTTACCTGGTAGGTTAGGTCACGCTAAAATCGTGTCCGGTTGAAATTAACGCGAATTTAAATCCGAAAGTTCTGTCATGTCATGATTCATTTTAGAAATGTCAACTCATCCTTCGAAGATTTTTCGGCAAATCGGAAATTTTGGCAAAAACTCAAAGTAAGGCTATTTTGGACCGGGAAAATTAGAGGGCCGTTTTTTATTGCATTTTTTACGTTCAAGTTGGTTCAATTGATGAGGAAAAATCATGAGATGGACGATGGCACCCTAGCTGATTTTATGGTGGCCAAATTGAGCTCAATTGGAGAAGTCTCGAAGTGGAATTGGATGGAATTGGAGGGAAATGGTCCAAAATTCGTAGGCCTTGTGGGGTGCAACATTTGGACCACATTGGAGGCTTGTTGGGGAAGCTTGGGTCTTGCAAATTGGCTAAGGATGATAGCCAAGGCTAGTGGGGGCAAGCAATGAGCATTTTGGGATATTTTCGTTGATATTTGAGGCAATTGGGTCCCCCCTCTTCAACTAGCACTCCTTCCTCCTTGCTCCTCATTTATCCATTGTTGTGTGTGTTCTATGAGCTCAAGAACCAGAGAAACCAGTCCCTGCCCGTCGGTGCCCCCGCCGCCATCATGAGCCGTCGCTGCCACTAGAGCCGCTCGCTCGTGCCCGCAAGCCCAGCTCGTGTCCCCGCCATCCCACGCCGTCGCGTGCAGTTCCCGCGAGCCCAGCTGCCATCTCGAGCTTGCCCTGGTCGCCGTCGAAGCCGTCTAGCCAGCCAGAACCACCGCCTGGCCCCGCTGCAGCCCGCCGTTACCGCCTAGCCCTCTCCCGTGCCATTTTAGCTGCTCGGACCTCCCCTTCCAGCAACAAGCAGAGGCCAAACTCTCAGCCTGGCCGAGAGCTTCTAAGCTCGTTTTAAGGCCTGTCTAGACCTCACTTGGTGTCGTCGTAGGCTTGTTTATCGCTCGCCTCCGCGTCGCCATTGCCGTGGACTCACCGGCCTACTAAACCGGGGAGTTTACTTGCTAAATTCTGCTTAGGAAGTTAATGACGTTTAGTAGATAATTAGTTTAGACTAAGTATGGATTAGGTGGTTAGTTAGTTTAGATTAGTGATTTAATTATTTATTTATGCATGTTAGGTGGTTAGAATAGATTGATTATGGGTTAATTAGATTGTACTATTTATCTAGATAAGTGCATTAATTTTCTAGGCCTGTTTAGGTGATTAGATTAGCGTCTCTGGCCTAGGTTTGCATTTATTGGATTTATTGGTACTTATTTAATTAATTTTGCTATTTATTTAATTATTTAATACTTTTCGAAAATTATATCGGGATAACCGGTGACCAGAATTTCGTGCTGATTGTAGTGGTATGCTTAATTTATGCAATTGAATGTTAATTTGTGCAAATTGAGTGGTGATTGTGATTTTGAGTATTTATTTCCAAATTACAAAATTTTGGTATTTAATAAGAAAATAGGGGGTGTCAGGTTTCGACACAGAAAATGGTTTTAGATACTATATCAAACGGTGAGATTTTAAAAGGGAGGATATCAATTTTTCTTGTTCAAATTGACCGTGTACCCACACACGATTTTTTTACCGTGTGTTTTTAATATGAAGAAAAGGAGCCAGGTACATTATTTTAATTGGGACATTTGAGTGCAAAATATGATGTCTTGGCTGGGATTAGATGGGTGCATGAATGGTTATGAGAACTTGTCCCTAAAATGAGTCGGGTGGACGTTGGCCCTATATGGGATGCCCTTGTCAACGAATGTCGGTCGCAGTAGATTCTAAACCGATGCTCATTCAGGATTGCTATGCTCAATGGGGTGAGACGATACCTGGTTATGCCAAAAGACTGCCAAACGTCGAGTAGGCCGTGCCCGTTGGGCCGTGATAAAAATTGGAACGCATAATTGAGTGTTTTAACTGCGCCTGATTATGGGACAAAATCGTGCGGCACGGTATGAGACGTGTCATAACGATTTGGCCTTATAATCGAGACCCCCGTGGCTGTGTGAGATATGAGATGTGGCATTCCAATTGATTGAGTATTATTACTGCATACGGTTGAGTGTATGAACTATGCTGACATGTAAGGTGGATCTGAGACGAGGTGAGTCTTTGTGGTTGTGTGGCTATGTGGTTAGGACGCCCCTAGGCGTATTTCCTTTCTAATTGGGGTTTAGGGGGTGAACTTGCTGAGATGTTGTCTCACCCCGTCATGGGCTCAATTCTTTTCAGGTCTGTAGATGGCGGTCCCTCCAGTACGTTTTGCGCAGCTGAGGGGGTTCAGTGAGCAAAGAACCTTTATCCCTATCCTTAGGACTTCCTGGCTTCGTGAGCTCGTGGTGTCTACGATCTTAGTCGATGAGGGCCTACCTAAGTTTGTACCTCATCGATTTAGAGCGTGGTATCGTCATGGGCCTGACAGAGAACATGACAGAAAGGTCCCTTGGATGGTTTTGATGCACCTGATGTTGAGGGTGAGGAGATGGTTGGCCCTCTCGACACCGACATCCCGATGGTGTCGTGGAAGACCCAGATCCCCGGAGGTCTCAGAGGTCTTGGCTGAGGAGTCTTGTGCCTAGTTAGCTAGGTGGCTCTTCTTTTTGGAGTAGACCTTTGTTTATAGTCTAGTGTTGTATATAAACTCAGCTTGTTTATGAAAAGTGTTTTGTGAAAATGGTATCCTGCTTTTCTATCCCATATTTGTGTTGTTTGGGGATTTTTATATGCTTCCGCATGTGCAATTAAAAGAAAGGGTCGGTGATGCATCCTAGGACGTCGCAAATTTATTGACCATCAAGGGATGTACGCGTGCTCGAGATTTGGGGCGTGATAGAAACATTATGAAAGATTATACATAGGCATCTTTACGTTGCTTTCAGCTTACATAAATTTTCATGAGCAGTCTAATGATAGGCTGTATAGAGATCTGTGTTGTCATGCTAGTGATTGTGCTGATTTTCTCTTCTTTATGTGTATCATCGTTGATAGTGATGTATAGTTTCTCATAGGAGGACTACACGCGGATTGTAGAAACCATGTTTGGAATAAAGTTTTCCCCCCCAAGTGTGTGACTAGAAAAGAGAGAACTCCTATCAAGATTTTGAAGTTGACAACTATTTCTAATGTCTATCTTAAATACATATTTTTTATAAGTTGTTTCTGATGAACCATTGAATACTTTTGTCGAAGTCTATTATATCCCAAAAACATTTCCCACTTTGACAAGTCCAAAATGAGATCGTGTCCAAAATGGGGAAGAGTCTAGAACCAGACTTAGTGACGTTGCAATACAAATCCATAATGAACTTTATTTGGAAACAATTCTTGAACAACTATCTTCTGGCCAAGATTTTACTTACCTTATTAAAAAACATTGATTGAGTCAATTATATATCGACAAAATCAATCTTAAAGATAAGTTCTATATGAAGAAGCATCTCTTATGGAAACCTAAATTCTGATTGTATGGACGACTAGAATCAAGTGAAAATTACTTTCCTGTCTTCAACTGCCACAAGATCCATTTAAAAGATTCTGTCCAATGGTTTGATTGGAAGAAATTTCTCCGAAGAATGTTAATGGCTAGTGTGGCATGGAGGAGTATTTACAGAAGGTCATTCGATCAAGTTGTATAGGAACGTGAATTTAAAAATTCCAAAGTTTAAATCTTCTCTCGACTGTTTGTCTTCATTTGTGAGCATTACAAATTGCGATCAAGAGAGAAAACAATAAACAAAAAAAGAGTGTCTTAGTGGGATAGAGAGTTCTACCATTGAGTGTTTGCAGTCATAAGTTGTAATATTTTTTTGATCATATAGTGAAATCCAGCCAGTAAATTGTCAGCGTGGGAGAGTGGACGTAGGCTTAATCAAAGCCGAATCACTATAAAATTAGTGTGCAATTTTGTCTTCTCTTAAATCTTTTATTTAAAGTCTGTTGCACACTTTTTGGTAATTGCATAAGTCTGGTGTTCTACGAAATTGTTTTTGACCCTCATTCAGACTTTGCTAGCAATTTATTTTATTTCGCAATTATTTGTCAAGATTTCCTTTTATCATCTATTCACCCCACTAGGCGTTAGTACGTAACTACATCAATTGGTATCAAAACTATGTGCTCGTCTTTTGAAGTGTTTTTACTTATAAATTAAAGATCTTCTATGGCTAGTATCTTAGCACTAGGACTCGTTGAAGGGCTGAGCAACACCAGGCCATCCTACTTCAATGGAAATGAATACACTTTGTGTGGAAAAACAAAATGAATGCTTTTTCTAAAATCTAGAGATCCTCTCGAATGGGATGTTGTGGAAAGAAGAATCAATCCTAATGCTACTTCTATTTTAGAAAAGAAGAAAGAAGTCATAGACGAAGATGCTAAAGAAATTGATCAAGTAGAAATTATCAAGAGACTGGCTCTTGATGCAAAAGCCATTTATTCCTTATATTATGCTTTGTCTCTTGCTGGGGATAATAGAATTTTTTCATATGAAATAGCTAAAGAAGTTTGGGATAGACTTCACATCACCTATGAAGGAACAAATCGTGTAAAGGAAACAAAAGTGAATATTCTGCTTGGCCAATATGAATCTTTCAAGATGAAGAATCTATTGAAGATATGTTCAGTCAATTTACAGAAATCATGAACAGTCCAACATATCAAGGACAACAAATTTCTGCCCCAATGAAGGTCAACAAACTTCTGCAAGGACTCTCAAAGGACTGGAATTATGTCAAAACCTCAATTTGAAAGACGCAAAGGATTATGCCACTCTCCGTTGCTAAACTCATTGGCACTCTTCAATCTTATGAAGTTGAATAGATCAACAATGAAGACGATTAAAAATGTAAAAAGTCCATTGCACTTAAGTCTAATGCTGATTCTGATTATACAGACTCAGACGATGACATGGATGATGAGGAACTCGCTCTCTTGATCAAGAAATTCAGAAAACTGAATAGGAAAGGAAGAAGGTTTAATTGGAAAAATCAATACAAGAAAATCTCTCAGAAAAGATTGATGGAAGAAGATGAACTAAGTAAGGAAGTGATATGCTTTGAATGCAAGAAGAAGGGACAAATCAAGCCAAATTGTCCCTTGCTGAAAAAGAAAAAAAGAAAGTACCGAGAAGTACAAGAAAGCTCTAAAAGCAAAAATCTGGAGTAACACATAATGTGAAGAAAGTGATGAAGACTATGTAAATATCTGTCTGATAGCTCACTTAGACTCAAACTTAGAATTAGAATCTGATTCAGACATAGACTCTGAATCTGACAAGAAAATCGAGGTAAGCCATTCTAAGATTCCTATTAAAGTGTCAAAATACAAAAATGAGCTTTGTTTAAATATTAAATCCTCTCTTAAAAGGATCTCCGAACTAAAGAAGGAAAATTCTAAACTTAGACAACATGATATTTCTTGGAAAGAAAAGTTTGAAAGTTTGAAAAATAATTTTGATAATTTAAAGGAAAGTTGTGATTCTCTTTCCAAAGAAAATGAGATTTTGAAAAAGGAAATTTCAAATATTACTACAAAATTTTCAAAAGGCTTGAAAATTTTAGAACAAATTACTTCTGCTCAAATTTCCTAGTATAACAAATCTAGTTTGGGTTTTAATAAAGAAAGTGATCTTTTAATTAACTTTCCAAAAGTCAAGGAAAGACTCAGACAGAGACCTCCCAGACTTGCTTACAAAAATCATTTTCAAAAAGTTTTTACAAAACCTATTGTTTGAAGTGCTCTTAAATGTTCTAAGTGTGAAGACTTAGAATATTTTGAGAATGAATGTCCTAATGTTTGAAGACCCATTGAGAAGGATTAGGCAAAAACAATCTTTGCAACTAATGCTTTAGGACCCAATAAAATTTGGGTACCAAAGAATGTTTGAGACTTCTTTTTGATTGCAAGTTACTATTAAAAGGAAAAGCGAATGGTACTTGGACAATGGTTGTTCTAAGCATATGATAAGAGACTTAAGTAGTTTCATCAAGTTAGAAAAACAAACAGGATGAAGCAAATCTTTGGCATCGCAAGCTGGGGCATATCAGCATGAAGCAAAATTCCAAACTATCCATCAAGAAGTTGGTCTGTGGTATTCCTAAAATGGTTTATTAGAAGTCTAAATTGTGTACTCTATACACGTTGGGAAAATAGGTTAGAAGTTCATTCAAATCCATAAACCATGTTTCCACTAACCGTGTCTTGCAGCTCCTTCACATGGATCCTTTTGGACCTACTAGAACCTAGAGCATTGGTGGTAAAAAAAAAAAAAAAAAAATTATTATTTGGTGATTGTAGATGAGTACTCAAGATTTACATGAGTTTTCTTCTTGGCAAATAAAGTAGAAGCCTTCTTTTATTTTTCAAAGTTTGCTAATAATGTTTAGAATGAGAAATGCTATGCTATTTCCAACATCAAAACAGATCATATGGGAGAATTTCAAAATCAAGATTTTACAAGTTTTTGTGATGAAAATAGTTTTCAACATCTTTTCTCTTCTCCCTACACTCTAGAACGGAATGGAGTTGTAGAGAGGAAAAATTAGTCCTTATAGGAAATGGCCAGAAATCTATTAATTGAAAGTAGAGTCTCTTCTCGCAAGGCGAAGTAGTCTCTACTACTTGCTATTTAATTAATAGAGTCTTTTTACCCCCATGAGGTTTACAAAGGCAGAAGGCCAAATATTTCATACTTTCATATTTTTTGCTGCAAGTGTTTTATCTTGAAAAATGCAAATGACCGTCTAGGTAAGTTTGAAGAAAAGTCAGACGAAGGGATATTTCTTGGATATTCTACAACAAGCAAGGCATACAGAGTCTTCAACAAGAACACTCAGACTATTGAAAAATCAATGAACGTTAGATTTCAAGAAGTCTACCAAAACTAATAAGATTAGACTCAACTTGAAAATTCTGAATTAGTCTCAGGCTTAACAAAGGCTGAGTCTCCTAAACGAACCTAGCCTTCTGTTGAACAAGATCAAGTTGAAGAGAAGAAAGAAGAATAAATAGAAATAGACTCAGGAGACCTTTGAAGATAAGGACAGATTCAACAAGAATTGGAAGTACAAATCAAGTCATCCTAAAGATCTCATTATTGGCAACATAGAATAAGGAATCTATACCAAATCCAAGGACAAAGGAGACTTAAATGCTCTAGCTCTTATTTCTAAAGTGAAACCAAAAGGAGTAGAATAAGCCTTATTTGATGAAAGCTGGATAGAAGCAATGTAGGAGGAGCTTAGGCAATTCAAGATCAATGATATTTGGGAGTTGATTCCCAAACCAAAAGGAAAATATGTGATTGGAACCAAGTGGGTATTCAAAAATAAGATGGATGAAATGGGTAAAGTAACCAAAAACAAGGCAAGACTCGCGGCAAAAGGATACACACAAGAAGAAGGAATAAACTATGATGAGACACATGCTCGATAGCCAAGTTAGAAGCCATAAGGCTATTACTTGCTTATGCATATTTTCATAACTCTAAGTTATTCCAGATGGACGTCAAAAATGCCTTCCTAAATGGATTCGTCCAAGTAGCAACCTATGTGGCATAACCACCAGGATTTGAAGACCCTACAAAACAAGACTTTATCTACAGATTGAAGAAAGCATTATAAGGTCTGAAGCAAGCACCTCGTGCTTGGTATGAGAGGCGAGTAAGTTTCTGGTTAGTAGTGGCTTCAAGAAAGATATGGTCAACACCACTTTATTTATCAAGAAAGAAGGTAAAGACTTATTACTTGTTCAAGTATATGTAGATAACATCATCTTTGGTTCTTCTAATAAACTTCTATGCAAGAAATTTTCTAAGTCTATGCGGGAAGAATTCAAGATGACCATGATAGGAGAATTGATATTCTTTCTGGGTCTACACATCAGAAAATTCAAAGAAGGAACCTTAATCTATCAAGAGAAATATGCTAAGTTCCCAAGAAGTTTGGAATGGAGAATTGTAAGAAGATTGAAACTCCTATGTTAAGTTCTTCCAAACTTGATAAGGATGAAGATGGCAAGAAAGTGGATTGAAAGACTTACAAAAGCATGATCGATTCTCTTCTCTATCTCACCACTTCATGTCTTCATATTTTATTTAGTATGTGCATGTGTGCTAGGTTCCAAGCTGATCATAAAGAATCACATCTTGGTGCTGTTAAACGTATTATCAAATATATTGTCACTAATTCAAAGTTAGGTCTGTGGTATCCGAAAGGAAGAGACTTTGCTTTACTTGGATACTCAGACGCTAATTTAGCTAGTTGTAGAGTCGATAGGAAAAGTACTTATGGGACATGCCAATTTCTAGGACAAATGTTGGTCTCCTAGTTCTCTAAGAAGTAGAATACTATGGCACTCTCAACTATAGAAATAGAATATGTAGCTCCTGGTAGTTGTTGTTCTCAAATTCTATGGATTAGACAATAATTGAGAGACTTTGGAGAAGAAGAATCTTGTATTGAGATCATATGCGACAACACAAGCATGATCAATCTCATCAAGAATCCCATTCTCCATTCAAGAGCAAATGACATTGAAATCCGACATCATTTCATAAGAGATCATGTGCAAAATGGTAAAATCAATATTCAATTCATTGATTCAAAGAATCAACTAGTAGATATTTCCATCAAGCCCTCGGAGAAAGGTTCGTTTGAATTTATTTGTGAAAAATTGCACATTACTTATCCGTTTACTATCCATGTCTTAGTTCGAAACCAAGGTCAGAACAATGTCTAGTGCGATGGGCTACTCCACAGCTTCATGACATCGATGCTTTAGGCAGAATGGTGGATCCAGCACTGCGTGGACTGTATCCTCCCAAGTCAGTCTCCAGATTTGCCGATATTATTGCTCTCTGTGTTCAGGTAATACTCCTCTGTCTGCATTCAGACCCTTGATGAGGGAACAGAAACTACCAACTAGAACTTATAGATAGGTCATATTATGAGTACAAGAGAAGTAATATGGCATATATGAGTTTAGACTCGAGGAACATGCCTGGTTCTGTGTCTCACTTGGAATTTAACTTGCCATTAAGTTTCTTCTTGCTGTTTAGCAGTGGAGTGTTGAAGACTGACTAGGATATTTCACATTGTTTCTCTCTTTCGTTTCTGGTGAAGAGACCTCTAACTGTACGCATTTTGTTTTAGTCGGAGCCCGAATTCCGACCTCCCATGTCAGAAGTGGTGGAGGCATTAGTGCGATTAGTTCAGCGCTCTAGTATGAACAAGAGAGGGGAGAGTCCAGGTGCTTCTCGTCGTATGGATGACTTCGACTATTGATTGTTCGTCCTTACGCAGCAGAGAGGAGAGATTATTGTACTTCAACTCAACTTTTGGATTTGTTTATATGTATATGTCTGCCCACCAAATGACTTTGTATTCAAAGAGTAGTTTCTGCCAGTCACTTTCCTAGTGGAAAAAGTAAAGAACTCAAAGATAGCAGGAATGCTCTGAGGGCTCGGCATTCATCGGGAAAGAAGCTTATGTATATATACCAGAAATCACATCGGAAGAAGACACCTCACTGCAGAAGATTACCATAGAGGGGAGAGATGATTCAAGAATCAGAAGGACCGAGTTTCGACATTTTGATTTTGATGGTGAGGGGATAAGCCTGGCGAGATGCAGGGCGAATGCGAAGAGCCAGCAGCGTCACAGCAACTGGAGCTAGGCATAGCAATTTGGGACAGGTTTGGAGTTTGAACAAAGTGTCTCCAAAAAAGTAGGTGTGTAAATTGCATGGACGACTTGAAGTTACTAAACGTGAATTGACAGCGCTATGACAGAGAAGTTACTTAAGAGCACGAGCACCACACTGATCACGAGACGTTGCGAGACGGTCAAAAAGGCAGTCCCCGTTTGATAAAACTTGATGCAGAAGAGAATTTGATAGTTTATTAAAGTCTCAAGTCCAATGGGCGAACGCAACTACCTAAAGGTGGCATTTACAAATCCATATATTGCTAATAAAATTATCCGCATAACGTTCTTTTAGTTCGTAGGGATTAATATTAAAATTTATAATCTATCATAACTACTAATTGTTTAGTAAATTAATACAGCTTTCAAAAGAGAATTTTGCTCACGCACCTTTTGCATTTGTATAAGTTTGTGTGCGTTCATGTGGCTTGGTACATATCCTTGTGAGTCGCGACTCAGAGAATATTGGTGTGATTATACTCATGATAACCCAGTAAATGTAACTTTTTCAAGATTCCACAAGCAAAATTATAAATATTGTTCTTTACTGGTAAAATGTGAAATGCGTCGATAACTATCAAAACCGATTGATATACCGTTACCTTGTTTAGTCAATAGTACATTGTCAAATTACCAATACTATTGCAAAAGTACCGATGGTTATTGTATTATTTGAAAACCATTTCACTAATTTAACATTTATGCATGTAGCTTATTAATTTGTTGTTACTATCTTTTATAGAAAATTGCCAACTCTTAATTGAAAATTACTTGCTAGCGTCAATTGTTTCAACATTACCGATTATTGCAAACATTTACCGATTTGATAAAGTCACTATCTCTTATAAAAGATCATCAGTCTTGATTGAGTTAATTTACCATCTTTTCACAGGTCAAGTTACCAACAAGGTTTAGCTGTATATACTTTTTTTTTTTTAAATCCACCAATATTTGTTTAGGGAGCTTACCAATGTGTTAAATTTACTCACTCTGATAGGAAATTACCACCTTTTGTTTGAGTCTATTTACCAATGTCTAATTAATTGTTTGAAATTACAATCGCTCCAATATTTTACCGACATTAACCACTACTTTCAAAGCTATTAAACTCTGAAAATAAATGTTGGAAATTATTAAACCATGTGGAGATTCCGAGAGTATTAAATTGATGTCGCTAATTCAATCAAATAAGAGTTTATAAAGTAAAAATTAGATGGTTATCTAATCAGAGAAAAGTCGGTAAGTCACTCAAAGGAATATTGATAATAAGCAAGTAACTATTGTCAATTTGTAAAATTAGCTAGTAACTCAAAACAATTAAATAACCGATACTCTCATTATATTATTTGTAACTTATTGACGTATTATAGGCTATTGATGGTGCCTACTAACATATGATATGCTAAATAATTTTTTAAGGATTTAGTGGGAACGTGCATAAAATTCTTTTGTGGAAGAATAATATTAATTTAACTTGGAATTAAGAGAGAGAGAGAGAGAGAGAGAGCATGCGGAGCCCAATAAGAGATTGCGAGCGGGGAAAGGAAGGGGGTTCTCATGCACAGGGGAACCTGGGGACCCGCGTGATGTTCCTCTGCAATGCATCGTTCATCCGGGATGTTTTGCTTTTCGGCTGCCGACAGCAACGCACAAAGACGTGGCGGGCCTCGGTACTGAAACGTGGGTTATGGACAAAGTGAACGTGTCCCCAGTGCACCTTCTGGTTGCCCTCCATTCTCCTCCATTTGCATCTGCTGCTTGTTGCTCTAGTGCTTTCCCATCTTCTCCTCGTGGGAGCGGCGCTGGGAATGGGTCAAGGACAGGAAGTCAAGACCCGAAATGATTCCCACGTCGATATTCAGGTTCTAAACTTGCTTTGGCATTTTCTACTGCTATTCAAGTTGGGTTGCCAGTTCCAGTTGGTTGGGGAGGGCGGTGAGCGAGTTGCAATTTGCAGGAAAGAGGGGAGATATTCTTCTTCTATAGGCCCAAGGTAGAGAGAGAGGCAGTTCACAGCGCCGACTACGTGCAGCGCCTTTACATAGTCCTCCGTCCCGAGTCCGGCGAGAGGCCCGTACAGGAAAAGCAAGACCCCCACGAGGCTACTGTCCAAGGTGACCACAGCAGCCAGGTGACGATGGTCTCGAGAACCGCAACCCCGCAATTTTGTGTAGATCGTCACCTCGCGAAGCATCACATGCCCTTAGGAAATGCCAAACGCAGGAAGTGAACATCGAGAAGCAGGCACTGCTGAGGCTCATAGTGATGGGGAAGAAGAATCTTCCGGACCCAACCAAACGGAGCCTACCTTACTTGGGATTTGCGGAGATGGTGACCACCAACATCGATGACGTGAAGTCGGCTCTTAAAGCAGGTGCTCTGCCCTCTCTCTCTCTCTCTCTCTCTCTCTCTCTGTGATTCAACAGCACAATCGGACTTGCTTATCGCAGAGGAGTTGTGGCCACAGCGTGTTGGGAGAGGGCGTGTACCGCATAGTTAGACACAAATCCAGCGGGAAGAGAGCGCACACGCATCTCATATACAGGCTGGAATTCCCTCCGGAAGAGGAGAAGCAGGAGCCCCAGGAGTCGCTGAACGTCCGCAGAGAAGGATCCTCCCTCATCCAGATCAAGAACCCCGAGCAGCACCAGCAGCAGCAGCAGCAGCACGGCGAGCGCAAGGCGGTGTTCCCTGCCCACCTGCAGGGGCAGTTCGGTCAGCTGAGGTACAGCCCGGCAGACCCGCCGGACCTCCTGAACAACGGAGGGTGCGAGTTGCTGCTGATATCGGCATCGGACGACATAGAGGAGGAGCTGGGGATGGAGCTCGTAGCAGAAGGAGAGGGCGATCCCCCCCGTTCCGATCTGCTCAAGACGTTCGGGGATGGACGGATGCCCTCCCCAGGGGCACCTGGGTCAATCTGAAAATTCGTTCCCGGGACACAGTTGGACCCGTGACTCGGGGGACAACTGCGGTTGTTGGGTTGCGTTTCATGTGTATATTTGGGCCCCTAATGAGCCGATTGTACTTCGTCAGCCCAAATGGCCGTAACCCACTTTAGGAATGGCCCAAGTGGTGGAATGCCAATTCCAACCACTATTCCACGATTCGCCTATGGATCCAAACATATGGGAGAAGCCTACGAGGGATTGGGCATTGGAATTATGTCGTGATCCCTTTCCCATTCATTAATTCATGCAAACCCAAAATTCACATAGGTAAAGAAGGTGGATTCGAACCTAAAAGCATGTGGACGATGGACGGGAGAGGGAGAGGGAGAGGGAGAGAGAGAGATTCTTCAAAACAATTTTATGATGCGCCTTTGCAACTTTTCAAAATTTCATTGTAGTGGCCTTCATTTTGATTTTCTCGTTAAATCGGTGCTCGACAGAGCCAGAGGGTTACAACAAATTCATGAAGAAATGATTTAATTGGATTGCGTTTAGAGAATTTGAGAGAGTTGAAACTCCCAAAATGCCCCACGAACCGTCGACGACGTCATCTGGGTTTTTAGCGACGGTTTATCTCAATCCTCGAAGCGCTCAGGATTCTGCGTCGCTCGCGGTTTAGGGTTTAAGGGTGGGGGCGGGGCGGACTGCATCGAACATCTCCAACTCCATCTCCAACTTTAACGACTCCATGTCCCTCAAGCTCTCCTCCTTTCCACCTGCACTTTGGAGACTCCAACCTCCTCCTCCAGTAGTCTCGGACACCGCCGTCGCCGCCGCCATCCCGCTCTCCTCTGCCCACCGGAGCACCAGACGCTTCCGTTGCCTCCTCCCGTCTCCCCTCACCACCCAGAATCGTGCTCCCAAGCTCCCTCCCCTCCTCTCGAGCCCGGGCGATGTGCCCTCCCCTGAACAAGATGCAGAAGATGAAGATGAAGAAGACTGCGCTTCCTCCGCGCGCGACGCCTTGTCCCGCCTCCTCCATCTCGAATTCGGTCTCTCCTCGGACGACGCCTCGAGGGTCGCTTCCAATGCCCCCGATTACATCCGCTCCTTGATCGACGGGGTGCGGGAGCTGGACGAGCTCTCCCTCTGGGATTCTTCCTGGAAGTCCACCCCCCTCCTCGTCTCCTCCGCCTCCGCCTCCGCCGTCGCCGGTTTCCAGGAGAAGGTGGTGTTCTTGGCCAAGCAAAGAGGTGACCGGGGCAAGGTCGCTTTCCTCGAGAGCATCGGCCTCCCCCTCTCCTCTGCCCTCTCCGTCGCTCGTTCCGTCTCCTCCAGCTCCCTCCCCTCCCTCCTTCGCAAGGTCCGCCTCTCGCATTTCTCCTTCATTCCCTCTTTCGCTCATTGTTTATAATTACATACCGAGCAAACCCTTTTGGAATGGCGAGAATCGGCAAATCCTCCTCCTCCTCCTTTACATTCTTCATGTCTGAATTGAGCTGTCTCATTCCAAATCGTCTCTCTCTATGGTCACGGAATCCTTGGCTAACTAGGAGCAAGCCGGGATTCCAATAACTTTGATTGCTCTGTGCACTTCCATGCTTTCATAAATATGAGGTCGCAATCAGTATTCTCCGCAATACTATGCCTGTAACCATTGCGCTTCGAAGCTCGACGCTACTCACCCTTCCCTTCAGGCATATGTTCTTGAATTTAAGCTGGGGGACATTCTCTTGACAATAGCTCGAAGCATTGTGCTTAGAAAGGATTGGTTCATCAGTCTCCATATAGTACTTACTGGCACAGAAAAAGAAAGTACTACCCCGTTTAATTGTCCCTGTCTCGATCCTTTGCATATTTCTGCCCTGGTATTTGCTTGAGAGTTTGCTTCTGAATATGACATTTTCCTGGAAAATTATGTGTAAGTTTGTTTTAGAGACAACTCTGTTATGCTGTAGGAGTTGGTTTTTTGCGGAACACTCTGGAGAATATATTAATTGTCTTTGCATACTTCTCTCATCCATTTTTTTCATGCCAATGCGGTGTCGTGGCTTATTTTGTTTCTGGCTTATAGGTTAAAGTGTTGAAGGAAATCTTATTTTCTAGCAGTGATGTAGAAGTCTTGCTTGGGAAAAATGCTCGTCGAATGATGATGCACTTATCAATTCCTGTGGATGAAGATGTGCAGCTAACCTTATCTTTCTTCGAAAAGGTATGGTGGACTATCTTGCTTTTATTGAAAGGTGTGATAAATGTTGTCTTTTGACTAGTGGCAGTTCATTTATATCTAGGGACACCTTTCATGGATAATTGTACTTTGCAGATTGAAGCAAGACGTGGGGGTCTAGACATGTTGGGCAACAAAGATGCCTCTTTTCTATATCTGGTTGAATCATTTCCACACCTTCTTTCATTGCCGGTAGAATCCCATGTAAAGCCTCTGGTACAATTTTTTGAAAGTATTGGCATTCCTTGTGGACAAGTACGGAATATTATTCTTCTCTTCCCACCAATCATCTTCAACAAGGTTGATGACATCAGCAAGAAGGTTCTGGTGTTTCAGAAGGTATCATGATTAATAGTGCTAAATTGATTTATTTGGAATAGCATTCAATGTCGTGTTAAAGAAGCAAGCATGGGTTCTTTATGTCTGTAACTTGATTGTTCCATTTCATGTTTTATCTGTAGATTCTGGCAGATAGTCATGATATTGGGAGAATGCTTCTGAAATATCCATGGATGCTTTCCACAAGCATCCAGGTGAATTATGAGGCAATCCTTTCGTTCTTTCACATGGAAAAGGTATATTATCGGAATACTTGTGATTTTTATGTCCCTCTCCGGGCTTTATCCTCATTAGAAATGGGTTTCCATCAAGAAACTTTCTAGGTAAATTTAAATGCAACTTTTTTTTTTTTTTTTTTGATGCTGATGGATTTGCAGATTAATTTAGTAATTTTTTTTTAGTATGTGTTAAGAAGCATTGATCAAATCAAACTGATGTTCGGGCAGAATGAACTTTAAAAGAAAAAAGGGAAAGAAAACAAAAGAAGAGAGTGATAGACTATTATTCTCAATTTGCCTTTTGATCTTTGGGATGGGCCAGGGTTTTGGTTTGAGAGGCTTGTAAATGTTAATATATACCTTGGGGCTTCAAATTTTGAACTGTGTTGCTGTTTTATTACAGGTACCAGAACCAAGCAGTCACCGTGCAATTAGATACTTGCCTCATATTATGGGGTGTTCAACTAGCAAGTTAAAGTTGATGGTGGAATCATTGGGTGAGCTATCTGTTCGAAATAAGAAAATGGGTAAGGTCATTGCTAAAAGTCCTCAGCTACTACTACGGAAGCCTGAAGAATTTTTCCAGGTAGATGGTGAACTCTCTTTTATTGGGTAGATGCTTGCTTCTTTTTCATCCTTGGACATGATGGTAGCCTGACGTGTACCATCTCAGATGCTTACTTGATTTTTTTGCATCTTCAAAGTACAAATGCTGTGTTTCTAGAAATGCTTTGTTTCTAAAGTTCCTCTGCCACTTAACTGTCACCTAACTACTATGCCTGTCTTTGTAATTGGGTGCCACTGGGGCACCTCACTGTGGCTTGCTAAACTGTCCTATAGAGAGATATGAGACAATCATCTACCTGTCAGCCTTATCAATTTTATCTTAGCTGCAATTATAGGTTTCCTCTCTCACCACCTCCTTCCCTTGTCCTTTCACTGAAAAGTACAGCAAGAAAGGCTTTACTTTATGATTTTTTCACTAACATTACCTATATCTACTTCAGTCCCTCAAGGCTAATAATTGATATGCAAAGTCCAGGCCCTGGAGACCCTTTTTTTCTCCTGGGCCTTTGGATGTTGTCCGTCAGAACTTAGCGTGCTTGGTTATCTTGAAATATAAAATTCAATTCTCACGCTATTATCCAATGTAATTGCTGGATCCTTCAATTGCTGCAGATTGGTAAGTGATGCTAATTTATAAAAGCATTGCTTTCTGCAGGTGGTTTCTTTACTCGAAAATCTTGGATTTGATAGGGAGACAGTGGGGAAGATTGTTCTTCGCTGTCCTGAAATTTTTGCTGCTAGTATAGAGAAAACTCTAAACAAGAAGCTTGGGTTCCTTAAAAGCATGGGCATTTCCAATGATCACCTTCCACGGGTTATAAAGAAATATCCGGAGGTTCTTGTGTCCGATGTTGACCGCACTTTAATCCCTCGGTAAGGATTTTTTTTTTCCTCTGATATATTTTAATTGAATTGCTCTCTTTCTTGAGCATCCTTTGGCTGTTCAGAACAAACTCAAGAGGTGATCTGATACCTAAAGTTTTACTTAAAAGGTATTTTTTCCTGTTCCGAAATAAGGAGAGTAAATAAAATTGCACAGTAGTATCTTAAATGTCTGAGTCGGCTGTTTACAATCACTTTTTATTGTTCAGACTGTTATCTAACAATAGTGGTGTTAATGTATTGACTAGGATGTTTGAGTAAGTTCTGTATTATTGTTTAGTAAATGAGAGAGTTGGGTCTGCTCCACGAGTAATGTTATCTGGTAAAAAAAGGCACTTGGTCTGTAGACAAATTAAATAGGAATGGGTTATGCTCTCAGTAAAATGTCTATAAACCTAGAGAAGCTTACTGAGCTGAACTACTGAAACATGAGAGGTAAGACCTTTCGAGGTGATTTATTGTCTGTCTGGCTTGAACTGTGAGGCTACAAACAGTGAAAGGAGGACAAATGAAAAAGATACAACTAGGATGACTTAGCATGGCAGAGGTAGAGCTGAGAAGAGCAACCTCAGGATGAAGCTGCAAAAATGAATTATTCAACTGCATTAAGGATGCCTGTTGGTTAAATTTAAGGCTCATAATTCTAGGACTAGGAGGGGAGCCTAGTGATATGAGCAACTTTCCTTGCTCTCGAGTTTTCTGTCTGGAAAGATGGATTATGTTGCATGCTTGGGCTAAGATTAATGTTGTGGTGGTGTGTTGTGGACAGGATAAACTATCTGATGGAGATAGGGCTTACAAAGCGAGAGATTGCCTTCATGGTGCGTAGGTTCTCGCCATTGTTGGGTTACAGTATTGAGGAGGTATTCATACCAAAGCTGGAATTTCTAGTGAAGACAATGGAGAAGCCTCTGAAGGAGATTGTGGACTACCCAAGGTACTTCAGCTATTCACTGGAGAAGAAGATAAAGCCTAGATATTGGGTGTTAAAGGGTAGGAAAGTAGAGTGTAGCTTGAAAGATATGTTGAGCAAAAATGACGAGGAATTCGCTGCCGAATTTTTGGATATCGAAAGGATGCCTGTTCCCCCTGCCCCTTCTCATCTTTGAAATGCCCGTGAAAGCCGTTGTAACATAGAAAGCCGGGGTGTTGTACATACATATAAAGAAAGTGCAGTTAAAAGGAAAAAAAATTTAGTGAGTTGGGTTTTCCTAAATCTTGGATAATTTAGTGCCTCTTCCATGGAACGCAGGTACACAGGGAAGACTTATTCTGTCGAGGCCTTGGATATGTAGAGTCCTTTCGTGGATAGCGTTCGACCTTTAGATTTCAATGGATCGTGCTGTGCCATTGGATCATTGATTAAATAAAAGAAAAGACAACTGAATAAGTTGGTTTTCGAGTAACTTTGTCCTAGTAACTTTTCCCAAAAAAATTACTATCGTTAACGTGTTGAAACTTAGTTTTGGTAAAAGAAAACAAGAAGTCGCATAGCATATATTAAAGTTTATTCATTCTTGATGAATAAGTACTTACTTTTTTCAAGAAATAAGTACATTAGAAGTTCTAAAAATTGTTATGAAAAGTGTAAATGAGTCATGAAAGTTTTAAAAAGTGTAATTAAGTCTTAAAACTTATCATAAAGTACAATTGAGTTTTCAAACTTTCAAAAAGTACAATTAAGTCTTAAAATTTGTCAAATTGGTCTAATTTAATCTAAGTCTTTCTATTGATTATATTTTTCAAAAGCTTTAGGACTCGATTGCGTTTTTGTGACTAATTTTAGGATTTGATTGGACATTTTGAAAGTTTTAGAATTCTATTGAACTTCTGTAATAAGTTTTATGACTTGATTGCTTTTTTTGAAAGTTTGACGACTCAATTGTATTTTTATAACGAGTTTTAGAACTTCTAATGTACTTTTCTCTTTTTTCAATTTAAAAATCTATTGCATTAAAAGAATTGCTTAATTTAACCATTGATTAAGGGGTAGAATCATTCACTATATTATCATAGTCAATTATATCGCATCTCTTAAGATTTCAATGAATCGTGCTATGCTATTGGATCATAGATTAAATAAAATAAATGGGCAACTGATTAAGTTGGTTTTCGAGTAACTTTTTACACCCTACACCGATTAGTAACTTTTCTAAACAAATTACTAGCGTTAACATGTTGAAACTTAGTTTTGGTAAGAGAAAGCAGGAAGTCGCTTAGCATATGTTAAAGTTTATTCATTCTTGACGTGTAAATACTTATTTTTTTTTTTTTCAATTTGAAAATCTACTGCATCAAAAGAGTTGCTTATTTTAACCGTTGATTAATCTGAACATATTTCTATATGAAAAGTAAGTGACCACATGAAAAGGAAAATCACCTATTTTTTACGGGTTGAAAAGTTATTTCTTTTATAATGTATACTTTTTGTGATCAACCAGTCACTTACTACAGTGCGACAATGGCTTAGCTAATTGCTATGTACTCATCTCATTACCAATTAAATGCGTGGAGGAGTAGCTGATGTGTAAACTCATTATAACTAAATTGAAATTATTAGTAACTGTAGTTTTTTTTTTTTTTTTTTTTTTTTTTTTTTTTGGTAAAAGTAGTAACGTAGTAACTGTAGTTATACACTTGCTTTTCAAACAAAAAAGGGCAAGTTGACGAGGTTAATGTTTGGAAAGAACTGATATGCTTCAATTTGTTTTTCCGTTTGAAAAGTTCCTCTCGACCATGTTACGCTAATGTGTCAAAGCTAAATAATCCAAAAAAAGTTGCTATCACATGAAGATAGAACTAATTTTCGATAAAAGCTCTAATGACTATAATCTAAAAAATGAATACTTAACTTTTCCAATATGAAAAAATTACTACTAAAAATGAATTGATGCGATAAGTCTCGTACACCAAGTGATTGTCCCCGTCGCATACGATAACATCTTTGAATCAGCCATATTAAGTACACTACTAGACTCATCAGCCATCTCATGTTCTTTTAGGCAGCGTGGAGGGAACGAATTGAAGCTGTTGTTAAGTAAATTAACATAAGCTGATCATATGCTGAGTGGATATCAATTTAACTTGTGCTTTGGACAAGAGGCTTAGTGCTGAGTCACCCGAATTCCGTATCAATCAAGGATTGGCCGGATGGATGTTGATGGGAATTGCCAACCGAATGGAAGCGGGCGGACCCCTCCAATTTGGCGAAGCATGACAGGGACTTGTGAAAGCGATGGGGGGAAGAGGACAGCGACATTGACGGAGGGAAAGCAAATGACCAGATGATGAAATCGAAGTTGGTTTCACTTGAAGCGAAATTCATGGGTCCTGGCAAGTGAGAATCTTGTTGAAATTTGGAACCGAGGAATCGGGAATCTGGTTTGTGCTTTTGTCAAAACTCGGCTTGTTCCATGTATAAGCTGAATGAACGGTCATCGTCCTTGAATGCCATGTGCGACTTGCCACCATGAAGCCCGCTCGCCCACGGCATGTTTGAGTAGAGGGAAGGGAAAGTAAGCGAGAGGAAATAGGGAGGAAACGGTATAGAAATGGTTATAAACGGAAGCGGGGGTACTCTCGCCTTCTATTTCCTTCTAAAAGTGGAGAAAAATGGACGGAAATGCAAATGCTGCGACTGGCTTACTTTCTTTTCGAATGTGAATAAGACAGGATAGTCGTGTATAGTCCGAAAATAAGGGCTGCGTTTTGATCTCTTGCCTTGCGTCCATATGGTTGCATGAATGTTTTGGTAAACTATGAGCATGTTTGATAAAGAACAACGTCGAACCTTTGTGAGTGATAAAAAGAAGTGGATCCTTCGCGGGGCCAGAGAAGAGTGAGTAGGCAACCTTATTGAAAATTGGGGTATGTACGATGATTAGTTTCGAGAGATTAAACTCAATAACAGCAAGTGTCACCTCATTCAAATGCTCGAAAAGAAGAATTTAGTTTTGATCACAGGTCATCTGTTGAAAAGAAGAAGTGATATTGGTGGTGCGTCGTTAGCGTAAGGTTGGATTGTTTGTGGTTTTGATAATTGGAGAGTAAGAGATGCTTTTCCTTCTCTTCCATGTCTTTTTGCTTTTCCTTCTGTTTTTCCCATACCCAATTCCTGTACATGCATATCTCGTTTGTTTCAAGATACTTTTAATGCAGCAGAAACGTACAATGCAACAAGATGGGATTATCCGACGGGAAGAGATAGCTAATATGGTGTCGATGTCAATCAAAGCTTAATTTTTAGACATTTGTTTTCGATGCGCTTAATGTGGTTGATATTAAAAACTGTGAAGTCCATTCCGCGCCTATACAATGCAACAAGATGGGATTGTCGGACGGGAAGAGATAGCTAATATGGTGTCGATGTCACCGCCATCAATGACCTCGATCAAATCTTAATTTTTAGTCATTTGTTTTCGATGCGCTTGATGTGGTTGATATTAAAAACTCTGAAGTCCGTTCCGCGCCTATCACACCTGGACTCCATCTCATCTCGCCTCACCTCACCTGTAAAACCCACTTCATCTTATGCTTTCCTTTTGTTTTCTTTCTAGAAGTGCAAGCCAGCCTTTATTGAAAAAGAGCAAGAGTGTGCAAGCTGCCTTCTAGAAATGACAGGTTAAGTCAACCCCGCAACACCCAAACCATGTGACAAAATGCAATTTCTTACCACTTGTGATTGATTAGGAGCGCCAATAATTCCTTGAAACACTTGAGCATCTTTCCAAGTCCTTTCATTGTAAAGGAGAGAAACATAAATTGGGTACTTGTTTTGCCGTGTCAATCGCTAAAGACTTTTGGTCTCTATATGAACCTCATGAAAAAAAGATTACATGACTTCTCTTATGGACTCATTAATAATGATTCTAATCTAGTTCAAGGCTTATTGGAAATAAAATATGCTCTAGTGGCACCCTATTGGATAGGAAAAGATTACAATCAGTTTGATAATGATCAAGTGATATTACTTCTTCGTCCCAAATCAATGAATCTCATAGATGTGGCGCACAATGGATCTTCTTCTATTGTCGACTAGATATTTCTTTATGAAAATCGCAAATCAAAGATTGAAGAAGAGGGAGGAAAATGAGTTCTTGAACCGAAATAAGTAGAGGAGGACCTATTCAATCACATAATTTCGGCCCCATAAATATAGAAAAGAAGAATACAGAGAAAGTTGAGAGAGCCAATTGCAAATGAGAATTCTAAGACACGATCACTCCATAAGCAACATAGCATAGTTCTCATTCGACCCCACCAGTCCACTATGAATGTTGATGTCTTAGTGGGGCACTAAATTCACAATTGGCATTTGCAACGATATAAGAGGGTATGTCTCGCACGCTATTTCTTGATATCCAGGAAGCAACTCCCTCCACTCGCTGTTTCCCGAAAAGCTTCCAGCCATATGAATATTGGTTGCTTTTTTCTTTTTTCTTTTTTTTCAAAACCTTAACTACCCTCGTCAGATTAAGATATTCTCCCACGAGATGCACTCAAGGAGAATAGAAAACTCGATTCTTTCTGGTTGCGAATCCAGTCGTGGTCTTCTAAAGATGAGGGAAGGATGTGAAGGAGCCCCACCCTCTGATTGGTGCATAATGCTTCCATAATTTATAAAAAAATCGCAGGCCACGTCTCTTCAGGTTCAATGTCTAAATGATGAAGCGTGTTATTGCCTAATGAATTGGACTGAAGGTTTAATTTTCGAATGCGATCAAGGGGCGATCCATTCTTTTCTGACCAACTGGAAGTGGGGTTTGCCATTTAAGTGTCCATTGGAACCGCACCCTTGTATACTCTAAACCACTAATTTTTGCTCCGACTAGTTTTGTCTAGTGGACTTGACTCGGCTCCCTCTCATCTCCACCTTTGTCATGTCTTTCACATTTGTGAGGTCCGTTTGTTTCAGCCAAACTCAAAGCCAAAAGAGAGAGAAGGAAAAAAAAAAAAAAAACTCTCTACTTTCCCGCAAAAATTAAGAATATTGTGTTAATTTCAAAAATTATAAAAGAAACGCATGAGTTTGAAAACTCCAAACGAGAGTAAAAATAAAAATTAAAACCCTATTGAGACAAGCTTGAAATAAACTTTTTATACAGTAGACCATCACTGAAAACCTCTATCTTTATTAGATGCGCTATTCAATTACATGTGTGTATATGTCTACACCTTCATATCAAAAAAGTCTAGAAGATGCACATACTAGATTCCAGAAAAAGGCATTGCTTGGGAGATCATCATGCTTTTTTAGATGATTATTGCCCTCGTACAACAAACGTGTTTCTCACTTATATCAAACAATCAAAAGTCCCACACATTTCAAAAGGAAGTTCCGACTGAAAGAGTTTAGTGCGATCTTTTTATTGATGTGATGATGATGGGGTGAGTCGTTGGCAAGCAAAAACCCATCCAACGGTTTGATTACATAGACCCAAAGAAAAGCACCCAAGGTTCTAATGTTGAGAGATAGGAGAGCCACATTCAGGGATCTGTGATCAAATTGAGCATTATATTTGCAATTTTTAAGGTGCAAAACTGCACAACATCGTAAGCCTACCAAAGTTGAGATATAGTGCAAACTTGTGCTTCATCTCTTTTTTAAGACTCGCATTTCTTTTGATGCCACTGATGGATGGAGTTTCTTGTGATCTCATCGTGCCACAAATCGCTCTATATCCCTCGGCTTGGCAAACTACGCAAATTGCTTCGGGACGTGTTCCTTAATTAGTCTCCATCCTTCGGCTTCTTCTTTATCGATACCCTAATTACCTTCCGTGGACACATCCTTCTAAGCGCAAGAAGTACCGTGTAGAGGTTGATAATCGAGTAATCCGTTAAAACCCAGAAAATGACTACAATGAAGATGACGATGAACGAGGAGAGAATTGTCTTGGCATGGGTGGAGCATATGCGAAGACAGTGAGGTACCGACAAAAATCCATGTAGACAGACTCCGGTTTGTTTCTTCCATGTCTTTTATGGAATGGGGCGAAATTTCCAATGAGGAGTTGCCATCAACGTCCCCACGCGCATGCACTCCCCTCACTCCCACCACTATATAATCCCCTCCCTCCCATCCCACACATCCATATCATCCTCCTCAATCTCATTCCCATCCAACTCGCCATCGTGATGATGACGACCTCCTCACGTGGCAGACTTGTTCCTTTCCTCCTCCTCACGGCATTCGTGATGGCCGCTGTGAGCGAGAGTCGGAGAAGCTTTCAAGAAATTGCGTCGCAGTCGGGTGCGGATGCCAGTTCTGGTACTCAATGGGCTGTTCTAGTCGCTGGATCCAACGGTTATTACAATTACCGTCACCAGGTGATTCACCAACCGAATTAAGCATCACCTACAGTATATTATTATATTCTTACCGTATATCCTTATAAAATTGTATGGACAGTTAGCTTGCTGTACGTACTTCCGTACTCCATAAGTAGCACGTAGATATATAAAATATGAATGGATTGACCTGTGTGATGTGTGTCTATGCAGGCTGATGTTTGCCATGCCTACCAAATCCTCAAGGCAAATGGGCTGAAAGATGAGAACATCATCGTGTTCATGTACGACGACATCGCTGAGAATGAGGAAAATCCCACGAAGGGTATCATTATCAACAAACCCAACGGCTCTGATGTCTACCATGGAGTTCCCAAGGTCTTCGTTCAAAACTCTTTATCTAGCTAATATATACATCCAATATATAGGAGGATGCATATTGGCGTGATTCATTTTCAATTATAATTAACCAATTGGGTAATATTGTAGGATTACACCGGTGATGAGACCACAGCAGCCAACTTGTACGCAGTCCTTCTCGGGAACAAGACAGCCCTCAGCGGGGGCAGCGGCAAGGTTTTGAGCAGTGGCCCGAACGACCACGTCTTCTTCTATTACACCGACCACGGGAGCCCAGGACTAGTGGCCATGCCTGTGGGGGATTATATATATGCGAATGACCTGATGAACGTATTGAAGCAAATGTACAAGGCCAAGAAGTACATGAACATGGTGATATATATAGAGGCCTGTGAGGCAGGGAGCATGCTACAAGGGCTACTCCCCAAGGAAATGGGGATCTTTGCGACCACAGCGTCCAATGCCAAAGAGAGCAGCTATGGCTACTACTGCCCTGGAGACGATGGTCCCTCCGAGTATGACACTTGTTTGGGGGATCTCTATAGCATCGCTTGGATGGAAGACAGGTATTATCACGTCACTTCTCTATTATTGACATTAACTGTACGTGGACATTTGATTAGAAAATGGAAAGGCAAGAAATGACTTTCTCCTTCGGAAAAGAGAAAAAACAAAAGAAGAAGAAAAAAAGCTAGTTAGATGGGCAAATAATAAGAGAAGCATGTGTCTCTATCACTACATTGCAGAGCGTACACGGCAATCATCCATTACAACATTTCTTTGTCCCATGTACATGTACATGTACTCATTCTCTGTTTCCTTCGTCTCTGTCTCCATCAATCCGAATGTGGGCGTGTGAGAACAGTGATGCCCATGATTTGGGGAAGGAAACATTGCAGGAGCAATACTTAGTGGTGAAGAAGAGGACCAATCTGTCCCATGTGATGCAATATGGGGACACCGTTCTCAGCAAGGCCTTCCTCTCTACTTACATGGGCCAAAGCTCTAAGAAAGTCTCCTCTGTTCCCTTAGACGAGCTCTCTTCTTCGAATTCCCTGGCGGTTCTCCAACGGGATGCTGATTTGGTCTTTTTCCAACGTCAGGTCCGTCTCCATCACCATTGATTATATTGCATATTTTTCACTGGTAAATAAACCAAGGAATATGGTTCTTTTTAACTAGTGTTTTATGCTAAGTCTGTCTCGTCTCTTGTTATTGGGACACCTTGTCGATTGACTTGTTTTGGGTGGTTGTAGGTGCAGAAAGCTCCAAAAGGGTCTTCTGAGAGTGCGGAAGCACAGAAGAGACTGGACGAACAAATTGCTCGCCGATCACATGCTGACCGCAGCATCAACCAAATTGTCAAGCAGCTTTTTGGTGATTCCAATGCTGCAAGCATGTTGACTGATGTTCGACCTGAAGACCAACCTGTTGTTGATGACTGGGACTGCCTCAAGACATTCGTGAGTCTCGATGATCTCTTCATCAATTAATTCTCTGATCCCGGCATGATACATGTGTAATCACAGCTAATTTATCTCATAAATAGTTTCCAACATCGGATTTGTTCATTGTGATGTATAGGTGAGGACTTATGAGCAATATTGTGGACGCCTGACCGAGTACGGAATGCAATACACAAGAGCCATGGCAAACATGTGCAACGCTGGAGTAGACAAGGACAGTATGGAAGCAGCTTCTATTCAAGCTTGTTCTGGAAAGGCATAGTGAAAACGATGATCAATGTCCCAATAATGCTTTTGTGTACAGTTTCTGCAATACATATATGGAGTATATGTTCTGCTTCTAAGAAATTGGAATAAATTTACATTGGCGAGCTCTCTATGTATATCGTGAATCAGTCGGCTTGTCAAAATGTTCAAAGTTTGCTGGAAAGTATGTCCGCATCTTTTCAAATGGCTAATGATATGGTCAGCTTCTTTCTTTCTCGGCAATTGTCGCGAATCATCTTTGCAATACAGGTAATCGTGTTTGTGCCATATCCTTTTCAACCCCATTAGCCTAAATGAGACGACTGGATGATGACCACTTTCAAGGGTAGGTTTCAATTAAGGAAAAGAATTGACGTCAAGCAAGAGAAGCACCTGAGCTAGCTGTTTTAATGAAGGGATCGCATTGCTTTCACTTGAGAAACAAGAACAGGAAAATATATAAAACAAACCCTTTGGTGAATAAAGTAATAGAGGTTCAGAATGAGGGGATTACGGCATTGTGGAAATATACCGAGAGTGAGAACTTGTCTCTTTATGGACCTAATTCTTCATCCGGAGACAAAACGCCTGACAGAAAACAACCAGCATTTAGACAAACGTGAATCTAATATAATACATCATTCATATCCTTGGCTTCATCAAATTGACCTTATATATATTTTAGAGTTTTTGAGCTTCCAAGAATGCATTTGTATGTATTGACTAGCTTTATATATGTGCACCTTCCAATTGTCCGAAAGCCGCGCAGCTGACTTTCTTCATTGAGTTGGCTTAGACTGTTGGAATGAGCTCTCAGTAATTAGGAAAATTAGGCAATCGAAATATAACGTGATACGAACCACCATGAGTCTGCAAGAAATGATCGGACTGAATAATTGCATATTGTTTCACTAGAAATCAGGATTTGTCCCATTTAGTGGCAAAAATAAAAGGTCGATCTTCGGTTTTTTTGTTAAAAGAGTTCAGTGGCGATTCGGACATAAATGGAATTGCATAACAAGGATGAAAAACAATAAATTTAAAGGGAAAGTACTGCTAATACAGGAAATTGGATATATATAATGATAAACTGAAAATACATAGAGAATTTGTTCTTGATTATCGTGGTCCCTCTTACAATCACTGCACACTGTCTTTTATAATCTACTAAAAATAATAGCTTACAAGCAGTTAATACTCTACATGCGGTGACAAGCGATGACAATTGCAATTCCACAATCCTTGGCCCACGATGGCACGTCAACTTTATCCGTAAATGAATAGATAAGTGCCATCGGGTTTAACCGTGGATATCTTCCTCTTCAATAGTTATCTATACTTTTGTCTCCTTTCTCCATTTCCTTGCATCCAATACTTGGCTAAATTTACCAAAACACTGGCCAAATTTTGGTTTTATCATCAAACCGATAAGTTCGTCAATCACTCACCATCGTATATTGACAACTGTATTCCATGATCATCAATAATCATTATCTATAGTTGTTGATCTCAACAGTATGTATAATTGCGAGGAAAAGTTCAACCCAAGTGCTAAAACTTGGCATGAAATGACACTTGAGTATCAAAAGTTAGGAAATTGATACTTAAAGTGTCACTTTTTAAAAAAAATTGGATACTTGAGTATTATCTCCGGTGAACTTTGCCAAAAACTCTACGTGGCAATTTTTTTTTATTAATTTTGATTGCTTACGTGGCTTGTTGGAGAGCTGACTCAATAAAGAAAACCAAAAACAACGTCGTTTTAGTGAGAATTTGAATTTGAATATAACAATTAATTAAATTTAATTTTAATATATATATTAAAGAAAGAAGATGAACAATTGGAGGTGGCTGAGGGCTCGGCCTTGTTGCCACCGCCTTCCTGTTGTCATCAAGAAGGGCTAGTGATGATAGAGGGAGGGTCGGCCAAGCCATTAGGACCTAGCCATGGGCCGGCAACCTCGGCCGACTGGAGGCAAGGGCTTGCGGCCCTCCCCTAGATTCAGCAAGGGTTGTCGAACCTCGCCTCGACCTAGGCCCTTGGCCAGGGCATGATGACCCCGGTTGACCTTCCCCTACCATCGCCGGCCCTTCCCAGCAACGACGAGGAGGCAGCGGTAGTAAGGGCTAAGCCCTCATCCGCGTCTAATTGTTTTTCTTCTTCCTCCCCTCTTTTGTAAATTTAATTAAGTTTTATATTAATTATTTATTAATGTTAGTAGCAAAACAACATCATTTTTGCACTTGTCTAGCCACCTCAATGCACTTGCCTAGCCACCTCAGCATCTTGCACTTGCCTTGCTAGAAAGTTGTTATGTCAACATTTTGGCTAGATTTTCTCGCCGTTGGCACTTGACTAATCCATTTTACTCCGATTTTGACACTTAAATGTCACTTTCCTAATTTTTGGCACTTAAATATTCCCTCATACCAATTTTTGACACTCCAGGTGTCTAGCATTCTATAATTGCAATATAAAATTGTTGGTGTCCATCATGTCACTTTGTCAATAACCATATTGATCTCACAACCGAATTGTTCAACCAAATTACTTCATGAAATTATGAATTATGAGTGTGTCAATGCCATATGACATGTGATGTACATGACAATTAACAATCTTATAATGCATCAAAATATATGTCCTATCCAAAAATCACTAACCTAATTAATTGACACATTATTTCAAGCAATCAAAGTTTATTTAATTGTCCACTTACAAAAACACACGCGAGAATATTAAGGATTCCTTTAGGGTCAAAGGTCCGACGCCCTAACACTGCCTTGGTTAATGTTGGAAGATATGTAGCTTGACAGAATATTTAATTGATTATGATCCGATTTGTACAGATCAATTAGAATTAAATCTAGAATAGATTGATTTGTAGGATATTTAATTTCCTTGTTTATTCATACTCTTGTATTATAATTGCAAAGGATGTACATCAATACAATTCATTGAAGACAATAGAATATACAAAAAATCTTCTCTCATTCTCAAGTTCTTCAATCCCTTTACTTTTTCTTCATCTTCTTACATGGTATCAAAGTGGTAGAGGATTATGTTGCTTCCACCTTCTTCACCTCATCGCTTTTTGTCGAAATCTTTTTCATCATGGCAAACAATTTGCCTACAGTTTCTAGTGAACATCCTCAGCATGAAGATCCTGTGCAAATCACAGAAAGTCGGGACACTGTCTCCTCTGTCGAAGTCACCAGACCTCACGAACAACCTGTTCAAACTCGAGAAAATCGTAATTCTCTAGCTCAGTCAATTTTGGGGCAACCCTACTCGGTTCAGCCCATTCCGGGTCAACCAATAGTGGGCCATCCTTACCAGTGGCCATTGTTTCAGATGCAACCCAACCCGTGGCTGTTTGGGCCTAACTAGAATACATCATCGCCAATTTTTCAAGGGACATGGGCCTCTGGCCAACTCGACGGCAGCCCACCAACCGTAAGCAGGGCAAGCGTGACCGACAGGTCGGGTGGAGCAAATACGGGGCAGCCAGATGGATCCAACGGTTCGGGTAATGGAGGAAATCCATACTCGACCAATTTCAATGCTGGTTATGGAATCGATTCGAATCCGGGTATGGGAGCGAATCCCTACCCGGGTTTCTCACCCGGATTTTTGTCGTTTCCATAATCGATCTTCACTGGACGACCAGAATCCGGCGAACCCCTGTTCGTTTCCATTGCTGATGGATAGCTAGCAACTTACTGGGCACGAAAACTACTCCAGGTGGTCGCAGGAATTCTGACATGCGCTGGTGACTAAGGACAAAGATGGATTCCTCGATGGAACCATCGCTGTTCCTTCAGACGAGCACTTGGCATGACACTGGAGGAAATGCAATCAGCTTGTTCGTACCTGGATCGGCAATTGCATCTCTCCAGAAGTCGCGGCCGGACTTCCACCCATAGAAGACGCTCAAAGGATGTGGGAGAATATCAAAGAAATGTACGGCAAACTCGACCGTGCCAAAAAAATTTCGCTCATGTAGGAATTGAGCAATTTAAAACAGGGGAATATGACAGTCACGGCTTGTTTCAACAAGCTATCATCTTTATGGAATGAACTAGAAGCCGTCGAGGAAAAGCTCGAGGGGCCAGAATCGACATTAAAATAGTATTGTTCTATCAAAGAGAGGGAAAAGGCTACGCGTTTTTTATATTGATTTTGAATGAAAATTACACTACCTTTCGCTCACAGATCCTGGCCATGGACCCTGTTCCTCCGATCGGACGAATCTACCAGTTGGCTGTGCAGGAGGAGAGCCAACGTCTCGCGTCACCGGAGCATGCAAGGAACGACGACAGCATTGCTCTTGCAGCCTGCGGTGAATGGAGAGACAAATTTGCAAAAACCCTAAATCGAGAGAGAAGAGATGGATTAGGGTTCGGAGGAGGAGACGTCACACGCTCCTTTAAAAGGGACGGCATCAACGGCCGAGATTCAATGCGCGGATCGAACGGGCCAGATCATGCGTGCGGATCGAACGAGCTAGATTGCGCCCGCGGATCGGACGGTCTTTGGTGCTTGAAGGCGCAGATGAATCCGACGGTGGAAATGATTCCGTGACTAAAGGAGTGGACGGCTAGATTCTTGCCACGTCGTCAAAGAATTTCTGACCAAATTTTAAGGCAAAGGGTAAAATGTTTTGCGATTATTGCAAACGTTCTAACCATATGATTGACAACTATTGGAAATTACATGGAAGGCCTGGAGAAAAGGAGAAAAAAATATCAACTGCCTATAAAGTGACTGGACCTACAGGCCAAAATGCTGACCAACCTATCTTTTATGGTCAATATCAACAATTGATGCATGCTCTACAGAAATTGGAAACCTCTAACAAAGGAGGAAGTTTCTCAGGTATTTCACATTGCCTCATTAATTCAATTTCAAGAAAGGCATGGATTATTGATTCAGGTACAAGCGATCACATTGTTTGTGATAAGGGATTATTTACAAGTCTAAATGAGGAATTAATTCTTCCTGTTACCGTGCAATTACCAAATGGAAGTATCACACATGTGAATGTGACAGGAACAATAAAGATTAGTCCTCAAATTACACTTGAGAATGTTCTTTATGTCTCGGAATTCCAGTTTAATCGTATTTCTATCTCAAGAGTATGCAAGGAGAATTCATGTCGGGTATTCTTCGATGTTGACACATGTTTCTTTCAGGCCCCTTCGACTAGCAGACTGATGGGCTTGGGTAGTCTTTCTGAAGGCCTTTATTTCTAGACACATTTCTCAAGTAATTTCAATTTTTCTAGTACATCTTTCAATAAGAAATCATTTTGTAATTTGACTACCAATGAAAAGAATTTCATTATGCACTTAAGGATGGGTCATAATACTTTCTTTCCCTATGCACAATGCCCCATATGCCCCCTTGTCAAATAGTCACGCAATCCATATTAGGGAATACTCGTGCAAATGAAATATTATCATTGATTCATGTGGATATCTTGGGCCCTTATCATACAGCAAATCATGATGGGTCTCGTTATTTTCTAACCATAGTAGATGATTGTTCTCGTGCAACATGGATTTTTTTAATGCAGTCTAAGGGCCAAGCTTATTCTCATTTGAAGACATTTATTGCTCTTTCGAAAAATCAATTTGGAAAGTCCATTAAAAGGATCCGAACTGATAACGGAAAGGAATTCCTCAGCCATGATTGCATTTCATTATTTTCATCTCATGGGATTCAACATGAAAGCTCTTGTATATACACTTCACAACAGAATGGGGTGGTTGAGCATAAACACAGGCATCTTCTGGAAGTTGCTAGAGCTTTTAAATTTCAAGCAGCAATTCCAGATGAGTATTGGGGAGAATGCATTCTTACAGCAGCCTATCTTATCAACCAAATGCCTACTCAGGTATTAAATGGGAAAATGCCTTTTGAAGTATTATTTGGCAAGGCACCGGAGCGGACACACCTCAAAGTCTTCGGGTGTCTCTATTATGCAACTATAGTGGGCCCTCGAGACAAACTGGATCCTCATGCACGTCGCTGTGTCTTCATTGGGTACCCTAATCTACAAAAGGGATACAGAGTCCTGGAGCTATCTACAAAAGAATTCTTTGTAAGTAGAGATGTTTTATTTCATGAAAATGTCTTTCCTTTCAATGAAAAAACACTCTCCCACGAAGAATCCGATACTCTAAGCATTCCCCACCAGCTTGTGACAGATGATACAACATATCAGGATCCTAATTATATACCATTAGCAGTATCTACTCATGATCATTATGTACAGATGAATCCTTCAGTAGCAGGACCGATTTATGATGAGAATTAAGTTCCTGCAAATGTCTCTAGGAATTCACTTGCAGATTCTTCTACTAATGAAGAAGTTGAAGAAACCTTTCCTACATCAGCTGGGGAATCAACATCTTCACCTCCGAGAGTAGATCCTCCACGACATTCTAGTCGAGCTACATGACCTCCTACTTGGACCAAAGAATATTTATGTGCTGCTCTCGACTCCCCAGGTATCAAATATCCAGTTTCATCCTATGTTTCCTTCAATAATTTATCATCAGAACATATGTGCTGTATAAGTAGATTGTCAGAGGATAAGGAACCTACCAGTTATAATGAGGCATCTGCTGATCCAAGATGGCAGAATGCCATAGAAGCAGAATTGCAGGCCTTGATTGACAATAAGACCTGGGATCTTGTCACATTGCTGCCAAATTGTAAACCCATTGGCTGTAAATGGGTGTACAAGATAAAATATCGAGTTGATGGCTCCGTTGAAAGATTCAAGGCTCGATTGGTTGCCAAAGGCTTCACTCAGCGGGAAGGATTTGATTATCACGAAACATTCTCATATGTTGCCAAAGACATCACAGTACGTTAATTTTTTATAGTTGCAGCTATTCGTGACTGGTCTTTACACCAGATGGACATTCATAACGCCTTTCTCCATGGAGATTTAGATGAAGATATATATGGACGTTCCTCAGGGATTACGGAGACAGGGGGAGAAGAAAGCATGTCGTCTCCGAAAATCCCTTTATGAGTTGAAACAAGCCTCCAGGCAATGGTACACAAAGTTTACAAGCGCTCTTACAATAACAAGGTTCCAACAGTCCCGACATGAGCCTTATTCACGTGAATTGAAGGTATGTCATCTATTTATCAGATGATATATGTTGATGATATTCTCATTACGGGAAATGATGAAGCTGCCATAGGAGATTTTAAGAAGTATCTGCATGCAATTTTTCATATTAAAGACTCGGGAGCACCTAAGTACTTTCTTGGCATTGAAATTGCCTGTTCATATTGGAGATTATTTCAAAAACAGGTTTATCAGGTTGCAAGCCAACTGTTATTCCCATTGAACATAACACGAAATTGACCACCGCAGATTATGATAAGGGAACTTCTCAAGAAGATGACTTTGTTTTGGAAGATCCTTCAAGCTACAAAAAGGCTTGTCGGAAAGCTCATATATCTGACAATGACTAGACTTGACATCTCTTATGCAGTGCAGACTCTTAGTCAATTCATGCACAGTCCGAAGCAGTCACACCTGAATGCTGCATTTAAAGTCGTGAAGTATCTAAAGAAGTGTCCAAGTCTTTGAATACTCTTGTCCAGAAGATGCAACATGGAGATGACAGCATATTGTGATGCTGACTATGCAACTTATCCCATGAGTCGAAGATCTGTTACTGGATATTGCATCAAGTTAGGAGATTCTTTACTCTCCTAGAAGACCAAAAAACAGCCTACTGTTTCTCTATCTTCAGCTGAATCAGAGTATCAAGCTATGGCCAAAACTACTTATCAGATAGTATGGATTCGGGATCTTCTAAAGGATCTTGGAATACAAGTACAAGGGGTAACATAGCTATTCTGCGACAATGATGCAGCTCTTAAACTTGCAGCAAACCCTATAATGCATGAGAGAACCAAGCATATAGAGGTAGATTGCCACTTTACACGAGACAAGATCTTAGACGGAGTCATTGAAGCAAGAGGAATTGGGACAACTGAACAACCTGCAGACATTTTCACCAAACCTCTATGTCAAAGACAAAACACATATCTTCTGAACAAGCTAGGTGTCTTAGACATATACAAGCCACCAGGTTGAGGGGGAGTGTTGGAAGATATGCAGCTTGACAAAATATTTAATTGATTCTGATCCGATTTGTACAGATCAATTAGAATTAAATCTAGAATAGATTGATTTGTAGGATATTTAATTTCCTTGTTTATTCATACTCTTGTATTATAATTGCAGAGGATGTACATCAATACAATTCATTGAAGACAATAGAATATACAAAAAATCTTCTCTCCATTCTCGAGTTCTTCAATCCCTTTACTTTTTCTTCATCTTCTTACAGTTAATGCAAGGATATATTTAAAATTTAATGAAATAATCTAGGGTTCTAATGCTATCTGACATGCATTATATATCAATATTATAGAATCAATTAGGCTTTCGCCGACATCAAGCCGCAGGATCCAAGCGTGGCAGGGAGCACGGCCATGGCTTGCGGTGACCAGCGGAGATGGAATGTTGCCAAGTTAGAGAGCACTGATGGAGACTACTCTAGCACGGCGAAGTACTGAACTATAGCAGCTCAGGGACTGGCAAGGCGTAATGGAAGTGCTGCAAGGACGCCGGAGATGCTAGTAGTGTTGTGGTGGCAGGTGGTGCTGCTGAGTGTTGTTGGGATCACTAGAAAAACCTGTGGAAAGCTGGTCAACACGCTGGAATCATTGGTACCCGTGGGCAGACGCGGCGAGTCTAATGTGGGCAACTGGCTAGAGAAGAAACTGGCTCGGTGGAGTGCTAACAGAGCTGTGGTGGCCTGCGGTACTATGGAAGGCTCGCTGGAGGGGCTTGGCGCGGCTGCAAGACAAGTCTAGGCGGGCAGGGACGATGGCAAGCATTGCTCTCTGCAAGTGGATCGTCGAAACGGGGGCAGCTGATAGCACGAGTGGAGCCGTGCATGTTGGTTGGATTCACTCCCATACAAAGGAAGTTCAATGAATTACAAGCCCAAAAACTTAAGTCCATATGATAATCCATATGAAGAAATAGGATTTTCTATTATCTTTTAAATGATAGCTACAAAGAACGTTAGTTGAGATGTAGTAACAAAAGAAAAAAAGAGAGAAAAAAATCTGGGTTGAGGGTAGTATATGATTTACATCAAACTAATATTAGAGGTCGATTCGTAGTCTGATTGAGTTGAAATTTGGTCAGCGTGTCCATGGCATATTCTTCTTGAATCTAATCAATTTGATTTTCACTTGGAGCTCCCTACATCAAGTTTTTCATGGTTGAACTGAACCTGCATTTTTTATGAGATTTATCATAGATCTTTTATCAAAATTTATGTGTATTACCAAAAATGATGTTCTTGATGTCTTTGCTACTATGTACTTACTAGAATAGAACTTCGTTCACCTAGCTTTGTTGATAATGAAGAATTTTGGGTAGACTCCGGTCTTGTGGTTTTTTATTACCTTACATTGAGGAGGTTTGCACAAGAAGGGTGATTGTTTTGTTCTGTTACGTGATCGGGTTGTTACTATTCTTCCAAGAGCACATATCATTGGAAATTCAAGGGATAATGGTATTTTCTACCCAACTTTCAAAAACTTATTGTTCATCTAGTTGATTGATTAGTAACTTTCGAAATGTGTTCATAGTTGAAAGATAGGACAACATATAAACGATTGAGCATTGAAAATCTTTCATTAGTAGATTAGTCATGAAGTTACTCCATCGACAAAAAAATGTGATTCTAGCGATGATTCTCAGAGAAAGTGAGAGAGAGACAGAGACAGAGACAGAGACAGAGAGACAGAGAGACAGAGAAGCCTTGGCTTCCTTTGCTTCAAGTTTCTCCCCATGTATTTGTTTGAGTTTCGTGCGAAAGTGCTGGGAACTGGCACTTATGAATGAGTAGATTCGGCGTCGTGGTGAAGGATCTACACGGGAGGCGCTGTCGATAGAGGGAGCAGATTGTGTATGGGTGCTGATTGTGCATATGCAGAATGGTGGTGTTCTTGGACGTGGATGACCGACTGAAGTGAGATGACTCAATGTGCGTGGATGATAGACGTTGAAAAAACGAGACCCAAGTGAATTTGTGTGTGCTCGTCTGTGATGGGAACGGATTATCGTGCTCTTCGTGAATGATCCATGTTGAAGAGAAGAAAATCCAGTCTCTGGCCAAGTTTCCGATGATGTGTTTATGTATCTATAGGTTGCCCTTACCCAACGCTTCCAGACCTCCGCCGGCTTTTTTTTGGCGAGAATAAGGAATCCCTCAGTTTCCTAATTTAGTACGAGAGAATATGTGAATCCATTCACCGAAATATTCCCTTTCTAATTCCCATATGTTTGAAATTTTCAATGATGATAGCCTTACTTGGTCAAAAAGGGCAGTCTTTCCAAGTTCAGAACCCCATATGCACATGTAATTTTTTGCCACTATAGGCCTTCAATAAGGTTGGCCCAATTTTATGCTCGTGGGCTTAATCTTGAAAATTCAGTTTAGAGCCTGCCTATTTTAATCCATTCAACATTTTTATAACCAAACCGGTTGAAATGCAATTTATGTGGGCTTATTATTAAAAATGAGAATTTTCCTAACATGTATAATGCAAGCACAAGATATTTTTATTTAGAGTTCAGAGTTGACTCCTAATTTTCTAATGCGATAATTGATTAACTATGATAGACAAAATTTAGGCGTGGGGCAGTTTCTAGTTAATGAAACGGGTTATTGCCTAATGAACTGTACTACTGTTTAGTTTGCGGACGTGATCAAGGGGTAGTTCCTTCTTTTTGACAAGATGGAAGTGGTGTTTGCTATTTAGTGTCATGAGAAACTACACCCTTGTATACTCTAAGGGCACGCATGATGAAATTTCTAAAATAAAAATCAATTTATGGCTAGAAATTGAGAAATCAATTTCTATTCCATGGACGAGTTTCTCAGCAAAGAAACGCGTTTGATAACGATTAAGAATTTCTATTTCTAGAGTAAAAATTCATTTGATAAGAGAATAAAATTTCTATTTCTAGGAGTGGCGATGGTCGACATTCGATGGCTGGAGTTTGACATCCGGTGATCGGCGTCCGGTGATCGGCGTCCGGTGTTTGGCAATTGACGGCGGGTGGTCGGAGTCCGATGTTTGACGTTCGACATTTGGCATCTAACATCCGGAGGTCGGCGACCGGCGGGTGGCCAAGCCGGAGTACGGTGGCCGGCAGCGGGTGGCCAAGCCGAAGTCCAGCAATCGACGATGGGGAGCCAACTACCGAAGTCCGATTGCTAGTGGCGGGTGGCCAACGGCCAAAGTCCGACGGTTGACATTCGACGACCGATGGTGACCGACAAGCGGTCAGTGGGGGATGTTCAGTGGTCAGCAGTGGGCCTCTGGTGTCCGGTGGTTGGCGATAAGCAACCAACGACTGACGGGCATCCAACATCTGATGACCAGCGATCAGTGATGAGCACCTGGAGCCTAGTGGCTGATGGCCGGCGTTTGATGGTCAGCGGTTGGTGGCGAGCTGTTGATGGCAAAGGCCGATGGCGGGCGGCTGGCGACCAGTGGCGGGCATTTGGCATCCCACGGGCAGTGGGTGGGCGACGTGTGATAACGAGAGTGAATAATGAATAAATTTTTGATTTCTCATTTCTATTCTAGAAATAGAAAAGCTAAAAATTTTAACTTCTGATTTGTACTCCAAATCTATTTTTGGAATAGAAATTTGTTCCAGAAATTGAAAAATGAAATTGCATTACCAAACGGATTTCTATTCCAAACATATTTTGGGGAATAGAGAAATAGAGAAATAGAGAAATAAAAAATTGTTATCTGTGCCCTTACATGCGATTCCATTTCTCGAAAATGAGAAAAGAAATCAATAAATTGAATTGAAATTGCGAGATAGTAAATAAAAAATCAAGGAAAGCAGTAAATCTATAATGCAATCCTAAGAAAGATAAAGAGAGAGATATAATTAAAGGACAAGAAAGAAAAGAACCCGCAACTCGTCGGGTTTTTATACAGACGATAAGAACCCAATACATATGTCGAGGATGAATGGTACATAATAATAGTTTGAATGGACATTGACCTTCACTGTCTTCGTGTCCTCTTCATCTTCAGGATCTTAATCTAAACCTAATCTAATAACTATAACTAGGTACATACAATGGAAAGAAATAGGCATACATGCCAAAACAACCAAAAGTACAACATCATACTAAAGTTAATCACCCAAAGGAAGTTCAATTCAAAAAGAAGATTTGGGCCTCGGGGTTGGCCTTTGTAGTTCATGCATAGATCTCTCTAAGACACCTATTTAATTCATTTTATGATTTACACCTATTATTAATCAATCGTGTTCTCGTATGATCAATAACACTTATAAGTCTCTTAATCAAGCGATCTATATGATCGTAGGGTTTTTCCTCGATATCATGCATCGATCCTATCGTACATCTAAAAGTCACATGTATAGAAAGAATTAAACATGTATGCAGGTCTTTTGGACCTTATTTCTCAACCAGTCAAATAAGAAAGTGAACCATTGGTGGGTCACTTATTACCAAGGGCATGTGCCAATCACAAACATAAACATCTCTAATGAATGATGTAATTGTATGCATGAGGGTACATGTGAAGTTTCAAAGACATCTTTTTCTGAAATCATCCACAAAAAACTTTAAGACAAAGTGATGTCTCAATTATGAAAGGCATTCAATTGCCTAGGCTAACTCGGGGCTTACATAAATGCACTCACAAGCGCCGGAGGCATTTTAAATGCAATTCAAATAGTAACTTTTCACAATGTCAAATTAAGATTTAAAAAGGTTTGAAAATATTTCGGATTAAGGAATATCTAAGTTATGGAACACATTCTTATGCCAAGGCTAGTTTAGGACTCGCAAAAATGCACCCACAAGCGTCACAAGCATTTTGAATATGGTTTAAACCATGACTCTTCCTTAAGTCAAATTGAGCTTTAAAAAAAATTCTTAACAAATTATTTTCAGAAACATCACATGTACCAAAACATTTTCAAGATATGAGTTGGAAAAATAAACCATTGAAAATCATTTGATAATGAAAATCAAAGGATTTAAAGCAACTCTCATGAAGATGACATGGCCTAAATTCATTCATAAACTAACCAAAATAGTCTAGCTAAACAATCACAACCAAATTCATGTTAGGAAATTTCAAATCAATCATAACAAATTAGCAAAATTGAGTAATGCCCATTAACAATCTAACTATGGAAATATTTCCTAATATGCTTGACATAATAACGAACAAATTTTATGAAGAAACTTTTTCTAAATGAGATATACATGATTTTATAAAAGTCAAACAACAAGTGACAACACATCAGAAATTTGTCAGAATAGCAAGACACTAAGTCATTATCACAAGGATTTGTTCTATAAAAAAAGTCTAAAAATAACCAAATTTTCACATAACATAGCAAACATAATGACAAACAATTTTTATTAAGGGATCAAGTGTATAATCCTTATAGAAAAAATATAACAAAAATATCAAAGGTTTGTCCAAACGGGGGTTAGAACAGGGGTCCGAATTTGATCCCATGTCTAAATTCTGGCCTAATTTTGAAAAAATGGAAAGTAGTCCTAACGATGAGCAATCGACATGAAATTAGTGGCATTTGAAACTTGTAGGTGTGCTTTATAACTTCCTAGAATGGCTCAAGTCCAAACTAGGTCAATTTTGATGCTCTAAGACCAATATATCTAAAAGTGCGCATATTAGTAAAAAAACAAAACATAAGCATACATCATTTAGATCTCCAAGTCATTCAAGTAATGCACAAATGGCATGAAGAAATCATATAAGACTTAGAATTTGATGCGACAAACAATTTGGATAATCATCTAAGCCTAAGCCAGCATGCAAAAATGTTATATAATTTAATGACATTAGGAGATGATTCAAGATTCCTAATGACGTGCTTGGGAATCTTGAGTGTGATGAACATTTTTATGACACAAGTTTAACATGTGAAATGACGCTTAAACAAAATGACCTAAATATGTATACAAATCTTCGGGAAAATTTTAAAAAATGAGCCGAAGTGTCATTATTTGCTCAAATAAGGGCCCGAAGTGGATTTTGTTTCAAATAAAGGCCTAAAGTGGCTTTGGTTATTTCAAATAAGGACCCGACCATGCTGATGGCCGATTGGCTAAATTTTCAACCGATCAATGGTATTTTTACCATTTTGCATTTCACCTTTTTTTTTCTTTCCCTTTTTTTTATGGTTCTTCTTCTTCCTCTTAGCCAGTGGTCAATCGGCCATCGACGATGCCCACAGAGGGCTAAGCGAGGGTCGCCCCCGCCGGCGAGGGCCACCTACGTTGGCCACAGGTGAGGGACGGCCTCGCCCGAGTGTGGCAACCCTCACCCAAGGGCCATCCGTGAGGGCAGCCCTGGTCAATCCCAGGCGAGGTCACCCAACCCTCGTTGGCCTTAGTTGGGGCCAGCACGAGTTGACCTTGTGGATGGCCCCTAGGCAAGGGTCACCATACCCAAGTGAGGCCATCCCTTGCCCAGCCCTTTTGTGGGCATTGCCAGTGGCCGGTTGGCCACCGGCGAAGAGGAAGAAGAACCGGCCAAAAAAATTGAAATAAAAAAAATGGGGAAATGACAAATGATGAAAATACCTTTGATCGCTAGAAAGACGAGTCCTTATTTGAAACGGACATAGCCACTTCAAGCTCTTATTTGAAATAAACATAACCCTTTAGGTCCTCATTTGAAATAACATCCACTTTAAACCCTTATTGAGAAAATGAAGGCACTCGAGGTCCTTATTTGAAACAAGGTCCACTTCGGGCCCTTATTTGAGAAAAAAAGGGTACTTTGAGTCCCTTTTTGGAATTTTCCCCAAATCTTGTAACATGCGGTTCAATTGTTAAGAAGGCATAATCACAAGATTTGGTCTCTAGATTACTGAAGCAAACATGGCAATGTGCGTATATGGTAAGGTTTTGTTTCAACATTAACACCACATAATGAGAATGATTTTAGCCCCCTAAAGATATGCAAAGAATCATACAAAAAGTCACACTTACAAAACATGTGATGAGGAATATTTTTCATTAAGGGTTTAAGACCTAAATGAAATCACATGAGTTATGGCAAAAATGACAAAACATACATGAATATCTAAATTATATATCACTGCAACACCTTTTCACATTGACTCATGCAATTAATACCCTAGACAACATCAACACTTTGCAAATTATGCATCAATAAAACACACAAAACATGTATTCCATCTTTTATGAAGAATTTGAGATCAAACAAACTCATTTATGGACTCAATTTTACCAAAATGCAATTCGGATCAGTGCAAGACAGATCATCTTACGCTTAGATCTAAGCGATTTTGACCTAGTTAAACTCATCCAAAAATTCCAAAAATAAAATAAAATTATAGAGCATTCTCCACACAATTAAGAGCAACTTTCATGAGGAAAATTCCTTCAGATCAACACTTAGTACAAAAATGACAAAGTGAAGAATCAACACAAAGCGGACTAACCTATGCTCAGATCTAAATAGTTTTGATCTAGCTAATCATGTCCGAATATTCTGAAATAAAATAAAATATAGAATGCACACCGCAACAAAAAAAAAAAAACTTTCATGAAAGAAAGTTTCTCCGAAAATCAACATAGAGAATACCACAAAAATAGAAAAGTTAGATTTTGAAACTAGAACAGAGCTTAAAACAGACCTAAACTATTGTAGAATTGCGCAACTTCAGAAGTGTTTTTTTGGGGCCAAACATCGCTCAATCGGGATATGCAGTCAATCAATTCGAAGCTAGTTATATGTATAATCAAATTCTAGAAGAATTCGAACTAAGATAAGGCTGTTTCGAACCTCATTTTGGCCAAAACAATAAGCCTATTTCAAAAACCGCAAAAATACAAATTAAGACCTAATCAAGTTCAATCATCAATAATCATTCAAGAACAATCAATCACAACAAATCAACATAAAGATCCATCAATTCAACATTTGAACATGGCATATTAACCTAAAGTAGAACCTCAGCCCCGGTTGGTTAATTTGGCCTTGCTTCACGAGATTTGAAATTGAGAATATTATCTTTGATGCGTTTTTGTCAATTTTGATCACAATCGAACAAAGTTTTCATCAAAACTTTGATCAAATCTCCACAAACACATCGGAAGGCCTCAGATCACTTGTGAACCGATCGGATTGTTGACTTAACACCAACACCGAACCGATTCAAATGGACCGGTTTGTATCACTGAGGCAGCTCGGCTTGATCAGTTCTGATCAAGGCTAAGTTGATCACCGGCTTGTAGCAGTAGGAACATGAATGGGTGATCATCGAAGGGCTAAATCAACAACCGGTAGCTTGCCAACGTGAGGCTAGCAATGGTAGATCGGCAAGAATCGGTTCGATGTAGAGAGAAAAGAGAGGAGAGAGAGGCGGTTAGGCATAGAGAGAGAGAGAGAGAGAGAGAGAGAGAGAGAGAGAGAGAGAGAGAGAGAGAGAGAGAGAGAGTTTTCATGCAAAGAGGTCCTCCAAAAAATAGAGGGAAATAGGCATATATAATATCCCCAAATTATGTCATCTTGTCTGTTGGTTCGATTCGACGATCGAAATTTTTATTCAACAATTAAAATTTGATTTTAAAATTTGCATCATGATCTCGAGGTGTTGAGTAATCAATCTAGTGCGTTTGATTTACAAAAACCTGAGCCAAAATCGAGAATTGCATCAAAATGTCAATTAGGAGTTAATTTGCAATTTAACGAAATTTGATGACCAATCTGAAAAGTTTCAAAAAATTGAAGGCATAGAAGTGAAATTGACATCAAGAGGATCCTCGAACCAGTCGCCGGAGGTCCAAAACCGACCGAAAAGTGGCTAATCTAGCCAGCACCACCGATGGCTGATCAAATCAATTCGGTTCGATTTGGCAGGTTTTTGCTCGGTTCTTAATTGGTTTGGTCTGGTTCTGGCCATATTGCTCATTTGGGACCCACGTGGGTTCAAAAGTTATGCAATTTGATCCTTAAATAACCAAACTAAAAAGAAAATTTATTTTATTTAAGAAGAAATTGGCTAATTGAGATTTAATTAAGCTAATCAAACCTTATGAATATGATCTAGGGATCTTTTATTAACTTAATTGAATGATTATCATGAAAGACAACAGGTCAAAATCATAAGTGTTTTGAAGTGAGTCTAAAGGGCTAAAATGATCAAATTTGCAATTCAATGGATAAAATTGTTAATTAATTGAAATTGAGTTCAATTAATGCTACAATTGCCCCATCTAATTAACTAATCATATGTAATATCACTTATCGCATTCAAATTGACCTTGAATTAAAGTACTCAAGCTTATGTCAAGAATGAATCTACGCATAATATCAAAATTGGACCTAAATTTATGAAATTAGACCATAACCATGAATGGGTCAATTTGAATTTTGTCGATTGAAGTTTAATTGTTTGACTTTCTTATACTTGGAAAAATAAAATTCTTGATATGAATTTCTCAAAATCCATTTTGGATTTGAACTTGTCTTAAGGAAATGAGTAAGAAACAATCGTCCGTTCACAAGTCATGAAGAATCGATTTTGATTTCTCAATTAGGGCTCAAAATGGCAATTTGTATTTTTGATACAAAAGTCAAATCAACATTAAAAGAAATGTATTTGTGCATTTTTTTATTTTTTTCAATTTTTTTGGTCAAAGGTTTGACCAAAAGCTAACAATTTAGTTGATTTTTCATAATATATTAATTTTTTGGTCAAATCTTTGCATTTTTGCGAAACTAATTTGATAAAAATAAAATTAAAGTTAAATGACATATTTTTTTTTGAGTAAAAAGCAAAATTTTAACCCTGGGTTTACCAAAAAGTCAACTCGAAAATCAATTGTTTGATTTTTCCGATTTTTTCTTGAAAATGAACTAGAAATTGTTTAAAAACAATAAAGCAAAAGAAATAAATAAAAAATAACACTTTTTTTTATATATAGAAATAAGGCTTCGTCGCGATCAGAAACCCAAATCTCTATATTTTATCTTTTAATAATGTGTCAACTAAAAATCAAATGTCAACACAACAAAAAGAAAGTCATTTTGAGGTTTCATTTAGGAAAAATCCTATTAGTCCATTGGACTTAGCTCCAATTCCCATCTCTTAACATTTTAGTGTAGATGCTGAGGAACACACCAACTATCTAAAGAAACTTCATGAGCAGACTCGAGAAAGGATCTTAAAGCACAATTATCAAGAAAGAGCAAACAAGCATTGATAATGGCAATTCTTATAGAAGGATTGGATTGGCTTCATCTAGGAATGAAAGATTTCCTCGGGGTCATCATGGGAAGCTAAAACCAAGGGTTGATGGACCATTCAAAGTGTTGCAAAGTATTGGTGACAGCACCTACAAGATTGAACTTCCTAGTGAGTTGCTGTTTCAACAACATCCAATGTTGCTGATTTTTCTCCCTAACATGAAGATGAAGAAAAATAAAACTCAAGGAAAGGTTTACAAGTGACAAAAGTGTATGATGCCAAAGCATTCCTTAAAGGCCATTAATACAGCTACTTTGAAACTAGTGAAACCTTAAGATCTATAAACAATTATATCTATTTCTTATTATTTTTTTTAAAGATCTAGCCAGTGTCATTTATATTTCCAAAGTCCTGATTTAATTGTATTTGTTTTTTTAGTAAAACTAGTTTTGTCTTTCCAATGAATCTTGGTAATTACTCATGCTTGGAGGGTTGTTCCACACTTGTTTATACAAGCATGCTATGATGAATGAGAAAGCAAGACTTGGATGATTTTTAATTTGTTCAAGTCTTTGGCTTAAGAACAAGGAATTTTTTTTCTTTTGCCGTTATCCCTTTGGTGGATTTCTTACAGGTGGCGCATAACCTATTAATTTAAGTTCTCATTTATGTTACCTCCTACTTTTCTACACTCTCTTCGGCATTAGTATTGTCCATGGAAGTTGGATTATTTCAGTGAATCAATGGCTTTTGAGGAGTGCCATGGATGTTCACAATTGTGAGTGAAATTCCAATTGGTGATGGGTGCTCGATGGTGGGTTTTCTTCATGAAATCACGCTTAGAATTGAAGTGTTAAAGCTAATTAAAATCTTATGGTAAGATTTGTATAATTCTTATCAGAAAAATATGTTTCGCAAGAATTGTGAGAGTTAAATACCATGTGAGTTATTGAGTAAAATTGGGAGCCGAGAAACACTAAAAGTGTTTGTTTCTCATTTTCATTGTATCATTTTGTCTGAGTGGATTTCTTTGATGCTCTCCTTGTACATACAGGTCACATTGGTCAAATCAAGTAAATTTAGTGTTCGATTTTATTCAATCACTTGTTTTCACAACAATTGACAAAAGCCAAGCTTAGCTAAGTTGAAGCAAATTGATAGAAATGGAAGAAGAAGAAAAAAAAAAAAATCAACATATTTGATGGGAATGATTTTTATTTTTTATTTGGAAGATGCAAATGAGGATTATCTGTACCAAATGAATCCACAAGTACCAAATAAATCCACTTTTTTTTTTATTGCAAAATATCACCTCTGCCTGCAAATAAAACATATGTTTTCTTTCTTCTTTTTTCAAGGAAACTTTGATTTGCGGAGGAAACTTTTTGTAATGTTTCAGCTTTTCATTTGAGCAGTCACGATCAGCATGCCCTTTTGGATATTGATTTATAACTTTGGTTTGTGATATGCCTTAGCGAATCAAATATTCACCTGGAGACGGGATTTGATAGTCTGACTTTCATGGCAAAGATCATCAATTGTTAAATGAACTTTTTGCCAAATTTCTCCAAGCATCGCGTCCAAAGTTCCTTTTTGCTTAATTTGAAAATTTCTTTCAACAGCATTGGCAAGTTTTTTTTTTTTTTTTTTTTTTTTTTTTTTTTTTGAAATTGACGTCAAGAATACTAGCTTAAGCACTAGATCAGCTCTTGTATTATAGAGGAACTTTATCATTTCCTTGAAGTGCCGAATCCAATTTTTTTTCTTATGTAGGAACAACATTTCCTGTCAAAGAATTTGCGCCATTTTTACTTTTTATGATATTTGATATCAGCGATGAATATTGGTTGAATCAAACTGAGCGTTTGAAATTTTTTTCAAATGCCAGGAAATTGTTTTGGTCTGACGGGGTGAAACAATTCCATCATCCTTTCATACTTCCCGTGAATCCGCTTACAAATTCAGATGAAACATATAAATTTGATAATTGAGGATTTAACGATGTAGTGGGTATCCAAGCATGAAATTATTGTAGACGATCTATCCATTGTGAGTATAGGAGATCATCCAAGGTAAACCCTGATATGGCTAGTAAAAGTACCTAGAGGGGGGTGAATAGGTGTAAAGAGTAATTTCTCACGATAATCGCACAATACTAGACAGTTGATAGAATTGAGACAATTGATTCTCGTCAAACAACAATCAAAACAAGACTGAGAATAGGGAAGAGAAAATTGAACGCTAGGTTTATAGTGGTTTGGCTTATTTCAAGCCTACGTCCACTCTTCTGCACTGACAGCCCACTGGCTAGATTTCACTATGAACAAAGAGATGTTACAGCACTGTTCTCCCTTGATCTCACGGTGTAGAAGATCTACCACACTCCCTCAAGGTATCACTAAGTATAGACTCTCTTTTGTGAATACAGTTTTGCTCAATATGAATCGACTAATAATCAATGAGCTTCAGACTCTGAAATTTCTCTATCGTGCATCTTACTTGAACAGCTAGAACGTCTTCCTTTCATACTCCTTTATGCCATCATACCCGTTGGCACTTACCAAATGAATTCTTCCAATCTTCCCGTTGGACATAATCAATTAAGAAGAACATTCGAGCTATTAAAGGAACATGTCGATAGCCCATCAATCATGTTCGCCCATACAATCAGGATCTTGGTTTCCAAGAATAGAACCTTCAAAGAGTATTTTGTCAATCATCGGATCTTCAAACGATCTTGATTTCGAATAAAAGAATCTGTTATATTATACCCAGCCAAGAGATCTACTCCAATGGACAAGACCAAATCCTCAACCAAACACTTTAGCTCTGGATCGTCTTCGTCATTAGATTAGAGACTATCAATAAGAATAGTCTTGAGTCTTGAGTCTTGAGTCTTGAGTGCTAAGTCTGGGGATCTGAAGGTCTTCAGACTCTAAATAGAAGGGTCTGCAATGCTCCAGACTAGACTGATAGAAACGTTTTGTCAGCTTCAAAATATTCTTGAAAGATTTCTCCAACAATCTCCCCCTTTTTTATGGTAACAAAACTTTCCTGTAGATTTGAACAACTTTGACCTACAAAACATTACTCAAGCAATATGGATATCTCATAAAGATTAACAACTCAACTAGACTCTGCATCCACAGAAAATAGGTTAGTCTTTCATGAGTAAAGCCATACAATAACACTTGATATAAATGCAACAGTCAATTTCAAATCCACACCCAAGTCATGCTCAAAACAAATATCCAAACAAACTAAATTTTTAAGTCAAAGTTCAAAAGATTCAAAAGATTGCAATTCTCCCCCTTTTTGTCATCATTAAAAAGGTGAGAAAAAGTCAAGTCTGCTTGGGAATGCGCACAAGCTGGAAATCTCCCATCAACTGTACGATGCCTTCCAGCCTCTTCAAGTCTTCCCGTAGATGTACCACCTCTTCCCCTTTGGCATTTGCTTGAATTTGAAGAGCGATGTCTTGCATTTGATCTGACAGGGTAACAGAAGACGCTTGTCCAGCATTCTTCAAGACTTGAAGCTCACATTCCAAAGCATATATTTGACCCTGCATTTCCAGAAGAAGATCAAGGATGCGACGAAAATCTGCTGTAGTGTCCGTCTGTGTGCTGGCATTTGCTCTATCGAATGGAGTAAAGGCAGGTGATGGAACTTCGGTGTAATCGCGCAGATTTGGCATTGAGGTATCATGTCCTTCCTCAGGCATTTGAGAAGCCTGAAGATCTTCTGGATTTGCTGGTGAGTTACTCACACCTTCACTGTGGACAGGATGTGGTGTAGTCCTTCCTTGCTCGCCATCTCCCCCTGTTTCTAAGGCCTCAATTGGGGAAGAGTGATGGCCATGCTCGTTAGCGTCTTGATTGCCTTTCTCTCCGGTTTCATCTGCAGACTTTTCTTTGACCGCTTCTTCTTCTTCTTCAACTTCCTTCTTGTTGGGAATAACGGATCCCCGAAAACCGGATTCGACACTAAATCGAACCCCTAAATCAATGCGGAAGACGAAGCCCAAGAAAAACGACACGTATCACCGATCCTAAAGCACACCACAGATTCGAGCGTACCTTGTTAGCCACAGATTAAACACCGTCGTTAATGGAGGAAGAGAATCCGGTCGATGAAGCCTTGAAGGGAAGAAATTGGAAGCCGTATGCCTACTGTTCTTCGGGAGAGAAAACGCGCGGGAGAGAAGCGTACGTTGATTGTGCCAAAAGGTACGTTTCTCTCTCTCTCTCCTCCCTTTTATACCTTCCCCCTCCACGGGCCCTATTCCCGTGGGCCGGGCCCTTTTGGGCCCAACTTGAGCGGATGGACCTTGAGCCCATCTTATAAATCCATCATCTCCCACTCGCACATGGTGGTGCAAAACCAACATGGGCGGACAGGCCCTACTCAGCCCCATCAGAGAAAAATCCATCATAGACTCTCACTTAACATGGTGGGCCGAACATAATCCTCTTTTCCTCTCTTCAACATTCATACCGGTGAATAATCCGTGCGACCAGCATACTTTGAGAGCTCGTTGCTATATATCTGTTAGGAATATATAGCAGCTCATAATGGGCATCACACTCCGAGTAGATTTAGTATGCAGTACCTAGATCGATCGATCACATTTATATCTCTCTTGATCTCTTTTAAACAATGATATATATTTATTGCATTCACAATTATGATTATCACAAAGACAGTCATAATTGGTTAACCGGTGAATACAAAACTATAATGTGATTCTCCAAAATCGATCTTCCTCTTTCCTTCAAACTCTCAATTTCAGTCCAGCTTGCTTTTCTAGAAATGCCCCATTAGATCGAATCACTCATGACCATTGGCAACATCCTAAGATAGCAAACACTAAATAGAAATCTTGAGAATAAGTAAGAGTCATGAGGGGACTAAGAAATTGAGGAACTCTTTTCCTCAAGAGTCTCACACGTCATAAAAGTTGAGATCAAACTTTTGCCACTCTTATTGGTCGTCTCATGCATACGTAGTATGAAATACGTATTACGGTATTAACTCCTTTCCCATGGAGCGTATGTCTACATCTTTCAATACCGTACAGATGATAGTTCAGACATACCCAATGTCTAACTTGAGTTCACGTATCTACTCATTCACAAAATTCATCAGAACTCACATCTGGCATCTTAGACAGATAAAGTAAAACATGTGGGGTATTTTTACTTTCGGACATAGTAAGTATTATATCCTCATCTTAACACCTAGTTAAGGCGACATACGTGTTTTAAGCTTGAGCTCTCGATTATCACCTAGATAATAAGCTTTAAAACAGTCTCATCTCTATTTATCACACAGTAAATAGAGGCAATTACCCGTGTGAGTGGGCTAATCTTATATCTGTCCGACATACTTCTTAACTTAAAGTAATGCACTAAGCATTAAGATGCATAAAGATTAAACAAAGATTCATAGGCATTAATGATGAAAACACAAATTCATCAAATTGTGAACATTTAGGGAAATTACAATATTCAGTACATCAGTCTCTACTCAATCCTAGATATTTCATATGGCCACAAAACACATCTCTAGGTATTGGCTTTGTCATAGGATCTGCTACCATTCCATGCGTAGTATGTACTCTAAGTTCACATCTTTTCGTGCAACCATATCCTTGACAAGATTATACTTGGTATCTATATGTTCGGTCTTGCCATGATATTTTGGATCTTTGGTATACGCTTTTTGCTGCTTGGCTACCACAGTTAACCAACAATAAATCTGCAGCACTTCTAATAACACCTAAATGATCCAAAAAATCTCTTAAGCCAAACATTTTCTATACCGCTCTCGATAATGCCACGAACTCAACTTACATCGTGGACAAGGCTATACACTTTTGTTTCTTACTTTGCTCCAACATATGGTGCCATTATTCGGTAAGAAAACAAACCTAGAGGTAGATTTTATTTCATCTAAATCTCCTCTCCAATCAGTATAAGAATAACCTTAGAGTCGCAGATCATTTCCTTAATAACTCACCGTATTATCAGCAGTCCCCTCTAGATACCTCAGTATTCTCTTAACGGCTTTCCAATGTGTTTGACCTGGATTGGATTGGTAATTACTCACAATTCCAACTGCAAAAACATATGTCGGGTCTTGTACACATCATAGCATACATCAAGCTTCCAACAGCACTAGCATAATGAACATGTTTCATTTGTTCCTTCTCTTGTGGAGTCCCTGGACACAGTTTATGGCTCAATCCTTCACTTTTTTTGCAATAGGAGTGTCTATGGGTTTACAGTCTTGCATACGAAATCGTTCAAGAACCTTATTTATATAGGTTTCTTGCGAAAGAGACAACGATCTCTTCAAAAACAATCTCTTGAAGTCTTAACTCCAATAATGTATACAGCCTCACCCATATCCTTCATCTCAAAGTTAGAAGACAACTATCTCCTGATAGTATTAACCAACTCCATATTGCTTCCGGCAATTAGTATATCATCAACATATAATGATATGATCACAAATTGATCATTAGATCTATTGATATATACACAATGATCCTCGTCAATCATTGTAAAATCATATGCCACTATGGCATTATGAAAATGTATATACCTTTGTCTCGATGACTGCTTAAGGCTATATATCGACCCCCAAAGTCAACATACCTTTTCTTCTTGGCCTTTCACTATGAAACCAGCAGGTAGTTTCATATATGTTTATTCCTCTAATTCTCTATTGAGGAAAGCAGTCTTTACATCCATTTGATGTAACTCAAGATCTAGACTAGCTACTATTGCCAGAATAATGCGAATCAAAGTAAATCTCACTACAGGAGAAAATGTACTTTCATAATCAATTTCTTCCTGTTGATTATACCTCTTCACCACAAGGCGAGCCATATGCCTTTCTATTGAGCCATCAGCCTTTCGCTTTATTTAGAGAACCTACTTGTTCCTATAGCTCTGCGTCCTTTTGGAAGATCAACCAGTTCCCAGACTTGGTTTGATTTCATTGACTCCATTTTCTCTTTCATTGCATGAATCCATTTTTTTTTCTTATTAGGGCAAGGTCAGAGCCTCATTAATATTTCTTGGCTCATCCTCATCTTGTGGAGCAACCATAAAAGTTTCCCTTTCAATGTCAAAACATCGACGGGGAATACTTTGGCGACTTGTTCACCGTATGGGAGATTGTACACTTAACACATCATTCCCCATCATGCTCCCACTTGGATTAGGTAATGATGATGTCGTCACATCAGGTGGTTGCAATTGAGAATGAGTTGAATTCAATTCATTACATCTCATATTTCTCCCACTTGAACGAACTCCACTGACATCATTATCTTGATCCAAGGTTTCAAATAGGGAGTTATTTTCCCTTATTTCGCCCCTCTTAGAAAATTCATCCACTAAAGATGTGACATCCCGTGATTCAAATTCAGTTATACTCCCACTTTCCTGCTCACCTATGAACACATACCTTTTTGAGTGTTCGCAGTATCTCATGAAAATACTCTTATTTTCTTTGGGACACAATTTCCCAAACTTGTGAGAGGACTCATGAATATAGGCAGCACAACCCCATGGCTTAAGAAAACTTAAGTCCGGTGTTCTAACTGTCCATAACTCATATGAAGTGGAAATAACCGATTTGGAAGGCACCCGGTTAACTATATAGGCAGCGAGTTAACAACACATCACTCCAAAAAGTGATGGGTAAGTTAGCATGCGCCATCATGGACCTAACCATTCCAAAGAGGGTTCTGTTTCTTTCTTTCCGCAACACCATTTTGTTGAGGAGTATATGGAATAGACAAGTATCTTTCTATTCCTTTTTCATCACATAATTTTCTGAACTTATCGATAAATATTCTTAACCTCGATCGGATCTAAATACCTTTATTTTCTTGTCTAATTGATTTTCTGCCGATTCATAAACATTTTGAAACAACTTATGCCTCGATTTATGAGAAATCAAATAGACATATCCGAATCGAGTAGAATCATCTATAAAAGTGATGAAACAAACAGCCCATTGCCTTCCGCTCACATTCATTGAACCACATATGCCCAAATGGATTAAATGCCGAGGAAATTCAGCTCTTTTACCTTTTCCAAATGGTCTCCTTGTCATTTTCCCTATTAGGCAATGCTCACATATGGACAAATCAACTTTTTCAATATTGACCAACAAGCCCTTTTTGGCTAGTCCTTTCATATGTTGTTGGCTCATATGACCAAGTCTAGCATGCCACATAATCACATCATTATCATATAAGGTAGAAGACGTGAAACAAGGGAATAACATATTGACATCATCACAGTCAACGTTTAGTACAATAAAACCATCTAGAAAGTGACCACAACCATAGTAGTTTGTATCTAAACACAAATCTACACCTTTATTATGGAAGTTCATACCAAAACCAAGCTTAACCAACACTAAGACAGACACTAAATTTCGACGAATCTCCAGAGCATATAGAACATCAAGATGCGTCCACCATGCATGTTCAATTGGCAGGTGCCAATTCCTTTACATCAGCTCTAGAGTTGTTTCCAATATAGATCCACTTAGTTCCAATTGGTATCGTCGGAATTCCACGAAGGATCCTCTATCCTTTGCTACATGGTCTGTCGCTCATGAATCTACATTCCACAAAGGATTAGATTCAGCCTATAATGCAGAACTTAACACATAAGCAAAGTTCTCAAATGTACAAGAGGTGTATAGCTTCTTTGGCTCACGACAGTCGCGAGCATAGTGACCTCTCTTGTCACAATTTTAACACATCACTCTTGACATTTTCTTCACTTGAGGACGTTTTCCTCTCTTGTGTTGGTTAACTCTTGATTTCTTGCAATAAGGACTTGATCCTTTGCATTCCCACATATTGAACAAATCAATACGCTTGTGCTTAGAGCACAAAGCCCTTTCTGAGCTAGAACCAGCATAGCAAATGTCTATTTACGGCTCAAATACCGTTAGGCGGTCCTCTACTAGCTCAAGGTGGTGCACGACACCCTCAATATCTTCCATAATGTGGTCAAGAGCTTCTAGTGCTTCTTGCTTTTCCAGCACATATTGAATCTTCATATTCAATATTTCACAATTATTGCCGTTCATATCAGCAATTACATTCTTAGTTGCCGAACTATCGTTCTGAACACATCGACATACATGCACGAATAATTAATGCCTATCATTTATGCATCCCTATTTGCATAGACCCATCATATTAATAAATAATTTCAAGTAAGGCTTCAGAATCAAAAGGTCACTATGTTTCCAATCATCCTCCAAAAATCCTAACTTAAAATTATTATTAATATAATTATCTTATGCAAATAAATTCTATGAAGTTACAAAAACTTCTATTACTACCCACAGCTAATTACCCACAGCAACCAGCAATAGCAGAAAGCAAATAAAAAATAATAACCAATAAAATAACAATGCTTTCACATGATACGACTAACATATCAATTGTTACATCAACAACAATCAGGTAGTAAATATTACATAATCAATCAAAGAAATAAATAGGGAATGTCCCTTCTAATCTATCATTCAAAACATCTGAGAAAACCGAAGGCACATTTGCCAACCATGGAAAAACTTTTGGAGAGCTTTCATGTCGCCTCCAAGGCGCATTCACTCGACGCCATGTGGCGCTTAATCTAAGGGTTGAAGTTTTGGCCAACTCAATCCTATAGTGCTCTCTCACAAAAGCTTCCACCACCTCTCCTATAACCCGGACCACGTTGATCTCCCATAGCCGATCCAACACCGCTTGCCATTCGGGTGGAAGAGTGTTCATCAAAGCCGGCACCTTCTGAAAATCCGGCATAAGATAACCATTCCAGATGATTTCCTGTATCATCTGATTGACCTTGACCACATGTGATACTAAATCACCATCATGCCATCGATAATCAGCTAACTCTGTCATCAGCCTATTAAGTCTTGCATTTCCCTCGTCCGTTCTCGGGATTGCAGGTATTCTTGCATAACGCATCATAGTTCCTGCAACAAATGCAGAATTAAAAATGGATCACTTATAATCCATAATTAATATAAGAGAAAATACATAATTTTCCAAAATTCATGCAACAAATGCAGAATTAAAAATGGATTACTTATAACCCATATAGGCATGACTTAAAAAGAAAACAAATTTTTTTTTTTTTTTTTTTTTTTTTTTTTTGGGTCAACGGTCAACGGTCAAAGTCAACGGTCAACGGTCGGTCACGGTCAACGGTCGGTCACGGTCAACGGGTCAACGGTCAACGGTCGTCGCGGGTCAACGCTCGTCGGACCGGTCGGACCGGCCCGGTCGGGCCGGACGAACCGACCGCACGTCGCGCGGCGTGGCCGACGTCACGCGACGACCGACCGCACGTGCCTCGCGCGCGTGAGCGAGCCGACGCCACGCAGACGTCGCCGCACGTGCGCGGCACGCGTGCCGATCAGGTCGGGTCGGTCGCCGTCGGGTCGGGTCGCCGGCAGGGTCGGGTCGCCGACCGGTGACCGTCCGGCGAAACGTCGTCGGTGATGACGTCAGGCTGACGTCATCACGTGACGTCACGCTGACGTCATCACATGACGTCATCGGTGACGTCATCCGAACGGTTACCGACCGTTGGATGACGTCACGCTGACGTCATCACGTGACGCCAGCACGCGTCGGTCCGCGGACCGGCACGTGCCGGTTCGCCCGCCGGCGGCGTGCACGCGCCGGTTCGCCGACCGGCGCGTGCGCCGCACGCGCCGGGCGGCGCTTCGGCGCTTCCGCGCCCACGCCCACGCGCGCGCTTCCGGCGGCGCGTGTGGGCGCGTGCGGCGGCTGCCGGCGACGGTCGACATATCGCCGGACTCGTCTCGACGTCGCGCTTCTCCCAGTGCCTTCAGAATGTGATTTCGGCTTACGAAAACTCAGAAAAAAGGCCGAAAAGCGCTCGGGTGTCGGGATTTTCGCCCGGTTCCGTACGGCCGAAGGGATTTCGCGAAAAATCAATCAAAAACATCAGAATTGATCGGGAAAAACGTGAACTAGGGCTCTGATACCAATGTTGGGAATAACGGATCCCCGAAAACCGGATTCGACACTAAATCGAACCCCTAAATCAATGCGGAAGACGAAGCCCAAGAAAAACGACACGTATCACCGATCCTAAAGCACACCACAGATTCGAGCGTACCTTGTTAGCCACAGATTAAACACCGTCGTTAATGGAGGAAGAGAATCCGGTCGATGAAGCCTTGAAGGGAAGAAATTGGAAGCCGTATGCCTCTGTTCTTCGGGAGAGAAAACGCGGGAGAGAGAAGCGTACGTTGATTGTGCCAAAAGGTACGTTTCTCTCTCTCTCTCCTCCCTTTTATACCTTCCCCCTCCACGGGCCCTATTCCCGTGGGCCGGGCCCTTTTGGGCCCAACTTGAGCGGATGGACCTTGAGCCCATCTTATAAATCCATCACTTCTCCTCTTCTTCTTTTTCTTTCTCTTCTTTCTCCTCTGCTTCTCTGTTCTCTTCCTTTTCCTCTTCTTCTCTCTGTTCTTTGTCCTCTACTTCTTTTCATTTTTCCTGTCGTTCCATTAATTCCGATACAGAACGACTGAGCCTTTTCAATGCCAAGGCAGAGATAGAGAGTTCATCCTCTTCATCTTCATCCTCTAAGATAAGAGTTCTTTTCTTTTTGGATGGAGCACCCATGGGCTCCTTTACTTTCCCTTTTGATGCAGAAGATACTTGATGAGATTTGACCGGAGTTTTCACTTTGAACTTCTCCATTGCCTTATCAAGTTCTTTCAGACGCATTTTTGTCAGCATTTTCAAACCCACCACCATTTTGTCGCATGGTCGAACACAAAGAGTTTGTGGAGGTTCAATATTCAAGTGTTTGAAGATCTTAGTCACAAGACCTGAGTAAGGCAATTAGCCCTTGTCCTTCACCATCGCTCTGTACATGTGAAAGAGAATGGTGTGAGGGAGAGAGAACTTTCTCCCTGAATTGATTGCGTACATCAATTTCGCCTCAGAGTTAGACACGTTAGTCTTGGATGTCGATTTTAGCCTGAGACAGTTTATCACAATTTGGTGAAGTATGATGTTGATGGCACACATTCTTGCGTAGGTAATTCTCCCTTCTGCATTCCTGTCTTTGATGAGCTCCAGTGAGGTACGAGCAATTGAAACCTTGACCGGTTGATATCGTCCTCTTTCAACCCAATTATATCTGCCAGCATGTCCACATCTACCACATAGTCTTGTCTCGAACACTGAAGGATATTCTATTCGCATCTAAAAAGCTGAGATTTGAATAGAAATATGCTGTCAATTGTGCATAGCCGTCTGTGGTATCGGAGCAAAATTGCTCAAGTTGAAGCAGATTGAACTTTTCCCTCAAGTTCACATTGATGGCATCTAGAAAGTCGAAATCAACACTTCTGGGGTTTATCACCCCACGTTTCAACAGTTTGAAGAATAGATTCACCTGTTCCTTTGATTTGAACAACTCCGTTCTTTTTCCCTTAGCCTTCGCAGCAACACCCATCCTAGGTTCAAATTCATTAAACAGTTTATCATCACCGTTCCCGTCAATGGGATTCAATTTACACGAGGGTCACTTGGAATGTTTGCAAGTGCTTCCTCATGGGAGCAATTCCCAAATCCTCCATCGCAAAAAGACATACTCATTTGCATAACCCTGGTCTTTAAGGAAATCATCTACATAGTTCAGCGGAGTGCTTTTCAAAGCACGATAGAGCTTGTAAATAAAATAGGGTTTTTGAACTCTTACATGGTCTACTTCCTCGATTATTTCTTCATCCGGTTGATGACCCACACCCTGTGGGGTAGATGGTGGAGAGTGACGTGGTTAAGAGTGAATCGGGCTTTGTTGTTGTCTCGGTAACTCTTCCTCTTCGATGAGATCGAAATGGGTAGGACCCTCCCTCATTCTCTGTGGTCCCCTGCTCGCGATTCTTGAAGACTTTCTCGAAGAAGACATCGTTTCTTGTCATTGAAAGATTCCTTGACTCGCTTTCCCAAGAAAAGATTACAACTTTCTCGAAGATGAACACGGAGTCGAGACATGATTGGGAGGAGAATACTTTTTAGGGTTTTGGAGTTAAGCGAAGAAAACAACTGACTATATATATATATCCCAATTTAAAAAGGAAAAACCAATCGACATAAAGGCAAGTGAACAGTCGTCCCTTTTTAAAAATGATAACCGTCATTTTTTAAAGAAAACTGCCATTTTTAAATAGAAGTTATCTTTTTTGAAAAGGCAAAATTCCATCTTTTAAAGATAATATAAATCAATCATTACTGAACGAAAGATCGTACCTTTTCGAGATTGAATATTGAAACAACTTACAGTCTATAGCCATGAACGTCTGAGTCTGAGGGTCTGAGAGTCTCTAGACTTTAACTTTCTCAAGCTTCAAAATGTTGAGTCTGGAACGGATAATATCGAATTAATTTTTCTCTAAAGGCTTTGTGAATATATCTGCTAGTTGGCTCTTTGAATCAACAAATTGAATCGAGATTTCTCCATTTTGAACATGATCTCTAATGAAGTGATGTCAAATCTCTATATGTTTTGCCCTTGAGTGAATGATTGGATTTTTGGTGAGATTGATTGCATTGGTGTTGTCACATCTAATCTCAGTGCATGAGTCTTCAATTCCAAAGTCTTGTAACTGTTGTTTTATCCACAAAATTTGCAAACAACAACTTCCAAGAGCTACATACTTTGCTTCTGTTGTAGAGAGAGCCACAGTATTTTGTTTCCTTGAAAACCAAGACACTATCCTGCTTCCAAGCAATTGGCAAGTTCCCGAGATGCTCTTTCTATCAACTCTGCAACTGGCTAGATCTACGTCTGAATATCCAAGAAGATTAAAGTCCCTCTTTTTAGGATACCAAAGACCGATGCTTGAAGATGAAGCAACGTATTTAATAATACGTTTCGCAGCACTGAGATGAGATTATCTAGGATCTGATTGAAACCTAGCACAAATGCAAACCCTCAACAAAATGTCAGGTCTAGAGGCAGTAAGATAAAGAAGTGAACCGATGATACTCCTGTATAGCTTTTGATCAACTTTCTTCCCTTCTTCATCTTTGTCTATCTTCAAAGAACTTGACATCGGTATGTCGGTCTTTTTGCACTTTTCCAGTCCAAACTTTTTTACAAGATCATTAGCATATTTTTCTTGATGAATAAAAGTTCATTCCTTCAATTGTTTTACTTGGAGTTCAAGAAAGAAGGTTAACTCTCCCATCATACTCATTTCAAACTCATCTTGCATAAACTTAGAGAATTTCTTGCACAGACTTTCATTAGAGGATCCAAAAATAATATCATCCACATATATTTGAACAAGTAAAAAGCTTTTGTTTTCCTTTTTGATAAATAGAGTAGTATCTACTTTACCTTTGACAAAATCATTCTGTATTAAGAACTTACTTAGTCTATCGTACCAAGCTCGAGGTGCTTGCTTTAAACCATACAAGGCATTTTTCAGTCTGAAAACTGAGTCTAGCTTCTTTGGGTCTTCAAACCCTGGTGGTTGTTCCACATAAACTTCCTCATGGATAAAACCATTTAGGAAGGCACTTTTGACGTCCATTTGGAATAACCTGAAATTTTTATAACAAGCAAACGCAAGTAATAATCGAATAGATTCTAACCTTGCTACTAGTGCGTAAGTCTTATCATATTCTATTCCTTCTTCTTGCATATAACCCTTGGCCACGAGTCTTGTTTTGTTTCTTACGACTTTTCCTTTTTCATTCATCTTGTTCATGAACACCCATTTAGCTCCAATAACAGTTTTACCTTTTGGTTTAGATGTCAATTCCCAGACATCATTAATGTTGAACTGTCTGAGCTATTCTTGCATAGCTTCAATCCAGCTTTCATTAGATAAAGCTTCTTCTATACTTTTTGGTTCAATTTCAGAAATGAGAGCCACAGCACTAGACTCTTCGCGCCTTTTGGATCTTGTGCAAATTCCTTCATTAATGTCGCCAATAATAAGATCTTTGGGATGACTAGATTTATGCTTCCAGTTACTGGTTGATTCGTCAAGTTGATGATCTCTTTCTTTACTTGAATCTTCACGAACAGCTTAATGCTAGTCTTCTAGAGTCTGAGATGCTTCTTGAGTTGTAAGCTTTGGAGAGTCTGGAGCAGGTTCAGATTCTTCATGATGAGTCTGACTGGACTCATTTTGCATAGAGTCTTGAAATTTGACATTCATTGATTCCTCCACAGATTGACTCTTCTTGTTGTAGACTCTGTAGGCTTTGTTTGCTGTAGAATATTCAAGGAAGATGCCTTCATCCGATCTTTCTTCAAACTTACCAACTCGATTTTTTGCATTTTTCAGTATAAAGCATTTGCAAACGAACACATGAAAGTATGAAACAATAGGCTTCTTACCTTTGAATAACTCATAAGGGGTTTTCTCTAGAATAGGTCTTAAAAAGACTCTATTGATAATATAGCACGCTGTTGAAACAGCTTCAGCCCAAAATCGTGAAAAAATCTTACTTTCAATTAAAAGAGTTCTAGCCATTTCTTGAAGAAATCTATTCTTTCTTTCCACAACTCCATTTTGCTGAGGAGTATATGGAGAGGAGAACACATGCTTAAAGCCGATTTATCACAAAATTTTGTAAAATCTTGATTTTCAAATTCACCTCCATGATCTGTTCTTATACTTGAGATAACACATCCTTTTTCATTTTGAACCTTTTTAGCAAACTTTTCAAAATATGAGAAGGTTTCGAACTTACTTGCAATGAAATATACCCAAGTAAATCGGGAGTAATCATCCATAATTACTAGGCAATATTTCTTACCTCCAATGCTCTAGGTTCTGGTTGGTCCGAAGAGATCCATATGCAACAGCTGTAGTACATGATTAGTAGAGACATGATTTATTGGTTAAATGAATTTCTTACCTGCTTTCCCAGTATACATGAAGTGCATAGATCAGACTTTTGGTATGATAAATTGGGTAGACCACGAACAAGCTGCTTTGTTGAGATTTTGGCTAATTGCTTCATATTGATGTGACCAAGCTTTCTGTACCATAAGCTTGCTTCATCTTGAATTGAGATTAAGCATTGTGATTCATCCGGTTTCACATCCAAGAGATAGATATTTTCATGCCTTCGACCCATGAAATACTGAGTAGAGTTTTTACTGGTTCCAGAACATATTCCTTCTTGAAAAAAGATCTTAAAACTAGTATCACACAGTTGGTTGATGCTGAGAAGATTGTAATTGAGTCCTTCCACTAGGGAAACATTACTTATTGTGAGATTTCCAATTTTCACAGTTCCAAATCACACAATTCTTCCTTTGCTGTTTCCTCCAAATGAGACTTTTCCACCATTTACTTGAACGATCTTTATAAAGCAATTTGAGTCTCCTGTCATATGTCTTGAGCATCCACCGGGCCCGGATACCACTTTACCTTTTTCTTGATGGAGACTCGCATTTAAAAGAGAGTCTCAAGCTTTCTTTGGTACCCATATTTTCTTGGGTCCATTGGTGTTAGTAAGATAAATAGTATTAGCCCATGTTTTCTTAACAGGTTTCCAAACCATAGGACACTCTTTTTCAAAGTGATCTGGGCTATTGCACTTTGAACACCTGAGGGTATTTCGACCTACAGACTTTACAAAAACCTTCTTGAAATGATTTTTGTAAGCCTCTCTTGAGGGTCTTTGCTTAATTCTTTCTTTTACTTTAGGAAAATCAATTAAGGGAATTGTTTCTGCTGTCATACCTAGACCAAACTTATTAAAGTAAGGTCTTTGAGCTGAAAGAATTTTTTCAAGTTTCTTGGACCCTATTGAAAATTTCTTTGAGATATTTGATGAGTCAGTTTTTAAAAGAGAATTTTCTTTCAAAAAACTTATCTTCATTTTCTTTAAGAGTGGAAACATTCATGTCTAAACATTTAACTCTTTCTTTTAAAACGTTTTCCTGTTTTTTTAGAGCCGAGTTTTCCTTTTAAGTTTGGAAATCCTTTTGAGAGAAGTCTTAAGATTAAGACACAGTTCATCAATATACTTAGAAACCTTGACAAGAATTTTAAAATTACTTACCTCAAATTCACTGTCTGAGTCTGATCCAGAGTTTGAGTCTAAGTCTAATTGCGCCATCAGACATAAGTTGGCATATTCATCATCACTTTCTTCACACTCTGTATCACTCCAGGTTTCGGCTTTAAGAGCCTTTCGAGACTTTTCAGCTTTTCCTTTCTTCTTCTTCAGAAGAGGACAGTTGGGTCTGATGTGTCCCTTTTTTTTTACATTCAAAGCAAACTACATCTTTGTTTGATTCTTCATCATCAACCGACTTGGTCCGTTGTCTTTGAAAACTTTGTTTCTTTGAGTTGAACCTTCTTCATTTTCTATTCAGTTTTCTGAATCTTCTTATCATGAGAGCAAGCTCCTCATCGTCCATATCATCTTCAAAATCTGTAACATCATAATCATCAATTGATTTTAATGCAATGGATTTCTTACCTTTTGGATCTTCGTCTTTATTAATTCGTTCCACTTCATAAGACTGAAGAGTTCCAACCAGCTCGTCAACAGATAGTGGCATGATTCTTTGCGTCTCTCTTATTGAAGTCTTTATGTGATTCTAATCCTTGGAGAATCCACGCAATAGCTTGTTTACCTTCATGGGATCAAAAATTGGTTGTCCTTGATTTTCAAGACCATTTACAATCTCTGTAAAACGGCTAAACATGTCAGTTATAGATTCTCCAGGTTTCATTTTGAAGGCTTCATATTGACCGAGAAGGATGTTGATTCTAGTCTCTTTCACTCGATCAGTTCCTTCATAGGTGATATGTAACCTATCCCAGACTTCTTTTGCTGTAACACAAGAAGATATTCTATTATATTCAATAGGTGACAAGGCACAATACAAAGAATAAATAGCCTTTGCATCAAGAGTTTGTCTCTTGATTATCTCTTCCTGAGTCATTCCACTGGTCTCAACGGTTTCTTTCCCTCTTTCTGAGACAGATGCAACTTTAGGAGTTATTCCTTTTTCTACAACGTCCCATTCTAGAGGATCATTTGATCGAAGAAATGCTTTCATTTTGTTTTTCCAGATGTTGTAGTCATTTTCATCAAAGTAAGAAGGCATGGTATTGCTTTGACCTTCCATCTGCCCTGAAGCTAGTATACTAGACATGGATCTTTTACTCTGAAGTAAACACTTCAAATAAAGTGAGTACACGAGCTCTGATACCAATTGATATGGCTAGTAAAAGTACCTAAAGTGGGGTGAATAGGTGTAAAGAGTAATTTCTCACGATAATCGCACAATACTAGACAGTTGATAGAATTGAGACAATTGATTCTCGTCAAACAACAATCAAAACAAGACTGAGAATAGGGAAGAGAAAATTGAACGCAAGGTTTATAGTGGTTCGGCTTATTTCAAGTCTACGTCCACTCTTCTGCACTGACAACCCACTGGCTGGATTCCACTATGAACAAAGAGATGTTACAGCACTGTTCTCCCTTAATCTCACGGTGTAGAAGATCTACCACACTCCATCAAGGTATCACTAAGTATAGACTCTCTTTTGTGAATACAGTTTTGCTCAATATGAATCGACTAATAATCAATGAGCTTCAGACTCTGAAATTTCTCTATCGTGCATCTTACTTGAACAGCTAGAACGTCTTCCTTTTATACTCTTTTATGCCATCATACCCGTTGGCACTTACCAAAGGAATTCTTCCAATCTTCCCGTTGAACAGAATCAATTAAGAAGAACATTCGAGCTATTAAAGGAACATGTCAATAGCCCATCAATCATGTTCGTCCATATAATCAGGATCTTGGTTTCCAAGAATAGAACCTTCCAAGAGTATTTCGTCAATCATCGGATCTTCAAATGATCTTGATTTCGAATAAAAGAATTAGTTATATTATACCCAGCCAAGAGATCTACTCCAGTGGACAAGACCAAATCCTCAACCAAACACTTTAGCTCTGGATCGTCTTCTGTCAATGAGAATAGTCTTTAGTCTTGAGTTTTGAGTCTTGAGTGCTGAATCTAGAGATCTGAAGGTCTTCAGACTCTAATTAGAAGAGTCTCCAATGAAGGTCTTCAGACTCTAAATAGAAGGGTCTGCAATGCTCCAGACTAGACTGATAGAAACGTTTTGTCAGCTTCAAAATATTATTGAAAGATTTCTCCAACAAACCCAACCTTTGGGAGGGTTTTTTTTTTTTTTTTTTTCTTTTCCCTTCCTTGGAAAACATTGGATGAGCATGGCGGGAACTGTTCTGCAATAGAAAATTCTATATCATCATTTTCTGTCATTATCCCTGCATTTTGGACTGGAGAAGTCTCGTTAGATGGTAGTGATACTGATATTTTTGAAAAGCATCTGAGTCGCTTGAGCTTTCCCCAAATTAATCAGCATTGGATGCGATTGTTGTAATTGCTTGCTAAGTGTAGTTGTCATAAGAATGACGGGAAATCATGAAAGACAAAGGAGGATCTCTGTCTTTGGAAGGGTTTCCACCCGTAGGTTCTTGTATTTTACTTTTTCCTTTTGACTCACTGATGTAGCCTCTGAGCGTTCTAATGTTAGGACGCTGAGGGATTAAGTATTTCTGGTAGAGATTTCTACAAATATTCTTTTAGAGCAACTCAAAAAGTTCTACTAAGCTGCATACTTGGGGCAAAAAGATCAGTTTATGCCTCTAAGCAAGAGGAAGACCATGTTCCTTGAGCTCAACAATTCGCCGTTTCACATTTCCTACTTTTTTTTTTTTTTTTTTGGTGGGCTTTCCAAATCCTTCCAGCTTCAAGATTGGCAAGCCTTTTCTCAAGATTCTTGATCATCCCTTCTATTTTAGTGGATGACTCAACTCTCTGATGTACACGATCAAACCTTTCGTGCATCATGCCCAAAGTTATTCCAATCTGTTGAAGATCTGCCGTATGAGAGGCAAGGACATTGTTCTGTATAAAAGCATTTTCGGTTTGCCAATTAAGGACAGATTCTCCGGCGGAAATCTTTTTAGGATTTCCAGCGGCATCTACTCCTGAAGGATTTGGCACCTTAGAAACATGTTCAAACTTTGGCCAGAACAAATTCTTTTAAATTCTTGTTAGCTTAAGGGTAGGTGTCAAAGGAGGAAATTCAACAGGAGAGAATATGAGTATAGCCGGAAGTTCTGTAGCTGTGTTTATTCAGTCTAAATAGGTTCATAACTGGTAGGTCTACAGGCGGATAAGCTTCTTCTAGCCCGAGCTCAATTGGTTTACAAGGAGAGGTTCTCTTGATCCACTTCTAAATGGTCTTGTAAAACGAGGAAATAGGTTTTTGCCCCAATCTCTGTGGATTTGGTTGTGAGTATAATTATGGAGGTAAATCAGGCTGGTGATTAGGGATTGGTAATGATGGTGTTCGGATTTTCTCTGGGAGAGGGGCAGGGTTTGAATAAAACACCATGAGTCGGGATCTTCCACCTTCCTCACCGAGAGGTCCTACGGGGGAATTGTTACCTTGGTACAATTCTAGAGAGGTCGCGCATATTATTCATGAATGCTAGTATTTCTTCATCTGATTGAGGAGGCGTGGTTAGGTAATACTGCTTCTTCTTCTTCTTCTTTTTAAATATTTGGTTGTACGTGTTATGTTTGAGTAAGTGACAGTAAACTTGATGGAAGGGTAAAAAAGAGCATTTTCCTTGGCCATGCAAGTGTGAGCGGGGCCATCAATTGTGGTGCCCAAAATTAAATTCACATGTTTATTAGCAAAGAAAGTTACATTTGACAAGTCTCTAGCACTTCAGGATAGAAGGCATTGTGGCAATGTTTATATGGATGTGGATGGTGTTCAACTTGAGATGGAGTTGCAACCAAAAACTCTTGAATTAGTGGGTAATAGCATGGTAATCAACATTGGGTGCTTGGAACGAAGTGGAGCTTGCAGAACCAACAACTACTAACAACTGATTTAACAAGGTATTTGTTCGATCTCCTAATAAATATGGATACATCGGTGTTTTACCTTATCTATGGTTCTGGAAAATGTGTCAGAAAATCTTTATAGACTAGTTAAAAGTGCATGTGGAGTTGGTATTTAAATGAGGTCCATGGTTATAGCGAAGTTCAAGCGCAACTTAGACTTAGAAGATGGTTATAGAGGTTGAGCTCATGAGGAGCTATGAAAGAGTAGCAGTGTAGTTTGGATATTTAGCAAAATGACTGTTAACTAGTTCAAACGTTGAGTTAAAATGGAGATTGTCAAAATTTCTTAAGTTCGAACATGTAAACAAAGCCCAACCATAGTAAATAGTTATTTGTGGACATCCATATATATGCTATGGAAATCCAGATTCCTCTGTAGTGTCGTAGTCTAAGTTGGAGAAGGATTTCTCATTTTGTACAAGAGTTGTCGCCAAGCAAAACTAGAGAAAGGATACACATGGAAATTAACTTTCCTGCTATTCGTTGGAGTCGTGGAGCAAAATCCAATTGGATATGTATTGTTAATGGAAGTTGGATTATTTCCATGAAGCGCCGGTTATTGAGGAGTGTCGTGGGTGTCGACATGTGAGTGAAATTCCAAGTGGTGCTAGGTGCTTGGAGGTGGGTTTTCTTCATGAAATTACAATAAGAATTTAAGTGTTGCAATCAATTAAAATCTTCTGATAATATTTGTATAATTCCTTCATGAGACTGAAAGATTGTTTCACAAGGAATCGTGATGGTTGAGCATTGTGTAAGTTATTGAAAACAATTAGGGGCTGAGAAACACCGAAAATGTCCGAGTGACTCGAGTATAATTATAATCTCCATTATATTATTTAATCCATAATATAATTTTTTACTGCTCTTTCCATGAACATAGTTCACAGCGATTGAGTCACATAAATTTGGCCTTCAATTATTTATTTATTCTGTTCTGTTTATGATATCATTCTATCACTTGCTTTTGCAATGATAGTGAAGTGTCATTAGCATGAAGCTGGATTGTCTCTCGTTTTGGCAAGAATTGGTGATAAACTGGAGGGCGCATTAAGTTGAGAAGCTGGAGGAGTGAAACAGATGGTTTCCTTCTCTTCCACGACCCGTCTGCTTTTCCTTCTGTTTTGCTCTACCGACTCAATTCTGGTACATGCACGAGTCGGAAAATGATGAATCGAAGAGAGGGATATCCGTAAAGCATCGGAAACATAAAACGGGCCTGTCGGATGCGAAGAGCTAGTTATTATGGGGTCGATATCACCGTCATCAACGATATGAATCAATGCTCAACTTTTAGTCATTTGGTTTCGATGCGGTGGATTACATAAATGCAAGATACATTCCAAGCCAATCGCACCTGGACTCCATATAAGTTCGCCTCGCCTTTAACTCACAAAAAGCATCCCAAGGGTGCGAGTCAGCTTCTGCTAAAAAAGAAAGAATAGTGTGCAAGCCCAGCAACGCACGAATGAGAACGTGCCGAAGGAAGAGGTTGTGTTGGGCCGGCCGCCTTCGAGAAATGACAGGTCAAGTCAACCCCCACGATACGAAAAGCAGTCTAATCGGGAATTTTTAATCGATCCCCCAGTCAGAGCTTCTAGAGGATGAACAAGAAAAAGTAGAGAGAGAGAGAGAGAGAGAGAGAGTCCCCCAGTCAGAGCTTCTAGAGTATGAACAAGAAAAAGTAGAGAGAGAGAGAGAGTCGAGGGGTCCAATCGATATGAGGACCCAAGTCCCCCGTTCGGCCCCACCAGTCCACTAAAGATAAATGAGCTCTGAGTGGGGCACTAAAGCGACGATTACCTTTTGTACCAGCACGGAAGGATATGTCTTCGCGCACTATCTCTTGATACTGAGAAAGCAACTTCCTCCACTCGCTGTTTCCCGGAAAGATTCCAGCCATATGTATATTATTGGGTGCTTTTTATCAACCCTCGTCTGGTTAAGTTATTCTCCGACGGATGCATTCGAGGTAATTGAAGAAGTTGATTCTTTCTGGTTGCCAATCCAATCGTGGGCTTCCAAAGCTGAGGGAAGGATGCGAAGGAGACCACCTCTCATGCTGCATGAGATGCTCTCATATTATATGAAAATGGAGGAAATTATTTTAAAAAAGAAAAAATCATAAACTTATTATAATTGTACCAATTCAGTTTTATTGAACTTTTTTTTTGTCAATTTAATCTTCACTCTTTTGTATTTATATTAATTTAGTCCATCTGACCAATTTTAGCTAGCTAGGACCGATGGTATTTTTAAAATAATATTTTAATATTTTGAACTTTTTATAATTTTTTTCTTTTATTTTCTTTTTTTTTTCCCTTCTCCTACCCTTAGTGCCGGCAAGGGTCATTGCCATCGCCTGGGAAGGGGAAGGAAAAAAAAAAAAAAAAAAAAAAGAGAATAATTATATAAAAAAAATATTAAAATATTATTCTAAAATGTCATGTTAGTGCTAGTAGCGTCATGTCAGCGCCCGCCGATCAAAATTAGATGGATGGTCTAAACCGGCACAAATGTAAAACGTTTAGGACCGAATTGATATAAATACAAAAGGTTTAGAATTTTTTTGGTAATTTTTCCTTTATGAAAATAGTTTACCAAAAAAAAAAAAAAAATAGCAGGCCTCGTCTTTGCAGGTCAATATCTAAATGATGATGAAACGCGTTACTGTCTAACAAATTGGACTGAGGTTTAGTATTCGAACGTGATCGCAAGGGTAATACCTTCTTTTTGACCAACTAGAAGTGGGGTTTGCCATTTAGGTGTGATATGAAATCGCCCCCTTACACCCCCAATCATTAATTTTGCCGCAATTGTTTTTGTCTAGTGGACTTGACTCATCTCATTCTGATCTCCACTGCCTTTGTCGAGTCTTTCACATTAGTGAGGTCCGTTTGTTTTGGTGAAAATAAAAGCTAAAAAGAAAAAAAAATAATCAGTTTGCTTTTTCATGAAAATCAAGAATTTTAATTTAAAATTTCATAAACTACAAAATATCATATGTTAATTTACATATCTACCTCTGTATTGTATGAAAACTTCAAATTGTGTCGGATTTGAAAAGGTCCAAATGGATAAAGTACTATGATTTTCACTGAAAATAAAACTCAATCAGGACATGCCCAAAACAAACTTTTATTTTGTATTATATATAAAATACATAGAAGATTCACAAACTAGATTATAAGAGGAATTGCTTAGGAGATCATCAAGTACTTTATTGGATGAGTATTGCTCTCGTACAAAAAGGACGCTTCTCATTTATATCAAAAATTTAGAAAGTCCAACGCATAAAGGAAACCGCGCAATTCAAAAGGAAGTCCTGACCAGAATATTTGGTAGTGCAATCTTTTAATGATGTGATGATGGGGTGAGTCGTTGGCAAGTAAAAACCATTCCAATGGTTAGTCCCAATCCGAAGAAAAGCACCTAAAAGTCGATTTGATTAAATAACTATATATTAAATTGCTTATTCATCTAACAATTTATGATTTTAGAATAATTGATAGTAATCTTACAAAAATCCCAAACTAGTGTTAAGATATAAAGAGCACCTTCATGGATTTGTGATTAAATTGAGCATTATATTTGCGAATTTTAAGGTGTAAACCTCCACAACATCATAAGCCTACCACATAAACAAACAAAAGACAAAATTTTGTCTATGGGCCAAATATTTATATGTATAATCTGAAGATGTTGTGCTGTGAGAGCAAACTCTGGAATAAGCAGCAAGGGTATACATATCAACCAAATGATATATTGAGATGAGAGAACGAGTTAGGAATGTGTAGGGAAATCTTTCTATTTGCTGCATGCAATTCTGCAAGAAATTGTAATTTGGTCCAAAGTTGAGATATAGTGCGAAGTTGTACTTCATCTTTATTTTAAGATTCGGGTTTGTATGGGTGCCACTTGTGGATGGACTTTTTGTGATCTCATCGTCCCACAGGTCGCTCTATATCCCTCGACTTCGTCAACTACGCAAATTGCCCCGTCAGTGCTTCTTCATTAGTCTCCGTCCTTCAGCATCTTACTTATCGATACCCTAATTATCTACGATAGACGCATACTTCTAAGCGCTTAAATTACCGTGTAAAGGACGCACGTTGGAAAGGAACTTAATGACTACTTCGACTTATTGAGTAATCGTTTAATATCCAGCAAATGAGCAAAGTGAAGCATTAAAGAAACTATCCAATGAATGGCGAGAGAAGATGGCGATGAAGGAGGAGAATTTTGCAATGGGTGGAGCCTACGAGAAGACTCATGTGGCACCAACGAAAATCCATTTGTACGTTGGACGTATCATTCAAGTCTTTTATGGAATGGGGTCAACGCATTCCCCCGAGGTGGATTTGCCATCAACAATCATTTCATGTAGACACACTTTAGACATATCTTTGCGCATTGAGTCCCCGCTTTCCCACCTCTATATAAACCTCCCTCCCATTCCCCCATTCCCCCATCCGAGCCATCCTCTTCAATCTCATTTCTCATCAAACTCCCCATCGTGATGATGATGACCTCCTTATATGGCAGCCTTGTTCCTTTTTTTCTCCTCGCAGCACTGATGATGGCGCCTGTGAGCGAGAGTCGGAGGAGCTTTCGAGAAATTGTGCCGAAGTCGGGTAGTAGTCATGGTGAAAGTAAGGGCACCCAATGGGCTGTTCTAGTCGCCGGATCCAACGGTTATGAAAATTATAGGCACCAGGTGATCCCCACTCAAAATCAGCATTAGCTACCGCATATCATCATATTTTCATTGTATATGTATAAAATATGGTATGGAAAACTTGCTGACAGTACATACTTCCGTAATACATGAGCAGCACGAAGATTATATATATTTTTATATATATTGACCTGTGTTATGTGTGTCTATGTAGGCGGATGTGTGCCATGCCTACCAAATCCTTAAGGCAAATGGATTGAAAGATGAGAACATTATCGTGTTCATGTATGACGACATCGCCCGTAACAAGAACAATCCCACCAAGGGTATCATCATCAACAAACCCAACGGCCCCGATGTCTACCATGGAGTTCCCAAGGTCTTAGTTCAACACTCTTTATCTAGCTACTTTTTACATCCACTGTAAAGGAGGATCTATATTGAGGTGATTGATTTTCGACCCTAATTAACCAATAAGGTACTATCGTAGGATTACACCGGCGTTGCGACAACAGCAGCCAACTTGTATGCAGTCCTCCTCGGGAACAAGACGGCCCTTAGGGGGGGTAGCGGCAAGGTCTTGAATAGCGGCCCAAATGACCATGTCTTCTTCTATTACGCTGACCACGGGAGCACGGGACTAATGTCCATGCCTGTGGGGGGCTACGTATACGCGAACGACCTGATGAAAGTGTTGAAGCAAATGTATAAGGCGAAGAAATACATGAACATGGTGATATACATAGAGGCATGTGAGTCGGGGAGCATGATGCAAGGGTTGCTTCCCAAGGACATGGGGATCTATGCGACCACGGCATCGAATGCCGAGGAGAGCAGCTATGGCTACTACTGCCCTGGAGATTCTACTGACGGTGATCCCTCCAAGTACGACACTTGTTTGGGGGATCTCTACAGCATCGCTTGGATGGAGGACAGGTATTATTATGCCATTTCTCTATATTTGATAGTAACTGTACACGCACACTCGATCATAAGAAATGACTCTCTTTGGAAGGAAAAATAAAAAGCTAGCTAGATGAGCACACGCCTGTCTCTATATGAGGGGCATGATTTCTATGCCAATTGTAGAAGTAATAATTCCTTGTTCTCTCTGTTTCTGTCTCCATTAATCCGAATTTTGGGTGTGTGAGAACAGTGATGCCCACAATTTGGGGAAGGAAACATTGCAGGAGCAATACTTAGTAGTGAAGAAGAGGACCGATCGGTCCCATGTGATGCAATATGGGAACACCGTTCTTAGCCAGGCCTTCCTCTCTACTTACATGGGCCAAAGCACCAACAAAGTCTCTTCCGTTCCCTTGGAGGAGCTCTCTTCTTCGAAATCCTGGGCAGTTTCCCAACGAGATGCTAATTTGGTCTTTTTCCAACGCAAGGTCCGTCTCCATCACTGTTGATTCTGTTGCATATTAATTTATCTGTTCTGACTAGTAATTAAACAAAGAAATGTGATTCTTTTTAAATAGTGTTTCTTGCTATGTCTGTCTTGCCTCTTGATATTGGGACTCCTTGTTGATGACTACTTGAGGGTGGTTGTAGGTGCAAAAAGCTCCGAAAGGGTCTGCTGAGAGTGTAGAGGCACAAAAGAGACTGGACGAACAAATTGCTCGCCGATCACATATTGATCGCAGCATCAACCAAATTGTCAACCACCTCTTCGGAGGCTCCAGTGTCGCAAGCATGTTGACTGCTGTTCGACCTGGAGACCAACCTGTTGTTAATGACTGGGACTGCCTCAAGACATTTGTAATTCTCCGTGATCTCCTCATCAATTACTTGTCCGATCCATATATGATAGATGTGCATGTGCAGCTAATTTATCTCGTGAACAGTTTCTAATGTCGAATTTGTTCATTCTGATGTATAGGTGAGGACTTACGAGCAATATTGTGGACGCCTGAGCGAGTATGGAATGCAATACACAAGAGCCATGGCGAATATGTGCAACGCTGGAGTAGACAAGGATCGTATGGAAGCAGCTTCCATTCAAGCTTGTTCTGGAAAAGCAAAGTGAAAATGATTATTAGTGTCCTCATAATGCTTGTTTAAAGCTTTTGGATTACATATATGGAGTATATGTGCTGCTTCTAAGAAATTGGAATAATTTTACATTGGCAACCCCTCCATTTATCTTGTGAATGAATCAGCAATTTATGGGCCATTAGCGTCCAATCTTAAAATAGATCGATAATCAATAGAAATATCATAGTTATCTCTAACTTAAGAAAAAAATCATATAAACAAATTGCCACAGTAGACTTGTGGCAACACTAATCAGAGCTAGCATTTAAGCGATCACCTTGTTTTTTTCAAGAGTGGACTTAAGTAATTTGGAAAAAGAAAAAACTTTTGGGAATAAAGTGAGCGTCGTACAATACTTTTGACATTTTTAGTGTCCTTCTAACCCTTAAGGAAAATGGATTGAAAGATGAGAATATCATCATGTTCGTGTACGACGATGTCACCCATAGCAAGTATAATCCCACCAAGGGTATCATCATCAATAAACCCAATGGCGCTAATGCGTACGATAGAATTCCCAAGGTCATAATTTCAACACTCTTTATCTAGCTACTTTTTACATCCAGTTTATAGAAGGATGCATATTTGCGGGATACAATCCTAATTAACCAATTGGGTAATATTGCAGCATTTACACCATTGATGTGACCACAGCAGCCAACTTGTATGCAGTCCTTCTCAGGAACAAGACGGCCCTTAGTGGGCGACGGCAAGGTTTTGAACAGCGGCCCAAACAACCACGTATTCTTGCATTACATTGACCATGGGAGCTCATAACTAGTTTGCATGTATCACGGTCCGTGAATCATTCCGTATTCGTGACACTTGTGAGTGGTGCTTGGGATTATCGAGTGAAGAGTGAGGAGGTAGAGGGGACGAACACAACTGGTCCGTGGGAGTGACGTCAAGACAGTTGGTGCTAGGAGTTTTAGGATGGAAGGATTATATCATTTATGAGCTTTGAAGGCGGAGTTGGCCTCCTATGCACAAACTGGTTGGGAGCTGATGCCGCTCTCCCAACGAGGCCATGGCAGGTCGAAACCAGTTATTGAGCTTAAAGAGATCTGATATCTCACTTGATGGCTAGACGCTCGATCAAAGCTAAGCATGGTACAATCTCGTACAGAGAAGCTATTCACCATATTGTTCGCTAGAACAGCTATGAAGGAAGGCTGGCCTGGTGAATTCCGCTCGTCAGGCACCGCACGGGTCAATCTGTGGCCAAGGAAATTGTAGCCCGTGACACATGATATCAAAGCAGAAATCCTTCCAGTAAGTGGGTGAGTCAGAGAATCGGACTCCTCACTCCAATGTAGGTCGAACTGAGAAGTACTAGTGGTCTACCTAGTCTTACGAGGGCGAAGAGTGAATCGCCAAGGCAAAAGGTGCTCGGACAAAATGCGGCTCTCGACTAAACTTCTAGGATGACAATGGGGGCACTAGGAAGAGTTGGTTCCTCATCGAGCAAATAGTGAGTTAGAGAAGAATTGAATCATCGCTGAATGGGGATAACGTTCATGGATCGATTGGTGAATTCAAATAAGAGGTCTACTGCCATGTTTTCAATATTTGCTGGGGTCAAGATGCTTAGTAGGCAAAAATGGTGTTGCATAAAGGTGCGATTGGCGAAAAATGCCACATTTGCCAAAGAAAGTGCAGGTGACTTAGAATGGCCCGAACAGCTGAGATCAAAAGAGACTACCAATGAAGCAAAACTTGTTTTGTTGGGTAAGCATGACCATTCGATATGAAATCCCGAAAGTGGTGCATCAATGGTTAAGGGACGCAAGAAAGCGACAAAATAGAACGCAACAAGGGCGTTGCAAAATTGAGTGTGGGAGAATGTCACAATCCATGAATCCTCCTATACTCGTGACACTTGTGAATGGTGCTTGTAATTATCAAGTGAAGAGTGAGAAGGCAGAGAGAACGTACACAACTGGTCCGTGGGAGTGGCGTTAGGACAGTTAATGCTAGAAGTTCTAGGATGGAAATATTATATCACTTAGGAGCTCTGAAGGCGGGGTTGGCCTCCCATGCACAAACTGGTCAAGAGCTAATGCTGCTCTCCTAACGAGGCCATGGCAGGCCGAAATCAACTGTTGAACCTAAAGAGATCTAATATCTCACTCGACTCGGGTGTGGTACGATCTCGTATAAAAAAAGCTATTTACCGTATTGTTCGCTAGAACAGCTATAGAAGGAAGGCTGGCTTGGCGAATTCTGCTCATTAGGCACCACACCGGTCGTTCCACGACCAAGGAAACTGTCGACCCATGACACTTGCACTGTGGGGGACAACATATGCGCAAACAACCAAATGAACATGCTAAAGTAAATGTATAAGGGGAAGAAGTACATGAACATGGTGATGTACATAGGGGTGTGTAAGTCGGGGAGCATGCTACAAGGGTTGTTCCCCAAGGACATGGGTATAGAAAAGAATAAAGATGTGAAAGAAAAAAAAAATGTTAAATTTTAAATATAATTTGATATCTATTAAAAGAAGAATAAATCAAGCTATTTATAAGATTTTCTTTATAACTATTCTAAGATAATATATCAATTAAGGGTAAAAGAACAACCCAAGTGTCAAAACTTGACACAAAAAGATACTTAAATACCAAAAATTAAGAAAATGTGTCACACCCCAATCCTCCGATCACGTGCCTATCCCTTCTTGATCGATTAAATAGCAACGTCCTAGGATGCATCGCTGACTCATTCATTTTAATACGCATGCAAAACCATATAAATAATCCCTAGACAATAAAATAATGAGATAGGAAAGTAGGGCTATATTTTTCAAACCTTTAAAAAAAAAAAAAACACACACACACACACACATACAACCACACTTTTATACAGTGCAACTCATATAGTATATATTACAATACTATAACAAAAGTTAGGTCCTCACAACACAGGGTTTGCAAAATAGGGATGAGGTTTCAATCCTCATCTAGATCCTCCTCTAGGTCCTCATTGGGATCCTCCTCGACAATCTCTCATTCTTCCATGCTCCAATTGGAGTCCTTTGCTGAGCACTCTAGAGAGTCAAGATCATCACCAAGCTTAGGATCCTTTGCATCCACCACCAATCCACTCTTAGGATCCGTTGTCCCCTTCTCGAACGCTACCTCTAAAACGTACAGAGGTACATCAGATTCCGATACATGGCCCACCCTTCGTCCATCATTGTAATGGTGATACCACGATCGGTATTTGTGGGGCACCTTTTGGGGTTCACCCATATCAACCCAGATGCTGGGTTTCACTAGTACATATTCCAAGCCTTTAGGGTAATGGCATATCGGAATGTGATAACTTATCTTAGTGATTTTCTCGGTATACCAAAATGCTCGGGAGGAGGTGGAGGTGCTGACATCTAGGAACCTAAAATGTTGTCCCACAACGGAATGAGACTATGTCTCGCCAAAGTCTACCCTCCTAAGACTTGATTAAGAAGCAAATACATCATAAGGCTGCCTAAACACACCACGGGTCAAAAAACTTACATTGGTCTCAGTTTCATCCTACAAATCAATATCATTTACAGATGCCTCAAATCACATCAATCAATCAATTCATAACATCATATCAAATCATTAATCAATCGACCTAGTCGATTACATGTCATCACAACCATCTCATGGTCGACCCATTCAATAGTATCTATAAGTCCACCCATAATAGGATTACTCGCTCTAAGCTGATAAATAGATAGTATAGCTCTTGCTAAGCTGATAAATAGTGTACTGCTCTCGCTAAATTGACATATCTCATACAAGCTGATATAGCACATTAATAATGCTCTCTCTCTCTCTAAGCTAATCATATTACTCTTGATAGGCTGATTAGATATACTACTCTTACTAAGCTGACATATCAGAGCCCGTAGGTTGATATAGTGTATCAGTATATTACTCGCAATCTAAACTAACATATCACATGTAGGTTGATATAGTATACCACCCCAACCAATTAATCAATTCGTCATTTTTATCATACCCGATAAAAATAGACATGTGTGGGTACACAATCGATTTTAGCTAAAATATAATAATTTTACTTTTTCAACATCCCACAAGTTTCAACAGCCCATAGCATATTTTTGGCGCTGTAAACTGATGCCCGGTAATTTTTCAATTAATTACCAAAATTAATTAATTTAAGAATAAAATCATAAAATCACAATTAAATCAATTCAGCACAATTTAGAGCTCAAATAAATAAATAGACTATATCACAATAACCAGCATAAAATTCCAGTCATTGGCTATCACAGTCCAATTTTCAGAAAATAAATAAATAATTAAATAATTATAGAAAAAATTAAATAAATGTCAATAATTCCAACTTAAGCACGTAATGCCTAATTGGATGCCGAAACAGACCCGGAAAAATTCAAGACTCGTTAAATAAATACTAGAGTTTATTTACTTGCTAATTACACTAACTATTCACCTAACATGCATCGACAAATAATTAAATTCATTAATCTAATCTAATCTAACAACTTAATCCATCTTAACCTAAACTAATCAACCATTAAGCGTGATTAATCTATTAAGCGAGGATTAGTAAGTAAAAATCACTTGCTCGACGATCCAGTCGATGCAAAATGATGGGGACACGACGAGGCTCACTTCTCTCCAAAGAGAGCCTAACTTTCAGGGTTGAGATCAACCTCAAAACGAGCCAAACCTGAGCTGGAAACCCACTAGTTTTGTTCTTTGTTCTTACTGAAATAGAGGAAAACAATGGCTAGTTAAGGCGAGCAGAGATTGGGGAAGGTTGAAGGGGCCAAGCCGGACCTAGGCGGGGACTCACGGTGGTCGGAGGAAAATCTAGCAACCTCCACGCAGCCCTAGCAGCACCATAGATGGCAGGACACAAGGCTAGAAGCAGCAGGAGACGTCGCGGTCGCACGGTGGAGGTGGAGCAGCGACGGCGCGCGAGGATGGCGAACGGTGGTCCGACGGTGGCAAGCGGTCCCAGCGGCGTGTTGGCTAGTTGCGGCTTCTCCTCTGGATTTTTTGGTCTTTGCACAGCAACTTCGATGGCGGAGGATGAAGGCTTGGATGGTAGATGAGGGAGAGAGGGAGAGAGGGAGAGAGGGAACTAGAGGGGGCCACAAGCCTTATTATCTCTTCCATGGTCCCCTTGACCATCTACCACCACTAGCAGTCTTCCTTGACCTCAAATCAGCCACCAAGACTCATCTTAGGACACTTGAAATGGTCTAAAAGCCCTAGGCAATGGAGAGTTACGAATTTCAAACATTTCTCCCTCAATTTGACACTGATCCTTCTCAACTCAACACAATTTCGCCTCAATAAATTCAATTGACACATCTTCGATAAAATTGGTATTTTTCCTCGCTAATTGATCCCACTTGCTTCCCAATTTCGCAATAAAAAATGGTCCTTGACTTTTTCTGGACAAAAATGGCTTTAGGACAACTTTTTCCAGTCTCGGTTTGTAGAAAAATCTTCCGAGACTGAGTCGACGCTCCTAAAATTAATTGTGACACAACAGAACTTTCAATTTTTGAAATCGAACTCAAATTCGCGGTTAATTTCACTCAGGGGCGTTTTTAGTGTGACCTAGGCAACCGGGTAACTTTCATAAATTTTTAGTGCAAATAACCCATGGTCAATTTTCTTCAAGTCACAATGAACCCACTCGATGCATTGACAATAAAAATCTCGAGGATTCAAATACGAACACAGGGTACCAAAACAATAGAAAAATCAGTTTAATGCTAGCTGATGAGAATTTTCCAAATTAGTAGAGTCACCTATGTTTAGCCACACATCTCAGAACCCATTTTCAACCAAAACCTCACAATCTCTCTCTTCCCTCTTGAACTTTAAAAAAATATTTATTATAAAAATCAAAATTATAATTATTTTTTATTTTAATTTTCTTTTCTTTTTCTTTCCTTTTTATTTTATTTTATTTCTTCTTCCTCCTTCCGGTGGCCGGCATGGCGATGGCCGACAACTGGCCAGGTGAGCCTCAAACTCGCCGATGTCCAACAAGGCTCGAGCCTCGCCAATTTGGTGAGACTTGAACTCGCCAGCGTAGGGCGAGGCTCGAGCCTCGCTAGATCCGGTGAGGGGCAAGCTCCAGCTCGCTGGATTTGGCGAGGCGAAGGCTTCGCCGACGTTCGGCGAGGCTCGAGCCTCGCCGATCTAGCAAGCCTCGAGCTTGCCGGCGTTGGCGAGCCGAGCAAGTTCAAGGCTCCCTTATGGTCGGTCGCCGGTTGTTGTAATGGCTGGCGGCTGGCCAAAGAGAAGAAGAAAAAAAAAAATAAAAGAGAAAAATAAAATTAAAAATTATATTCTTAAAAAATAAAAATAATTAAAAATAATGTTTAAAAATAAAAAATAATTATAATTCGATTTTTTGAAATAATTATTTTAAAAATTATCAAAATTGTCCATTAAATTTGTTTTGTATAAAATTATTTTAGCAATGCCATTATATGTGTGTGTGTGTGTGTGTATATATATCTATATATTCTTTGGTTTAGTTAAATGGGTTGAGTATAAATCGAGTCAGATATGGGTAAAAAATTTTGCACTACAATAAATGGGTCATAAACGGGTTAAATTAATCAATTTGGGTCGGACCATTTATGACCCGTCCCACCCGTTTAACGGGTCTAATATTAACCCAATTTAGACGAGGTTTTCTATAAACGGGCCTAACAGCACCTTTGTCGGCTCTTGTTGTAACAGCACATTGGTAGTTTGTTCAATCCATTGTCAATGCACTTGACCATCTTGCCCTCAACGCAGAGATGACTATCTAGCTTGATTACCGATTGGTAAGTTAGGCCTATAAGGAATGTTCCCTAAATTTGGTGGAATTGCCTCACCAAATGGTCCTATGTTATTGACGTTTGGCATTAGTCCAACAAGCTTAACATTTTCCACATTTGGCATAAGCAATTTTTGTTGAACATTTTGATGTGCCAAATTGTTATTATTATTTTTATTTGGGTTAGCATGAGTAGGACTAACTTGACTATTTCCATTAGTGGGCCTAACCATGTTTACATTGCCCTTGTCTAGAAGTTTCAAGTCTTTGTAGAAGTCTCACTAGTAGTGGAATTACTTGGCCCAAATGCCAACGTTATGATACTAAGCAAAAGTTGCGGGAACATACCCAATAACTGCTGGATTTCCATGTACTGGAGATGGCTGATGGGATAAGCCTTGCCTGGAGATGAAAATCGTCGACAGCATTGATGATCATCAGCCTAATGACATTGGAAATGTGCATCACCACATGGTTAGACGCGTCGTTTTGTTGTTTCTCAAACAATCTCTTCATGGTGGTCACCATAACTAGATTTGGCTCCATTTCTATCCTCTACTACTCGGTGGGATGCCTTGGAATGTCGACATTCCCACTTGGGTTTTGCTTTGCCGCTACTTGGGTGGTTGACGATTTGATAGAGATAGCCCTATCTTTACCATTTCGACTGGTTGTTGCCGACTGCATTGTCAAGGTCTTGCTGATTCCTAATTCTTGCCATTTCACTTCCTAAAATCGATACACGGTGGTCTCACCGGGCATGCCAAAAAGATGTTATACTAGATATTGGGATTTTTCCAATTAGTGAAAAACCTCTCACCCAAGGTTGATCTTTGATTTTATTTTTATTTTTTGTGAGTTCAGTGGCAATTTGGACAAGAGTTGAATTGCATAATAAGGATGAATAACAATGAAAAGGGAAAAGAACCGCAAATACTAGAAAGTGGAAATATAATGATAAATTAGAAATACATAGAGAATTTGTTCTTTATGATCTTAGTCCTCTTTAGTTTTTACATTCACTACTCACTAAACAGCTGCCTACAAGCAATTAATACTCTACATGCAGCTACAAGTAGTTACAATTGCAATTCTACAATTTTAGGCCCCATTGACTCGCATCAACCTTATTCATAAGCAGTTACAACTCAAATGCCATTGAGTTCAACTGTCAATCGATATTTAACTTCAATATGGATCTTCACTTTGTCTCATTTCTTCATTTCCCTGCATCCAACACTTGGGCAAATTTCCTATAAAATTGGTCATATATTGGTTTTATCATTCAATCGATATATCCATCAACCATTGTGTATCGATAACTATACTTTATGGTCACTGATAATCATTATTCATAGTTATCGATTAAACTCAACATAGTCGATAATGACATTATATAATTGCGTTGATTGTCAAATCACTTGTTGATAGCCATATTGATCTTATCAAGGAGCTCTATGTTCGAACAAATCAACTTCAGATTGATAATAAAGCGTCGGTCATTTTTCTGGTGTCAGCAAATACTCAACTTATACAAAACTGCTTGGTTTCTTTGTCGTTCACTCGATGCACTTTCTTGGGAGCCGAATAACATTCAGCAATTACAATTGTCAACTTCTCGTGATTTTAACCAGAATAATTCGATGACATGATTTTGGCGAAGGAGAGGATTTGCCAGTCGGCTTGAACTGGTTATTATCCAGAGGGCCCAATTAATACTTCAAAGGCACGCCATGTGGTGTGTTTCAAGTTTCAACTCAACAAAATCGAGCCCCTTAGCATTTTGTGGATCTTCTTTTATCAAGTTATCAGGCATGGGCTACCCAGCCCAATGCCTGGAAGACGTATATTTATGTGTGTTTAAATATAGTAAGGGATTATGGAACAGACCATAATAGTCTGAGATAAGTATGCTATCCCACCAAGACGGCCATCATGCCTTTCTTTAGGGATTGCCTTTTAGTCTCCAGGCATCATGCATCTATTCCATAATGGCTTGAGGTTTCAGAAGTGTTTTCATATCCATAGGAGGTCCACGAAGTGATAAGTAGAGAGTATACTCACACCTGGAATTTCTTGTCCTGGGGGAAAGGAAAAAGGAATTCAGGAAGCCATGAAAGGAGTGTGTAGAGTGTGTCCGTTGATAAGATTACACCTCATTGGGAAGGGTGTGTACAAATCAACAATGACATGAATTAAACTTCAATTTTTAGTCAATTGTTTTTGGAGACAGCTGCTTCTAAAAGTGAAAGGAGGGTACGCAAGCCAGCAACGTAGAAGAAGTAAGAAAGTGCAAGAGGAAAAGTTTTCGGTGGCCGCCTTCGAGAAATGACAGGTCAAGTCAACCCCAAAAAAGCCAAACCGGACAACACGGAAGGCAATCTCTCAGGACTATTCAATCAATCACGCAGTCTGAGCTACTAGAATATGAACAAGAAAAGGCACAGAGAGACTCGGGGGGTCCACTTGAATATGAAAAATTCAAGACATTAACTTTGAATATGCAATATACCATTCTTCCTATCGTACCCCACCCGTCCGCCGTAGGGGTCTCACACTGTCTCTTGATACTGAGAAAACGACTTGCCGGAAAGCTTCCAGTATTATGTATATATTGGTTGCTTTTTCTCAACCCTCGTCCGATTAAGTCATTCTCCCACGGGAAGCATTCGAGGATTAAAGAAGTTGATTCTTTCTGGTAGCCAGTCCAGTAGTGGTCTTCTAAAGCTGAGAGAAGGATGCGAAGGAGACCACCCTCTCATGCTGCAGGAGATGCTCCTATATCTTATGAAAATGGCAGGCCACGTCTTTGCAGGGTCAATACCTAAATGACGAAACGCGTTACTGCCTAACGAATTGGACTGAGGTTTAGTATTCGAACGTGATCGCAGGGGTAATACCTTCTTTTTGACCATCTGGAATGGGGTTTGCCATTTAGGTGTGAAGTGGAATCACCCCCTTGTATACTCTCATCCGCTAGTTTTGCCGCAATTGTTTTTGTCCTGGGGACTTGACACATCTTGTCCACATCTCCACCACCTTTGTCAAGTCTTTCACATTTGTGAGATCGGTTTGTTTTGGTGAAAATAAAAGCTAAAGAGGAAAAAAAATATATATTTTTGCTTTTTCATGAAAATCAAGAATTTTAATCTAAAATTTCAAAATCTATAAAATATCATCTGTTAATTTGCATATCTACCTCTATATTGTACGAAAACTTCAAATTGTGTCGGATATGAAAAAGTCCAAATGAATGAGCAACATGATTTCGACTGAGTAGAAGTAAAAAGTAAAACTCAATCGGGACATGCCTAAAACATAATTTTATTTTGTATTATACATGTATATATATAGAAGATCCACATACTAAATTATAAGAGGAATTGCTTAGGAGATTGTCAAGTGCTTTATTGGATGGTCATTGCTCTCGTGCAAAAAACGTTCTTCTCAATTATATCAAAGAATCAAAAAGTCCAACCCACAACGGAAACCATGCAATTCAAAAGGAAGTTCTCATTAGAAAAGTTGGTTGTGCGATCTTTTAATGATGCGACCATGGGGTCGTTGGCAAGCAAAACCCAATCCAAGGGTTTGATTACATAGAGCGCAAACGATAATCATTCTCGCCGCCGCCAATCAGCGACCACCGGCTGCCACCGCCATTGATCACCACTGGCTGCGGCAGTGGCGGCCGGTGACTAGCGGCAACGGCAAATTGCAGCCAACAACAACGAATGAACAACCAACTAATAGTAAGGACAAACAACGAAAAGAATTTTTATTTCTCAATTTTATTTCAGAAATAGAAAAATTTAAAAAAAATTACTTATGATTTTGTTCTAAACCTCTTTTTGGAGTAGATCTATTCAAAAATAGAAAAATGAAATAGTTTTACTAAACTAATTTCTATTTTAGGAACAAGTCTAGAATAGAAAAATAGTTCTAAAACAAAAATAGAATAGTTATCATTCATGCTCTTAGTCTCAATCTAAAGAAAAGCACCTAAAACTCTAGTTGATAAAATCATTACATATTAAATCGTCCATTCATCTAATAGTTTAAGTTTTTAGAATAAATGATAGTGGTCTTACAAAAATCTCACACTAGTGTTGAGAGATAGGGAGCACCTTCATGGACCTATGATTAAATCCAGCATTATATTTGCAATTTTTAAGTTGTAAACCCCTACAATATCATAGGCCTACCAAATAAACGAACAAGAGACAAATTGTGTCTATAAGGCAAATATATGTATATATAACCTGAAGGTGTTGTGCTGTGAGAGCAAACTCTGGAATAAGCGGCAAGGATATACATATGAACCAAATGATAAATTGAGATGAGAGGATGAGTCAGGAATGTTTAGGGAAATCTTCCTTCTTCTTTTTTTTTTTTTGGTCGAAAGGGAAATCTTTCTATTTGCTACATGCAATTCTGCAAGAAATCGTAATTTGGTCCAAAGCTGAGATATAGTGCGAAGTTGTACTTCATGTCTACTTTAAGACCCAGGTTTGCGTTGATGCTTCTTGGGATCTCATTGTCCCACGAGTCGCTCTATGTCCCTCCACTTTGTCTACTGCGCAAATTGCTCCGTCAAGTGCGTCTTGACTAATCTCCATCCTCCAAGATATTATTTATCAATAGCTTAATTATCTACGACAGACACGTCGTTTTAAGCGCAAAAATTACCGTGGAAAAGGCGCACGTAGGAAAGGAAGGAATTTATTGACTACTTTTGACTTGTTGAGTAATCCTTTAATACCCAGAAAATGAGAAAAAAAAAATGAAGCATTAAAGAAACTATCCAATGAATGGCGAGAGACGATGGCGTTGGAGGAGGAGAATTTGGAACGGGTAGAGTAGAGCCTACGGGGAGACTGATGGGTTACCAATGAAAATCCATGCGGTGCACTGGACGTATCATTCAAGTCTTTCGTGGAATGGGGTCAACGCATTCCCCCGAGGTGGATTTGCCATCAACAGTCATTTCATGTAGACACACTTTAGACATAACTTTGCACATTGAGTCCCCGCTTTCCCACCTCTATATAAACCTCCCTCCCATTCCCCCCATCCAAACCATCCCCCTCAATCTCATTTCTCATCAAACTCTCCATCGTGATGATGACCACCTCCTTATATGGCAGCTTTGTTCCTTTCTTCCTCCTCACAGCACTGATGATGGCGCCTGTGAGCGAGAGTCGGAAGAGCTTTCGAGAAATTGTGTCGAAGTCGGGCGGTGATCATGTTGCAAGTGAGGGCACCCGATGGGCTGTTCTAGTCGCCGGATCCAACGGTTATGAGAACTACAGGCACCAGGTGATGCCCCACCCAAAATCAGCATTAGCTACTGTATATGTATAAAGTATATTATGGACAACTCGCTGGCTGTACATTCTTCCGTACTACATGAGCAGCACGAAGATTATATGCATAATGAACTGGAATGACCTGTGTGATGTGTGTCTATGTAGGCTGATGTGTGCCATGCCTACCAAATCCTCAAGGCAAATGGATTGAAAGATGAGAACATCATCGTGTTCATGTACGACGACATCGCCAATAACGAGAATAATCCCACCAAGGGTATCATCATCAACAAACCCGACGGCCACGATGTCTACAATGGAGTTCCCAAGGTCTTAGTTCAGCACTCTTTTTCTAGCTACTTTATACGTCCACTATATAGGAGGGTGCATATTGGAATGACCGATTTCCGACCCTAATTAAACAATTGTGTAATATTGTAGGATTACACTGGTGACGCGACCACAGCAGCCAACCTGTATGCAGTCCTTCTTGGGAACAAGACGGCCCTCAGCGGGGGCAGCGGCAAGGTTTTGAACAGCGGCCCAAATGACTACGTCTTCTTCTATTACGCTGACCACGGGAGCACGGGACTAATGTCCATGCCTGTGGGGGATGACATATACGCGAACGACCTGATGAAGGTGCTGAAGCAAATGCATCAGGCGAAGAAGTACATGAACATGTTGATATACATAGAGGCATGCGAGTCGGGGAGCATGCTGCAAGGGTTGCTCCCTAAGGACATGGGGATCTATGCGACCACGGCGGCCAACGCCAAGGAGAGCAGCTATGCCTACTACTGCCCTGGAGATTCCACTGACGATGATCCCTCCAAGTATGACACTTGTTTGGGGGATCTCTACAGCATCGCTTGGATGGAGGACAGGTATTATTATGTCATTTCTCTATATTTGAAAGTAACAGTACGCGCACATTCGATTATAAAATGCAAAAGGAAGAAGTGACTCTCTTTTAGGGGGAAAGAAAAGTAGCTAGATGAGCAAAAAAACAAGATAAGCACCTGTGTCGGTCTCTATATGAGGGGCGTGATTTCTTTGCCAAATGTACATGTACTCATTCTCTGCTCTCTGTTTCCGTCTCCATTAATCCGAATTTGGGTGTGTGAGAGCAGTGATGCCCACGATTTGGGGAAGGAAACATTGCAGGAGCAATACTTAACGGTGAAGAAGAGGACCAATTTGTCCCACGTGATGCAATATGGGAACACCGCTCTCAGCAAGGCCGTCCTCTCTACTTACATGGGTCGGCGCTCCGAGAAAGTCGCTTCCATTCCCCTGGACGAGCTCTCTTCTTCAAATTCCCGGGCAGTTCTTCAACGCGATGCTGATTTGATCTTTTTCCGACGCCAGGTCTGTCTCCGTCACTGTTGATTATGTTGCATATTAATTTATCTATTCTGACTGGTAATTAAAAAAGGAAATGCGATTCTTTTAAACTAGTGTTTCTTGCTATATGTCTGTTTTGCCTCTTGATATTGGGACACCTTGTCGATTGACCACTTGAGAGTGATTGTAGGTGCAAAAAGCGAAAGGGTCTACTAAGAGTGTGGAAGCACAGAATAGACTGGACGAACAAATCACTCACCGATCACATCTTGATCGCAGCATCAAACAAATTGTCAACCACCTGTTCGGAGGCTCCAATGTCGCAAGTATGTTGACTACTGTTCGACCTGGAGACCAACCTGTTGTTGACGATTGGGACTGCCTCAAGACATTTGTGAGTCTTCATGATCTCCTCATCAATTACTCGTCCGATCCACATATGATACATGTACATGCACAGCTAATTTATCTCATGAACAGTTTCTAATGTCAAAATTTGTTCATTCTGATGTATAGGTGAGGACTTACGAGCAACATTGTGGACGCCTAAGTGAGTACGGAATGCAATACACAAGAGCCATGGCAAACATGTGCAATGCTGGAGTAGACAAGGATCGTATGGAGGCAGCTTCTATTCAAGCTTGTTCTGGGAAAGCAAAGTGATAACGATGATCAGCGTCTCCGTGATGCTCTTATGTAACGTTTATGGAGATTATGTGCTCCTTCAAAGAACTTAGACTAAATTTACGTTTACAAACCCTCTAGATATCTCGTGAATGAATCAGCAAGTCAAAATGCTGAAAGTTTGTGGCAAAATATGTCAGAATCTTTTCAGATCATTAATGATATGGTCAGTCTTTTGTTTAGCAAATATCGTGGATCGTCCTTACGACACTTGTAGTTAGATACGTACCATATCTTTTTGAACCCCATTAACCCAAGCGAGACGACTGGATGATCGTACCACTAGACCGATGGATCACAATTAATTCTTTTTAACTCTGCGTATATGAATATCTAGAAGGGGAATTGTTTAAAAAATTATCAACTCATCACACTTTTATCAATTCAATCATAAATCTTTTAATTGTACTAATTAAATTAGAAATCTTTTCTCATTTTACCGTTTGAGTTCATCCAACTAATTTTGGTAAAACAATCGCTGACGTGCATATTAATCGTCATATATGACTGACATAAATAATTTTAATATTTTAATATTTTTTCCTTTTTCTTTCTTTAGTTTTCTTTCATTTTTAAGGGCCACCAAGTAAGGTCCGGCAACCCCCGCCGACCAATGGACAAGGGTGACAACCCTCATCCAATGGTCAATGAAGGTTTTTTGCCCTTGCACACGGCCAACGAGGGCTAGCAAGCAAGGGCAACGAGCCCCCACCGGATGGCTAATAGGGGTCGTTGGGCCATTATGAGGAAAGATACGACACACATGACTGAGAGCACATGGTTAAATGAATTGAAATTGGAGGAAGATTTGGTCACCAGCCAGGTGGACAACGTGGGCAATGGCAGGATTAAAAAGAAAGGAAAGAAAATTGCGATCAATCCATTCGGCCATGCAAAGGTATATCTCATACTTGCCGAAGAGCAAAAAGATAATATATGATTATTCTTCAGAAGGAAAGAAGGATTGCAAGAGAGAAAAAGAGGGTAGGCCTACAAAGATATGTGAAGATCTTTGTTCACAGGGCAGGAGGCTGAGAACACACGCTGCACAATACAGAGAAAAGAGACGGCCACAAAAGATAGAGAGACATACGCAATAGAACAGACACGGTTTGCAGGAGGGGAAGACATGATCTTAGAGAGGGCGAGTTCCTACCGCCGTGCACTTCCCGCTCCGTGCTCCGCACTCCTCACGGCTGGACCGCACGGGCAACCGTACATCCTGAAGCTTCCACTCTCTGTTTCGCCCTCCGCATTTGGCGTCCTCACGTTCACAAGACATAACACCTGTTGTTTGATCGGCGTCGCAGCGGAAGCGGATCGTATATTTGCAATTATGTCGGGAGCTATAGAAATCGATCGAAATAAAACGAGGAACAATAAAAGGACAAGGACACCAGAAATTTACGTGGTTCGGTCCGAATGTCGGAACCTACGTCCACGGGGAGAGCCAGCAAAACAATCCACTATAAATCGGAGAATTACAGGATTACAATCACACATACACTCAAGTGTTTCCCAGTCCTACTTTATACCCGATACCCACGGTGTTTAACAAAATAAACCAATGGACTCAACTTCCGCACAAAACCTCTCTGAGCTCAAGCCTCGCACTCTCTCTCTCTCGAGCTCTTTTCTCTCGCTCACTACGAAGCTCTTTTCTTTTCGCAGCTTGCCGAGCTCCAGACGTCTTCCCCTTTTTATTGGTTGAAGGGAAGGAAACAGAATAATATTGTGCTTCAGAGTTGTCAGGCGCCGATCTTCAAAGCATGAGCCACCATGCAGTTAATGAGAGCATGTGAGCGGAAGAACAATATGCACTGACACACGTAGAACTTCTGCCTTCTCTCTTTCTTTAATAATAATAAAATAAGAGAAGCCCACAATCGTTGAACAAAAAGAGAGGGAGAGAGTTTGGCGCCTATGAGATAGTCTTCTGAAGCCACATGTGTTGACCAAGTTTTCTACGTGCATGGCCATGTGCATGCATTTAATGGCGTAGAAGAAATTGGACAAACAAATCTTCAGGAATCATGCTGACATCGAGCAGGGCCACAAAAATCAACACACGCATTTGTGGCCTCCATTTCCAGCGTGCGTAAAGGAGCGAGGGCGGGATTCCTTCGGCTTGTATCTTGCACCATTTTTTTTTTTCATCAAATGCTCCGCACACGTTTTTTCTCATTTCAATATGTAAATGTTTTACGTATCGGGTATCGTATAATGGATTCAAACTTGAGACATAATCTAACAATTCTCCACCTTGGCTCGACGTTTGAAGCCAAGTTATAGTGATTATTTTCCATGCTCGGCTCTCCCAACGCCCCGATGGGCGCTCATACTCTACAGACGCCAATCGAGCTCATACAGAGCTCGAGCTTTGCTGAAGGAACATGCTTCGTCATCATATCTGCTGGGTTCTCCGATGTTGCTATTTTCTTCACAACAATTTTACCCTTCGCTATGACATCTCGGATGAAATAATATCTGATGTCGATATGTTTTGTTCGCTCATGATATATTGGATTGTAAGCCAAATATATCGCACCTTGATTGTCACAATGTATGGTGACACTTTTCTGCTCTAGTCCAAGGTCCGAGAGCAAACCTCTTAACCATATCGACTCCTTTGCAACAAAAGTTAGTGCCATGTACTCTGCCTCAGTCGAAGACAATGCAACATCATCTTGTAAAGATGTTTTCCAACTTATTGCACCACCTGCTAGCGTAAACACGTACCCTGCTAGCGATCTGCGATCATCCAAGTTACCGGCGTGATCTGAATCCACGTACCCTGTGGTCTCATTGCCATTGATGTTCCTCCGATACATAATGCCAACGTCTGCTGTCCCCTTTAGATATCTGAGGATCCATTTCATGGCTTCCCAATGTGTCTTACCTGGGTGCTTCATGTAACGGCTGACAACACTTACGGCCTGTGAAATGTCAGGTCTAGTACATACCATGGCATACATAATACTACCAACTGCACTAGAATAAGGAACATGGGACATATGTTCCTCCTCCTCCTCAGTTTGCGGTGATAACTTTTCAGAAAGTTTGAAATGTGCGGCTAAAGGGGTACTTACAGATTTTGCTGACTGCATATTGAAACGTGCCACGATCTTCTCAATGTATTTCCTTTGAGACAAACGCAACGTTCCTGCAGCTTTGTCACGCAAAATTTCCATACCTAATATTTTCTTAGCAGCACCTAATTCTTTCATTTCAAACTCAGCACTCAACTACCGCTTCAACACATCAATATCAGACATATGTTTAGCTGCTATTAACATATCATCAACATATAATAGCAAATAAATCAAAGACCCATTCTCCAATCTCCTAAAATAAACACAACTATCAAACTGGCTTTTTGAATAATCTTGACTAGTCATGAAAGCATCAAAACGCTTATACCACTGTCTAGGAGATTGTTTCAATCCATACAAGGATTTCTTGAAGCAAACATGGTCTTCCTTACCGGAATAGCAAATCCCTCAGCTGCTTCATGTAAATTTGTTCCTCCAATTCACCATGAAGAAATGCCGTTTTCACATCTAGCTGCTCCAGCTCAAGATCCTGTGCAACAACTAAGGCAAGTAATACACGAATAGAGGTATGCCTTACCACAGGAGAGAATACTTCATTGTAATCAATGCCCTCTCGTTGAGTATACCCCCTCGCAACAAGTCTCGCCTTAAACCTGGCTGCCTCTACATCGGGAATGCCTTCTTTCCGTTTGTAGACCCATTTGCATCTAACAATTTTCTGACTTTTGGGTACTTTGACCAACTCCCATGTCTGATTCCGATAGAGTGATTCTATTTCTTCACTCATAGCCTCTAGCCACTGTGATGACTCAGCACTAGCCATCGCCTCAGAATAGGATGAAGGCTCATCCATCTCCACCTCATCACCTACAGTTAAAGCATAGGCAATATCAGAATAACCATAACGTACCGGTGGTTTAATTTGCCTTCTTTGTCTGCCCGTGGCTATGTTGTGTTGTGGCTCTGCTGGTTGTTCAGTATCACCGTCTTCAAGAATTGTGGCCTCATCAGCAATCTCTTCCTCTGTTACCTCTGAGGTCTTTGGAGACTCCGCTTGAATCTCCACCTCACTTCTGACACCATGATCCATTTGCTCTGCTGGTTGAGTCTCAAGACTCTTCTTTTGAAGCATTGCAGTCTCGTCAAAGATCACGTCTCTACTGATTAGAAAACCGGATGATCTGGGATCAATGCACCACAGCCGGTAGCCTTTCACCCCTTGTGCATAACCCAGAAATATGCACTTCTTCGCCCTCGGCTCAAGCTTACCATCTCTCGCATGAGCATACGCAGGACATCCGAATATTCGTAATCCGGAGTAATCAACAGGTTTCCCCGACCATACTTCCTCAGGAGTCTTCCACTCGATAGCAGAAGATGGAGATCGATTAACCAAGTAACATGCCATATTAATTGCTTCGGCCCAAAATTCCTTACCCAATCCTGCGTGCGAAAGCATGCACCGAGCTCGCTCGAGTAGAGTTCTGTTCTTCCGTTCTGCTACGCCATTCTGCTGTGGTGTCCCGGGAACTGTGCGGTGTCTCACAATCCCTTCCTTTTGGCAGAACTCGGTAAAGTCCTTACCACAGAACTCCATGCCATTATCAGTTCTTAGACACTTGATTTGTTTACTTGACTGCTTCTCAATCAATGCCTTAAAATTCTTGAACTGATCAAATACCTCGGATTTGTGCTTCAGGAAGTACACCCATACCTTCCTTGAGTAATCGTCGATGAATGTCAGCATATATCTGGCACCTCCTTTCGATGGGACTGGAGACGGTCCCCAAACATCTGAATGAATGTATTCGACTGGTTGCTTGGTCGAATGTAGAGCTGTACCGAATTTAACACGACGCTGCTTCCCGAAAATGCAGTGCTCACACAGGTCCAGCTTTCCTGTCTTCTGACCTTTCAGCAACCCCTTCTCACTCAGCATCGTCATACCTGCCTCACTCATGTGTCCCAATCGCATATGCCATAATTGAGTCAAATTTGAGTCTGACTCACCTGATGAAACTGCAGCAACTCCGGTCACGGTTTCTCCTAGTAAATGATAGAGAGAATTCGCCTTCTTCCCTTTCATCACTGTTAGGGCACCTCGAGAGATCTTCAGCACTCCACCTTCAGCTGTGTATTTGCACCCGAGGTCATCGAGTGTTCCCAAAGAAATAAGGCTCTTCTTGAGCTTCGGTACGTGCCTTACGTCTGTCAACGTCCGTTCTACGCCATCGTGCATTCGGATCCGAACTGTTCCTATCCCCACAACCTCGCAAGCTGCATTATTCCCCAAAAGAACTCTACCACCATCTGCAGTCTGGTAGGTAGTGAACCAGTTCTTGTGAGGAGTCATGTGATAGGAACATCCAGAATCTAGCACCCATTCGTCTTCTGACGAACTCGTAGATACACATAGGACAGCCTCGGCATCACTGGTACTCTCCTCGGCAACATTCGCCACACTGCTTGTGGCATTTTGCCAAACGCCTTTATTTCTTAGCTTTGGACAATTTCTCCTTATGTGCCCCTCCTCGTGACATTCGAAGCACTTCACGCGACCTTTTGATTTTCTATGTCGCGACTTCGACCTGCTTTTGCTTTGGCTTGTTCTTTGGGCCTTCGATGTTGGTCTCTACCTCGAATCACCAGTCCACGCGCTACATCTTGCGCTAGACTGTCATCACGCAATTTTCTTTGCCACTCCTTTGAAAACAGGGCAGATTTTACCTCCTCTGAGGTAATCGTAGTACGCCCCTGTAACAAGGAGTCGGTAAAGTGCTCCCATGACTCCGGTAAAGACGCCAATAACATCATGCCTTGTTCTTCATCATCTAAAATCTTGCCAACATTCTTCAAGTCCATCATGAGTTTATTAAACTCATCTAGGTGGGATCTAATGGACGTACCTTCAGTATATCGAAACTGGAACATTCTCTTCAGCATATATAAGCGATTGTTTAAACCCTTCTTTACATAGAGGGCCTGAAGTTTAGCCCATAACGCTGCGGCATCCTCCTCCTCGGCCACCTCTATTAGCACTTCATCCGATAAGTTCAACAGGATGATACTCATGGCCTTCTCCATTAGCTCGTCCTTCTCAGCATCTCGCATTGTTTCGGGCAACTGAGCCTTGCCCTCCAATGCCTTGGCTAATCCTTGAGTTGTTAATAGCGCCTTCATCTTGACGCTCCACAACCCGAAGTTGTTCCTCCCGTTAAATTTCTCAACTTCTACTTTTGCTCCAGACATAATTGCAAAGTCTCAGCTCTGATACCAATTGTTGTTTGATCGGCGTCGCAGCGGAAGCGGATCGTATATTTGCAATTATGTCGGGAGCTATAGAAATCGATCGAAATAAAACGAGGAACAATAAAAGGACAAGGACACCAGAAATTTACGTGGTTCGGTCCGAATGTCGGAACCTACGTCCACGGGGAGAGCCAGCAAAACAATCCACTATAAATCGGAGAATTACAGGATTACAATCACACATACACTCAAGTGTTTCCCAGTCCTACTTTATACCCGATACCCACGGTGTTTAACAAAATAAACCAATGGACTCAACTTCCGCACAAAACCTCTCTGAGCTCAAGCCTCGCACTCTCTCTCTCTCGAGCTCTTTTCTCTCGCTCACTACGAAGCTCTTTTCTTTTCGCAGCTTGCCGAGCTCCAGACGTCTTCCCCTTTTTATCGGTTGAAGGGAAGGAAACAGAATAATATTGTGCTTGAGTTGTCGGCGCCGATCTTCAAAGCATGAGCCACCATGCAGTTAATGAGAGCATGTGAGCGGAAGAACAATATGCACTGACACACGTAGAACTTCTGCCTTCTCTCTTTCTTTAATAATAATAAAATAAGAGAAGCCCACAATCGTTGAACAAAAGAGAGGGAGAGAGTTTGGCGCCTATGAGATAGTCTTCTGAAGCCACATGTGTTGACCAAGTTTTCTACGTGCATGGCCATGTGCATGCATTTAATGGCGTAGAAGAAATTGGACAAACAAATCTTCAGGAATCATGCTGACATCTGAGCAGGGCCACAAAAATCAACACACGCATTTGTGGCCTCCATTTCCAGCGTGCGTAAAGGAGCGAGGGCGGGATTCCTTCGGCTTGTATCTTGCACCATTTTTTTTTTTCATCAAATGCTCCGCACACGTTTTTTCTCATTTCAATATGTAAATGTTTTACGTATCGGGTATCGTATAATGGATTCAAACTTGAGACATAATCTAACAACACCTGCGGTCCCTCCCTCCGCAAGAGGAGATCACGACTGAGTTGGGAGGGTAAAGTCAGTCAACATTCATCCACCGCTTAGACTTTGAGGGGGCACACGCAGCTAAGGATACAAGAAGACATTTTTCGGTGAAGTCAGCTCGCTGAATCCACCACCGAGCATCACCGAGTCAGTCCACCGGCACGTTCAGAGGCCACGCCGTGCCAGTTCCTTACTGTGCGTCTCAGAGCCACCAACAGTACCAGCAAGCGGCTGCATTTTCTAGAGACCCAGACTTCTCTGCCCGACGCCACAACAAACCTACCAGCCATCGTCACCGGTCACAGTCTGTCTTGCGAGCAAAACCAGCAAGTCCAGCGCCGGCGTGATTCCAGTGCACTCAGTAAGTCCCTGCAGCTTCTCGTGTAATCGCTCCAGCAATTCACAGCATGTATCTCAACCAGTGAATATCGCAGCATGTATGAAAGATTGCGCCAATGCAGAATGTAGCAAGATAACATGTCAAAGCATGGAAAATTATTCAAAAAGTTATAAAGCTATAGTACTTTTGCCAATTGTATTGAACTTTCCATCTAGCTAATTTTAGGCGAAAATAAGACATAAGCATCGAGCATCCTATGCCTAACCAATCGAGTTAATTTCAATGTGCAGATCCGTTATAACACATATTCATAATTCTTGTTCTTTAATACCGGTTACAAATTCTCCCACTATAATTTATTAATATAATAATGCTTGTGTTGCACAAGTTAGTGGATGATATATCAAAGGTGATAGGACCAAGTATATTTCACAGAAATTTTTCTATGCTCACGAACTCCAAGAAAGTCGACAAATTGATGTTAAACAAATTCAATCCATAAATAATCTTGCAGATCTTTTTACCAAATCATTGCCAACATCAACTTTTGAGAAATTAGTATATGGCATTGGTATGCGGCGAGTTCACAAGATGCAAGATTGATTAGCCTTAGCAGTGGCTACATGGCTCAATTGAGGGGGAGATATTATGAACTATACATTACAGCATTGATATGCGGCGGGTTCACAAGATGCAAGATTAATTAGTCCCAGTAGTTGCTATATATGCATTGCACTCTTTTTTCTTTTTGTCCGATTTTTTCCCACAGGGTTTTCCCGGTTTAAAGTTTTTAACGAAGCAATTAATGCATCCGTAAAAAATGAGAGATCATAAAGTTTGTGCTTTGCACTCTTTTTCCATTTTGTCTGGTTTTTGTCCCATTAGGTTTTTCCGGCCTAAGATTTTTAATGAGGTAGTATCATTCGATGCACATTCATAATGAATAAAATGAATATTCAAGGGGAGTGTTATGAAAATACATGAATGAATATTCATTATATTCATCTTATCAATATACTTATTATGGTACATTTGTATCATATGTTCTACATACATCTCCCTATACAATGAACATTCATCTCCCTTATCAAGTACATTTATCATTCGATACATTGATATTATCCTATAAATAGGAGTTTAGTTTTGATAGAACAATAATCACAACAGAAGCACAACAGTAAGATACTATAAATAATACTCTATTCTCTTGCTTTCTCTACTATTTCTGGTGTTCACTTGCTTTCTCTTCTCAATCTCTTCTCTATTATATATTCGCAACGCAATATTTTACAATAGTTGCCTCCCTTTCTCTCTTGGTCTCTCTCTCTTTGCATGATTGGCCTCCTTCTTAGTCATCCCTCTCTATATGCCCAATGACGCTGCAACTTGTTGGAACACAACCCAACTTGTTGTCACCTCTCGTCTCGTTGTCGCAAGACTTGCCATCATCACTGACATAGCACAAACTTGAGCAAGTTTAGTTCAAAAATGATTTTTTTTGTAGGGTTTTCGATTTTTTGGGTATGGGGTTTTCACAGTCTCTTTAATTTTGACGCTGGCATTGGGATTCCAGGAGTAGGTGTTCTAGTGCTTGGGCGGGCTGCACCGATTGCTTATCTCTTCTCTGTCTTCAACTCTTCTTTTTATCTTCTCAATTCAAAGTAATCGAATGGGAGTAGGCATTCTGGTGATTGGGCTTCTAGGTGTTGGCGTTTTGGTGCTTGGGTTTATAATAATTAGTCTCGTGCATCCTTAGTTTTTCATTTAGTCAAAAAGTTCATATACTTATTAATTACACGTGTTTAATGTTGCAATACAAATTATGAGAATTACATTATTTTTTTCTTGCATATATATATAAAATTTGAAACCGTATTAAGATATTGGGTGATTGCAAAATAAGTTCTAGTGCAAACAAGATAAACCCTGAAACCGGATCGAAAAAATGTGATAGGTTCGAAACAGGATCCAGTGCAAATAGGATAGGGTACAAGATCCAAAAAAAGGGGAATTGGTTATAAGAGGGTCAAGTGTAGAGTTCAATTCTGAAAACCTTCCCACTCGGATCTGATGGAAACCGATTATAGGAGGGTCGAGTATAGTGTCCAGGTCTGGAATCTTCCCACCTTGGACCCCGATCACTCCTAATGAACACTATATATATATAATTGACACTCTTAAATTAAAGGGGCTTGTTAGAAATGATACTCCCAATTGACACTCTTAAATTAAAAGGGCTTGTTATAAATGATACTCCCAATCAAATAAATAATCTTGATACATCCAATATTGAATCAGATGGGATAAGTACATTAGAAGTGCCAAAATTGTGTATGGTGCTTACTTTAGTGTTATAAGTTTTTGTTAACTCACTTAAGTACCAAATCGGGGAAAAAAACAATTACTTATATATATATATATATATATATATATATATATATATATATATATATGTCTTTGATGAGAAATTCAAACTAAAATGATTATGTGGCTTTTATAATTAAATCTTAATATTAATTAGCATATTTTTATTAAAAACAAGTGCACATGGACATGCAAAATGATGTTGCACAAGTCGATGTGGCCAACTTGCTTAAAAATGATGTCATTTCTTTTTCTCTCTCACTCGCTCTCTTCTCTCTACCTTAATCATGCACGAAGATGGTTTTCTTTCTTCTTCCGAGATGCCATGGCAATTGCCTACCCATCCTCCCAAAGGCAAACGATGTTCAGCCACCGATCTCCCTACCAAGTTTGACATGAAGTCGTCAATGCACTTGATCCTCACCATCATCATCTACAACTTCCTCTTTGTCCTCAACCCAACCACTCACTCCTTCTCTCCTTGGCTCACCAATTAGGGTTTCAATTTTGGGGCCAAATCAATTAAGGTTTTAAGGGGATTTCTTTCAATTTGCAATCGAGGGTTTATAATTTGGGGCAAACAATGTGGACGATGTCATTTATGGTCTATATGTTGACTAGGCACACCAGCGAGCCATATCGATCAAAGAAATTAATTAAATATGACTACGTCATATTTCCGGCGACTTAAATCAAAATTGACACTTAAATGATCATTTAAAAAAAAACAATGCTTAAGTGATCCTAAAAAAAAAAATTGGCACTAAAATAAGTATCATACATAATTTTCCGCACTTTTAGTATACTTATCCCGAATCGAGATAATGAATCCACTCTTAAGTTAATAAACTAGTTGTATAAATCCACCCAAAAAAAAAATTATTATTCTAGAGCCACTCCTCATGATGCAATTCTTGAGAAATCATCTTATCGAGTTCAAAACAAGTGTTGTCATGATGCAATCTATCAATGGAACATAGATGGTATTGTAGAAAATAATTTATTAGAATATTAAATCAAAGGATAAAAGTTATAAAAAAAAAAACCCAAAACTTTACTCACTGTGACACGTTTACCATAAACTTTTTTTTGTGACACAAAAAATTCCAAACTTGTACCTGTATAACACATTTATCCCAAACTTGTATAGTATGACACATTTACCCAAAATTCTTTTTTTTTTTACGACATCAAAAACCTCAAACATTTTTCGGTGACACCAAAAATCCTCACATTTGTATATGTGTGACACATTCACCCCAAAAATTTGGTACCACCAAAAAAAAAAATTGAGGTTTTTGGCATTGTCACAACCTACGCTTCGAGAGGAGGGAATACGTTTATAGGTATTGCATAAAAGACGGATCTACGACTCATGATTGGGCAGGGGCTCTCCCAAACCATACCTCGTGCAACATTGGAGTCTTATTAAGAATTTCATAATAAGAAATCGTCACTAGCCTATTGGCTAAAAATCAAGTGAGACATGAGAATATACCTCACTTCTTACGTAACTAGAGAATCTAAGATCGGAGACTTGATTATGCTAATTAACTAATTAGTGTCATTTTGACACCTAGTTCATTTGAAAAAAAAAAATTGTCAGGCAATTTGGATTAATTTTAGACCTATCAATTAACGTGCGAAGTGAACATACGGGTGCGCAATCAGTAACATACCACTTGGTGACCCGATTCACACAAAATAAATTGCATTGGGAGAGTAAGAATCTATTATTATCAAATGCTATTGCTAAGCTGAGTCAAATGGAAACCATCAACATATCGAAAGTGCGCAATCAAAGACAATCGTCTTTAAGGACAACTGAAAGCCTAAGGTAAAGTTATAAGAGCTTGGTCAGCCTTAAGCATAAATTCTAAATTGAAAGGCTTCCTATTTTTAGGAGAAAATAACCAAAAGATTAATTTTTACCTTTTCGAGAAATTTTAATTTGTTTATAGTTTTTTCGGATTTTTTTATTTTTATGAAAAAATGAATTCTTGAATTTTCCCAAATTTTTTTGGATTTGTTATATTTTTTTATTATAAAATTTCGAATTTTTAAATTTTACTGAATTTTTGAATTTTCGGGAATTTTTTTGAAGTTTTTGAATTTTTTAATATATTTTTAATATTTAATATTATTATATTTGAAAAAACAGGTTTGGACTGGATAATCCCAATTCGGCCATTGACCCAACCCAAACTTGGATTCGACTGAGTCGGATGAAAAAAAGAAAAGAAAATTTACATTTTTGCATTGTTTTTAGTTTTTTAATGACTTTTTTCTCTTGTCTTTTTCTTATTTTGTCATATTTGCTACACCTTCTTCTTCCCTGGGTTCTCACTCCGGAAGCCATCTTCTGTTGTGAAAATATGGCTTCGAATCGGGTAGAACAATGACGGATATTCAGAGTACTCAAGTCGAACTTTGAGGCGTCATATTACTTTCTTTAAGGATTTATTTGCCTCACAACATTGCTAATGGTCACCGGTAAAAAATTATCCAGAATATAACAAAATCTTGGATGAGAATACTAAATAACAATTATAGTATTTTTCAAGGTCTCTCTAGGAAACGATTGAAAGAATTGTTGTAGTTTTTCGGATAGAAAGCTCGAAAAAGATGAAAATGATCTTTGTCGTTTTTCCAAAAAATAACTAGTATATATATAAAATAGTCTTACAACTCTTCGTGAAAATTGTCAAAGAATGAACAAACATGTCCTTTAGAAAAATTGTTACGGATAAACAAATGCGACTTTTCGGAAGAAGTCGAAAATCGAACAAATGCAACCCTTCGGGAAAAGTTGCAAACCGAATAGGTAATTTTCCAAAGGTTGTATTGAAAAAACACAAATAAAATTCAGAATAATTTTTTTAAATAGAATTTTAAATTTTTATTTATATATTTTATTTCCAAAATTCTCAAAATAAAAGACAACCTTTGAATTTATTAAAAATTAATAACATAAAAAATAAACAAAATAAATAAATAACAAATGGATTAGTGTTAATTTTCCAAAGTGCTAAGTGCACCAATTATTCGCGCACCGCACACGGATATAGTGGGTCTAACCCCACCCAATCATTTTTTGAGGTAGGAAACCCTTCACTTATAAATTGCGTCACTTCCTCCCATTTTTCCTATGTAGGACAAGGAAAAACACTCAGTTTGTTTTGACAAACAAACCTCCAACACCTTCTACAATCGAACCAGCACCTCCACCATGGCAGGCCTCCGTCGATGTTCGGGCTATCGCTGGCTGACACTCAACCTTACACCGGTCATCCGGCCCGATCGCTTCTTGTCGGCCGACCTTGCCCCGAATGGCCAAACCGAGGCCAAGTCCAGTCTCAGCACACCCTCCCACCGGTCGAGAACCACGCGACACTTGCCTGCGTCAGCTCGGTCAAGAAAAAGGGGCTGTGACGACCATAGGTGGAACAACACGTCGAGCAAACGATCAATCGAAGCTTAGGAACGAACACTCCCAGCACGAATTTTCAGATCTAGTTTAGGCATTACGTCAAACATTTGAGGCGCGCTACTACAACCAGTTGTTTTTGGCTCAACCGAAGCTCAAACCATATCGGGACTTTGACACACGACAAACAAGACATTGGAAGCAAAATATAAAGGCGACAAGGGCTGGAGCACGCGTGAGCCAGACGGCCACAAGCTCTGGCCCGGCACGCCCAAAACAAATTGCGAGGAGACCCGAGCTTACCTGTTCAGCTTGAGGACATCGCTGGGAAGGTCGTCGGACAGGTCTGCGCGTGGCTGGGAGTTCTCTTCTCGATCGCTCGATCTTCTCACTCTCCATTTGCCGTCTCTCTCCTCCTCTCGGCAAAAACCAGCAAAATTCTCTCCAAAAACCTCCCAAAACCCACACATCCAGCCTCTAAAAACCACCCAAAACCAGAACGTCCAGCTTCTCTCTTCTTCTCCCGCGACCTCCCTCTAGCTAGTAAGAGGAAGACTGGTCTCTTGGCAAAACTCCCCAGCCTACTCAAAACCAGCCCCTCTTAAAGACCCCATTGCAAGTGACCGAGCACCCTCATTTTTAAGGGCGACCGGCAGGCGCGCATGGCCTCTGCCACCACCAGCTCGCCGGCCGGACTGATCCCGACCCGTGGAGCGCGCTGCCCTTTGCTGCTCCCCATCCTCTCCCTCTCTCTGACCTTTACCCTTCTTTTTGAAGAGGCATGACCGGGGTGAAGTGGAAGAAGACCAACACATGGAAAAAGGACATGAAGCTGGGCTTGACCCAGGCGAAAAGACACATAGAGCAGAGGAGAAAAGAAAAGGACTGGCCAAGCCCTGCCTGCTTTTCTTATAATTTTCGACTTTTTTCTTCTTCTTTTTTTTAAATAATTATCGATAGTAAGGCTAATGCTCCTAACGTCTATATGTGATGCAATTTAGTGCATTTTTTTTTTTGGCAAGGGTTAAAAATTCATCCCTAATTTTTTACACGATTAAATTCTAAATAAAATGATAAAATTTATGTGTCAATAAGTGTCACAAAAAAAAAAATTGAGTGAATGTGTCACAAAGGTAAATGTTTGGGATTTTTAGCATCACATAAAAAAATTTGGGGTAAATAAAAATAAGCAAAATTTGGGGTTTTTTATGTCAAAAAATAGTTTATGATAAATCAGTCACTTTGGGTAAAGTTTGGAATTCTTTATAAATTTTTCCCTAAATTAAATGGTCATGGTTGCTAGTACTTATAAAAATTAACAAGATGTTTTTGATCATGTAGTAGTAAATCCTTTAGTTGTTGGTTTTAGTGAACAACTAAAAGATTGGTGGGCAAAGTATCCCCCCAATGCACAAAAAAATCAAATTCTAAGTGTATACATAATAGATGAGTATGAATAGCGTATTGAAGATGATAATGGTTAAATCATCTTATATGCTGTTAGGACATAGGTCATCCATCACAAATAAGGGACATGATGTCACACTTCAAATCCTATAGAGATGAGGGAGTGACATGGCCATCCTTTCTCCAAAGGACGCAACCTCGACGTATATCCCAAATATCCAACTCCCAATAATTCCCACAATAATGCTCTCATTCTATCGGCCCATAATTGAGGCACCTATAAAACATGATAAAAAGAAATGAATGAGCTACCACGGCCTAATAAGTAATACATTTATTTTAAGCAGATCGAGCAATCACTATGTACATTTAAAATACAAACATAACTGACTTTCGCCAAATCTAGAAATTTAACAAACCTTCAAAACCAAAATGCAATATTTCTTACTTTAACATAATATGTTCAAAGTAGAAATATCCAAGGTAATAACAAGCAAAAACTAATGGTTGAGCCCATTGGCCAATCTCATAAAAAAAAAAATACACATTAATGGTCCATTTCATAGACTAATCTCATGCCACACATTAATGAACTATCTCATTGATCTATTTTATATGAAACCACATGTCGATGGTCCATCCATCGACCAATCTTTGCTTAATATCTAACTATGGTTATGAAACAACGCTTGGTGACAAGGCAACCAAAATTCCCCCTTGCTTAGTTCTCCACCTATTGTTAGCTAGTAGCTCGACTTACAAGGATATCTTAGACTAATATGCACATATCCACACACCTTTCAATGGGCCATAGAGACATTAAGCATAAATTATCAACTCAATCACCAATAATCCACAACCAAATCCAAAAATCATTCATATATCACAATGAGTTTCCAAACCAATTCAGAATTGATTTCATAAACCAATTCATAACTCAGACGTTTGATATATAGATATTAAAGCACCTTTCTAAACCACATTCATAAATCATAAAATTTTCAAGATTCTTTCATAAAAGGTATCACAAACCATTTACAAGCAAATATTCAAGTTGAAGTCAAAAGATGACTTCCCTTTTCAAACAACAAAACAATAGTAAAAGCTCGATTTTGTTTTATGCAAAAAGAGATGCTATTTATTAACTCATAGTATATTTAATCTATAATGTTTTTCAAAACATGAGTTTAAAACACAAAGAAGAAATAGTATCACCCACTTGAAAAAAACTGAAAGCCAATCTATTGTAGTTACTTGAGCCGATATACTCGCATTCCTATCAATTAATCAAAAAACGATATTAAAAACCAAGTAATACAAAACTCCAATGAACGACTCGACTAAACCACATTCAATCGTCAACGTATCGACTCCTAAGTACTACAGAGAAGCTCATTTATGGCGTGCATTTGTCTTTCGCCGTTATGCGTATTATCCTTTATGCTTAGCCCACATGCAAAATTTCGGAATTTCATTCCAAACAAACCACACTTTGAAATCGAGTTTTGTCAAACACCACCACTCCATAACGCACTAAATTACTATTTCCACAAAAATCGTAGCTCCAAAAACTCCTTAATCAAATCTCGTAGTTGAAAATCTACATAACTTCAAATTTGTGCCCTAACTTCCAAAATCACTTCGATTAGATGAAATATTGGCTGGAATGGTTGGTAAAACATTGCTTCTTTCATTCATGTATTGGATCTCGACAAAGGAAAATGACTCATTTAATAAATTGTTTTTTTTTTTACTAAAAACCTACTCTTTTAATGAGCTCATGTCATTGCGGGAGAGAAAGATCGGTAAGACCACGGAGAGGGTGTATGTTCCAGAGGAGGAGGCTCTGAAGAATATTCAAGGTTAGGGCTGCATTTCTATTGGATTTAAGCGCATAAATCGTCTCTGTTCTCTCTAAGATTTAAAGCTTGTCCAGTCATTGCAGAGGTGGCGGTTCCGCTCAATGTGATATTGGCAGTAATCCATTCTATTTTCGTGAAAGGAGTCCAAACCAACTTCAAGATTGAGCCATCATTTGGAGTGGAAGCTTCGGAACTCCTCACCGATGTCAAATACACGATTGTGGATTAGTATCTGGATCAGTTTGTCAGATTATCAAACTCGACTGTACTTGTTAAATTTCTCATATAGGATGTTGCTTCTCAGGATCCTAGTGTGAAATGTTGCTTCCGCTAATCATCACATGGCATGTACAACCCCAAAGTTTGAGGACATCCTATGAAGTGCTTGGAGAAATTACTTATGTTTCGGAGATTAATATTAGGTTCATGGGCAAAGCCGAGCTAGCACAAAGACACGGGTTTTTCTATTTTTGTATATTGTATTGTCCTTCATGTCTAAATGATTCGTGGACGACCACTATCATGAAGTCAGATACTTAACGTGTTAGCAAGGATGAAATTTCCGTCATGAGCTGATTATGGATAATCTTAAAGAATAATAGGTTAAAACAGATGTTAACCAATTAACAAACTCCTCACAATATCGAGTTATCGTTAATGTTTTGGGGGCTTTTGTAGGCTGTAAGGAGCAAACACGAACAAAAAGAGACATTTGCTGTAAATCTGGACAACTCTCGAACCAATTTCCTATCCTAAAAGCCCGGCATTTTGTGGATTGTTTAGGGATGTCTTTGGTTCAGTTTTTCCAAACCCACCAAAAATCAAGAATATTTAATGAAGAAATATAAAATAGCTTCTTTTGTCAAGAAGTAACAATCAATTACTGTAAAAAGATTTCGTTCTTGAATTACACGGAGAACATGCCGCCATCTAAGTGCGGAAAATGTTTTATGCTTTAGTGAAAAATATTTTTCCCTAATTTAGAAGACTTTTTTCTTTTTATGGAAAATGTTTTTCCCAAGTTAATTTATTTTCCGTAAAATGAATGCTGAAAAATTCGGAAAACGCTTTTCTAGAAGTTATTTTCCATGAAACAAACGGAGTCTAAAAAAAAAAAAAAAAAAAAAAAAAGAAAAAGAGAAGAAGGAAAAAGAAAAAGAATTGAAAATTCAAATTATTAAAAAAGAAAACAAGAAAGAATGGGATAAGTAGGTTATGAGACAAGAGAGAGTGAGAAAGGAAAATATTTTTTCTAATTTGAAAAGTGAAATTTTTTTCCTCTCTTAAGAAGACTTTTTTTCTTGGTGGAAAATAATTTCCACGACTAGTTCATTTTTCATGAAACGAATACTGGAAAATTCGAAAAATATTTTTCCAGAAGTTGTTTTCTGTGAAACAAACAGACTCTTAATAAAGCTTTGATCTACGTTTGTTTGCATATATTTGCATTTTCCAGTCCCTCTCTCACATGAACTCCTCAAAACAAGCATCTCATCCGACAAGTCACACAACATCAACAACAGAGAAAGCAAAAAAGACTGCAGCTCAAATAAATGTCTTTGATAAATTCAAGGACCTCGACTTCGACAGATGCTCAAACCAACAGGTGCTTGATAATGAAGAGTTTGCGTCGAGCATCAGGTCTGAATGCTGCATCCCCTCTTCGCCTTGTGGTATATTAGTAGCCACTGTCCAAACCTTTTCTAAGCTAATCAATGTTGTCGAGAATCCATCCTATTGTCACCACAAATTCACTTTGATTGAAACAAAAAATGAGGTATCCTACACAAAGGAATTTTGTTGATAAAAGAATAAACCATACTGGAAAGAATATAAACGGTGCAGGAAGGGAAGAAAACAATCAAGTGCATATGATTGTCAACAAAATAGAATCAGTGAAATTCACTCAGTCAGAAACAAAGATGGTCTTTGGAGAGTATTCAGCATCCACGGTAATCCATCTCAGTAGAACATTTATTTTTCTCATTGCTGGAAGCGAAAAACCCCTCTTCACTCCGTTGCTTTGGAACTGAATAATGCGATGAAATTTCTCTCTCACCAAAGCACTACAAGCCGTTCAATGCTAGAACGGTACCGTCTGCTTCACAACTGCTCGCACCAGAACTGTGCTATTCATCTTTTATTTTCTTAACATTCAGCATGTAAACATCAGTCAGTATGGAAGGTCTCCTTGAGGAAGATCCCAGTTATCAATCATTGGCCCTTTTCTTCTTAGGCATCTCTTTTTTAGCCTGCTTTGCCAATTTAGCTTGTGGGCGCCTGGGCAGAGTCAAAAAGAAGTGAGCAACGTTATTGGGAAGTCTCAATTGGTCTGTGCAAGAGCATATTGAAAGATCACAAGATTCAGCTACCAGAAATCTTTGACCCAACATCAAGATAAAAAGTAACGCATTTTCATCACCATTATCAAGAGAGCATAAGAATTTGACTGGCTACATTGCAAAATGACCAATAATTCTCATGCACGAAGTTTCCAAAGTAAATGAACATGGCTTCTGATTCAATTGCATAAATATGCTGAAACAGTCGCAGGACATTGAACTTAAACAGCAAAGATTCCGCATTTAATTTGAGATTTAACTGACCAAAGCTCAATCCCAATAGTAACTTAAGGTCATCACTCCCTAGTTTGAAGTCGATGGAGAAACAGCCGCATATTTTCCTGACTACCCGGTAATCATGGAATGATGTTGGCCAGTTTGACAAAACATGACTACTAGCTATGAAGAGAAGTGATAAGCCTTAAATCTCAAACTAGCTCTTGGATTCTGCTATTAGTGACGATCTAATTTCAATGCTACCATCAAGTTTTTCTCCAGAACTTGGCCGGTCATTGTTATCCTCTGATTTAAATTCCAATGCCCATCAGTTCTGATAACAGCTTTGCTATGTCATTATAACTTCCTTATGCACCAAGAACTACCGTTCTCTCATCAATTCAAACAAAAGAAACAAACTAGAAAAAAACAGACAAACCCAATGGCGGAGGCCTGGAGGCCAATCATGCAAAGCATTTATAAATTTAGGATGTCAGAAAAATCAGAACTTGCAAGATCAAATTGTAAGAATTTTCATGATATGGATTATATTAATAGATATTGTAATTTACTGTTTTTACGGGTACATAAAACAAGGCTGATCTAAGGTGAGATAGAAGATTTTTTAATTAGTCTAATATAAGCTAGCTAGTGTGGGCCGAGTTGAGCCTGGCCCGTAATGAGGGGGTCTGGCTGGAAACTCTATAAATAGTGCTCAATCTCTCATCTAACTCTAACTTTCACTTGTATTTCACCTAGGAGCGTTTAAGTTAAATGTGAGGGGGATACGGAGGGCAATAGAGGAGAAGAACTTGTGCATCGAACATTGTGTTTCCGCTTCTGTATCAAGAACGATGGATCAAGAACAATGGATCCCAAAAACAGATGCGTTAATCTTTTTACTCAATTATGCAATTATGCATGTTCTTGTTCTACTTATGGAGATCTTGGTTACGCAATTTGCATCCAATACAAATACCCACAAGTGCGAATTCTCAAAATAAAGATCTCATTCAAGAACCCGAACAAAAAGATAAAAGAAAAAGAATACCTCTGGCGATTCCATCTGGTAGCTCCTTGAGTCTTCCGCTTCCTACTCCTGCTAAGTCTCAAAGAACTGCCAGCGCCGGCATTCTTGGATGATCCCGGCCTTCGCGACCTCCCTCGTGAACCGATTCACTAGCCTCTCCTCCGGCTTGTTGTCATCCACGGTTATCTGCACATTATATGTCGATTTGAAGAAAAGGGAGTTTGCGTATGCCAGCGAAGGGCACGCGGTCAACATCGCTGCCGGCGACGGCGGCGGCGACGGGCCTAGGTCCGCCACGAGTGGCGGCCACTTCCGGCGGTGGGCGTCGGTGGGTTGGGGCGGGAGGTGGAGCCATGTCACTGCGCTCGAAGAGGGAGGACGAGGAGGTGGTGGGGTTGACTTGGGAGGAAGAAGAGAGGAGAGGAAGTTGGCGGAGAGCGAGGAGGCGCTGATCATGGTCATCGGTCTCGTCGACTACGTTGTTGTCGTTCGCTTTCTCGGTGTCTGGATCATTCCTTAATTTTTGTCTGTACTGTATCAGTGGCCAATCCTGTCTTGGCCCACTTTAATGATGCTGGCCCAAAATCATCTGTTGGAGGATTGGGGAGCATGGGATTTTTCGATCCTCCCCTTGGTAGATCAAAACCTTAACCTAAGACTTTTCATCACATTAATTAAGTAATAAACTTTTCAATTATATCAACTTATTTATAAATATTTTGACGATTTGCTAATTTAATCATAAACCTTTCAATTATATTAATTTAGTTCTAAACACATTTTGTTGAATTATTAATGTAGTCCTCATGATTAAATATCCAATAATAAGTTTAGAACTAAATTGACAAATCTTTAAAAGATTTAGGACTATATGGACACAATGGAAATATTTAGCACTAAATTAATAAATTGTCAAAATTTTTATGATTTAATTGACATAGTAAAAAGTTTATAATTGAATTGATTGCCATACTATGTATTTAGAGCTTTTTAGATAGTTCTGTAAGAAAATTTCAAGAACTAAATCTGAATACATCATCCATAAACACACCTTTGGCATTGACTTTTTGAAGGGAATTTCCATAGATAGTGTGATTTTGCTTCACAATCAGCGAGAACAGTCGGGTGCTTTTTGATATTTGACCTTATTGAATATTTTCTCCGAGCAATCTCCGGCACGCTGCAACGGGACAACAACCTCATCATTCGCCTTTCTACAAGTCCACCGGCCAGCAGTCTCCAGAGAAAAAAGTATTGCAATTACAGCAGGTATGGGAACTTGTTGACCTGAACATTCTTTTCAACCGCAAGAAAATTATGGCATCCATTTTCACAGATAAATAGTTCGTGGGGTAATCTTACAAGCAGGCATTTTAGCGTTATAGAACGTTGAGCAATTTACACCAATGCGCCGCGCTTCTCGGGATCTGACATAAATCATTGTGAGCATTGGGAATAGGAAGAAAAAACATAAATTTATAAAAAAAAGATCAGCCACTTGCGCACCGATCCATTCCCAAAACCGGGTACGACGAACCATTTGTCGTATCTTGCATGTTGTCATCCCCTACTCGAAGTGGATCAAGTCGCCTTCTGGACACAAAGTCGGGTGAAGAAAGAACGCTGATCCATTTCGACGCCTCCATCTACTGGGTCTCCATCACCGGAAGAGCCTGCCCCGGCTTCAGCAGCCGTGAGGTCCTCTGAAATGCCAGCTCACTTGCTCTCACCTGCTTCTGATCTCCCACAGAGGCAGAGGGACTGCTAATCTAGAGAAGCATCATTACTTGGCTCATATTCAAGAAGACTTGCCTCTTGGTCCTAAGTTGCCCCTGCCAGGAAACAGTGAAGCACAGGACGCTTATTTCCACGAGGACTAGAAAAGCAGGAACCGAAACCCCTCGCTGGAGTGTTTTCCTTTGTACGCAGGATTTCTTCCAAGTTTCCTGTGCCCAACCAGTTACTTTTAACTGACGCCAAATAATATCAAATGGTAAAGAACTAATAGAGCACTTACATTGAGAACTAATAGAGCACTTACATTGAGAGTTGATGATGTGCGCAATGCGAGCAGGTATCGTTGGGGAAGATTCATCTAGAATTCAATACTTCCTCTAGGGATCTTAATTATTCCCTTGGACAGATCAGATGGGAGGCTGATATTCTTTGACTTGACAGAGTTTCTGTGGTTGATTCTAATACCCGTGAAGCTTGAAGGGCCATCTCAGCATGACGTTGGAGACATGACATAGCTAACTACAAGAAGGGAGATACGATTTTGGTCATTCATGTAAAAAATACTAGATGAATGAACTTCACTATTGTCAGATTACAACCAATGTAGCACATGTTAGAATCCTAAATATATTTCAAATTGATATCATATGAGCTAAGCGAAAAGTTGAAAGAAATGAAAAAAGGAGTGAACAAACGAGCAGTCACAGTGGATCTCAACCTAAGACCAAGACAAGGTTGCCTTATGTGAAAAACTTAATGACAGAAAGGGAGGCAATGAAGAGCGTGCATGAGGAACATTGACTTGCATGTCTGCAACATATCTCGGCTTTCATGATACATCCTATGACATACTGTCTATGCAGTAAACTTTCCGTTTAAACATGCTTACAAGAGTTTTCCTTTCTCCTTTGTAGTGTCAGTGTGCACTGATATGACTTTCCATATGATTGTAAATGTTAGAGCCCGAGCATTACTCAGAAACTGAAAAAATGAACAAGTATGACAATGTTCCCAGTGAAAGTATTCATTCTTTACCGTATAGCATTCTCTGCCAGGGTCAGACTCCACAACCTGCATGGCCCACGTCCGGACCCATTCAAGACCTTTAGAAATTTCTGCATTGCCTTTAACCAAAGCAGATGCGACAAACGAAGGAGGAAGCGCTATTAATACACACAAAGCAGCAAAGAGCACAGCTCTCCTAACATATGCTTCACTGTGATGGCAAACTTCTCTGCAAAAATAAGAATTCATTTTCAGATTGCAAAGTTCTGCAGTTATCTTGAAAAGCATATCCTAAATATGATGGTGGTTATTTGCACTCAGTGCTGCCTCATGTATTGATATTTCTATACCTTGATCCCAACAGATCTAAAAGAGGTGGAGCCAATACAGTTGCTTCAGGATGCATAGAAGTGCATTTCATGCATACACCGAGCACATAGATAAGTTTTCCCAAGACTATATGATCCCTTCCGAGCAAGTCAACGCCATGCCTTTTCTTATCAAATCCCTGCATGGCGGGGAGCATAAAAGCTGCTGCATATACAGGAAATTTATTCTGGGATACGTCAATCTGATCTTGCATATTTGTAGACTTAATGCTCCATCTGCGCGTCTTTCCTTGCTTCATCTGACCAGGTTTTGGAGGAAGCTCTCTCTCATAATGAGTTGACCAATTTGGAACATTTTCAGTCCCCATACTTGACAAGTTCAGCACAGAGCCGGTGCCTGCTACCTCCTTCCAGGAAGCTGCGCCAGCAGGTCCTGCACTATTGGGCAAGAACCATGGTCGACTCTCCGAAGCGATAGACACAAGAGGCCCTGTCTGATGTTTCAGTCGCATAATCTTGGCCTTGGCAAGTTCTTCTGCTGCTTCAGTCAATATGTCGAGTATCATTATCCTTTGGCTTACATCCACATTTGGTGAGTAAAGTAGCTTGTGGGCAGTTTCAAGGGACTGCAGTGGACATGACACTACCAAAGCAACCAATGTCCTTTGTCTTTTCTCTTCTGCTGAATCTTCCTCACCTTCAACAGCCACATCAGAGCAATGAATTTGTATAAGAGTTCTAACAAGATCGCTTGCTACATATTCTAGTTCATCAGGGAATGCTCACACAAGCTTTTCAACAACTTCAAGAGCCTGCTCCACCTGCAACCAACAAAACAAGAAAGGAGTATGTTCGCTCAGAGAACTCCAGTGTCAATCTCGTCAAACCAGATTGATTGGAAATTTTTCCAAAACCAGTATTCCTTATATTGTGGATTTGTCATACTACAAATGTGCAAAGCAAAATTTCACTAAAGAAGATCTCATAAGTGGCCTAGGAAAAAAATGGATTCTTCAAGAGAGTTGTGCGATGTAACAAAATAAACAAGCACAACAGGATGACTTACCCCATCAACATCGTCAGTTTTTCGTAATGCTGCCACAACATCAACCAACTGTGAAAATCTTCTCTTTAAATCAGTTTGATCATCTGTCAAGTCATATGGCTCCAACGAAGAGTCACTCAAGGCATCGGAACTTTCGCTTATGTTTTTATAATTATCATAATCAGATTCTCTTTCGAGTTCTAGACTAGCTGGATCAATAATCTCATCAGGGTCGATCATCTTATACTCAGATAACTTCTGAAAGAGAAGGTGGAGCTTTGAACTGTGCTTTGTCAGGCACGGATGCTATAAGCTGTGCCACCCTCGATATGACAGGCTGGAGTTGTTCATGAGATGAACCTTCCCTTTATGATTTAGCAAACTCTGTAGCAATACAGAGCACTCTGGTGCTTTCAAGCAAGAAAAGCACTATTAATCTGTCAAGAGAATAAAATGTTATATTCACTGCATTGTTGGCATTGTGTTCCTCAGATTCAAATGTCCTTAATAATGGCTTGGAAAGACAAAGTTATACAGGTTGATATAATTATCCTTTCCACTTTATTAAGTAAGAGAAAAGGGCCTTCGCTCACACCTCTGGATATTCGAGACAATGGCATTGACATCAAGACCAGCACTGCTGTCTAGTTGTAGACGAGGAATCAGAGTCTGGACCACCTCGGTGGCAAGTCCATCCACAAAGAAAACATCATATACATGCTGCTGTGCAGTAAAGGGAAAGCAAGCGAGCCAGTCCGAGGCAACATCTGACCAGATAACAGTTACAATCAAAACTAGTAGGTGTGTATGAATCATAAGTTTCTGACAAGGATAAAATTTGGGGGATCATGTAAGGATAAGGAAGAATTTTGGGGTTCATCAACTCAGGCATCAAGTATGCCGCTTCTGACACCAAGTTAAAGAAGTGCAACCTCAACAGCAATCACATATCTAATCAAATGGTAAAACGATGTGACAAGGAATCATGGCTCCAATGAGAAAGTGCACAGGATTGACACAGAAGCGACAACTAATCTGCCAGAGGAAAGGAGACTCCAAGTCCTTTCCTGCCTTGTGAGGGAATGAGATGGCTACTTTTTGAGGAATATAACACAACGAAAAACCATAACATGCAAAACAACGTGCTACCAAATAATAGGACTCTAGCTAAAGTTGGAAATGCAGCTCCACGGTAGAACGCCTGCCACCGATCTTCTCTCTCATTTGCAGAAGGAATCTTAGTCCCGAGAACCTACATTAAAAATAAAAATAAAAAGAAGCCAACAACACATTAATTGAAGCTAAAACCCCATAAGAAGAGTCGGGTCTGAACAAAAAACTGAAGCAGCCCAAGCAGCCACCTGATCTCTGTATCCTTCATCAACAACGCCTGCACATCAAAACACAAAACAGTAAGCACCACACAACTCCACTCACCAACTCTAGAATGACTACAAATGATAGAAAAGAGACAAGCCCACAAACACTGTTGCCAAGAAAAACGCAATCAGCTCATTCATGTCATCTAGCACACCACAGAAACCAAAGACCACACAAAAAATAAAAAAATAAAACACCGCAAACAGAAGCAACTCAAATGAAGTCGAGAGTCCAGCAGCAGTCCCATGTCTCGAAGAGTGAAGGACATTCGAGTCCTCCAACGTTATACGATATATAAAGATCATAGGCAGAAACGAACAGAACAGTAAAACATCACACAACTCCACTCGCCAACTCTAGGATGACTATAAATGGTAGAAAAGAGAGAAGCCCACGAGCACTGTTACCAAGAAAAACGCAATCAGCTCATTCATGTCATCTTAAATACCCACAGAAGCCACAGACCACCAAAAAAAAAAAGGGTAAAAAACACTCTAAACAGAAGCAACCCAAATGAAGTCGAGAGTCCAGCAGCAGTCCCGTGTCTCGAAGAACAAAGGTCATTCGAGTTTTCCAACGTTAGACAATATAGAAAGATCGTAGGGAAAAGCGAACGAGATAGGGACCTGCGAGAAGAGAGGAATCAACGGGGAAGAGAAGGGCGGCGAGGGAGTGGAGGGCGCAGATCACATGGTCCACGTGCTTCGCCTTCTTTATGGCTGCGATCGCCTCGCTCGTCTTCTCCAGCAACTCCGCCTCCATCGCCGCACCACCGCCGCCGTCGCTGCTCACGGCGTTCTGGGAATTTGAGAAAATAGTGACGGCTTCTCGAAGTCTATAACATAACCCGACCGCGAAAGCGGTTACCCGACCACCGATGTGGACCCCGCAGTCGGACCCGGTCCAGAAAATTGGCAAGCGGTTCGGGTCACAATCTGGACCGGGACTAAAACAATCTTTTATTTTTTTGGCAAACGCAGGTACAAAATAAAAAAAAAAATAAAGGCATGTTTAGTAACTATTTTATTCTTGAGCTTAAAAATAATTCTTTTTTATTCTATTCCATGTATAAATTTCTAAGTACTTAAAAACGTTTGGTAATTACCTAAAATTTATGTCCTCATAATAGAAATGCTTTGAGGACGATTGATAAATTTTTTTGTAACTTAATATTTCTTTTATTTTTTTAATTTTATTATATTTTTCTCTCTTTTATTTTTCTTTTTCCTTCTCTCTTCTTCTTCTCTAGCTAGTTGTGAGACCAGTTGTCGCTCTGGGCGATTAGCAAAATGAGGAAGGAAAAGAGAAAATGAAAGAAAAAAAGAAAAGAGAAAAAAAGAAAATCGACTTGATTTTGGAGTTATTTACAGAAATAAAGAAACATCTTTTGTCAACATTTTGATTTTGTGTTAAAACAGATATCTGTTCTTTTTTTGGTTAGGAAAACAAAAGAATAAAATCAAGCATTATTTAGCCGATTATCAAACATGCCTTAAACATCACAACTTTACCATTGCGTAAAACATAAGATAATTCTTTAGGAGAGGCTCGACATGCATTGATTGATTTTTGCTTTTTATTTTTTATTTAAATTCTACTTGTTTTGTAGAAAATAAATAATTTGGAAAATATTTCTCTAAAAATAATAATCTGAAATAATTATTCATTGAAAAATATCTTTATTATAAACAAAAACACATGTTTATATGTTTGTGTGAAAAAATGAAATCATTTTTATTCATTCATGTTTATAAGATATAAGCGATCACTTTTAAAAATATATATATATTTTAATTTATCATTTTTCCGTTAAAAAACACTAAATTAAAATCTTCTAGCATACGTAATTTAATTTTGTTTCGTCCGGCACGCTCAAAACTTTCCTAATATTGACATATAAATTCACATAGATTAGTAGTTTAGATTTTGGCTCGATTCCTATCCAACTTGAAAACTAGATCGAATCAATTGATTTTGAGTAATTTTCTAAGGAGCCAATCCTAATCTCAATTCCTAACTAGTTCAATTCTCGATTCACATAAAAGATGATCGTTTGGATCAAATCAATGCATAAGTTAAGATTTCTTATTTTTTTTTTTTAAATTGTAAAGCAAATCTTAATTAGTAACTTTTTAAGGAGAAATGAAAGAAAAAAAGATCACTGGTTCTAGGACCAAGCAGGGCGGTTCCCGATTCCATAAATCAAGAACCGATCTGATTCCAAGTAGGAATTCACCCATCTCGAAACCAATCACACATACCTACGATCACTAATCGGGTTTAAGATCCGGCCCGGTTCGGGTAACTCGAAAACCGGCGATTCAAGTGAAAATTGGTGATCGAAACCGTTATACGAAAAACCTTGGCCAAGATTCCGCCTCCTCCCTTCTCCCTCCCCATCTTTCCATGGCGGCGGCAGCAGTGATAGTGGCGGAGACCGGTAAGCAGCCGTGCCTAGGCGGCGGCGGCTTCTAGGCGCCACGGCCTCACCGAGGAGGAGGCTCGCGTGAGGGCCATCGGCGAGATCATGAGCACCATGGTGGACCTCTCCGGAAGGGTGAGACTGTGGACCTCAATGCCCTCAAGTTCGCGACGTGCCGCAAGTACGGCCTCGCCCGGGCCCCGAAGCTCATTGAGATGATCATGGTGCTCCCGGAGTCCAATTGCGACGCGCTCCTCCGGAAGCTCAAGGTGAAGCCCGTCCACATCGCCTCCAGCATTGCCGTCATCGCCGTCATGTCAAAGCCCCACCGGTTCAAAGTCGAGATCTTCGTAAAAAGGTTTCACAAACCCAAAATATGTAATATTTCTCAAATCCATTCATCAAATAGAATATATATCTCCACCAAAAGGTTCTCATGCTATTCTTAAATACTAAAACGCAGTAAATGCCCGATCCAAATTTTATGCAACAAATATGCTTATTCATAACTCATAAAATATCAATCATTTATCATTTTAAAAACATGAGCTTATAAATTCTTAGAAGAGATAGCACCACTCACCTGGGAAAGCCAAAAATCAACTTATGTGGTTACTTGAGCCAACGCACTCGTATTCCTATTAATAAATCAAAAACAATATTAAAACCAAGTAATATGCTACTCTCCAACTAACGACTCGACTAAATTATGCTTATTCATCGATAAAACGACACCTACACGCTAATAAATCACTCAACTAAAACAATTACTCAAAGCCGTCCATAGTGAAGCTTGAGCACGAAACTTCATCATGCCATAATTTTCTCTACCAAACTCCGTTTCAAGCGTACTGATAGTCGATGGAAAGCCCATCCAACATACTACAAGAAACATAATTTAGCCAACCCAAAATCAAGCCAAAAATCAACAAAATATGGCCCTGAAATCCTGGTCTCGCACTGTTCATCACGGGCGATAAACTTCAAAATTTTGTTTCAGGCAAACCGTAAGCTCAAATCACGATTCGTAAAATCCTACAGCCCCACAACATCCCAAGCTATCATTTATATAAAAATACGCAGCTCAACGACTCAAAAATCATATTTCACCGCTCGATATTTCCAAAATTCCGAATTTCAAGCCCTAGGTCCGAAATTACTCCGATTGAACAAATGGGCAGCACGAGCGCTTACTAGGCACTGCGTTACATAGTTGAGGTACGCAGCTCAATGACTCAAAAATCATATTTCACCACTCGATGTTGTTGGAGAAATCTTCGTAAAGTCTTTTGAAGCTGACAAAACATTTCCATAAGTCTTGTCTGAAGATTTGCAGATTCTACTATTTAAAGTCGGAAGACCTCCGAACTGCCAGACTCAAGACTCAAAGTTTATACTCATTGACAGTTTCAAGTTTGTCGAAGAAGGTCTATCCAGGACTGGATGTTTCGTTAAGGATTTGATCTTATCGACTAACAAAGATCTCTTGGCTGGATATGACATAACGGAATCATTTATTCGAATCAAGATTGATTAAGGATTCGATGATTGGCGAAGTATACTTGGAATGTTCTACTTATGGAAACCGAGATCTTGATTGTATGGGCGAGCAGGATTGATGGGTTATCGACATGTTCCTTAAATAACTTGAATGATCTTCCTAATTGATTTCGTCCAACGGGTAGATTGAAGGAATTCCTTTGGTAAGTGCCAACGGGTATGATGGCATAAAGGAGTATAAAAGGAATACGTTTTAGTTGTTCGAGTGGGTGCACGATAGAAGAATTCCAAAGTCTGAAGCTCCTTGTTCTTAGTCAATTCATTTTTTGAGCGAAATCTTGTACGCAAAAGAGAGTCTATATTCGTGAGAAATCTTGAGGAAGTGTGGTAGAATATCTACACTGTGGAATCAAGGGAGAACATTGTTATAAAATCTCTTTTGTTCATAGTGAAATCCAGCCAGTGGGCTGTCAGTGCGGAAGAGTGGACGTAAGCTTGAAAGAAGCCGAACCACTATAAACCTTGTGTTCATTTTCTCTTCCTTACTCTCTTTTACCTTGATCATAATTACTTGTGATATCAAAAAGGCGAGCTTCATTTTCATTGTCTAATATTGCTCACATATCACGAGAAATTGTTTTTGCATTTATTCACCCCTCTCTAGGTGCTTATACTAGCTATCTCAATTGGTATAAGAGCTTGTGTACTCACTTTGTTTGAAGTATTTTACTTGGGAGTTAAAGATCCATGGCTAGTATGTTAGCTCTAGGGCTGGTAGAAGGGCAAAGCAATACCAGACCGTCTTACTTTAATGGAAAGGAATACAACATATGGAAAAATAAAATGATGGCGTTCCTAAGATCAAATGATCCTCTAGAATGGGACGTTGTAGAAAAGGGAATCATTATTAAAGCTGCACCTGTCTTAAAAAGAGGAAAAGAAGCTGTTGAGTCTAGTGAAATGACTTAGGAAGAGATAATCAAGAGACAAGTTCTTGATGCAAAATCAATTTATTCTTTATATTATGCTTTGTCACCAACTGAATATAACATAATAGCTTCTTGTGTTACAACGAAAGAAGTCTGGGATAGATTACATATTACCTATGAAGGAACATATCGAGTGAAAGAGACTAGAATCAACATTCTCCTCGGTCAATACGAAGCCTTCAAAATGAAATCGGGAGAATCTATAATTGACATGTTTAGTCGTTTTACAGAAATCGTGAATGGTCATGAAAATCAAGATCAACCAATTTCTGATCCCATGAAGGTAAACAAGCTACTGCGTGGACTCTCCAATGATTGGAATCACATAAAGACCTCGATAAGAGAGAGACAAAGAATCATGCCACTATCTGTTGATGAGTTGGTTGGGACTCTTCAGTCTTATGATGTGGAGCGAATCAATGAAGACGAAGATCCTAAAGGTAAGAAATCCATTGCATTAAAATCCAATGATGATTTTGATGTTACAGATTCTGAAGACGATATGGATGATGAAAAGCTTGCTCTCATGATAAGAAGATTCAGAAAGCTGAACATAAAAGGAAGAAGATTCAATCCAAAGAAACAGAGTCTTCAAAAGCAACAGACTAAGTCTGTTGAGGATGATGAATCAAACAAAGATGTAGTCTGTTTTGAATGTAAGAAAATAGGACACATCAGACCCAACTGTCCTCTTATGAGGAAGAAGAAAGGAAAAGCTGAAAAGTATCGAAAGGCTCTTAAAGCAGAAACCTGGAGTGATATAGAGTGTGAAGAAAGTGATGATTATGCCAATATATGTTTGATGGCATAATCGGATTCAGATTCAAACTCTGAGACAGACTTTATCTGACAGTGAATTCAAGGTGAGTAACTTCAAAATCCCTATTAAAGTTTCTAAATACATTGATGAGTTGTGTTTTAGTCTTAAGACTTCTCTTAAAAGGATTTCCGAACTCAAAAAGGAAAATTCTGTACTAAAACAACAGGAAAGTGTTTTGAAAGAAAAGGTGAAATGTTTAGACATAAATGTTTCTTCTCTTAAAGAAAGTGAAGATAATCTTTTAAAAGAAAATGTAGTTTTAAAAAATGACATATCAAATATTTCAAAAAAATTTTCAATAGGATCTGAGAAACTTGAGAAAATTCTTTCTGTACAAAGACCTTATCTTAATAAATCTGGTTTATGAATGATAGCAGAAACAATTCAATTAATTGATTTTCCTAAAGTGAAGGAAAGAATTAAGCAAAGACCCTCAAGAGATGCTTACAAAAATCATTTCAAAAAGGTTTTTGTAAACTAGTAGGCCGTAATGCTCTCAGATGTTCTAAATGCAATAGTTTAGATCATTTTGAGAAAGAATGTCCTATGGTTTGGAAACCTGTTAAGAAAGTATGGGCAAAAACCGCATATCATACTAACACCAATGGACCCAAGAAAATATGGGTACCAAAGAAAGCTTGAGTCTCTTTTTTAAATGCAGGTCACTATCAAGAAGAAGGTAAAATGGTATCCGAATAGTGGATGCTCAAGACATATGACAGGAGATTCAAATTGCTTCATAAAGCTTGTTCAAGTAAATGGTGGAAAAGTCTCATTTGGAGAAAACAACAAAGGAAGAATTGTGGAATTTGGAACTGTAAAGATTGGAAACCTCACGATCAGCAATGTTTCCTTAGTGGAAGGACTTAATTAAAATTTGCTCAGTATCAATCAGCTATGCGATACTAGTTTCAAAATCAGTTTTCAAGAGGGAATATGTTCAGGAACCAGTAAAGATTCTACTTAGTCATTCATGGGTCAAAAACATGGAAATATCTACCTCTTGGATGTCAAACCAGATGAATTGCAATGTCTAATCTCAATTCAAGACGAAGCAAACCTATGGCACAGGAAACTTGGGCACATCAATATGAAGCAGATAGCGAAAATTTCATCAAAGAAGCTTGTTCGTGGTTTACCCAATCTGTCATACCAAAAGTCTGATCTATGTACACCATACATATTGGGAAAACAGGTAATAAATTCCTTTAAACCAATAAATCAAGTTTCCACTAATCGTGTACTGCAGCTTCTGCATATGGATCTCTTTGGACCAACCAGAACTTAGAGTATTGGAGGTAAGAAATATTGCCTAGTAATTGTTGATGACTACTCACGATTTACTTAGGTATATTTCCTGGCAAGTAAGTCTGAAACCTTTTCTTACTTTGAAAAGTTTGCTAAAAAAGTTCAAAATGAAAAATGGTATGTTATTTCAAGCATAAGAACAGACCATGGAGGCGAATTTGAAAATCAAGATTTTACAAAATTTTGTGATGAATCTGGTTTTCAGCATGTGCTTTCCTCTCCATATACTTCAGAGCAAAACGGAGTTGTGGAAAGAAAGAATAGGTCACTTCAAGAAATGGCTAGAACTCTTTTAATTGAAAGTAATATATCTTCACGTTTTTGGGCTGAAACAGTTTCTACAAAGCGGCGAGTATGTAGCTCTTGGAAGTTGTTGTTCACAAATTCTGTGGATAAAACAACAGCTAAGAGACTTTGGAATTGAAGATTCATGCACGGAGATTAAATGTGACAACACTAGCGCAATCAATCTGACCAAGAATCCAATTCTTCACTCAAGAGCAAAGCATATAGAGATTCAACATCCTTCATCAGAGATCATGTTCAGAATGGAGAAGTTTCGATTCAGTTTGTTGACTCAAAGAACCAACTGACAGATATATTTACAAAGCCTTTGGAGAAAAATCAATTCGAAGTTATTCGTTCCAGACTCAACATCTTGAAGTTTGAAGAAGTTAAAGTCTAGAGATTCTCAGACTCAGACAAACAAATTTTTTTTTACTGTAAGTTATTTTATTCTTTCTCGGATTAAATCTCGAAAATGTACGATCATCTGTCCTTAATTGATTTTTTTTATATTTATTTCGTGATTATCGCTATCTTTCTTTTTAAAAAATGAAGATAATCTTAAATGGAAGTTATCTAATTTTTGAAAAAGGCAGTTATTTTTGAAAAAGGCATCTTTTTACTTTCTTTTATGACGCTTCGAATGCCTCTCTTCGACTATCTTATATACTGTCCGTTCCTCTTCGTTTTACTCCAAAAACCCTAAAAAGCATCGATCTTCCACTTGCGTCTTCTTCTCTTGTTTAATCTTCAAAAAGTTGTCATCTTTCTTGGGAAAAACAAGTTTGGAATCTTCCGAAGACTGTGAAAGATGTCGTCTCAAAGGAAGTCGTCGAGAATCACAAGCAGGGGACCACATAAAACGAGTGAGGGGCCTACTCACTTTGATCTCACCGAGGAAGAAGAGACACCCAGTCAGCAACATAGCCCACAACATTCTCAGCCGCATCATTCTCCACCGTCTAGCCCACAGGATGTTGGTCATAGAGAAGAGGAAGAAATTGTCGAAGGCGCAGATCCTATAAGAATACAAAAGCCCTATTTTATTTAGAAGCTTTATCATGCTTTAAAGAAGACTAGTACTCCATTGAACTACATCGATGAGTTTCTCAAGGATAAAGGGTATGGTAATGAGTACATCTTTTTAAAAAATATGGAGCGTTTGGGAATTGCCCCTAAAGGGTTGGCAGAAGAAACCCTTGTAAACATCCCAAGTGATCCGTGTGTTGGAGGAGTGAATCTGCCAGACGAAAATGATGATGACAAGTTGTACAGTCAATTTCAACCGAGAATGGGTGTTGCATCAAGTATTTGGAGCAAAAGAACAGAGTTGTTCCGTTCGGAGGAACACAAGCATCTTTACAATAAGTTGTTGAAGCGTGGGGTGATAAACCCTAGAAGTGTAGATTTTGATTTCCTTGACTCTGTGAACGTCAATTTGAGGGAAAAATTCAGTCTTCTTCAACTTGAGCAGTTTTGTTCTGAACCTATAGAAGCCTATGTTGAACTCATTGCATACTTCTATTCAAATCTCAGTTTCCTAGATGCGAACAGATTTTCTTTTAGTGTTCGAGATCAGGACTATGTGGTGGATGTAGACATGTTGGCTGATGTGATTTGGGTTGAGAGAGGGAGATATCAACCTATTAATGTGTCTATTGCTCGTGCCACATTGAAACTTATTAAGGATAGAAGGACAGAGGGAAGGATTTCCTACTCAAGGATGTGTGTGTTCAACATTCCGCTTCACAAGATTGTGATTAATTGCCTCAGGCCAAAGTCTACTTCAAAAACTAATGTTTCCAATTCAGAGGCAAAGCTGATGTACGCCATCAATGCTGGGAAAAAGTTTTCTCTTCCTCACACTATTTTATTCCACATGTATAGAGTAGTGGTGAAAGACAGGGGTCAACTTCCTTACCCAGCTCTTGTGACAAAGTTATTCAGACATTTGAATGTTCAGCCTCCACGAATTCTCTATGTTCGATCTTGTGATCACATGGTGGTAGGATTGAAAATGGTGTCTAAAATGCATCTGAAGGAACTAAACAAGGCGTTGGAGAAATTCAAGGAGACAACTCCTGCCAAGCCTCATCAAATTTCTTCTGCAGCGAAAAGAAAAGGAAAGGAGCCCATGGTTGCTTCATCCAAGAAAAGAAGAGCTCTCATCGTTGAGGATGCAGATGATGAGGATGATATCACCATTTCTGCTATGGCATTGAAGAACCTGAGTCGTTCTGCTCCAGAATCAACGGAACATCAAGAGAAAGACTCAGAACAAAGGACTAAAGAACGAGAAGAAGTAGAGGAGAAAGAAGAAGAAGAAAGAGATGCTAAGGAGGAAAGAATTGAAGTAGAAGAAGAATGAGAGAAAGGAGAGAAAGGAGATCAAGAGGAAGGAGAGCATGAGGAACACTCTTCTCCACTTGAAGGCATGGAAATAGGGGGAGACTGAGAAAAAAGAGATATGTCCTCATATGCTACTACTAGTGAAGGAGTTAGTCGCTCTCTAGCAGATGCATAGGACATTTATGCCTCTCAATTTCCTGAGGAGGGACATGGTGTTTCATCGCCCAATCTGCGTAACTATGCTGATTTGCCATTGTCTGCCTTTACTCCATCTAATCGAGCAGAAGTCAGTACGTAGACTAATAATTCAGCAAATTTTCGTAGAATTCTCGATGTTCTCTTGGAGTTGCGGGGTTAGATATATGCTTTGGGTTACGAAGTACAAAATTTGCAGACTGCAAGCCAAGCTTCTTCAGTTTCTTTGAATGATTAGATTCAAGCCCTTGCTCTTCAGATTCAAGCAAATGCTAAAGGTGAAGATGTAGCTCAACTGAAGGAAGAATTGAAAAAGCTGGAAGGCATCATTCAGTCAATGGGAGATTTTCAGCTTGTTCGTGTTCCCAAGCAATCTTGACTCTACTCTATTTTCATCTCAAACTTTTTTATGATGACAAAAAGGGGGAGAGATGCGAGATTTGAAAACTTTGAACTTGAACTTGTTGAACTTTTAGTTTGTTTTGATGTTTGATGTTTTGACTTGACTTGTGTCTGGATGTGGACTGAATTTGGGATTTGGATTTGACTGCTTATATTAAGTACCATTGATATCTTATGAATAGCTTTACTCTCATGAAAGACTAACCTATTTTCTGTGGTTGCAGATTCTAGTGTTATCATTAAGCCATTTATCTTTATAAGATATCTATATTTGTTTAAGTAATGTTTTGCAAGTCAAAGTTGGAGAAATCTTTGTGAAGTGTTTTGAAGCTGACAAAACGTTTCCATCAGTCTAGTCTGAAGATTTGCAGACTCTACTATTTAAAGTCTGAAGACCTCCGGACTGCCAGACTCAAGACTCAAAGTCTATCCTCATTGACAGTTTCGAGTTTGTCGAAGAAGGTCTATCCAGGACTGGATGTTTCATTAAGGATTTGATCTTATCGACTGACGAATATCTCTTGGTTGGATATGACATAACAGAATCCTTTATTCGAATCAAAATTGATTAAGGATCCGATGATTGGCGAAGTATACTTGGAAGGTTCTACTTATGGAAACCGAGATCCTGATTGTATGAGTGAGCAGAATTGATGGGCTATCGACATGTTCCTTAAATAGCTCAAATGATATTCCTAATTGATTCCGTCCAACGGGTATGATGGCATAAATGAGTATAAAAGGAAGACATTCCAGTTGTTCGAGTGGGTGCACGATAGAAGAATTCCAAAGTCTGAAGCTCCTTGTTCTTAGTCAATTCATTTGCTGAGCGAAATCTTGTACGCAAAAGAGAGTCTATATTCGTGAGAATCCTTGAGGAAGTGTGGTAGAATATCTACACTGTGAAATCAAGGGAGAACATTGCTGTAAAATCTCTTTTGTTCATAGTGAAATCTAGCCAGTGGGCTGTCAGTGCGGAAGAGTGGACGTAGGCTTGAAAGAAGCCGAACCACTATAAACCTTGTGTTCATTTTCCCTTCCTTAGTCTCTTTTACCTTGATCATAATTACTTGTGATATCAAAAAGGCGAGCTTCATTTTCATTGTCTAATATTGCTCACATATCACGAGAAATTGTTTTGGCACCTATTCACCCCCCTCTAGGTGCTTATACTAGCTATTTCAGATGTTTCGAAAATTTTGAATTTCAAGCCCTAGGTCCGAAATTACTCCGATTGAACAAACGGGCAGCACGAGCGCTTCGGGCATTGTGTTACATCAGACTGCAACAACCAATTTGCAAGCAATTTTGTAGCTTTGATTATTGCTTTTATAGTTTGGAACCACCACTGGCACTCTTCCTTCCTCATTTGACTTGATCGATGAAGGCTATTGGAATTAGGTGAGACGAATGGGTTCGGGTTTGGTTCGTCTTTCTGTGGTTCTCTGCTCAAGAAGGCCAAGAATAGGCTCAAGCCGTGCTTGAGGCGAAGAGTGAGCAAGAAACCAAGGTCAAGAGGATTTACTTCGGTGGAAGCGCCTCTGCGTTCAGTGCCAATAGTCAATACTTGCCGCGTGGTGATCTCCATTAGTGAAGGAACTTACAGGTAAAGTGTTGATCATACAAATTCCAAAACAGTCCCGATCAATGCAAAGGCCTGGATCAGCGAGACCTCGCGCTGAACCTGAAAATGGCCAGCAGATGATTGAAAAATTATTAAATTCTTGCATATAAGATCATTTGGACGTCTTGAGAAACAAATTCTTTGCCTAAGTCCATCCATTTTGCTCTTTGAGCCCATCTAGCAGGAGCCATTAACTACTCATTAAGACGTGCCCCGACCCTTACACCTTTCGGTGCCAACAGTTCAAGCTCAACCATGGGATTTTCGCTGCTCATTCAAAACACTCTCGAAATGTGGAAGGAGTGGTAGATGCGGTTGTTTGTCCTCCCCAGCTTGTGCCTCCAATTGATCCTTGCAACTCAAGTCAGCCGGAAGAAATTCAAGTTCAGGATATGGATCCTAATTATGAGTTGGATGGTGTATACGGCCTACTCCATCACGAACCTTGCACTCGGCATCTTCTTGAATTACCTGGCCAATATCAAGGAAACAAAGGGGATGACCAATCCAAAGACCCAGATCACAGCATTTTGGGCGTCATTCCTTCTCCTCCACTTGGGTGGGCCTGACATGATCACCACATTTGTTCGGGAGGACAATGAGCTGTGGTCGAGGCAATTTGTGTGAATTTGCATCTGGTAGTGACTAGTGGGTTACATTTACTACATGGCCTTGTTAGGGTCTACACTGTTGATGTTAGCAATGGGAATGATCTTGATGGGGTTGATGAAAGATGGAGAGAGGATATTGTGTTTGTACTTGGCAAGCAAAGGCCAGCTTCAAGATTCAATGCTTTCACTTCTCGATTTCGTTCCCAAATACCCTATGATAGTAGAGCTGTACATTCTGAAGGAAGAGGAGGGGTATCGGTTCGAAATCGACGGGGGCATGTGAGGTTCTGGCTTTGGCGGATTTCCAAGTGAACAGTGGTCAAACCTTTGACCAAAGAAAGGCCACGGCTCTGTTCAAAGCCTTTGAGTTGTTCAAGGTCGTCAGCTTCTCTCCTTGGGCCTTATCCACAACTTTGGGGTCTTGCAGGTCAACATGTCAACTATAATGTAATTTTGTAATACAGAAAATTCAAAACACAAATTCTTTGATTTTCATGATTTTCACGATAAAAGGGATGGAGACATACCTTTATCCATAATAATACCCTTTAAAATATTCATTGTGGAAAAATCGAAGAGACAAAGAAATTTGATTTCTCTCTCTTAACCCACTTTTCTTTAACTTATACCGTCGATGGAGGATAAAATGTTCCTTTTTGTTTTCATGTCATTGGTGGAGAGAGGACTAGATTCTATTTATGTATGATGTTAGTAGGTGCCTTTCATCAAAGCACCTTTTAACTTTCATGAGAGTCGCACTTTTTTTGTAAGAAACGGTAACTTTTCAATGAAAATTTGATGCAGCCCGCATTGAAGACCAGCTTTCTCGACCAAGAAGATCGGCCCGCATTCAAGCTTGACGAAACCATGAAGCCGTATCGACATCTTGAGTCCATTCCGAAAGCTTGAAAGACACCTTGGGAGCTCGCATGACGCTTTTACTAGCTTATAGTTTCCATGCTCTTTACTATTTCTCCTAGTTTCAACGCTCTGTTTTTATTTCTCCTAGTTTCAACGCTTTGTCTTTATTTCTCCTAGTTTCAATGCTCTGTTTTTATTTCTTTGATGATATAAGCCATCAAATCCCTTGTACAAGACATACGACTTTTGATTAATGAAAAACTTTGCTTGAAGCAAGTAACATGAACCTTGTAAAGTTCATACCCTTGAAAACCTAGAAGAGTTTTCACTCTGTCCTTGAAGAGTCGAAGCTTTCGAAATCTGCATCCTTGAAGAGTTGCAGTCATCAATCTAGAAGAATTGGTGCCCCCTCAACTTCCTTGGAGGCCTAGAAGAGCAACCAATGGAGTCTCCATCTTTTCCTGTTCTGTTTGTTACTTCCAACCCAATTTCGACTATTCTACAGTGCTTATTTCAGAAAACCCAAAACAGAGAAATTGTAGATCCAAAAGTCTTTGTTCATTTGGCTTTGGAATCAGGCTGATCCGATCTGTATCGATAAAGATACAACTGTTCTCCTGAGCTCGCGAAGTGCTGAAATTCCTGTTCGTCTTGTTTCCCGTGTGCGAGTCACTCTCCCGATCCTACTGTTTGAGAAAGCCTACCCTAGGCTTGCATCATTTGGTATTAGAGCTTTGGAGGAGAGGAAAATGCTTCCAAGACAAGCTAGACGTCGTGGCGATAGAACCATTCCCCTCAATGAATTGCACACACTCGCTGAGAATATGCAACAACAAATTGACGAATTGACACAAGAAGTTTAGTGTTTGAGGGCTGAAGCAAATAATTCTCCACCTCGTTCTAGGACTGAAGATTCCCATGGTGACTCTTCCTCTTCAGAGAATGTTCAACCTATTCACGGTCGGAGGCATGTTTGACATCGTTTACAACATATTCGTGAGCCAGATTGGGAAAAGGAAGTCAAGAAAGATGCACCAGAATTTACAGGTACTGAGTCTCCCGATGAAATTGTTGATTGGCTAACACTTGTGAATGAGGTGTTTGAGCATTGAAATGTTCCGGAGAATCGTTGAGTTGGGATCATTACTATGCAATTCAGAGGCAAGGCGATTGCTTGGTGGAGACGTGAAAAACAAACTCGCCAAGCCGTTGGCAAAGCACCAATCACTTTGTGGAGAAAGATGGAGGGCAAGATTCAAAAATATTTTCTTCCCAAAGGATATAAGAGAGAGCTCTACCAACGGTACCAAAATCTAAAACAAGGTATGCGAACGGTGGACCAATACACCAATGAATTCAATGAGTTGGTGATTTGTAACAATATCCAGGATCCGGAGGAGGTACTTGTGAAAAAAAATACTTGAATGGCCTTCAATTTTACATTCAAGACGCCTTGGAAGTCGTCGACATTTGGGACTTAGGAGATGCACACCAACGGGCACACAAAATAGAGCCCTCTTGTTCTCGGAGACAACAATCAACTACCATGACAAGTCCGGCCACTAAGAGTACCACTAGCACTGCTAAAGTTGCTAAGGCTACAATGCAATCTGCTAGTAAGCCTTCTACTCAACCCCATGTTTTGAAGCGACCTGCTATGTCCAAAATACGTTCTATTCTTGTGGGGAGTTGGGTCATCGTGCTAGCAATTGTCGAATCAATAAGAATTGACCAGCTGGTAAAGCCTTCTTGGTGGATAATGATTCTGATGAGAATGTTGAGGATCCACTTGAAGAGGAGTTGAACAATAATGAAAAAGCTACGGATGATGAACAAATAGTGCATGCTGACACTGGCGAACTTCTTATGGTAAGGAAAATTTTTCTTACTCCTCGAGATGACACTGGAGATAGGTGGCTGCGTACTAATATTTTTCATTATGCTTGCACAATCATGGGAAAGGTGTGTCAATTAATTATTGACTCTGGTTGTTGTGAGAATATAATTTCTGAAGTAGTGGCAAACAAGCTGAAGTTGGAATTAAAAATGCACCCTACACCTTATAAGATGTCGTGGTTGAAGAAAGGCGCTAAGGTAACTGTTTCAAAACGATGCCTTGTTAATTTGTCCATTGGTTCTATTTATAATGACAAGATATGGTCTGATGTTCTGCCAATGGATGCTAGTCACATTATTCTTGGTCGATCATGGGAATTTGATAAGAGGACTACGCATGACGGTTATCGAAATACATATTCTTTTGAATTTAGAGGCAAGAAGATTACGTTGGCACCTAGTAGGGAACCTTTGAAAACTTTTGTAGTTGAGAATTCCTTCTCCCCTCTATTGCTTACAATGAAGGATATGAAAGATGCTTTAAAAGGAGTTTGTATCTTGTATATTTTGCTTAATAAAACAGGTGAGAAGAATGGAGTTGCCTCGTTGTACCTCATCGAGTTCAACCTCTTTTGGCAGAGTTCAAGGATTTCTTCCCGATGGACTTACCCAATAGTCTCCCTCCTATGAGAGATATTCAGCATCAAATTGACTTGTTGCTCGGAGCCTCTTTGCCGAATCTCGCTCATTACCGAATGAGTCCGACCGAACATGAGGAATTGCATCGACAAGTTATGGAGCTATTGAATAAGGGTTTTATAAGGGAGAGTCTCAGTTCGTGTGCCGTTCCAGCCCTTTTAGTGCCTAAGAAAAATGGTTTGGATTTGATTCTTTTCAGGAGTTATATCAAGAAGACCCCTACTTTTCCAAGATCATTCCCGATGCACATGAAAAGAAGCTTGCTGATTTTACTGTATGTGATGGTTTTCTTTTCAAAGGAAACCGTTTATGTGTGCCGGACTGTTCTCTTCGGCAACGGGTGATCGATGAAGTTCAATGCGAAGGACATTTTGGGTGCGACAAAACTGTACAACTCGTTTTAGCCAAATACTTTTGGCCTCATTTGAAATGTGATGTACATCGACATGTGATGAGGTGTCGACGTTGCCAAATTGGAAAGGGACAAGCTACTAATGCTGGCCTTTATTTGCTCTTGCCGATTCCACATGCCCCATGGGAGGATATCTCTATGGACTTTGTCCTTGGACTACCACGCACAAACAGAGGTATGGATTTCATCTTTGTTGTTGTCGATCGATTTTCAAAAATGGCACATTTTATTCCATGTCGAAAAACTATGGATGCTTCGCGTATTGCCAACTTATTTTTCAAGGAAGTCTATAAGTTGCATGGCATTCCAAAGACCATTACTTTGGATCGGGATACAAAATTTCTTAGTCATTTTTGGCAACAACTGTGGAAGGATGTCAGTACTAAACTGCAATATAGTACTATGTTTCATCCCCAAATGGATGGACAAACTGAGGTCATCAATTGAACATTGGGAAATCTATTAAGGACTTTGAACGATAATAATCCCCATTCTTGGGAGACGCAGTTGTCCCTTGGAGAATTTGCATATAATTGTGTTGAGAACTGTAGCACTGGATATAGTCCATTTATGATTGTATATGGTCGACAACCGAACACTGCTCTTGATCTTGCACCAATTCCTTTTGCTAAGAAGTCGAGTAGCAAAGTTGACGAAATTGTTTCTCAAATGAGGGTAATTCATGAAGATGTGCGTCAAAGACTAGAGAGCAAAACTGAATCCTATGAAACAGACATCAACAAGTGGCGGCATGAAGTTATCTTTGAACCTAGAGATTTTGTTTGGGCTTATTTGCCACCGGAACAGCATCCCGTCGAAACTTATAACAAGCTTAGTGATCGAAAGCTTGGACCTCTCGAAGTTCTTGAGCGCATTAATCCTAATGCGTATCGATTAAATCTTCCTTCTCATATGAAGATTCACGATGTCTTCAACGTTCGACATTTAACACCTTATGTGGTAGATTCTTTTGATGATGATGGCGAGAATTCGAGGATGAATTCTTTTAAAGATGGGGAGGATGATGTGGCCCGCATTGAAGACCAGCTTTCTCGACCAAGAAGATCAGCCCGCATTCAAGCTTGACGAAACCGTGAAGCCGTATCGACATCTTGAGTCCATTGTGGAAGCTTGAAAGACACCTTGGGAGCTTGCATGACGCTTTTACTAGCTTATAGTTTCCATGCTCTTTACTATTTCTCCTATTTTCAATGCTCCATTTTTATTTCTCCTAGTTTCAACGCTCTGTTTTTATTTCTTTGATGATATAAGCCATCAAATCCCTTGTACAAGACAGACGACTTAAATGAAAAACTTTGCTTGAAGCAAGTAACATGAACCTTGTAGAGTTCATACCCTTGAAAACCTAGAAGAGTTTTCACTCCGTCCTTGAAGAGTTGGAGCTTTCAAAAACTGCATCCTTGAAGAGTTGCAGTCATCGATCCAAAAGAATTGGTGCCCCCTCAACTTCCTTGGAGGCCTAGAAGAGCAACCAACGGAGTCTCTATCTTTTCCTATTCTGTTCGTTACTTCCAACCCAATTTCGACTATCCTATAGTGCTTATTTCAGAAAACCTAAAACAGAGAAATTGTAGATCCAGAAGTCTTTGTTCATTTGGCTTTGGAATCAAGTTGATCCGATCTGTATCGACAAATATACGACTGTTCTTCTGAGCTCGCGCAGTGCTGAAATTCCTGTTCGTCTTGTTTCCCATGTGTGGGTCACTCTCCCAATCCTACTGTTTGAGAAAGCCTACCCTAGGCTTGCATCAAAATTGTACCATTTTATTAGAGTCATAACTTCTCATAGCCAATATATTTTAGCACTTATATATTTATTAAACCATCAATTAATAATATTATGTGGGCCACATAATAATTCTTATATTCTCCCACTTGACCCATATGATATTCCTTTCATGGTTTAATAAAGACCATAACATGCACAATAATATTATGCTAAAACTTCCCTTAAAGTAATCACAATTAAGTAAAGAAAATTAATGTGAATCACAGCGGTTGTATGTCATTGATCGACATAGTCCATTCCATGTACTACAACATAATTCTCTACTTAACATGATCCATAAGTAAGAAGTACAATAATGGTCAAACTATAATGTCTCCATTAGAGATTATCCTATTTAACATTCATCTATTTCCAGAAAATAGAAAATATTTGAAACATATAATTAAGCTCAGAATATCAAATATATAAACTTAATGCAACATAATATAATCATTAATGACGCCCAATAATACCATCCTTTCAACATGTTCATTGTATGTTTGGGTGGCAATCCTTTTATTAAGGGATTTACTATCATAAGGTTGGTGCTTGATTGACACTCTTTGTTTCTAAACTTCTTTTTAATGGATAAGTATTTAATTTCCATAAGTTTAGCACACTTAAAATACTTTTGATTCTAAAAGAAGAAAATTGCTACAGAATTAGCACAATAAATTTTCAACGGCCTGTCAATAATATCGATAATCACAAACTTTGAAATAAAGTTTTGTAGCCATAATCCATTAATAGTGACCTCAAAGGATGTCACAAACTAAGCCTTCATAGTGGATGTGGTAATAACTCAATATGAATATCCAATCATCGTAAGATGATCAAATATTTTATAAGTGAGCATATATTTTTTAGTTCCTTGCAAGTATCTAATAACTTTATACTTGTTCAACATTATAATAGTTAAGTTGATGTTTAGCCTAGTGTAAGTTTGAGTATACATTCAACTCCCAACAACAGGCGCATAAGGAATACTTTTCATTTATTTTCATTCCAATTCAATTTTCGGACATTGTATAAGGCTAATGGAACTATTCCTACTAAACATTTACCCATATTGAATCTCTCTAGAATTTCCTCTATGTAGACTTGCTGAGACAATCCGACGGTTATTGTGAACTATCAATGAATAATTCTATTCCTATCACATAAGTTGCCTCTTCCATATCTTTTATTTCAAAATTCTTAGAAATAAATTTATTTGTTTCATGTAACAAACAAAGATCATTAGTAGCAAGCAAAATGTTATCAACATACATAACTAGAAAATTAAACCTGCTCCACTAGCATTCATATATATATACACATCGATCAATGGTGCTTTTCGCATATCCAAAGGAAGTTATGGTATCATTAAACTTAATATACCATTGTCGAGAAGCTTGTTCAAGACCATGTATTGATTTCTTTAATTTACATACCATGTGTTCCTTTTCTTTAATTGCAAGTTTTCAAAGTGGTCCATATTGAAAGGGTTAGTAATAACACCTAGAGGGGGGGGGGTGAATAGGTGTTAACAAAAATTTTCGCAAAGTTTAGTAGAAGTAATTTGCTTAAAGAAAATTGCAATATAAGAATGACTTCAACCTTTAGCAATTTCAAATAAAATCAAGGAGTTTAAACTTAAACAGTTAATTAGAGTTACGAATGAAAATCAATGAGTTGAGGGAAGAAAATAAGAATACAAGGTTTATAATGATTCGGCTTAGATTAAACCTACGTCTACTCTTCGCGCTAATGACCTACGGCTGGATTTTACTAAGAACAAAAGAGATTTTACAGCTTTGCAAACTCGACTTCACAGTGAAGAGTCTCTATTGGTTTCTCATGAAGCCTCACTATGAGTTTCTCTCTTTTGTATACAAACTTTGAGCTCAGTATTTGGATTAACAAGGAAATGGAAAGCTTCAAACTTTGAAAATTTTCTTTCAAGCACGCTTTCAAGCAATTAGAGAGTCTGCCTTAAATACTCTTTCATGCCTTCTTGACCATTGACACTTTCCTAAAGAATTCTTCCAATCTACCCGTTGGACAAAATCAATTAAGGGGATCTCAAGTCGTTTGAAGATTTGTGATAAAAGCATGTCAATGATGTTCGTCCATACAATCGGATCTTGATTTCCATAAGTAGAACTTTCCAAATTTACTCGCTTTCCAAAAGATTTGAATATTGAAATTGATTCCAATAAGGATAGTCAATCATGTAGGTGCTAAATCCAGCCATAAAGTCATCCATAAACCATACGAATCGAATCATTGAATAAAGATAATCTCGCATCTGGATAAGTCTTCATTTTTGTCAATGTGGGCAAACTTTGAATCCTATAGTCTTGTGGTTTTCAAACTTTGACTCTAAAGTCTGGAAGTCTTCAAACTAGACTATGGAAAGGTTTTGTCAACTTTAAAATAATTAAAGAATTTTCTCCAATATATATAAACCTCTTCCTCTAAATTCTCATTAAGACAAGGCGGGTTTGACATTCATTTAGTATAACTTTAAGTCATAATAAGCCACTAAAGTCATAATGATTCTAAGTGAGTCGTTCTTAAAGACTGGTGAAAACGCCTCTCTATAGTTAATGCATTCTTTCTAAGTAAAATCTTTAATAACAAGTCTGGCCTTGTACTATTCCATATCGCCTTTTGAATCGCGCTTGGTCTTAAAGACCCATTTACACTCGATCTTTTTACATCCTTTAAGCAATTCAACAAGGTCTCAGACTTGATTTTGATGCGTAAATTTTAACTCTTTTTCTATGGTATTAAACCATTTATTAGAATCTCTACATTCCATGGCTTGTGAAAATGAACCTAAATCATTTTCAATATCTAAGTCAAATCTTGACTCTTGAAGATAAACTACATAATCATTAGAAATAGTCGACCTCCTCTCTTGTTGAGATTTTCTTAATGCTCTTTCTTGTGGTTCGACTCTGTAGGTTTAATATCGATATCTTTATTGTGTTTGATCATTTAAATGTTGTTCTTGATTATTGTTGGGTTCAACTATAATATTAGGATCAACACTTTTATAAGTTTTGGGTATATGAACTTCTATTCTTACTTCTTGAATGCAAGTATCACATATTCTTTCACTTCCATTGATGTCACCATTTTCAATGAACCTAATATTTCCAAATCAACAAATCTCATACTATGATTAAGATAGTAAAATTTATACCATTTGAATTTCTTCGCATAACCAATGAAGTAACTACTGGTCATTCTTAAATCTAATTTCTTTTCATGTGAATTATAAATTCTTATTTTTACTGGACAACCCCAAACATGTAGGTGTCATAAACTAAGCTTCCTTCCCATTCACAGTTGAAAGAGAGTTTTTGAAACCGCCTTACTAGAAACCATGTTTAATAAATACATACAAATCTTTATTGCATATATTCATAAAGATAATGGTAAAGATGAATAACTCACCATACTCATAATCATTTCAATTAGAGTATTATTACGCCTTGTTGTGGTATACCTACCATAGTGTATTGAGCATAAATGTCATATTTTTAAAGGAATTTAGCAAAAGGTTTCAGACATTTTCCCAATTTATCATACTTTTCATAATATTCATTACCTCTATTCAACCTTACTATTTTCACATTTTTATCTAATTGTCTCTCAACCTCTTTAATGTACTCTCAAGTGCATTAATCGATTGAGATTTATCATGTAATAGATAAATGTAAGCATAATGTGAAAAATCATCAATAAATGTGATAAAATAACTTTCTTTACCAAAATATAAAATATCAAAAAGACCACATATATTGGTATGTATAATTTCCGGAAGCTTTATGCTTCTTGTGTTATCTTTCTTAATGTGTTTTCTTTATTTATCTTTAATACAATCAATACACACTCCAATGTCATAAAAATCCAAATTTAAAAGAATTTTATTCTTCACTAATCTTTGCATTCTTTCTTTAGATATATGACCCAAACGTTTATGTCATAAGTAAGCAAAATTCTCATTTACTATACCTCATTTAGTGTCAACATTATGATGTAAGGTTGTTAAGGTCTCAACAAAAGTATTATCAAATTTAAACTTATAGAGACCATCACATAACATTTCAATTCCAATAAAATTATTATTCTTAAATAAACTGAAAGATCCGGAACCAAACTTACAAGAAAATCCCGCTATATCAAGTTTTGGCAAAAACGTTAAATTGCGGGAAAATGTAGGTTCATAAATGGTTTGAAACAAATTCAAATAATGCATAGTATCTAAAACTTAATGATAAATGTCAAAGCCTTCAATTGGAGTTTTGTTTATATTATTTGTAATCACATAGCTTTCATTTGGTTTTATGGTTTAGATTGTAACATATCCTTGTATTGTACTTGACACATGAGTGGTAGCATTATAATCAATCCACCAAGTATTATGAGAAATTTCAATAAAGTTTGATTTAAAACATACTAAAGTATAATACTTACATTTCTTTTTAAACCAAACTTTACACTTTAGGCAATTTTTCTTTAAGTATCTAATTTTATTACAAAAGTGACACTAAATATGATTGTGTTCCTTCTTATGGATTTGAGAAGTTTAAAAAGATTCATTCAGGACGTATAATGCTTTTTTCTTGCTCATTTCATCTTTCCTTTTTGAATTCTTTTCAGTTTATCAATGACTTAAAAGATGAACGGAATGAGTCTTTTGATTCTTTATTATTGTTTCCTCTTGAATAAGCACACTAGTCAATTCATTTACATTCCACTTGTCCTTTATAATGTTTTAATTCATCTAAAACGGCCCATATTATTCATGAGGTAAGGAATTAAGTATGAATTGTACTACAAAGTATTCAATCATGTTTATTCCCAATGTCCTTAATTTTGCTGCTAAGTTCATTATCTCAAGAACATGCTCATGCATGGTACATGAACCATTATACTTCATGATGGTCAAAGTGCTCATTAATATATCAACAAGTAACTTATCAATAGTCTAAGAACGATCTTCCACAAATTTAATAAATTCCTTAGCAATGTCATTTTTTGAGTCTTTAAGTTGTTTGCAATTATCATTCGCATGAATATTAAACTTAGTTTGTTCGATGTTTCCTAGGCTTTATGGAAAAACTTTTCATCATCGCTACTCTCATTAGTAATAGCAGCTGGTTTCTCAACTTAAAATGCTAAATTAAGATCTAGGACACCTAAGTGAAACTTTACTTGTTCACTCCAATCAGAGAAATTCATTTTATTGAACGAAGAAACAAACAAAGCACACGAATGAAGTAAAATAGGTATAGATACTCAAATATGCAAGAAATACTCATATTTTAATACTTTGAGAACATCACCTAATCAGATTCAAACTAAACAATACATGTACCTCATAGTTCTCCTTTAAGCAATCCTATAATATACTAACATACATTAAACTACAATGATGCGAATAACTTTTATTTAGTAATTATAAATATATCTCATTAAAATTTATTTGCTATCTTTGGATATACAAACAAATTTAACAAGAAATATTAATTACCAACATTATGCTCATGAATTGTAAGAAATTGATTAATCATCCCTAAGTTCTTATAATAAATGAACTTTAGTATACTCATGACGTTAATAAGGATATGTAGTATATCAATTTCAATCATAGCATCAATTAATCATGGGTAATTGAATAAAAGAATTTACAATTCCAAAAAATTCAAATGACTTTAAGGTTTTGCCATTTTTGTGACTAACAAACCATTCTTAATTGAATTTTTAATATTGTAAAGCGCATACACATTCATCAAATTGCACCTAAGGGAAAAACTGTAATTAAAGCTTAAGGGTAAAATTGTAAAATCATAATTCTAGATGGGTAGAACCATAAATTTAGCATTAGGGGCAAAATGGTAAATAACTAGGCATGAAAAATTTGTAATTATCCATTTGACAATGGCAAAAATGCAAATAACCATCAAAGAGGGCAGAATTGTAGTTATACAGCAGAGAGAGGGACATAATCATACACAATGGCACAGGGGTAGAATTGTAATTATTGGGGTAGCAAAAGTGTGCACAGTATGCGCCTTTACTACTGCACAGGTGCGTGATTCCCACGCGCCAAGGCCTTCAGCACACATCTGGGCATGTGGTGCGTGGATTCCATGCACTTGACCATCCAGCAAGCATATGGGGCGCGTAGGAAGCGTGGATTCCATGCGCCATCATCTACCTCGTGATTGTTAGCTGATTTTCTCCTTTTTTGGCCCTGTTTCTACCGCGTCTTTCATCATTCGGATTTCCTTCGATAAAACCCCTCAGAAAACAATTCAACAATAGCACATAACAAAAGAAAGACTAACGTTATTCGTGAATCCTCATATGTAAACTGTAATATTTCGATAAGTGAAAAAATCACATGTTCTTAAACCACGCTTTGATACCAACTATAAGCTATAGCATAATTCTTTAATGTGAAAGATTCAATATACACGATCTTTGATCTCCATGATTTTTACAATAAGATGGATGAAGACATACATATATCCATAGTAATATTCTTTAAAATATTCGTTGCAGAAAAATCGAAGAGATGAAGAAATTCGGTTTCTTTTCCTTAACCCACTTTTATTTAACGTATTCAGTCGATGGAAGATAAAATATGATGCTCCTTTTCGTTTTCATGTCATGGGTGGAGAGAGGGCTAGATTATATTCATATATGTTGTCAATAGATGCCTTCCATCAAAGTGCCTTTTACCTTCCATGAGAGCCGCACCTTTTCATAAGAACGGTAACTTCTCAATGAGGATTGTACCCTTTCATTATAATTGAAACTTCTCATAGCCAATACATTTTAGCACTTACATATTTACTAAACCATCAATTAATAATATCATGTATGTCACACAATAATTCTTACACAACAAGCGCATGTTCTTGGACTCGACATGGATACGATGGCAGCTTTTTGGATCGTAGAGATCGAGCTTAGGTTTATGTACAATCTATTGGACACCAAGGTGTCGTTGCTAAACTGTGCTGGGGGCATCATTCATTAGGTCATTAGTCTCTCTATACCTTGTGCTGTGTTGGTAGTCTTCTCCTTATAGGATAAGAAGGATTACACTAAGGTTGTGTTTAGCCGATGACAAAATTCATGATAGGATATTGCGTTTGATGTCTATTCAAGAAAAAATAAAGTCGAATATAAAGATATATGGATCGGATAAAATTATCTCATGAGAGAGGTAAGATAAATGTGAATAAGATTTCTAACATTCATATTAGAAAAATTATTGTTTTTGAATAACAAACTTATTAAATTAACAAAATTAAAATTATATTTCAATATAAATAATATTTGAATTTTAATATAAGAAAGTCAAAATAACAAAAAATAACAATTTAGTTATTCTAATTTGATCTTATTTTTATATATTCGAATTTAATTCTATTTTATAATAGAATTTCAATATATAAATATAATTATATTTTAGGTATATCAGTATTATTTACTATTTAATAAAAGTTTATTAGGAATAATGGAAGGGGAAGAAAGAAATAAAAAAGAAAGTAATTAAAAAAGAGAGGAAAAATAAAAATAAATAAAAATAAAGTCGGCAAGAATGTCGCGAGAGATTTTTGTCATTTTTGTTTGTAAATTTTTTGGTTTATTTATACTAATATGCCATTTATACCAAAGAATGTACATGATATGATATGAATATAACTAACTTTATTACTGCGTTAGTCACCGAATAATGGATATGATATAATAAAGTCCTTGGATTTCATATCTTATTTTATTTAGTCTTATTCTATTTAGAAATCCAGATAACCAAACGCAACTTTAAAGGTTTAATCACTTCTTCTAGCAATTTCATAAGATTGGTCTAACCATCGGTGGTTTCAGAGACTTGGGAGATCCATAATTTCATGCATTGTGACTTTTCTCCGGTTTTGCAGTGGTCGAATTCCATAGCCTAGTTTAGCCTCTTAGGATCATCTATTGTTGTCACATACCCCTCGAGGGAGAGAATAGATATATAGAGGTATTGCCAAATTCGGACCAATGGCCTTCGTTAGCATGGCTTCTCCTAAATTTATATCTCACGTGACGTTGGTCGCTTAATTTTCATTCAACAAATCCTATGTGAGTTCTAAATAACAAATCGTCACTAACCTATTGAGGTCAGTTAGAAACCAAATAAGATAAGAGAATATCTCATTTTCTGCACAACCAATAATTTCGGATTTTGGGACTTAATTACACTAGTTCTAGAACTAATGCCCTTTTGGTTCTTAAACTTGATTCCATGCTAACCAAAGCACTAAGGTAGTCTATCGTAGATTTTTAGGGTTCATCTATACCATTCTAATAATGAAAATAACAATTAAGATATTAAGGTGCACTACCAAATGCAATTGTAGTAAACACACAAACAACCAAATATTGTCTCTAAATTAAAGAAAATGGCAACCAAAACTCCCTATTGTAAAGCCTTATTCAATTTTGGATTTCAATTTTTTTAAAGAGAAAACTACCCAAAAAGCTAATTTTTAAAGCTTTTTCAAGGATCTCTAATTTTTCCTTTTTTTTTCAAAATTTTCTGGATTTTCTGAATTTTTTAATGATTTTTATTAATTTTTAAACTTTTATTATTATTTTCTAACTTTTTAAATATTTTTATATTTAATTTTTAATGATTATTTTAATGACAAAATGGACTTCGTACCAGGTCGGGGAGTTTGGTCCGAACCAGTGATCTGACCCGGACCCTAATGGTTTGAGTTGGAATCTAAACTCGAGTTAAACTTAGAGCTTGATCTGAGTATGCCCTAAACATCGAAATCATTTTTTTTTTTAGCCAGCCTAATCTATTGATTTTTTAGCACCATTACTTAACCTGACTTATAACCTGACCCGATCCAGTCTTATCATAATAGGATTTTCTGATTTTTGATTTTCTTTTTCTTGTTATTATTATTTTTTATTTCTCTTTCTCTTCCTTGCATCTTTTTCTTCGGTACTTACTGGAGAGCGCCTTCACCAAGCCACGTCTTCCCCCACGAATGAGGTCCTTCTCTACAGAACCATCAACGATGAGCTTGACTAAGACTCCACGACACAAATTCACGCTGGAATCCCTACCGGTCCGACGTCGATACCTCACGTTGCCGACTGAGAATCGGCCACTACTCTGGCCATGATCGAGATGAGGAAATTTCGAGCTTGAAAATTGCATAAAACAGCATAGAAAACGCACAAGGTATACTAAAACAGTGAATAATGAACTGATTTGGTGGCCTCAAGCCACGGGCATCGCCGGTGACAAAGGTTGAGGATGTCAACTCCAAACTCATGTGTCCATGGATGGCCGGCGCCGAAGATTGCAAAAGCGTAGCATAAAACGAAGGGCAAAACACATGGGGCAGATTTAGTTCAACAGTTAATTAAGTGGACATGAATCAATACCGAACTAAACACCGTGGACGACCCATTATGCAAAAATTTGTTCAATACATCTCATTGGGAAAAATGCCGAAAAGGTGATGTGCGTTTCTTTGATTGCAAGTTTCAGACCCAAATCTTACCCTATTCAACGTGCCAAACCAAGGCTATGAGCGATGATGTAGAAGCTTCAATGATCGTCTACGACCGAAATCATCCGATAACGTATATTTCGCGAAATTCAACTTGCTCGGAATCTTCAGCTCAAAAGCTCTTTACTGCAAAGTAGAGCAAAACCAAGCTCGCTTGGAACTCCAATGAGGCCAACGGCGGCAGTGAGCGGACAGCATTCAGGAGACGGCGATTGGCATCGATTGGTTGTGGTTCCCAGGTTTGGTGTGGTGCTTCAATGGCAATCGTGCCCTTCTCTCCCCATAAGGAGAAGAACATGCCGTTTTTTTTCTGAATGACCAGGACTCCCTTGTGAATGCTAGTATGAACACCTAGAGGGGGTGAATAGGTGCGAAAACAAACTTTTGAGAAGTATAGTGTAAAACTTTACTTTTAACCTGAGTCTGTTTAACAGTAGACTTTAAAATAGAAACGAGACTCTAACAATTAAATAAAGTTACGAGTAAAGTAAAAGAGTTTAGGGAAGATAATAAAAACACAAGTTTTATAGTGGTTCGGCTTAATCCAAGCCTACGTCCACTCTCCTGCACTGACAGTCCACCGGCTGGATTTCACTATGAATCAAAAGAATTGTTTATAGTATATCACTTCTTTGATTCCACAGTATAGAGATTCTGCTACACTTCCTCAAGGTCTCACTGAAGTATAAACTCTCTTTTGAGTACAAGATTACGCTCAACAATTGAATTGACAAAGAACAAGGAGTTTCAGACTTTGGGATTTATCCATCACGCACTACTTCAAATAACTAGAGCATCTTCCTTATATACTCCTCCATGCCTTTATAATCGTTGGCACCTTCCAAATGAGTTCTTCCAATCTACCCGTTAGATAGAATCAATTAGGAAGATTTTGAGTTACTTAAGGAAATTGACGATAGTCGACCAATCTTGCTCGCCCATACAATTAGGATCTAGGTTTCCATAAGTAAAACCTTCCAAGTATGTTTCGCCAATCAATGGATCTAAATTACCCGAATCAAAACGAATAATAGAATCCGAGATGCTATATCCAGCCGAGAGATCTTTTTCAGTCGATAGAATCAAATCCTTAAAGAAATACTCAACTTTGAATAAATCTTCTTCGACGGTCTAGAAACTATCAATGATGGTAGATTTTGAATCTTGAGTCTGGTGGTCCGGCAATCTTCAGACTTTGACGAAAGAGTCTGCAAGTCTTTAGACTAGATCGATGGATTCGTTTTGTCGGCTTCAAAATAAATGCGAAGTTTTCTCTAACAATCTCTCCCTTTTTTATGGTGACAAAACATTCCTGCAGATTTGGATATATTTGACCTGCAAGATAATACTCAAGCAAACATGGATATTTCACAAAAGATAATTGGCTTAGTAAAGATAGCATTAGATTTGCATCCACGGAAAATAAGAAATTTAGTTATGTAAATAAACAATCTATCTTTGCCATGAAATACCAACAATGCTTAAGATAATGCAGCAAACATTTAAACGATCAAACAATCCAAATCCAAATCCAGTCACAACCAAACATCCAAATAAAAGTAAAGTCAATCAAAAGTCAAGTCAAACAGTCAAATTTGCACCATCTCCCCCTTTTTGTCAATAGTAAAAAGGTAGAGACGAAAATATAATGAAATTATGATTGCTTTGGAACGCGAACGAACTGGAAATCTCCCATCGATTTGACAATCCCTTCCAGCTTCTTCAAATTCTTTTTCAGTTGAGCCACTTCTTCACTCTTGGCATTTGCTTGAACTTGAAGAGCAAGGGCATGAATTTGATCATGCAAGGAAACTGAAGAGGTTTGACCTGCATTCTGCAAGTTCTGAACTTCGCATCCCAGGGCATAAATCTAGCCTCGCATCTCCATAAGAATATCAAGCAGTCTTCGAAAGTCTGGTGAATTATCAGTCTGAGTGCTAGCTTCTGCATGTTCGGTTGGAGGAGAATTTGCAGATGATGGCATTTCAGCATGGGCACCCAGATTAGGAGATGAAGCCTCATGACCTTCCCTCTAGAAGTTGAGATGCATAGATGTCTTCTGGATCTGTAGGTGAACGGCTAACATCTTCACTACTAAAAGCAATTGAAGATGTACCTCTTTTCTCAACAACTCCTCTTGTTTCATTGCCTTTAGGCGGTGAGAAGTACTCTTCATGCTCTGTTTCTTCTTGTTCACCTCTGCCATCTTCTTCTTCTGCAATCCTTTCTTCCTTTGCTTCTTTTCTCATCGATTCTCTCTCTCCACTTCTTTGCTCGGACTCTTCTCTATCTTGCTCCTCTCTCTCCTCTGTCTTTGGAATAGAATGATGTAAGCTTTTCAATGCAAGAGTGGAAATGGTGATATCTTCCTCATCTTCTTCATCCTCCAAGATGAGTGCTCTTTTTTTTTTTCTTGGATGGAGCAATCAATGGCTCTTTCCCTTTCCGTTTTACAGCCATAGAAACTTGGGGAGTCTTAACAAGAGTTTTCTCCTTAAATCGTTCCAAAGCCTTGTTAAGCTATTTCAGACGCATTTTAGAAACCATCTTTAGTCCCACTACCATTTGATTACAGGTATGAACACACAAAATCTTGGGAGGCCGAATATTCAAATGTCTTTCCTGGTTCCTTTGATTTGATAAGTCCAGTCGACGGGAAAGAATCCATGTTCAAATGGCTTTGCAACAAGCCCTGAGTAAAGAAGTTGTCCCTTGTCTTTCACCATCGTTCTATACATATGAAACATGATAGTATGAGGCAGAGAGAACTTTTTGCCAGCATTGATAGCATACATCAATTTTGCTTCTGAGTTGGAGACGTCAGTCTTTGAAGTTGACTTTGGTCTAAGGCAATTGATCACTATCTTGTGAAGCAAAATATTTGAGGCATTTATCCTCGAGTACGAAATTCTTCCTTCTGTCATTTCATCTCGAACAAGCTCTACCGTCGCACGACCAACAAACACACTAATTGATCGGAATGCCCCTCGCTCTACTCCAATCACATCCGCCAATGTATCCATGTCAACGATATAGTTCTGGTCTCGAACACTAAAAGAAAATCTATTCGCATCCAAGAAACTTAGATTAGAATATAAATAAGCAGTAAGTTCTGGATGAGCCACCATTGATTCAGAGCAAAATTGTTCAAGTTGAAGAAGAGTGAATTTCTCTCACAGCTTCATATTCAGAGAATCAAGGAAATCAAAGTGCGCACTTCGTGGGTTGATCACCCTCGCTTTAGCAACTTAGAGTAAAGTCACTTGTGTTCCTCCAAGCGAAACAAATTTGTCATGTTACTTCGAATATTTGCCGCAACACCCATTCTAGGCTTAAAATGAGTGTACACTTTGTCATCATCATTCCCATTAGGCTGACTAAGACCTCCAACACGTGGATCACTTGGAATATTTGCAAATGCTCTTTCTGCAGACCCCACAGGAGCAACTCCTAATCGTTCCATTGTTCGCAAGAAGTGGGTTTCATTTCGATACCATTTCTCTTTCAAAAATTCATCAATATAGTTCAAGGAGTACATCCCTTCTTCAAGGCAGAGTAGAGCTTAAATGTAAAACCAGGCTTTTGAGTTCTTACAAATTCTGCATCTTCAATGATCTCTTCCTCTGTTTGATGATGAATATCCTGAGCTTTAGATTGAGGAGATTGACGCGGTTGAGAATGTTGTGGGCTTTGCTGCTGTCTTGGAGATTCTTCTTCCTCGATGAGATCAAAATGCGTAGGTCCCTCACGCATGTGTTGTGGTCCCCCGTTCACGATCCTTGAAGACTTTCTTTGGAAAGCCATTCTCACAGTCTTTGAGAGATTCCAAACTCGATTCGCTCGAAAGGTGAGAGCTTTGAAGATTAAACTAGAGAGTAAAAGTAAGATAGTGATGTTCTGTGCTTTTAGGGTTTAAGAGGAAGACGATCTGTATATAAGGTAGTTGAAACGAGGCATACGGAATGACGTAAAAGGAAAAATAGAAAATGCCTTTTAAAAAATAACTGCCTTTTTGAAAAAAATAGATAACCGTCATTTCAAAAGATAACTTCTTTTTCGGAAAGGAATGATTGCAATAATCATGAAAATTGAGGAATATAACATCAATCAATTACAGAGTAATAGATGAACGTACCTTTTCGAGATTTTATCCAACAGATAAAATTCTAAAGCAAAAATAACTTATAGTTGTTTTATCTTCTGAGTCTGAGTAACTTTAGACTTTTATTCCTAACTCTGAACTTCTTCAGACTTTAAGATATTGAGTCTGGAACAAATAAGCTCGAATTGACTTTTCTCCAAAGGCTTTGTAAAAATGTCCGCTAGTTGATTTTTTGAGTCAATGAATTGAATCAAAACTTCTTCATTTTGAATATGGTCTCTAATAAAGTGATGTCGAATCTCTACATGCTTTGCTCTTGAATGAAAAATTAGATTCTTGGTAAGATTAATCGCGCTGGTGTTGTCGCATTTGATCTCAGTGCATGAGTCTTTGATTCCAAAGTCTCTTAGCTATTGTTTTATCCATAAGATTTGAGAACAACAACTTCTAAGAGCCACATACTCTGCTTCTGCCGTTGAAAGAGCTACAGTGCTTTGCTTCCTCGAAAACCAAGATACTGTCATGTTACCAAGCAATTAACAGGTGCCCGGGGTGCTCTTTCTATCAACTCTGCATCATGCTAGGTCTGCGTCTGAATATCCAAGGAGAGTAAAGTCTCCTTCTTCAGGTTACTAGATGAAATAGCTAGTATAAGCACCTAAAGGGGGTGAATAGGTGCAAAAACAATTTCTCGTGATATGTGAGCAATAATGAAAATGAAGCTCGCCTTTTTGATATCACAAGTAATTATGATCAAAGTAAAAAGAGAAAAGGGAAGAGAAAATGAACACAGGGTTTATAGTGGTTTGGCTTATTTCAAGCCTACGTCCACTCTTCCGCACTAATAGCCCACCGGCTGGATTTCACTATGAACAAAAGAGATATTACAGCAAAGCTCTCCCTTGATTCCACAGTGTAGATATTTTACCACACTTCCTCAAGGTTTCTCATGAATATAGACTCTCTTTTGCATATAAGATTTCGCTCAGCAAATGAATTGACTAAGAACAAAGAGCTTCAGACTTTGGAATTTTTCTATCGTGCACACACTCGAACAACTGGAACGTCTTCCTTTTATACTCCTTTATGCCATCATACCCATTGGCACTTACCAAAGGAATTCCTCCAATCTACCCGTTGGACGGAATCAATTAGGAAGATCATTCGAGCTATTTAAGGAACATGTAGATAGCCCATCAATCTTGTTCGCCCATACAATCAGGATCTCGGTTTCCATAAGTAGAACCTTCCAAGTATACTTCGGCAATCATCGGATCCTTAATCAATCTTGATTCAAATAAAGGATTCTGTTATGTCATATCCAGCCAAGAGATCTTCGTCAGTCGATAAGATCAAATACTTAATCGAAACATCCAGTCCTTGATACACCTTCGACAAACTCAAAACTGTCGATGAGGATAGACTTTGAGTCTTGAGTCTAGCAGTTCGGAGGTCTTCAGACTTTAAATAGATGAGTCTGCAAATCTTTAGACTAGACTGAAGGAAACATTTTGTCAACTTCAAAACACTCTACGAATATTTCTCCAACAATCTCCCCATTTTTGATGGTGACAACACTTTCCTGCAGATTTGAATAACTTTGACCTGCAAAACATTACTCAAGCAAATATGGATATCTTATAAAGATAAATGGCTTAATGATAACACTAGAATCTGCAACCACAGAAAATAAGTTAGTCTTTTATGAGAGTAAAGCCATTCATAAGATATCAATAATACTAAATATAAGCAGTCAAATCCAAATTCCAAATTCAGTCCACATCCAGACACAAGTCAAGTCAAGTCAAACATCAAAACAAACTAAAAGTTCAATAAGTTTAAGTTCAAGGTTTTCAAATCTCGCATCTCTCCCCATTTTTGTCATCATAAAAAAGGTTGAGATGAAAATAGAGTAGAGTCAAGATTGCTTGGGAACACGAACAAGATGGAAATCTCCCATTGACTAAACGATGCCTTCCATCTTTTTCAATTCTTCTTTTAGTTGAGCTACATCTTCATCCTTAGCATTTGCTTGAATCTGAAGAGCAAGGGCTTGGATCTGATCATTCAGAGAAACTGAAGAAGCTTGTCTTGCAGTCTGTAAATTCTGTACTTCGTAACCCAAAGCATATATTTGACCCTGCAACTCTAAGAGAACATCAAGAATTCTGCAAAAATCTGCTGAATTATCAGTCTGCGTACTGGCTTCTGCTCGATTAGATGGAGTAAAGGCAGATGATGGCAAATTAGCATAGTTACGCAGATTGGGCGATGAAACACCATGTCCCTCCTCAGGAAATTGAGAGGCATAAATGTCCTCTGCATCTGCTGGAGAGCGACTTACTCCTTCATTGGTAGCAGGATATGAGGACATTCCTCTTTTCTCACGATCTCCCCCTGTTTCCATGCCTTTAGGTGGAGAAGAGTGTTCCTCATGTTCTCCTTCCTCTTGATCTCCTTTCTCTCATTTCTCCTCTTCTTCTTCTGCTTCAATTCTTTCCTCCTCAGCATCTCTTTCTTCTGCTTCTCTCTCCTCTATTTCTTTCTCCTCTGCTTCCAAATCTTCTCGTTCTCCAGTCCTCTGTTCTGAGTCTTTCTCTTGATGTTCCGTTAATTCTGGAGCAGAACGACTCAGGTTCTTCAATGCCATAGCAGAAATGGTGATGTCATCTTCATCATCTTCATCCTCAACAATGAGAGCTCTTCTTTTCTTGGATGAAGCAACCATGGGCTCCTTCCCTTTTCTTTTTGCTGCAGAAGAGATTTGATGAGGCTTGGCAGGGGTTGTCTCCTTGAATTTCTCCAACGCCTTGTTAAGTTCCTTCAGACGCATTTTAGACACAATTTTCAATCCTACCACCATGCGATCACAAGATCGAACACAGAGAATTCGTGGTGGCTGAACATTCAAATATCTGAATAACTTTGTCACAAGAGCTGGATAAGGAAGTTTATCCCTGTCTTTCACCACTGCTCTATACATGTGGAACAAAATAGTGTGAGGAAGAGAAAAAATTTTCCCAGCATTGATGGTGTACATCAGCTTTGCCTCTGAGTTTGAAACACCAGTCTTTGAAGTAGATTTCGGTCTGAGGCAATTAATCACAATCTTGTGAAGCAGAATATTGAACACACACATCCTTGAGTAGGAAATCATTTCCTCTGTCCTTCTATCCTTAACAAGTTCCAATGTGGCACGAGCAACAGACACATTGATAGGTTGATATCTCCCTCTTTCAACCCCAATCACATCAGCCAACATGTCTACATCCACCACACAATCTTGATCTCGAACACTAAAAGAAAATCTATTCACATACAGGAAACTGAGATTCGAATAGAAGTATGCAATGAGTTCAGCATAGGCTTCTGTAGGTTCAGAACAAAATTGCTCAAGTTGAAAAGACTAAATTTTTCCCTCAAATTGATGTTCACAGAGTCAAGGAAATCAAAATCTACACTTCTAGGGTTTATCACCCCTCGCTTCAACAACTTAGTGTAAAGATGCTTGTGTTCCTCCAAACGGAACAACTCTATCCTTTTGCTCCGAATACTTGCTGCAACACCCATTCTCGGTTGAAATTGACTATACAACTTGTCATCATCATTTCCGTCTGGCTGATTCACCCCTCCAACACGCGGATCACTTGGGATGTTTGCAAGGGTTTCTTCTGCCAACCCCTTAGGGGCAATTCCCAAACGCTCCATATTTCGTAAAAAGATGTACTCATTACCATACCCTTTGTCCTTAAGAAACTCATCGATGTAGTTCAATGGTGTACCAGTCCTCTTTAAAGCATGATAAAGCTTATAAACAAAAGAGGGCTTTTGAATCCTTACAGGATCTGCACCTTCGACGATTTCTTCCTCTTCTCGATGACCAACATCTTGTGAACTAGATGGAGGAGAATGACGCTGCTGAGAATGTTGTGGGCTCTGCTGCTGATTGGGAGTCTCTTCTTCCTCGGTGAGATCAAAGTGAGTAGGCCCCTCACGCATTTTCTGCGGTCCCCTGCTTGCGATTCTCGACTTCCTTTGAGATGACATCTTTCACAGTCTTCGGAAGATTCCAAACTTGTTTTTCCCAAGAAAGATGACAACTTTTTGAAGATTAAACAAGAGAAGAAGACACAAGTGGAAGATCGATGTGTTTTAGGGTTTTTGGAGTAAAGCGAAGAGGAACGGATAGTATATAAGTCAGTCGAAGAGAGGCATACGAAGCGTCATAAAAGAAAGTAAAAAGATGCTTTTTTTCGAAAATAACTGCCTTTTTCAAAAATTAGATAACTGCCATTTAAGATTAACTTCATTTAAAAAAATTACGATAATCACGAAAATAGCAAAAATCAATTATGGACAGATAATCGTACATTTTCGAGATTTAATCTGAGAGAGAGAATAAAATAACTTACAGTAAAAAAAAACTCGATTGTCTGAGTCTGAAAGTCTCTAGACTTTAACCTCTTCAGACTTCAAGATGTTGAGTCTGGAACGAATAACCTCAAATTGATTTTTCTCCAAAGGCTTTGTAAATATATCCGCCAGTTGATTTTTTGAGTCAACAAACTGAATCGAAACTTCTCCATTCTGAACATGATCTCTAATGAAGTGATGTCGAATCTCTATATGCTTTGCTCTTGAGTGAAGAATTGGATTCTTGGTTAGATTGATTGCGCTGGTGTTGTCACACTTAATCTCCGTGCATGAATCTTCAATTCCAAAGTCTCTTAGTTGTTGTTTTATCCACAGAATTTGTGAACAACAACTTCTAAGAGCTACATACTATGCTTCTACTGTAGAAAGAGCTACTGTATTTTGCTTCATTGAAAACCAAGACACTGTCCTGCTTCCAAGTAGTTGACTGGTACCCGAGGTGCTTTTTCTATCAACTCTGCATCTGACTAGGTCTGCGTCTGAATATCCATGTAGAATAAAGTCTCCCCTTTTAGAATACCAAAGACCAAGACTTGAAGTTGAAGCAATGTATTTGATAATACGCTTTGTAGCACTTAGATGAGATTCTTTAGGGTCTGCTTGAAATCTAGCACAAATGCAAACACTGAACAAAATGTCAGGCCTAGAAGCAATAAGATAAAGAAGTGAACCAATGATACTCCTGTATAACTTCTGGTCAACTTTCTTTCCTCCTTCATCTTTTTCAATTTTCCAGTCCAAACTTTTTGACAAGATCATTAGCATATTTTTCTTGATGAATAAAAGTCACTTCCTTCAATTGTTTCACTTGAAGTCCAAGAAAGAAGGTTAGCTCACCCATCATGCTCATTTCAAATTCATCATGCATAGACTTAGAGAATTTCTTGCACAAACTTTCATTAGAGGAACCAAAATAATATCATCAACATATATTTGAATAAGTAGAAAACTTTTGTTTTCTCTTTTGATAAACAGAGTCGTGTCTACTTTACCTTTTACAAATCCGTTTTGAATTAAAAACTTACTCAGCCTGTCGTACCAAGCTCGAGGTGCTTGTTTTAAACCATATAATGCCTTTTTCAGTCTGAATATTGAGTATGGTTTCCTTGGGTCTTCAAACCTAGGTGGTTGTTTCACATAGACTTCCTCATGAATGAATCCATTCAGGAAAGCGCTTTTGATGTCCATTTGGAATAACCTAAAATTCTTATAACAAGCAAAAGCAAATAATAATCGGATTGCTTCTAACATCGCTACTGGTGCGTATGTCTCGTCATAGTCTATCCCTTCTTCTTGCGTATATCCCTTGGCCATGAGTCTTGCTTTATTTCTTACGATCTTTCCTTTCTCGTCCATCTTGTTCCTGAAAACCCATTTAGCTCCAATAATAGATTTACCTTTCTGTTTAGGAGTCAATTCCCAGACATCATTAATACTAAATTGCCTGAGCTCTTCTTGCATAGCTTCAATCCAGCTTTCATCAGATAAAGCTTCTTCTATGCTTTTGGGTTTTATTTCAGAGATAAGAGCCATAGCACTAGACTCTTCGCGCCTTTTGGATCTTGTGTGAATTCTTTCATTAATGTCGCCAATAAAGAGATCTTTGGGATGACTGGACTTATGCTTCCAGTTGCTGGTTGATTTGTCAAGTTGATGATCACTTCCTTCATTTGAATCTTCAACAATCATTTGTTGTTGGTCTTTAGAAGTCTGTGCTGCTTCTTGAGATTTAGACTTTGTAGAGTCTGGAGTAGATTCAGATTCTTCAAGATGAGTTTGAATAGATTCATTTTGCATAGAATCTTGGAATTTGACATTCATTGATTCCTCCACAGACTGAGTTTTCTTGTTGTAGACTCTATATGCTTTGCTTGTGGTTGAATATCCAAGGAAGATGCCTTCATCTGACTTTTCTTCAAACTTGCCAACTCGATCATTTGTATTTTTCAAAATAAAGCATTTACATCCAAACACATGAAAATATGAAACAATAGGCTTCTTTTCTTTGAATAACTCATAGGGGTTCTTTTCTAGAATAGGCCTTAGAAAAATTCTATTAATAATGTAACATACTGTAGAAACTGCTTCAGCCCAAAAACGTGAAGAGATGTTACTTTCAATTAAAAGAGTTCTAGCCATTTCTTGAAGCGACATATTCTTTCTTTCCACAACTCCGTTTTGCTCTAGAGTATATGGAGAGGAGAACACATGTTGAAAACCAGATTCATCACGTAGAATTTTGTAAAATCTTGATTTTCAACTTCGCCTCCATGGTCTGTTCTTATGCTTGAAATAACATACCATTTTTCATTTTGAACCTTTTTAGCAAACTTTTCAAAATAAGAAAAGGTTTCAGACTTACTTGCTATGAAATATACCTAAGTAAATCGTGAGTAGTCATCCACAATTACTAGGCAATATTTCTTACCTCCAATACTCCGAGTTCTGGTTGGTCCAAAGAGATCCATATGCAAAAGTTGCAGTACACGATTAGTGAAAACTTGATTTATTGGTTTAAATGAATTTTTTACCTGTTTTCCCAATATGCATGGTGTACATAGATCAAACTTATGGTATGACAGATTGGGTAAACCACGAACAAGCTTCTTTGCTGAAATTTTGGCTATCTGCTTCATATTGATGTGCCCAAGTTTTCTGTGCCATAGGTTTGCTTCATCTTGAATTGAGATTAGACATTGTGATTCATCTGGTTTGACATCCAAGAGGTAAATATTTCCATGTATTCGACCCATGAATGACTGAGTAGAATCTTTACTGGTTCCTGAACATATTCCCTCTTGAAAACTAATTTTGAAACCGGTATCGCATAGCTGATGATACTGAGCAAATTGTAGTTAAGTCATTCCACTAAGGAAACATTGCTGATTGTAAGGTTTCCAATCTCTCCAGTTCCAAATCCCACAATTCTTCCTTTGTTGTTTCCTCCAAATGAGACTTTTCCACCATTTACTTGAACGAGCTTTATGAAGTAATTTGAATCTCCTGTCATATGTCTTGAGCATCCACTATCCAGATACCATTTTACCTTCTTCTTGATAGTGACCTGCATTTGAAAAAGACACTCAAGCTTTCTTTGGTACCCATATTTTCTTGGGTCCATTTGTGTTAGTATGATATGCAGTTTTAGCCCATATTTTCTTAATGAGTTTCCAAACCATAGGACATTCTTCCTCAAAATGGTCTAAACTATTGCACTTAGAACATCTGAGAGCATTACGACCTACTGGTTTTACAAAAACCTTTTTGAAATGATTTTTGTAAGCATCTCTTGAGGGTCTTTGCTTAATTCTTTCCTTCACTTTAGGAAAATCAATTAAAGGAATGGTTTCTGCTGTCATTCCCAAACCAGATTTATTGAAATAAGGTCTTTGTACTGAAAGAATTTTCTCAAGTTTCTCAGATCCTATTGAAAATCTTTTTGAAATATTTGAAATGTCATTTTCTTTTAAAAGATTATCTTCACTTTCTTTAAGAGAAGAAACATTTATGTCTAAACATTTAACATTTTCTTTCAAAACATTTTCCTATTGTTTCAGTGCAGAATTTTCCTTTTTGAGTTCGGAAATCCTTTTAAGAGAAGTCTTAAGACTAAAACACAACTCATCAATGTATTTAGAAACTTTAATAGGAATTTTGAAGTTACTCACCTCAAATTCACTGTCCGAATCGAGTTTGTCTCGAGTTTGAATCCGAATCCGATTGTGCTATCAAACATATATTGGCATAATCATCATCACTTTCTTCACACTCTGTATCACTCCAGGTTTCTGCTTTACGAGCCTTTCGATACTTTTCAGCTTTTCCTTTCTTCTTCCTCAGAAGAGGACAATTGGGTCTGATGTGTCACTTTTTCTTACATTCAAAGAAGACTACATCTTTGTTTGATTCATCATCCTCAACAGACTTAGTCTGTTGCTTTTGAAAACTCTATTTCTTTGGATTGAATCTTCTTCCTTTTCTGTTAAGCTTTCTGAATCTTCTTATCATGAGAGCAAGCTCCTCATCGTCCATATCGTCTTCAAAATCTGTAACATCAGAATCATCATTGGATTTTAATGCAATGGATTTTTTACCTTTAGGATCTTCATCTTCATTGATTCGCTCCACTTCATAAGACTGAAGAGTCCCAACCAACTCATCGACAGATAGTGGCATGATCCTTTGTGTCTCTCTTATTGAGGTCTTTATGTGATTCCAATCCTTGGAGAGTCCACGCAGTAGCTTGTTTACCTTCATGGGATCAGAAATTGGTTGACCTTTATTTTCAAGACCATTCACGATTTTTGTAAAACGACTAAACATGTTAGTTATAGATTCTCCTGATTTCATTTTGAAGGCTTCGTATTGACCGAGGAGAATGTTGATTCTGGTCTCTTTCACTCGATCGGTTCCTTCATAGGTAATATGTAATATATCCCAGACTTCTTTCGCTGTAATACAAGAAGATATTTTGTTATATTCAGTCGGTGATAAAGCACAATATAAAGAATAAATTGTTTTTGCATCAAGAGCTTGTCTCTTGATTATCTCTTCCTGAGTCATTTCATTAGACTCAACAGCTTCTTTTCCTCTCTCTAAGACAAGTGCAGCTTTAGGAATGATTCCCTTTTCTACAACGTCTCATTCCAGAGGATCCTTTGATCTTAGGAACGCCTTCATTTTGTTTTTCCATATGTTGTATTCCTTTCCATCAAAGTAAGGCAGTCTGGTATTGCTTTGCCTTTCTACCAGCCCTGGAGCTAACATACTAGCCATATATCTTTAACTCTGAAGTAAAATACTTCAAACAAAGTGAGTACACAAGCTCTGATACCAATTGAGATTGCTAGTATAAGCACCTAGAGGGGGGTGAATAGGTGCAAAAATAATTTCTCCTGATATGTGAGCAATAATGAAAATGAAGCTTGCCTTTTTAATATCACAAGTAATTATGATCAAAGTAAAAGAGAGTAGGGAAGAGAAAATGAACACAAGGTTTATAGTGGTTCGGCTTATTTCAAGCCTACGTCCACTCTTCCGCACTAACAGCCCACCGGCTGGATTTCACTATGAACAAAAGAGATATTACAACAAAGCTCTCCCTTGATTCCACAGTGTAGATATTCTACCACACTTCCTCAAGGTTTCTCACGAATATAGACTCTCTTTTGTGTACAAGATTTCGCTCAGCAAATGAATTGACTAAGAATAAGGAGTTTCAGACTTTTGAATTTTTCTATCGTGCACACACTTGAACAACTGGAACGTCTTCCTTTTTTACTCCTTTATGCCATCATACCCGTTGGCACTTACCAAAGGAATTCCTCCAATCTACCCGTTAGACTGAATCAATTAGGAAGATCATTTGAGCTATTTAAGGAACATGTAGATAGCCCATCAATCATGTTCGCCCATACAATCAGGATCTCGGTTTCCATAAGTAGAACCTTCCAAGTATACTTCGGCAATCATCGGATTCTTAATCAATCTTGATTCAAATAAAGGATTCTGTTATGTCATATCCAGCCAAGAGATCTTCATCAGTCGATAAGATCAAATCCTTAATCGAAACATCCAGTCCTGGATAGACTTTCGACAAACTCGAAACTGTCAATGAGGATAAACTTTGAGTCTTGAGTCTGGTAGTCCAGAGGTCTTTAGACTTTAAATAGAAGAGTCTGCAAATCTTCAGACTAGACTGAATGAAACGTTTTGTCAGCTTCAAAACACTCCACGAAAATTTCTCCAACACTAGAGACCCAAATTAGAGGTTGTTACAACGTATTTGATGATACGTTTCACAACACTTAAATGAGATTCTTTGGGATCTGATTGAAATATGGCACAAATATAAACACTAAATAAAATGTCAGGTCTAGATGCAGTAAGATAAAGAAGTGAATTTATGATACTCCTATATAGCCTTTGGTCAACTTTCTTTCCTCTTTCATCTTTGTCCAGTTTTAAAGAACTTGACATTGGTATATTAGTCTTTTTGCAATTCTCCAAGTCGAACTTTTTAACAAGTTTTTTAGCATATTTTTCTTGGTGGATAAAAGTTCATTCCTTCAATTGTTTTACTTGAAGTCCAAGAAAGAAGGATAGTTCACCCATTATGCTCATTTCAAACTCATCCTGCATAGTCTTAGAGAATTTCTTGCACGGATTTTCGTTAAGTGATCTAAAAATAATATTATCAACATAAATTTGAACAAGTAAAAAGTTTTTGCTTTCTCTTTTGGTAAACAGTATAGTATCTAACTTACCCTTAACAAAGCCATTTTGGATTAAAAACTTACTTAATATGTCGTACCAAGCTCGAGGTGCTTGCTTTAAACCATATAGTGCATTTTTCAGTCTAAATACAGAGTCTGGTTTCCTTGAGTCTTCAATACCAGGGGATTGTTCCACATAGACTTCCTCTTTGATGAATTTATTTAGGAAAGCACTTTTGACGTCCATTTGGAATAACAAGAAATTCTTATAACAAGCAAAAGTAAGTAATAATCTAATTGCTTCTAACCTTGCTGCTAGTGCATAAGTCTCATCTTAGTCAATCCCTTCTTATTGCGTATATCCTGTGGCCACAAGTCTTGCTTTGTTCTTTATGACTTTTCTTTTCTCGTTCATCTTGTTCTTGAAAACCCATTTAGCTCCAATAACATATTTACCTTTTGGTTATGAGTCAATTCCCAGACATCATTAATAGTGAATTACCTAAGTTCTTCTTGCATAGCTTCTATCCAACTTTCATCAGTTAAAACTTCTTCTATGCTCTTGAGTTCTATTTCAGAAATAAGAGCCATGACATTAGACTCTTCATGCCTTTTGGATCTTGTACGAATCCCTTCATCAATATCACCAATAATGAGTTCTTTGGGATGACTAGACCTGTGCTTCCGATTCTTTGATTGGCTTGTCGATGTTGATCTTTTTCTTCATTTGATTCTACAACGATTATTCGTTGCTAGTTTTTCGAAGTCTAAGCTACTTCTCGGTGATTTAGACTTTGTAGAGTCTAGAACAAGTTCAGATTCTTTAGGTTAAGTCTGAATCGTTGAATTTTGTATGATGTCTTGAAATTTGATATTCATCGAGTCTTCCACCGATTAAGTCCTTTTGTTGTATACTCTGTAAGCTTTGCTGGTGGTTGAATATCCAAGGAAAATGCATTTGTCTGATTTTTCTTCAAACTTACCAATTCGATCATTTGCAATTTTCAATATAAAACATTTGCATCCAAACACATGAAAATATGAAACAATTGGCTTCTCTCCTTTGAATAACTCATAGGGAGTTTTCTCTAAAATAGCCCATAAGAAGATTATTAATAATATAATATGCTGTAGAAACTGCCTCAGCCCAAAAACGAGAGGAAATGTTACTTTCAATTAAAAGAGTTCTAGCAATTTCCTGCAACGATCTATTCTTCCTTTTCATAACTCCATTTTGTTTTGGAGTGTATGGTGAGGAGAACACATACTGAAAGCCAGATTCATCACAGAATTTAGCAAAGTCTTGATTTTCAAACTCACATCCATGGTCTGTTCATATACTTGAAATAACATATCATTTCTCATTTTGAACTTTCTTAGCAAATTTTATAAAATAAGAAAATGTTTCAGACTTACTTGTCAGGAAATATACCCAAGTGAATCGTGAATAATCATCCACTATTACTAGGCAATATTTCTTACCTCCAATACTCTGGGTTCTGGTTGGTTCGAAGAGATCCATATGTAGGAGCTGCAGCACACAACTAGTGGAGACTTGATTTATTGGTTTGAAAGAGTTTTTAACTTGTTTTCCCAATACACACGATGTGCATAATTCAAATTTGTGATATGTCGAGTTAGGTAGTCCACGAACAAGTTTCTTTGTAGAGATCTTGGCTATTTGCTTCATATTGATGTGGCCAAGTTTCCCATGCCAGAGATTCGCTTCCTCTTGAATTGAAATTAGATATTGGAATTTTTCTGGTTTGATATCCAAGAGATAGATATTCCCATGTCTTCGCCTCGTGAAAGTCCGAGAGGAGTCTTTGCGGTTCCTAAACATGTTCCTTCTTGAAAGTTGATTTTGAAACCTATGTCACATAGCCGATCGATACTCAGCAAGTTGTAGTTAAGTCCTTCCACTAAGGAAATATTACTGATTGTGAGACTTCCAATCTTTATGGTTCCATATTCCACAATTCCGCCTATACTATTTCCTCCAAAAGAAACTTTTCCACCATTAACTTGCATAAGATTTATGAAACAACTTGAGTCTCCTGTCATATGTCTTAAGCATCCACTATCCAAGTACCATTTCACATTTTTCTTGATAGTGACGTGCATTTAAAAAAAGAACTCAAGATTTCTTTGGTACTCATACTTTCTTGGGTCTAATGGAGTTAGTGCAATATACGGTCTTTGCCTAAACCTTCTTAACAGGTTTCCAAACCATATGACATTCTTTCTCAAAATATTCTGAGCTATTGCACTTAGAACATTTGAGAGCACTGCGGCCTACAGGTTTTATAAAGACTTTTTGGAAATGATTTCTATAAAAATCTTTTGTAGGTCTTTGTTTAATTCTTTCCTTTAGTTTTGGAAAATCAATTAAAGGAACAGTTTCACCAGCCATTCCCAAGCCTGATTTATTAAAGTAAGGTTTTTGTGCTAAAAGAATCTTTTCTAATTTCTCAGAACCTATAGAAAACCTTTTTGAAATACTTGAGATATCATTTTTCAAAAGTGCATTTTCTTTTGAAAGTAAGTCTGCATTTTCTTTCAAAGTAATAATACTTTTATCCAAATTTTTGACTTTTTCTTTCCAAACAATCTCCTGTTGCTTCAGTACAAAATTCTCTTTTTAGTTCAAAAATCCTATTGAGAGAGGTTTTGAGACTAAGACACAATTCATCAATATATTTAGAGACTTTAGTATGAATTTTTAAATTACTTACCTTGATTTCATTGTCTGAGTCTGAGTCTGTCTCAAAGTCTGAATCTGAGTTTGATTGTGCCATTAGACAAATATTAGCATAATCATCATCACTCTCTTCACATTCGGTATCACTCCAAGTTTCTGCTTTGAGAGCTTTTCTGTATTTCTCAGCTTTTCCTTTCTTTTTCTTCAGCATCTTTATTGGAATCATCATCCTTAGCTGATTTATTTTGAAACTTTTGAGAACTTTGTTTCTTCGAATTGAATCTTCTTCCCTTTTTGTTCAGTTTTCTGAACCTTCTTATTATGAGAGCAAGCTCTTCATCATCCATATCATCTTCAGAATCTATAACATCAGAATCATCATTAGATTTTAATGCAATGAATTTTTTACCTTTGGGATCTTCATCTTCATTGATTTGCTCCACTTCATAAAACTGCAGAGTGCCAACAAATTCGTCAACAGAGAGTGGCATGATTCTTTGTGTCTCCCTTATTGAGGTCTTTACGTGATTCCAATCTTTAGAAAGTCCACATAGTAACTTGTTAACCTTCATAGGTCCATAAATTGGTTGACCTTGATATTCAAGACCATTCACGATTTCTGTAAAACGACTAAACATGTTAGTGATAGATTCTCCTGGTTTCATCTTGAATGCTTCATATTGACCGAGTAGAATATTGATTCTGGTTTCTTTCACTCGATTGGTTCCTTCATAAGTGATGTGCAATCTATCCCAGACTTCTTTAACTGTTTCATGAGAAGATATTATGTTATATTCAGTCGGAGATAATGCACAATATAAGGAATAAGTTGCTTTTGCATCGAGAGCTTATCTCTTGGTTATCTCTTCTTGAGTCATTTCACTAGACTCAACAGCTTTTTTTCCTCTTTCTAAGACTGTTGCAGCTTTAGGAATGATTCCTTTGTCTACCACGTCCCATTCCAGAGGATCTTTTGATCTTAGGAATGCCTTCATCTTGTTTTTCCATATGATGTATTCATTTCCATCAAAATAAGGCGGTCTGGTGTTGCTTTACCCTTCAACCAGACCTGGAGCCAACATACTAGCCATGGATCGTTAACTCTGAAGTAAAAACACTTCAATTTAAATGAGTACATAGGCTCCAATACCAATTGTGAATGCTAGTATGATCACCTAGAGGGAGTGAATAGATGCGAAAACAAACTTTTGAGAAGTATAGTGTAAAACTTTACTTTTAACTTGAGTCTATTTCTCGGTAGACTTTAAAATAGAAATGAGACTCTAACAATTAAATAAAGTTACAAGTAAAGTAAAAGAGTTTAGGGAAGAGAATAAGAACACAAGGTTTATAGTGGTTCGGCTTAATCCAAGCCTACGTCCACTCTCCCGCACTGACAGCCCACCGGCTGGATTTCACTATGAATCAAAAGAGTTGTTACAGTATCACTTCCTTGATTCCACAGTGTAGAGATTCTACTACACTTCCTCAAGGTTTTATTGAAGTATAAAATCTCTTTTGAGTACATGATTACGTTCAACAATTGAATTGACAAAGAATAAGGAGTTTCAGACTTTGGAATTTATCTATTGCGCACTACTTCAAATAAGCAGAGCATCTTCCTTATATACTCCTCCATGTCTTCATAACTGTTGGCACCTTCCAAAAGAGTTATTCCAATCTACCCGTTCGATAGAATCAATCGGGAGATTTTGAGTTACTTAAGGAATGTGACGATAGCCCACCAATTCTGCTCGCCCATACAATTAGGATCTAGGTTTCCATAAGTAAAACCTTTCAAGTATGCTTCGTCAATCAACGGATCTAAATTACCCGAATCAAAATGAATAATAGAATCCGAGATGCTATATCCAGCCGAGAGATCTTCTTCAATCGATAGAATCAAATCCTTAAAGAAATACTCAATTCTGGATAAGTCTTCTTCGACGGTCTAGAAACTATCAATAAGAGTAGACTTTGAATCTTGAGTCTGGTGGTCCGGCGGTCTTCAGATTTTGACGAAAGAGTCTACAAGTCTTCAGACTAAACTGATGGAAGCGTTTTGTCAGCTTCAAAATAAATGCGGAAGTTTTCTCCAACATCCCCCCTTTTTTTCTCTCTCTCCGCCCCTGGCTAAACCGGATTCTGTTCGAGCGAACGCTCTTTTTCTCCCTCTCTACTCAGCCACGAGAGCCCTCTCTTCTCTCCTCATTCTCGCTCCAACGAGTGAACCTTTTCTTCTCCCCTTTAACCGTTTGGCCAGCTCGCTCCTTCCTCCTTCTAGAATACATGATTTGCTCACCTCACTCGGGCACTCGCTGTGCTTCGCTCGCTGACCACTCGCTCGTATCTGTTGCTTGGTCCCCGCGTCTCTTTCTTTGCTCATGGCTGAGCGCGCACGAAGGAGAGGAACACCACCAAGGGCCAGGCTTTTGCAAGTTTAGTTGGGCCGAGAAGATAGCAATTAGAATGAAGGAAATGGGCTGTCGAACCAGAAAGAAATTTGGGGCTAAAAAGGACATAATAGGCTAGATCAAAGGAAAAGCGATGGGCTGGGCGCGTAATGAGCCGATAATTTGGCTGAAAGAAACATGGGCTAGGTGATATAGGTCCACCCGATTTTGCTTTTATTATTATTTCTTTTTTCTTACTATATTTTTTTGTACTTTTATATCTTTGCAAAAAATGGACACCTGAATGGTTAACCAAAATTTGAGTGTCGACATCAGTGAGGAAAATAAACAGGATCTTCCGCAAGTGTCCAATCCTTGCCAAGTTAGATGAGAATTTGTTGATCTTTTACATAGAGTTCAATAGCAAAATCAAACAATGGATCTACCCTCGCATAAGGGTTACGATCGTGGATCTGTAACGGAACAACATATTGAAGAGTGGGTTGATGAGTTTCAAGTAGGAGGTGAGCAATTTACTGAAGAGGATAAGAAGCGAGAATCTTATCTAGAGTAGGGAGGAGATGGAGTTAGACCAGAGCACCCTCACCTGGCACAGCACCACTGATCTCTGCTACTACATGGACCGCAGTGAGATGTGGGGCAACATGAGTGAGGACTTCACAACATTCAAGATAAGTAAGTTGGTCTTTATCTTATGTTACTCCATCCTCCCATGTTGACAACAGGGATAGGGGTGCTCTAATACAAAGATACTTTCAGTCGACGCTCATAAGTTCTTCTTTGAAGACAAGCTAGCCGAGATGTCAAAGAACGAAGGCAACTTCGCACTAATCATCATTAAATGGATAAAGAAATTATTCAAGAAAGAGTGACATTTCCACACTGGTGTTAAAAGCTGCAAGAAGGGGCATAAGTCAAGAGAGTCATGTGATTTGTGTGAACTCTGCCATCTTTTGCTTTGCCAAAAGGGGAGCATGAGCAGAGGCAAAAGCAGATCAGGTCGATGCTGTTTGACACGTGCCATCTTGCATCCCGCTTGGATAACATCGGGTTTGATAACTTGGGCAAGAAATGGGACTTGATTGGCACGGTCTAGTCAAAGTTGCTAATATACGCGGCTTGTCAATGCAAAGATCATGAACACTACAAGAGCCTGAGCAGAAGATGAGAGCTTCTCAGCCAAGTTCGGCTTCTCATGGCACATTTCAACATGACGGGCCATACTTCAAATGAGTTTTGAGACATTTAATACCATCATTCTTCCTCGTGAGCTTGGGCTTTTTAAAAGTCTCAGGAACTTTCATCTTAGTAAATGGTGAGAGTTTACCTACCTCTTACTATTGATAGCCTTGCAGCATGCAAAAGCACTCTTCCATTTTGACTAAGCGCCTGCCGCTCTCTTCATCTAGATGGAAAATAGGGTCTTCCTTTGGTGGAGCTTCAAGATCAATGACCAATGATACAATCGATGGGATTTCTTCAAGAGTTTCTTTTTTAGCGAATGTTTTGATCTTTTTATCCTTGAATAGTGGATTACTCATCGGTGGTGAGCAAAGAAGTACTTTATCCTCAGGTAGTGGTTTTCCTTTAGGCCCTCATGACAGGCTTCTTTATCCCGAAATCCTTTATCCTCGATGAGTGGTTTGTCCTTTAAGCCTTGGTAGTGAACTTCTTCAATCCCGATCCTCATCCTTGGTTGGTGACGCATGCTTTATACCTTGGGGGTGATCGTTTTCTATCCCTACTTCATCCTTCGACAACCATCTTGATACATATCAATCCCATATACTTAACCCCTAAAATTCCCCATTCTTAGAATCACTCATCCACGCACACATCAAGTTAGTATCATAATTGAAGGTTGAGATTGTTTTGAGTGATTCCTTTTTGTTAATTAATTCAATTCAACATGAATGACCAGTTACAAAAGGCTTGACTTTAGAGCAATTACACAATGAAAGGCAAGATTGAGCTATGCAAAATCTCTGGCAACAAATGGAGCAAGTCCTCAATCTTCTAGAGGACCCGGCGAGACAAAGACAACCAGCAAGGTGCCCTAACAATCATCATTGATGTGACAACTTAGATTCTCATCAAAGTTCTAATGGTGATTCCAATCTCACTGGAGGTAACTCGAGTGATTTTGAATTCAAATCTGGATACAAAGAGGGAGGCATAAGGAGAATAATCGTGAAATTAAAGTGAAGGTTCCTAAATTTGAGGGTGGTCTCAATTCTGACGATTTTGTCGATTGACTGCACACAATCGAACATATTTTTGACTTCAAGTCCTACTCGAACGAGAAGTGATGTAAGGTTGTTGTCCTTAAATTGACAAAGTATGCTTCTCTTTGGTGGGAGACTCTAAAGTATCAATGAACAAGAGAAGGAAAAGGCCGAATCAAGTCCTGAGAAAAACTCAATAAGTCGATGAAGAAGAGGTTCTTGCTCGATAACTATAAACAAGACTTGATCCTCAAGCCCAATTCCCTAACACAACAAGGGATGAGCATTGAAGAATACATCGAGGAGTGTGAGCAACTCAAGATGATGTGCGAAGTCCCAAAAGTTCCAGAGCAAACTCATTTCCTTGGCAGAATGATTCAGAAATTGTTAATTTGGTTGAACTTCAACCTTATTGGCAAAGATGTATGTAAGTTGGCAATGAAGATGGAAAAGCAATTGAAGAACCATAAGAGATTTTCTTCCAAAACCTTAACAAAAGGGACATCCTGCTTTAAGGGTGCTTCCTCAACAATGCCGAGAATATGTCGACCAAAGACAATGGCAACAAAAAGTTTTATGAGCCTTAAAAAGAAGTGCAAGGGAGCCTAATGGTGATGCAAGAACATGTTTTAAGTGCCATGGTTATGGGCATTTACAAGATAATTTCCCTAATCGAAGAGTCATAACTCTTCAAGATTGATTTGGCACTTCAAGAGGCTGAGAACGATCCAGAACAAAATGGTTCCAAATCTGAAAAATAAGTGGAGATTGTGGAGAAAGCTGATGATGACGAGTTATTGGTGATCTGAAGAGCATTACATCTTGAAGTTTCTCTTGATGAGAATGAGCAAAACGAGAACATATTTCACATCCATTGCACCATTGGCAGGAAGGTTTGTTCATAATTATCGATAACGAGAGCTGCATCAACATCTCTTCGACAACCTTGCTCGACAAGCTGAAGTTTCGGACAACTAAACATCCTCAATCATACAAGCTCCAATGGCTTAGCCAAGGAAATGGCAAGGTAATCAAATGAGCTCTCATATCATTTTCGATTGGGAAGAATTATTGAGATCAAGTTTTGTGTGATGTGATTCCCATGGATGCGTGCCACTTGTTATTAGAATTATCATGGCAATATGATATAAATGATGTGCATGATGGCTATAAAAACACATACTCTTTTTAGAAGGAACAAAAATGCATTACTTTGTGCCCTTGAATCCTTTCATGATACATAAAAATCAACCTAGGAAGGGAGACACTAGTAAGGAAAATCTATTTTTGAGTGAAATATGAGTTGAGAGAGCCGTTAGCAAATAGAAGAATGTATTTGCTTTGCTTATAGTAGAGAAAATAGATGAAGTAGAGCAATCTATACATCCCAAAATGAATTTCTTGTTCAAAAAGAATTTGCAAACATATTTTTGGAGGAATTGCCACCTAGAGTACCTCCCATAAGTGGTATTGCGCATCACATTGATTTTCCACCCAGCACCTCTACTTGACAAATCGACCTATTGATACAATCCGGAGGAAACAAATGAGTTGTAAAAACAAGTCGATGAACTTATTGACAGAGGATATGTTCAAGAAAGCATGAGCCCATGTTCCATTCAAGCTCTACTTGTGCCCAAGAAGGATGGTTTATTCAGAATGTGTGTCGATAGTCGAGCCATCAACAACATTACCATTAAGTATAGGCACCCATATCTATACTTGATTATATGCTTGTTGAATTATACTATTCTATTGTATTTTCGAAAATAGATTTGTGGAGTGGCTATCACCAAATTAGGACGCGAGAAGGTGATGACCGGAAAACGGCTTTCAAAACCAAAGGATGCCTATATGAGTGGCTGATTATGCCATTTCGATTATCTAATGCTCCAAGAATCTTCACAAGACTTATGAATGAGGTTCTTCATTCATTTATTGGTCGATTTGTTGTTTTTTTGTGGTACCCCCATGACGGCCCTCAATCCGTTAGGGTCGCCACAAATATCACTCGCTTTCTCTCTACCTTAAGGTCTATTACTTTGATACCATGAAATTTTCAGGACATCCATGGGTCCTAGGAGTTTATAATTCTTACATTGGTCCTTGCATAGAAATATAGCGGAAGCATATTCAACATCTCCCTATCCCATATTCAGAAACGATGCACACTAACTACACATTTTTATAGGTAAAAGCCAGACACTTTGTTTCCATAAACCTGATGGACTTCTTAGTCGGTACATCAAAATGTCAAGATTTTTCTAAACTCAGCTATTTTCAAAAGGTACTCAACTCTCTAACAACCATGTACATAGGCCCATCAGTCAGTGTCGGCGGTCTAAAAATGCTTCATCTGTTGACCATCACTCTCGGTCACACCCAGTCTGGTCCATCAACTGGCGGCAATGGCAACGGCCCCAATGTACTCCCATCACAGTGGACGAAGACATTCAGAAACTCTTGAATCGCTGGGTCGGCAGGAGGACCAATGTCAAACATGATCAGTACCTGCACTCAAACAAAAACCAACCCTCGTATCTTAGGATGGTGGTGCACCGAACACTCACACTAAAGGTCGACCAGAATACCATAAAATGTGCCGGGGTGACTGGTAGCAGAGGCATATCTTCTAGTCTGAAATGTTAGTCCCCAAACGGGGTGAGTACAACCACTCAGCAGCAAAAGATCCATTAAACTATACTATGCAAGCCATCACGACATGGTTTTATGCTAGATAGACAAGATAGTTCATCAAGGAATGAGTGTCACGCCCCGATCCTCGAACGCGCGCACATCCTTCTACTTGGTCAATTTTTGAATGTGATATCCCAGGACTATGTATCGCCGACCCTTTCTATTTATTAAGTACATGCGGAAGCAGTTATAAATCCCCAGACAATAAAACAATGGGATAGGAAAGTAGGCCATATTTTTCATATTGAAATTCATAACCACACTTTCATTAACAGCACAACTCATAGTATATTTACAATACTATTCACAACATACTTGTCTCACACCTATCTATACTAAGACAGGGTTTACAAAGGGATGGGATCTCAGTCCACATCCGGGTTATATTCAGGATCCTTCTCAGGATCGTCTTCTTCTTCAAAAGTCTTTCTCCCCTTCAGGTTCCTCTTCCTTAGCTTCTCCTCAGGGTCCTGAAATGGTTATTCAATAACCAATGAGACCACGTCTCAGCGAGTCCTACCCCCTAAGACTCGATTAGATAGCCAATACACTATAGGCTGCCTAAACACGGCACGAGTTGGAGTATTTACCTTGGCCTCAGATTCCATCTGCATATTAGTACAGTTCAATAGGTATTCAAACAATCACATCACCGATCGAAGCATCGATCGAATCGACCTAGCCGATTTCATATCAGTCGGACCCTTTCAAGAACTAGTGGCTTTACGATCCCACCCGACCCTCTCAAGAACTAGTGGCTTTACGGTCCCACCCGACCCTCTCAAGAACTAGTGGCTTTACGGTCCCACCCGACCCTCTCCAGATTCAATTTAGGAATAAATCCTAAATTCACTCATAAATTACTTTAGCACCAAATAAAGCTCAAATAAATAAACGGACTGCACCACGACAATCAGCACGAAATTCCGGTCACCGGCTATTCCGGTTGAATTTCCGGAAAAATAAATAATTAAATAATTAATTTCGAAAATTAAATAAATAATTATAAAAATCCAATTTAGGCTCATAATGCCGAATTGGATACCGAGACAAGCCCGGAAAATTACCGAGACTCGCTCCATAAATAACATGGCATGTCTACTTGTTAATGTCTATTTCTAACCACCTAACATGCATCATTAAGTCTCTAATTTAATTGATCTAAACTAATCTAACCACCTAATTGCATTTAATTAAATCTAACCAACCTTAAGTATAATTAGCAAACTAAGAAAGCTTTAGTGAGTAAAACTCACTTTATAAAAAGCGGGGATCGAATCACCGCAACGGCGACACGACAGCGGCCGAAATCGAATTTTCGACAACACCGGCGGGCTTGGACCGGGCCTTGGACTTGGCCCAACAAATCTCAGCCTAATTGAGATTTGTTCTTGCACTGGAATGGGCTGGACCTGCTGAATTTCTGGACTGAACTAACTTGGTCTTCAAATTGGTGGGCTTGACTTCAATTGGTTCCGGAAACCGGGCCTCAAAAAGGCTGGGCTTCAATTCTAATTGATGATGGGCTGAGCTCACAAGGAAATTGCTGGGCTTCAAGATGTCAAACTGCAGGCTGCTTGATGGACCAAAATGCTGATCATTTGGGCTGCGAAGTGGGCTGTTATTGGGCTGAAGATACATGGACGAGGGAACGTGCGGCTTGGACGGTGGCTTGAGGCTTATTTGAGAGAGTTGCTTCGGTCGGTGGCTTCGTGGACGATCGAACATGGAGCTCACATCAGCAAACCGACGAGAGATGCAGCGTGGACTGGAACGTGGCAGCTTTGGCGAGGCTAACAACTGGGTTTCGTCTTCGTGGGCGGCTGAGGCGTGGAGACTTCGGTCAACAAACGGTGGAGGAGAAGGCACCGTTGACTGGATCGTGGGCACGTGGTGGAAGAGAGACGGTGGTGGCTTCCTTCGGTGCTGGCTTTGGTCTTCAGTTACTCCGTGGGATTTTTGGGGCTGCTTCAGTCAACGGAAGAGGAGAAGCTGCTAGTTCCCTTGACTCTGATGAAGACAAGCCAAAGTGGAAAATTCTTCGTGGCAGTGGGACGCGTGCGGCTTCGGCTTTGCTGGCCGCGAGAAAGAGAAGACACGAAGTAGTGGGACTGCACGGGGTCAACAATCTTGCTGAGACTGACTGAAATCTCGGTGGATTGGTCTTCGGTGCAGCTGGCGGACGAAGGAGAATTTTCGAAGGAAGCAGCTGGGTCTTCTTCAGTTGCTGTTGGAGGTGTCGCACGCAAGGAAGGATGAAAAGGAGAGAGAAGTAGTTCACGGCAGCAAGATAGAGAGGATGAGGAAGAGGTGGGGGCCTTTTGACTTGATATTTTACAAAATATCTTACACAAATCAATCTAGGCCATGCATATATACTTGGTCTTCAATGATCCACCATGACACCCTTTTCTAGAAGCCAAAATGGTCCAAATGTTGTGGCTAGGTGGGGGTACACGAATTTGAGGGAGATGGCTTAAATTGCACAACCATTCTCTCTTGATTCTATCTCAATTTGATTCTCACAAATTCAATTGATCATTCATTGATCGTCTCTGCATTTTTCCTCATTCAAGAATCCACCAAAAATCCAAACCGATACCAATGTTGCACACCCCATCTTGAGATTCGATTTGAACTAAGTTTGAACTAAATTTCAATTCCAATCTCTCCAAATTGAGATCAATTTTTGATGTAGAAAAATCCCCAGAAATTTTCTATAAATCTCTGACACTCACAGTTCGATCCGAAAGTCCAATTTCTCATCAATTTAACCAATCCGAATTTCCATCCAAATTCCGCGACGTCCGAACCCATTTTCCGTAAAATTTCCCGAATCTCCGAAAAATCTTCTGAGACTGAGTCGATGCTCCTAAAATTTATTGTGACATGGCCAAAACTTCAATTTCTGAAATCGGACTCGAATTGGCGGTTAATTTTCATTCGGTGCGTTTTTAGCGTGACCTAGACTATCGGGTAGTTTTCAGAACTTTTTAAGGCAAATGACCCGTGGTCGATTTTCTTCGAGCCACTATGAACCCACTCGACTCAATGGCGACTCTTGATTGTCATGAAAATCTCGAGAATTCAATTACGGACACAGGGTACCAAAACAATAAGAAAATCAGTCTAGTGTTGGCCGACGAGAATTTTCTAATTCAGTGGTGTCACCCACGATTAGTCACATATCTCTATCGATCCAGTCTATCTCTGATTTCAAATCGATTTTTAACTGTGCCGTAGTGACCTCTAAAGATGGACACGGTCAAGAATCCGATTCCTAATCGAGTTCTCAAGTCTATTGCCTTAAAATTCCTTAATAATTTTCCCAGATAGTCTAGTTATCTCGAGAGTGATCGGCTCTGAGAATAACCCTATAGACGCGTCAATGAAATGCCCGATTTATTCAGTAGAAGACAGGGTTGAAAATTTGGGATGTCACAACTCTTCCCCTCTTATAAAAATTTCGTCCTCGAAATTTAAACCTTACAAGACTTGATTAAAAAGGTGGGGGTACAATTCTCTCATTGACTCCTCTATCTCCCATGTCGCTCCTTCTGTACCGTGGTGTTGCCAGACCACTTTGACCAACGGGATGGTCTTTGTACGCAGAACTTGTTCTTTGCGATCGACAATCTAGACCGGTCTTTCGACGTATGACACACGGTCATCCACATCCAATTCTTCAAAATTGAGCACATGGGTCGGGTCAAGCTCGTACTTCCTCAACATCGACACGTGAAAGACGTCATGCACTTGCGCCAATCTTGGCGGCAACGCAAGACGATACGCTAAGGTCCCGATTCTCTCAAGAATCTCAAATAGACCTACGTACCTCGGACTCAGTTTGCCTTTCTTACCAAAGCGCGAAGTTCCCCTCATTGGTGACACCTTCAGAAAAACGTGATCACCAACTTGGAATTCCAAAGACCTTCGACGCTTATCTGCATAACTTTTCTGCCTGCTCTACGCTGTCTTTAATCTGTCTCTGATCACTGCCATGACATCTACTGACTGCTGAACCAACTCTGGGCCTGTTATCTTTCTTTCCCCAACTTCATCCCAACACACTGGTGTTCTGCATGCTCTGCCATACAACGCTTCAAATGGAGCCATCTGAATACTCTGCTGATAACTGTTATTGTAGGCGAATTCTACCAGATGAAGCTGATCTTCCCAACTTCCCTTGAAGTCTATTACACAAGCTCTCAGCATGTCCTCGAGAGTTTGGATTGTCCTCTCGGACTGGCCATCCGTCTGAGGATGATATGCCATACTGTACTGAAGCTTTGTACCAAGAGCACTCTGCAAGCTCTTCCAAAAAGCAATAGTAAATCTCGGGTCTCTATCAGATGTTATCGTAACCGGCACTCCATGCATTCGAACCACTTGGCACACATATAGGTCTGCGTGCCTATCCAAACTGAGGTCCTTTCGAACTGCAATAAAGTGAGCCGACTTTGTCAGTCTGTCGACTACTACCCAGATCGAATCATTCCCTCTCTGACTCCTTGGTAGTCCAGTCACGAAATCCATCGTGATATGCTCCCATTTCCATTCTGGAATCGCGAGAGGTTGCAGGAGTCCTCCCGGCTTGCAATGTTGAGCCTTTACTTGCTGACATGTCAAACACTTGGCGACATGCTTAGCGATGTGCGCTTTCATACCCGACCACCAGTAGTGTTGACGTAGGTTTTGATACATCTTAGTGCTTCCAGGATGAATGTTGTAACTGCTATGATGTGCTTCAGATAAAATTTCTTCTCTAAGCTTGACATCATCAGGTACAACCAATCGTCCTTGGAATCTTAGTGTCCCGTCATCAAAAATCTGAAAATCAGCATTTCTTTTCTCTGCGTCTTCTTGAAGAATTCTCTGTACATCTGGGTCTGTCGGTTGGAGTTGTTTGATTCTAACTTGGACATCCAGTTCAATTCTGAGGGTAGCCATAAAACTCGAGAGGTGGCCTACCTCAAATTTGAACACCGAATCCCGAGCTCTCTCGATTAAGTTCCATTCCTTAATCAGCATATGAGCCACTGAAGACTTTCGACTTAAGGCATCGGCGACCTTGTTCGCCTTTCCTGGGTGATATAAAATATCACAGTCGTAGTCTTTCAGCAGTTCCATCCATCGGCGCTGTCTCATGTTCAACTCCTTCTGAGAGAATAAATACTTGAGACTTTGATGGTCCGTGAAGATCTAAAACTTTTCCCCGCACAAGTAATGTCTCCAAATCTTCAAGGCAAAGATAATCGCCGCGAGCTCTAAGTCATGCGTCGGATAATTTTGCTCATGAGGTCTCAGCTGACGGGAGGCATATGCAACAACCCTACCATGTTGCATGAGCACGCAACCCAACCCTCTAAAAGACGCATCACTATAGATCTCGAATCCTCCAGGACCAGATGAAATTGTCAGCACAGGTGCGGTAGTCAGCTTTTCTTTCAGCTCTTGAAAACTACACTCGCACTTGTCTGTCCATATGAACTTCTCGTCTTTCTTCGTGAGCTTAGTTAGAGGCGCTGCTAACGCTAAGAAACCTTCTACAAACCGTCTGTAATATCCTGCCAATCCCAGAAAACTTCTGATTTCTGTCACTGATGTCAGTCTCTGCCAATTGATCACGGCTTCTATCTTGCTCGGGTCGACGGAGATTCCTTCTCCGGAAATCACATGACTTAAGAACGCGACACGAGTCAACCAAAACTCGCATTTGCTAAACTTAGCATACAATTGATGCGTCCTTAAAGTCTGGAGCACTAATCTCAGATGATTCTCGTGCTCTTCGTCACTTCTCGAATAAACCAAGATATCATCAATGAACACAATCACAAACTGATCTAGATATTCCTTGAATATTCAGTTCATCATATCCATGAAGGCAGCTGGAGCATTCGTCAACCCGAATGGCATCACTGTGAACTCATAGTGACCATACCGAGTACGAAATGATGACTTAGGAATATCCTCTTTCTTAATTCTCAGCTGATGATATCCCGTCCTCAAATCAATCTTCGAGAATATTGACGCTCCTTGCAACTGATCGAACAAATCATCAATCCTTGGGAGTGGATACTTATTCTTAATGGTCACTTGGTTGAGTTGTCTATAATCGATGCACAAATGCAATGAACCATCTTTCTTCTTTACAAACAAAACTGGCGCTCCCCAAGGTGATGCGCTAGGACGAATAAATCCTTTGTCTAATAATTCATGCATCTATACTTTCAATTCTTTCAATTCTGTCAATGCCATTCTGTACGTTGCCTTTGAGATCGGCTCTGTCCCCGGTGCTAGTTCAATCACAAATTCAATCTCTCTTTCTGGCGGTAGACCTGGCAATTCCTTCGGAAAGACATCTGGAAATTCTTGAACTACTGGAATGTCTTCCACTTTCAGCTCTTCAACTGTCGTATCCACGACAGTTGCCAGGTAACCTTGACAACCCTCGTCTAACAGACGAGTTGTCTCTTGCGACGAGATTAGGACAATCGAGGGTCCTCCCCGACTTCCTACAAACTCGAAGCTCTCACCTTCTATCGGGTCAAACTGAATCGTTTTACGATAACAGTCCATTTTAGCTCTTTGCTTGGTGAGCCAGTCCATGCCAATTATTAAATCAAAGTCATACATGGCTAGGACTGAAAGATCTATTTTCCCCTCTCGCTCACCAATCACTAACTTGCACCCCGAACATCCCAAAGCAGTAATAACTTTATCTTTCAAGTGAGTAGATATGCACATGGTTGACTCCAATAATATAGGACTGACTCCTATCAGCTTAACATACTGCTCGGCAATAAATGAATGGGTTGCCCCCGGATCAAACAAAGCATAAGCAAGTTGGTCGTTGAGCGAAACCATACCTGTTATCACGTTAGGCGCAGCTTCCGCCTGACCTTGTGTGATTGCATAAATCGTGCCTTGAGCTGGAGGTCTCTGCTGTCCTCCTTGCGGCACGTTCTGAGGGGTATACCCTCCGATCTGTCTTCGTGGCGGTGGCGATGGTAACTGTGGTTGTCTCCTTGGTCTATTGAGACAATGTCTAGCTATGTGGCCCTGTTGGCCACATTCGTAACACACACCCATCCTAGCTGGACATGGTGCTGACCCATGTCGTCTCCCACAAAGGCGACATGGTCCCATTCTATCAGCCATTGGCCTACCAAATCCACCCTTCTTGCTAGGCGGACCTTGGAATCTGTTCCCTAACATCGGCCTCTTCCCTTGCTTGATCGCTTCCCGGTTAACACCAAATCTCGACCCCGACAAGGCAGCTTGTTCATTCAATCCTCGCTCTATCATCTGGGCTCGACAATAAACCTCTCTGTAATCTTTCAAGTCCCATGGTAGCAGAGGTTGTTTCAATTCAGTACGAAGACCGCTTTTGAACTTCCGAGCTTTCTCTTCAGGGTCTTCTATCAGTTTAGGAGCATACTGTGACAGTTCTGCGAACTTGACCCCATATCGGTCAACTGTCATGCTCCCTTGGCAGAGACGGTAGAACTCCTCTATCTTTTGTTCCCGAGCAGTACTTGAAAAGTACTGATCATTAAAAGCTCTGAGGAAGGTGTCCCACACTTGGACCTCACCCTCCGGGAATACTATATCCTTGGCGGATCTCCACCATATATTGGCGTTACCTTGAAGTTGGTATACATCTAGTAACACCTTTTCCTCTTCATTGCACATCAGAAGTGCAAATGCCTTTTCCAAATCTTGTACCCATAGAGATGCGGCCTCAGGGTCTCCGGTACCCATGAATTTTGGCGGATTCATCTTTAAGAACTGATCCACTAACTAGTGAATCGGCCTCCCGGTGGCCATAACTCCTGGTAGTATTCCAGCAAGGGCGATGGCAGGTGCAACTGCGGGTGCAGCGGCAGCTGCGGCAGCATTGGTAGCGGCAGTGGCAGCGGCTTGAACGGCGGCAGTAAAGGCGGCAGTCTGATCTCGGGCCTGTTGCCCCCATCATCTCCCGCATAGCATCTAGAGTCTGGTTGATTCCGACAGATCCTTGCTCACCCAGGGCTGCTACCCCAGCACCAACAAGAGGTGGTGCTACTCTAGCCTCTACAACCGGTGGAATCATTCCACTCGCGCTAGCCTGTGCTGGCGCTCGACCACGGCCTCCTCGGGTACCGACTCTAGTCGGCGCTCTTCCCCGAGTCACGGCCCTACTGGCCCTCTTTGCAGGAGTCCTCGGCTCCTGATCGCTCATAGTGTCGATTTAAAGAACTGACACCTGCTTCCAATTCAACACTGAATTAGAAACGGAGTGATTCAAACAACAACAAAATTTTAGCACTCAGCTAACACAGACATGCACCAGCATGAATTTAAAGGCCTTTCCTACTAACTATCCCATGGTCGACGCTCCTTATCACTCCAATCTTGAACTTCGCTCTGATACCACAAAAAAGGGATGTCACACCCCGATCCTCGGACGCACGCACATCCTTCTACATGGTCGATTTTGAATGCGATATCCCAGGACTATGTATCGCCGACCCTTTCTATTTATTAAGTACATGCGGAAGCATTTATAAATCCCCAGACAATAAAACAATGGGATAGGAAAGTAGGCCATATTTTTCATATTGAAATTCATAACCACACTTTCATTAACAGCACAACTCATAGTATATTTACAATACTATTCACAACATACTTGTCTCACACCTATCTATACTAAGACAGGGTTTACAAAAGGGATGGGATCTCAGTCCACATCTAGGTTATATTCAGGATCCTTCTCAGGATCGTCTTCTTCTTCAAAAGTCTTTCTCCCCTTCAGGTTCCTCTTCCTTAGCTTCTCCTCAGGGTCCTGAAATGGTTATTCAATAACCAATAAGACCACGTCTCAGCGAGTCCTACCCCCTAAGACTCGATTAGATAGCCAATACACTATAAGCCGCCTAAATATGGCATGAGTTGGAGTACTTACCTTGGCCTCAGATTCCATCTGCATATTAGTACAGTTCAATAGGCATTCAAACAATCACATCACCGATCGAAGCATCGATCGAATCGACCTAGTCGATTTTATATCAGTCGGACCCTTTCAAGAACTAGTGGCTTTACGGTCCCACCTGACCCTCTCAAGAACTAGTGGCTTTACAGTCCCACCCGACCCTCTCCAGATTCAATTTAGGAATAAATCTTAAATTCACTCCTAAATTACTTTAGCACCAAATAAAGCTCAAATAAATAAACGGACTGCACCACGACAATCAGCACGAAATTCCGGTCACCAGTTATTCGGTTGAATTTCTGGAAAAATAAATAATTAAACACTTAATTTTGAAAATTAAATAAATAATTATGAAAATCCAATTTAGGCTCATAATGCCGAATTGGATACCGAGACAAGCCCGGAAAATTACCGAGACTCGCTCCATAAATAACATGGCATGTCTACTTGTTAATGTCTATTTCTAACCACCTAACATGCATCATTAAGTCTCTAATTTAATTGATCTAAACTAATCTAACCACCTAATTGCATTTAATTAAATCTAACCAACCTTAAGTATAATTAGCAAACTAAGAAAGCTTTAGTGAGTAAAACTCACTTTATAAAAAGCGGGGATCGAATCACCGCAACGGCGACACGACGGCGGCCGAAATCGAATTTTTGACAACACCGGCGGGCTTGGACCGGGCCTTGGACTTGGCCCAACAAATCTCAGCCCAATTGAGATTTGTTCTTGCACTGGAATGGGCTGGACCTGCTGAATTTCTAGACTGAACTAACTTGGTCTTCAAATTAGTGGGCTGGACTTCAATTGGTTGCTGGAAACTAGGCCTCAAAAAGGCTGGGCTTCAATTCTAATTGACGATGGGCTGAGCTCACAAGGAAATTGCTGGGCTTCAAGATGTCAAACTGCAGGCTGCTTGATGGACCAAAATGCTGATCATTTGGGCTGCGAAGTGGGCTGTTATTGGGCTGAAGATACACGGACGAGGGGAACGTGCGGCTTGGACGGCAGCTGGCTTGAGGCTTCGCTGGAGAGAGTTGCTTCGTCGGTGGCTTCGTGGACGATCGAACATGGAGCTCACGGTCAGCAACCGACCGAGAGATGCAGCGTGGATCGGAACGTGGCAGCTTTGGCGAGGCTAACAACCGGGTTTCGTCTTCGTGGGCAGCTGAGGCGTGGAGACTTCGGTCAACAAACGGTGGAGGAGAAGGCACCGTTGACTGGATCGTGGGCACGTGGTGGAAGAGAGACGGTGGTGGCTTCCTTCGGTGCTGGCTTTGGTCTTCAGTTACTCCGTGGGATTTTTGGGGCTGCTTCTGTGGCATCCCAGAAATTCAAAGCCAAGCCTTAAGGTGTGTTAAAGTCTTTAATTAGGCGATAGAATTTGCATGGCTTATGTTTTAGCCATTAGTCTTTTAAATTTGATGATTTGTGCTTATGATTGTGGAAGTTTAAATTTAATAGATTAATAATCTATGCTTGGCCATATGATTTAAATTTCAATGAGCAAAAATATCCTAAGACTTTGGCCAAGATTTAAAAATTGAAATTTAGAAATATTTATAGAAAGGAATTCAAAAAAAAAAAAAAAAAAAAAAAAAAAAGGGAAAAGAGGGTTATTTTTGGAATGGGCCTTGGACCCATTGGCCTAAAGCTTGGTGGGCCAAGCTTGTCGACCCATTAGAGCCCAAGAGGAGGAATTCAACCAGCCTAAGGGAGTGGCCGGATGGGCCTAAGCCCAAGCCCATTCAAATTCAAATTAAAAACCCAAAATGACAAGTGGCAAGGGACAAGAGCATGCATTGGTGGGATTATAGGCAATCTCATGATTGCTAATCATGGGATTAAGGGGATATAAAAGGGATGAGGAGAGAGAGAGGGCCGGTTCTTTGTTCATTCGGCCGAGAGAGGTGTGCGAGAGAGAGAGAGAGAGAGAGAGAGAGAGAGAGAGAGAGAGAGCTCAGCGGAAGGGAGAAACCGAGAGGGAAGGAGGCGGAGCCGGAGGGGTGTGCCGTTCGTTCGCCGTCCGATCGTCGCCGTTCTTCGTTGCTTGTTTATCTTTAAGGCAAGTGGAGTCCGTAACTTCTCTTGCATGTTTGTTGTGGTGGTTGCATGTTCGGTTTTAGTTATGATTTGTGCGAAAAACCGAGGTAAGAGTTGGTTATTTGCAAACCGTGTGACTGTTCTTGTTCGGTTTGTTGGAGTCAGTGGCTTGTTCGAGTTTGCATGGGTGTTTGGAGTTCGATTTTGGCTTCAGTGCCTTGACGAAAGTTGAAGCTAACGTCTTGTACTATGACATACTAAAAATTTGTAGAAAACGATGGACATTTGAGGGGTCAAAAGTTCCATTATACGGAGACCCTAGATCTGTGAAGTTTTCGCTGACCTCTTGCTATATTCTTGTTTGCATGTTGATTTCTGTTGAAGATTTGACTTCGATGTCTTCATGAAAGTTGTAGGTAACACCTTAAGCTACAACATACTCGAATTTGAAGCAAAAATAACAAGTATAGCTTGGTGAATCGGCTAGATCTTGGAAACAATGGTTCTGGCGAAATATTTCGAGACACCCGAGACTTCATGGACTTAAATGGTGACCATACTCTGGTTATTTGACCTAGATCCCTTCATGAAAATTGTAAAGGACACCTTGTTACATAACATACTCAAATTTCAGAGGAAACAAAAGAGAATAGATGGGTGAAATCTAAAAATTTCGGAGAAGTGTGTTCTGGACGATGCGGTCGTGGTTCCAGAAGCTTCGTAGGGTTGTAGAAATTAATCTAAAAATAATTTGGCTTAAAGTTCTGCACGAAAAATGCACTAAAATGTGTTTACTATCACCCTGTAAAATTTCGTAATTTTTGAATGCCATATGATTATTTTAATCGAATTTATTTGGAAACTGTGCAAGTCTGGCCATTACCCGAATATAAGGTGCTATTTCATGGAAATTGTGAAATTATGAGAAATTCAATTTGGCCATGAATTTTATATGAAATTGTAACCCTATTAGTGATTGTTTGAATATTATGATTTTGGGAAAATCATAGATATTAAATTTAATATTTATTTATGAAAATAAATAAATATAATAATAAAATAATAAAAATAATAAAATAAAAATAATAATGGATTATTTTATTGGCCATAGATTCCATTTAATTAATTCATGTTATTATGTGATAAAGTCTTGGTATGGGTGTGACGTTGAATTGAGAAGTATATGTGATGAAGTCTTGATATGTGTATGACATGGAATTGAAATGTATGTACGTATTCAATGTTGAGCATGATCTTGAATTGTCATCACATCATATGTCATGATAAATTGAATCATAATAATGTGAATTGATAAGACCGTCGAAGGTGTGAGCCGACGATGCCCCGGGAGTATCGGGATGCATGGCTAGAAGGGTATGGCCGGTTGCCCAGTGGTCATGAGTGGCCGAATGCCGGAGGGTCCTCGGGAGACCGAGTGGTGTCAAGATGCCCGGAGAGTGGGGGAGCCGAAAGCTCGTCATGGTAATTATGTCAAGGGATACCTCGCGACGCCGGATTGGGTGCGAGATGCCTGGCCTGAAGGGTGCGGCCGGTTGCCCGGTGGCCTTAAATGGCTAGATACCGAAGGGTCCTCGTGATGCCAGTTGGGGTACGAGATGCCCGGAGAGTGGGGAAGCCGGATGATCTGAAATTGTATCTTGATGCATGGGGACACAAACATTGGTCCCGGGAATGAGAAATATGATGGTCCAAGATGAAATTGGAATTAAATCATGCATGATAATACATGATGATGTGTATGATGAGGATGATATATGCATGATGATAATACATGATGATGTGTATGATGAGGATGATATATGCATGATGATATGCATGATGAGGATGATATATGCATGATGATATGCATGATGATAATGACATATGCATGACGATATGCATGATGAGGATGATGATATGCATGATGATATGCATGATGATAATGACATATGCATGATGATATGCATGATGAGGATGATATACGCATGATGATATGCCTGATGATACATGATGGTATGTGCATGGTTACAAGGTAAGCAACGCCTGCAATGCATGTATGAATTGTATGGTGCATTGAGTTGTTATTGGATTTGCTTATCTGCTGAGTAGTTGTACTCACCCCTTTTGGGGATAACATTTCAGATTAGAAAGATGCCGCTTCCTACCGTCACGCGAGGCACCTTCTATGGTCTCCCATCAGATGTAGAAGTAGATTGTACGGAGATCGACTGCGTCACTATCCCTGGACTGACATTTGTGCGAGTGCGTGTGCTAGTCATGTATGACGTGGGCCTGGCTAAGGGCCCAGTCATCCAGGAGTTTTTGTCTGTTCATGTCCGCCGAGATGGAGTGATTAGGGGGATGTTGCCACCACCACCACCCGATGCACCTGGATGGGTGTGATGGTTGCGTGAAGGGTAGAGAGCTGGTGTCATCTTTTTGGGGAGTAGCCGCCACTATTGGATGGGGGATGTCATGTGATTTTCTTTAGGGGTCGTAGTATCTTTTTGGGATGAGGCCAAGTGTGGCTGAAAAATCTTGGTCTCCTTTTTGTTGTATCGACCCGTGAAAAACCCATCACGATAATATGTAAATAAAAGTGGCATGGCTTATCTTTTAAATCCTGATGATTAGTGGTGTGTATTTGTATCATGGATTGGTAGGGGGATAGATGGTGATATTTAATTTGCTTCCGCTATGAGTCGCATTGGGACCAATTCGTTTTTTTTATAAAAAAAAAAAAATGCCTATGATTAACGACACTTGTTTTAAGTACAAGATAGAAAGAGGAAAGAAAGTGTAACATCGGTGCTGGTGACGACCTGAGAAGGGTTCTGGGTGTCACAGCTTCAGTCAACGGAAGAGAAGAAGCTGCTAGTTCCCTTGACTCTGATGAAGACAAGCCGAAGTGGAAAATTCTTCGTGGCGGTGGGACGCGTGCGGCTTCGGCTTTGCTGACCGCGAGAAAGAGAAGACACGAAGTAGTGGGACGCACGGGGTCAACAATCTTGCTGAGATCGACTGAAATCTCGGTGGACTGGTCTTGGTCTGGTGCCTGGCCGACGAAGGAGAATTTTCGAAGGAAGCAGCTGGGTCTTCTTCGATTCTTTGTTGGAGGTGTCGCACGCAAGGAAGGATGAAAAGGAGAGAGAAGTAGTTCACGGCAGCAAGATGGAGAGGATGAGGAAGAGGGGGCCTTTTGGCTTGATATTTTACAAAATATCTTACACAAATCAATCTAGGCCATGCATATATACTTGGTCTTCAATTATCCACCATGACACCCTCTTCTAGAAGCCAAAATGGTCCAAATGTTGTGGCTAGGTGGGGGTACACGAATTTGAGGAGATGGCTTAAATTGCACAACCATTCTCTCTTGATTCTATCTCAATTTGATTCTCACAAATTCAATTGATCATTCATTGATCGTCTCGCATTTTCCCTCATTCAAGAATCCACCAAAAATCCAAACCGATACCAATGTTGCACACCCCATCTTGAGATTCGATTTTAACTAAGTTTGAACTAAATTTCAATTCCAATCTCTCCAAATTGAGATCAAATTTTGATGTAGAAAAATCCCCAGAAATTTTCTATAAATCTCTGACACTCACAAGTTCAGTCTGAAAGTCCAATTTCTCATCAATTTAACCAATCCGAATTTCCATCCAAATTCCGCGACGTCCGAACCCATTTTCCGTAAAATTTCCCGAATCTCCGAAAAATCTTCTGAGACTGAGTCGATGCTCCTAAAATTTATTGTGACATGGCCAAAACTTCAATTTCTGAAATCGGACTCGAATTGGCGGTTAATTTTCATTCGGTGCGTTTTTAGCGTGACCTAGACTATCGGGTAGTTTTCAGAACTTTTTAAGGCAAATGACCCGTGGTCGATTTTCTTCGAGCCACTATGAACCCACTCGACTCAATGGCGACTCTTGATTGTCGTGAAAATCTCGAGAATTCAATTACGGACATAGGGTACCAAAACAATAAGAAAATCAGTCTAGTGTTGGCCGACGAGAATTTTCTAATTCAGTGGTGTCACCCACGATTAGTCACATATCTCTATCGATCCAGTCTATCTCTGATTTCAAATCGATTTTTAACTGTGCCGTAGTGACCTCTAAAGATGGACACGGTCAAGAAGCCGATTCCTAATCGAGTTCTCAAGTCTATTGCCTTAAAATTCCTTAATAATTTTCCCAGATAGTCTAGTTATCTCGAGAGTGATCGGCTCTGAGAATAACCCTATAGACGCGTCAATGAAATGCCCGATTTATTCAGTAGAAGACAGGGTTGAAAATTTGGGATGTCACAATGAGTATGCATTGAAACCATAAAACTCTTTAATGTAATGACCAGTGCAGTTCCAACAAACAAGATGCATCATGTTCAGTCACACAAGTCCCGATCATAGGGCCAAACTGTTATGACACGTCCCATTCCATGCCATACAATTTAGTCCCATAACCAGACCACACTCACACTTAGTAGAACCATCAGTTTTAACATTCAAAAGGTTTTATCCCCCAGAGGACCAATGTTTGCGTCCTTCTGGGATTTCGCACCCAACCTAGCGTCGCGAAAGCCTCCAGCATTTGGCCACTAGGCCATCGGGCATCTAGAGCATGTTACGTCACACCTCTTAGGCATCTCGCACCCCACTTGGCGTCACGAGGAATTGATGGGGCACGCCATAAAAATGGTTACCCCTACCCTCCAGATTTACGTATCGACATCCTACCAAGCATCCCAATGCTCCTGGGGAAAACCTCTGGGGCACTACGGACCTCAGGCATCCAAAGGCATCGACTCATTTGATCCTCTGGGCCTCCCAACTTCCGGGGCATCATTGACTCGAGGGTCCAACGGCAACATTAACATCTTAATATCAAAACAATTTTTGATGCAATGACAAGATGTCCCATGAGTCTTCATCAAATATCAATATTGAATGATATGCTGAATGCCAATATCATCATGTCAAACAATAAATCAAAATGCATCCACCCTTGAGATAAATTAAGCAAATTCGGCACAAAACAGTCCAAAAATCAGAATGCACAGTTTTACTAAATTTTTTGTATAATCCCTAAATAAACTCAGAAAATTCTAAAATTTTGGTATGTTATAGATGAGATCTATAGGAAAGAATTTCATGAAGGACGCTAAGCCAGATTTGTCATGTATAAAAAAGCAGTAATTTACACAACTCAGCCCTGATTTCCTATATCACAGAATTTACACATTAGTAGAAAAGCTCCGCTCATTAACAGAAATTTATACCGCTATATGTTCGAAAAATCTGGCCAAAACGTGTGTTTAAACAATCCTTCACAATCTCCATTCTGAAATCAAAACCAAATTCTAATTAAAAACCTCCATAGAAACTCGATGAAGTTACTGACCATATGTGAGTTGTTCTGGACAGCATAGGTTTAGTAGAATCTCACGCCTATACCTTGTCTAATTTGCTTCCAAAGTCTATAGAAATCTATATTTATGATTCTAGATCAAAGACTTTAAGAAAACATGTTGAAACCCAAGTGTTTCCTCAATTCCTTAATTCCTTAATTCTAGTCCACTTCAATCACCCACAATTCGGCATTCAGCCTTCATCTCAACATTTCCTCAATTCTATTGCACTACACTAGACAATAACATCATTACATCATATAGATTAGTGGACTTTCATTTGCCTCTAGTTCTTTAGATCAACGGCAAGTAAAACAGAAAGCTCGGAGTCATGGGCGCGGCTCAACGGTGGCGAAGACTAGCGGCGTCGATGGCGGCAGCTCGAGCACGGACAGAGGGGCAACCTCCTCCTTCTTCCTCTCGCCGTCCAACTCTCTCGCTCAAACCCTCTCTATGTTCACGGTTCTGCTCGCTCAACTTCTCTCTCACTCGCCCGAATTTATGCTCGGTTCTTCTCTCTCTTCCCCTCAATTCCGAATCCTTTTGTTTCTTTGATTTGTTGACTATTCAGTCAATTGCATGGGAGTTGCGGTGGCGTCCAAGACCGAAGACAGCTGGGTGAACGTGGCAAGAAGCAAGTCTTTCGGTTGCCAGCTCTCCCCCCTTGTGTGCACTGACGTGTCCGTTGATAAGGGCCTCTTGGTCAACTGTTTTTCAATTGTTGACCGGTGGACTCAACTCCTCACTCGACGGGCACATACGCTACATGATGACCAATCTCCTCTTATTCAATCCACTTCATGTATAAGTACGTGACTGAAATTCTTGCGTGGAGGAAGAAATCGGCAAGGCTGCATGGGGTTGCGACGATGTACATGGAAGGTTCGGTCCAAGAGATAAAGAAAACGTGGCCGTTGGTGAGATTGTTCATATGGCCATTCAGAGAAAAAAAGAAAAGTTTCCTTTTTTCTCTGAAAGTAAATATTTCGGGATGTCAAGTGACGATGAAACTAGGCCAAATGCGGTACCGACGATATTCCCATCGATTACTCATGACCGTTGCATATTTGAGGGTCATCGAAATTTCCAGATGCCACATGTTTATTTTGACGATATTCTTGTTTATAGCAGGAATGAAGAATAACATTAATTTCACTTAAAACAAATTTTCAATGTCTTGAGAGAATAGAAACTCTATGCTAAAATGGAGAAATGTGAGTTCTTCCATCCAAGCATCATATTCCATGGCTATGTGGTTTCAAAAGATGGGATCTCTATTGATTAATCAAAGGTGGAAGCTATGAAGACTTAGCCAATTCCAAAGTGTATTTTTGATGTTAGGAGTTTTCATGAACTTGTATCTTTCTATCGACGGTTTGTGAAAGATTTTAGTTCCATCATGGCTCCAATCACCGAATGCATGAAGAAGGGTTCATTCGAATGGACAAATGCTGCTCAAAACGCCTCTGAGGCGATCAAATAGAAACTTTATGAGTCTCATATTCTTGCCCTTCTTGATTTCGATAATGTGTTTGAGGTTGAATGTGATGCAAGTGAAGTTAGCATCGGTGCTGTTTTTGTACAAGCCCAAAAACCTTTGGCGTATTTCAGCAAGAAGTTGACAGATTTAAAGAAGAATTATTCAACTTATGATAAGGTCTATGCCATTGTTATAGTTCTTGATCATTGGAGTCGTTACTCAAGAAAAACAATTTGTTCTTCATTCTAATCACAAGGCCCTCAAATTTATTCATGGCCAACGTAAGCTCAATTCGAGGCATGTCAAATGAGTAGAAATTCCTCAATCCTTTTCATCTATCTTAAAATATAAACTTGGCCACACTAATGTTGTAGCAGATGCTTTACTGAGGAGATATTTTATTCTTGCTATTTTGGACTTTAGGATTCTTGGTTTCCAATCGATGAAGGAATTATATTTTGATGACACAGATTTCTCGTCGATCATCAATAACTATAAGTAAGGAGTTCAATATACTTATTTTTTACAATATGGGTTTCTTTTTAAAGGAAATCAATTATGTGTGCCAAAGAGTTCCTTTAGAAAACTATTAATCCGGGAGGCGCATGGTGGTGGATTGAGTGGTCACTTCGGTGTTAACAAAACTCTTGAGGTTTTTCAAGAGTATTTTTATTGGCCAAAGATGAATGGAGATGTGCATGCTATCATCTTAAGGTGTGCAACTTGTCAAAAAGCCAAGAGCCATTTTCATCAAGGATTATATACTCCACTTTCGGTTCCATTGTAGCATTGGGAAGATGCTAGTATGGATTTTATTGTGGCTCTTCCAAGAACTCATAGGGGAAAAGATGCCATCATGGTCGTCGTTGATCGATTCCCTAAATGGCTCATTTTCTGCCATGTCACAAAACCGATGATACATCTCACATGGCTGAGTTATATTTTAAAGTGATCATTCACCTCCGTCGAGTACCGAACACCATCATGACCGATTGTGATTCCAAGTTCTTGAGCTAGTATTGGAAGACACTATGGAGAATGCTTGGTACATGACTCTTGTTTAATACTACTTGTCATCCCCAAACTGATGGACAAATAGAGATAACCAATCGTACCCTTACCACTCTTTTTTTGAAGCACGGTGAGTAAGTTTTTGAAAGATTTGGATTTGAAACTTACGCATGCTAAATTTGCTTATAATCGATCACCAAGTTATACTACGAGTCAGATCACCTTTTGAAGTTGTGTATGGAATTAGCCCTCTCACTCCAATCGATCTGATTCTAATTCCATCCAACTTGCAAATGAACTTTGATAGCAAAAAAAGAGCTGAATCGATGAAGAAGCTCCATGAACACATTTGATCAAAAATCAAGAAAGCTAATGAGACTTATAAGAGGAAAGCTAATCAGTATCGGAAGAATGCTCAATTTCGACCTGGTGATCTTGTATGGGTTCATTTGAGGAATGAGAGATTTCCATCTCGTCGAAAGAACAAGCTCATGCCTAGAGCTAATGGCCCATTTAAAGTTATCAAGCGAATTGATGACAATACTTATAAGTTTGATCTTCCTAGAGAATTTTGAGTTTCGACAACTTTTAATGTGGGATACCTTTCTTCTTACCTTGAGGATGAATTTTTCTTAAATTTGAGGACAAATCTCAAACAACTCCGGGAGGATGATGCAGGAGCATTCGACTTAGCTTTATCAATGAACTCAGCACTATTGACGGCCATCCAAGCCAAGAAAGAATTTAGGCACAATGTGATTCTATGGGTCCATAAATAAAAATTATCAATGGAGAAAACTATCAATCATAGAAATGATTATAGAGTTGTTGATTCACCATATTATCTGCTGCATTCAAGGTTGAATAACAACCTATCAATGGGAGGCTATTCTAGACAATTTCCATGGATAATTGATGAGTTTTCAATAGGGTTATCTACTGGCTAAGTGGGTCCATGAATTTTGGAACATTGGAGAGTCAAGAATACAAGTTCCTGTGTTATTAATTGCATTTCTAAGTTCTTGGAAGTCTTTAATGTTCTGTAAGTTTCAAGAGTCAAAATTCTAAATCCCTAGACTCCTTATTATGTTTTCTAGTTCCGAAGTCCTTTAATGTTTTAGCAATTCCCTAGATGTCATCTCTCCTATAAATAGAGGAAGATACTCCATTGTTAGAGAGACTAGACTTTGAACAAAAATATTTGGTGTTTTCCTCTGTTTGAGTGAATATCTTTGGAAAATGGATAACTCATGTTTTGGTCTCTTTACCCTTAAAGAGTGGATTACTCTTCGATGGTGGGTCAAGAAGCACTTTATCCTCGGTTGGTGGTTTTCCTTTAAGCCCTGGTGGTGAGCTTCTTTATCCCAAAGTCCTTTATCCTTGGTGAGTGGTTCATTCTTTAAACTTTGGTGGTGAACTTCGTTGATCCCGATCCTCATCCTTGGTTTGTGGCGTGTCCTTTATATCTTGGTGGTGATATGTTTTATCCCTATATTTGCATTTCATCCTTCGACAACCATCCTGATACACATCAATCCCATACACTTAACACCTAAAATTCCCCAATTTCGGAATCACTCACCTAGGCATGCATTAATTTTTTGTTGAGTTGATCTTTTGAGAATATTGAGGAGGTAGACTCTTCAAAACTAAGTAATTCATATATGACCATTTATATTTTATATTTTAAATGGGTATAAAACCCATTTTGACAAGTCTATTAATATCTAACGTTGCCGATTGCCACCAAGTCATCTCTATCGGCCACTACTTTGGCTAACGCCAAACTTATGCCGGAAAAATTAAGATTGTCGGAAACATACATAAAAAACAAATGCAATTCCAACAAATCAAACACAAATATGCACACTAAGACAAAGAGAGAGGACCGACTATGGCGGTCTCTAACCACAGGCTTCTCTGGCGAGGGTGTGGATTTTTCGGTGAGAAGATGTTCATCCATGTTTGACTAAGCATCAAACGATATGCGGCAAAATCAAAGAGAACCCTAGATTAAGTGAAAATGCAACAATATTAGCATAAATTGAGCGCAAAACATAGATTTTAACATTGATTTTATGAACTCGAATTCGTTACTTCATTCAAGCATTTTGTCAAATGGTTGATAGGCAGTTCGGAATATCACTTCCAAGTTCATATTTAATGTCATTCATGGCCTAAATCCAGTATATTAAGCTCTAAATCAACATTATTGGCAATCAATCAGTTTGATTCTTGCACGATTTGCTTGAAATCTCGCTGGTTCGGTTCAACATTCTCAAACTCCATAAGCAAGAGAGAAGCAGGGCATTTTTGAGATGCTTGGTTCGAGAGTGACGGGTTTTATATCTAATGGGCCAAGTTAAGCCTGTCTATCCATGTTGGGCCAAAACCTAGCCCGTAAGTGAAGGGCCCACAAAAGAGTACAATTACTGTAATAAATAAATAAATAAATAAATGGGGAAGTATCATAACAATAACATTTCAAAGAAAATACCTCTTGACAAACAGAACTCCAAGGCTTCAAAGGATTCCTTTGAAACTGCGACGGTAATTAATCTGTGGCAAGCAAGGTATGTTCACCTCTGTGATATGCCTTCGATCGGTGTTACATGTTTCTCGGGCTCATTTCCACATTTGTTTTTCGGTCTTCGATTGTTCGAGTATCGGTTCAATTTTTAGGAATTTATTTCCCAATATTGGTATCAAAGCGACGATGTTCATGTTTCCCGATCATTGTTAATGTTTATAAATCCTTTTTGGCCGAAATTTTAAGAAACATCGCTGCCGGACGTTCGGGGACGGAATTCCCGACACGCCCATACTGTTCGCCTCCCTTTTTGATTTTCAGTGAATCAAAACTCGTTTCTGATAGTGTATGGTCGTAGTTCTCATCGAGATGAGAAAAATGCGGGTGGCCCACCACCTGGGGCTGTCGAACGCGCCGCCACGTGCAGCCAAAAGAAAAGGCATCGTACGCACTGAGGCAGTTTCCAGGGCGCGTGACGTGCACGCACCTATGGAAACCACTTGCACGTGCGCCACACACGCCAGCTGATGTCATCGTGACATCAACCGGCACTTGCCCATGCACGTACGAGGCATGTGCTGGTGACGTCACATTGATGTCACCTAGTTAAGTCGGTCTATTTGACCCAACCCGACCCTTCGACCTAACCCGGTCTCGTTGACTATTGACTCCATTGACTGTTGAACTCATTGACTGTTGACGCAAAAAAAAAATGTGTTTCTTTTTCAATTATGTCCCTGTGGAGTATAAATAATCCTTTTTTGTTCTACATTTTGTTGCAAGAATAATGTCTCCCCTTCTTAAGCGTACACCTATTCACATATAATCAGAAATAAAAAAAGACCAGACTTGCAAGGATGATAGCTGAGTTGGCTGATTATCGATGGGAAAGTGGTGATTTAATTGAACATGTTCTCGAGGTCAATAAAAAGATACGAGAAGTCATTTGGAAGGGTTACCCCATGCCAGCTTTTCAGATGGTGCGATTTTTTATGAATACTCTTCTATCTTAATGGCAAGGAGTGTTGAATCGCCTATGGGAGGTCAACATGGTTCCTGATTATAAGAAGCTTGTAGTGGCTTTTTTGAACGAATATTATATGATTGAAGCCACAAAGACTTCAACTCAAGGAATGAGTTCAATTCGGTGGGGGTTGGATGTGCGAAGGAGAAATCCTAAGGGATTTCCGTCTATTTTTTCGTAGTTGCCGAATGTGCCTAAAGAATTTACAAATGAAATTTCCAAGAAATTAAAAGGATTTTTCCCCGTTCATAATTTGACTTGGCGTTAGCTGTTTCTAGTGGTGCTTATTTAGTATGTTTTATGGATATCTTATGTATATTATGTGGAAATATTTTTACTTTATCGTCAATGGATATTCAATGTCAATTGCTTCTGTTATTATTAATTGTTGTGAGTAGTTCATAGAAGTTTCTATAGCTTCAAAGAACTTATTTTGCATAGAAGATTATATTTTATAATTTCAAATTAGGATTTTTGGTGATGATTAGAAACATAGTGACATTTTGATTCTAAAACCTTATTTAAAATTATTCATTAATATGATGATTTTATGCAAAATAGAAGCTAAATTATAGGCATTAATAATTCGTGCATATATGTCTCGATATATTCAAATCCAATAGCTTTAGCAACTAAGAGTATAGTCGCTGAATTGAACAAATGTGAGAAACCAAATGGCGATAATTATGAAATATGGCATATGAAAATCCAATATGTGTTGGAAAAGTAAGAGGCACTAGAAGTTTTTAACCTGATTATGGAAGAACTTGAATATGGGAACACTACACAACATAAAAGAGATAAGGATGTATTTGCTACATGGAAGAGAAAGAACTCCCTTGCTCGCATTGCGTTGCTAAGTAACATGGAGAATGATGTCATGTGAGAGTTCAAGCATTTTGAGAATGCCAAAGAAATGTGGAAAGCATTGGCAACAATATTTGGTCATACATCGGTGACCAAACTAAGACAGCTCACTATAAGGTTTAACTCTTACAAGAAGTCTCATGGTCAGACCATAAAACAATACCTGAGAAAGATGTCAAACATGATTAATGAGTTGAAGGATGTTGGCCATGTCCTGACTAACGAGCAGCAAGTGCAGGTAGTGATCTGTTCCCTGCCTCATAGTTGGGAGCATATAAAGGTGCATCTAACCTACAATGAGAACATTAAAACCTTTGAGGATGCAGTGTGCCATCTTGAGCTAGAAGAGGACTGCCTCCTGGTGGCTAAGTTGGAAACTGACATTTATTATGCTAGTTCTATCTCACAAGGGGTTTCGAGCTCCAAGCACAAACGTCTTGATTCATTCAAAAGGTGGAAAGGCAAGGGAGCAAGTTCTTCAGGAAAGAAACCAAAAGTTTACCAACATGAAAGAGGAAAGTGTCATCGAATGAAGAAGCTGTCAAGGGTGAAGTGTTATAATTGTGACAAGAAGGGTCACTATGCTCGCGACTGTCGTAAGCCAAAGAAGGTAAACGCCCCTTGTATTCTTGACAACTTTGCTTATGCATCAAGTTCTATATTCTTAACCGAATCTAATCCTTTGTGGACTATGGATTCGGGAGCAACAAACCATATAGCGAAGGATAGAGAATCTCTCATAGAATTCCGACGAGTATTAATTAGAACTAAATGGATCTATGTAGAAAACAATTCCAGAGTTGAAGTAAAAGAGATTGGCACCTGCTAATTAACATGTGTGGTGGACGCACTTTGTTCTTACATGATGTATTATATGCTCCGGAAATTCGTTGGAATTTAGTGTCTATGTTAGTGTTGGTTAAACTTGATTTTAGTTTGAACTTCCATAATAATTGTATAAATTTGTATTTAAATACAAACTACTATGGTTGTTGTTATTTTCTAAATAGTTTTATTATATTGGATGTTTATTATGGAAATATCAATGTTTGTTATTCCCTCTTCACATCTTCTAATTGATATGATAATGATGTGCATGTGTGGCATACTATACTTTGTCATATTGGCCAACAACGTATGAATAGGCCAGCCAAAGAGGGCTTGTTGGACAATATTGAAAAAGTCGATTTGCCCATATGTAAGCATTACCTAGCAGGGCAAATAACAAGCAAATCATTTGGAAAAGATAAAAGAGCTAAATTTCATTTGCAATTAATCCATTCAAACATCTGTGGTCCAATGAATGCGAAAGGAAAGCACGAGACTGTTTATGTCATTACATTTATAGATGATTATACTCGATTCGAATGGATCTATTTGATTTATCATAAATTAGAAGTATTGAGTTGTTTCAAAAAGTTTATGAGCTTGGTAAAAAATCAATTAAATAAAAAAATAAAAATATTGAGATACACTCGAGGTCGAAAATATTTATCCGATGAGTTTAGAAATTTATGCGATGAAAAAGGAATATATTCTTTATACTCCTCAACAAAATGGTGTTGCGGAAAGAAGAAACATAATTCTACTGGAAATGGTTAAGTTCATAATGGCACATGCTAACTTACCTATCACCTTTTGGGGTGATGATTTATTATCTACTGCCTATATACTTAATTGTGTGCCTTATAAATCAGTTGTTTCTAGTCCATATGAGTTATGGATAGATAGATAACCCGATTTAAGTTTTTTTAAACCTTAGGGTTGTACTGCCTATATTCATGAGCCCTCTCACAAATATAAAAAATTAGGTCCTAGAGGTAAGAAGAATATCTTCATAAAATACTCAGAACACTCAAAAAGGTATATGTTTATAGGTGAGCAGGAAAGTGGGAGTATAACTGAATTTGAATCACGTGATGTCACATTCTTAGAAAACGAATTTCCTAATAAGGGCAAAATAGGTGAAGATTACTCCTTATTTGAAACATTGGATCGAGATAATATACTTAGTAAAGTACGTCCAAGTGGGAATAACATGAGAAGTGATTAATTAAATTCGATTCATTCTCAATTGCAATCACCTAATAAGACGATATTATCATTATCTAATCCTAGTGGGAGCATAATGGAGAATAATGTGTAAATTGTACAATCTCCTACACGGCAAACAAGTCGCAATAGTATTCATCGTCGACGTTTTGACATTGAAGGGGAAACTTATATAGTTATTCCACAAGATGAGTCAAGAAATGTAACCGAAGCTCTAAATTACCCTAGTAAGGAAAAATGGATGCATGCAATGGAAGTGGAAATGAAGTCAATAAAGTCAAACCATATTTGGGAATTGGTTGATCTTCCAAAAGGACGTAAAGACATTGAAAACAAGTGAGTTCTCAAAATGAAGCGTAAACTTGATGGTTCAATAGAAAGATATAAGGCTCGTATTGTATCGAATGGGTATAATCAACAAAAATGAATTGATTATGAGGAAATGTTTTCTCCTATAGTGAGATTTACCTCAATTCACATTATTTTGGCAATAGTAGTTAGTATGAATCTTGAATTACATCAAATAAATGTAAAGATTGTCATGATTCGATCTTGCTACCCTCGAATCCCTCATCACCACGAGGAGAGAAAAAATGGGGAAATGTTGAGTTTAGGGGTACTTGATCACGAGAGTTCCCTCATGGCTCGCGTTACAAAAGATGTCATCACGTCGCCTTTTAGATCAAGCCTCTCGTGAGTTCCCTCCATGAGATCGTGAGCTCTCCCAAGCTCGTACCCAGTGTGACAGCGGAGTGTCACAATCCATACTCACACAAGCGACACACCTTAGAAGAAAGGGTCGGGTGTATATATCGAATTTAAGGGTACCTTTACCATGGTAGCCCTCTCAACAATACGTCTTGCCCATAAGGATTGCATCACTTCAATCTTTGGGTTACTCCCATATCGAGTATGCTAAACCATGGTGAGTTTCATCGAAACTCATACCCCCCGCGATAGGTTTATTTATACGATCTAGTTGTTTTTGATAAACTAAAAATAAGACGAGAGTCGCCACTAGCCTCATTTTGGGGGTCGGCTAGAAAACCTAATCGAAGCTCGGGAGTGTTCCCTCGATTCCTATGCAACCAAATATCTAGGTTCGGGGACTTGAGTTACGCTAATATTTTTATTAGTGCCATTTCGATACATAAACAGTATGTTGTGTTTTCCTAACATGTCCATGCGTTTCTTTTTACATTTCCGAGATCATTTGTCCTAAACTAAGTTATCATGCGTAGTTTGTCATTTTCATTCTATTTTATTTCTAGAAAACAAGAAAAGATAGCAATAAATTTAATTAGAATTGCAAGACAAGAAGTAAGCAAACAGTCAAGGAAAGCAATAAATCTATCATGCAATCCTAAAAAATATAAAAGAGAAACACAATTGAAAAATGATGAGAGAAAAAGAGAAAACCTGCAACTCGTTGGGTTTTATACAACAAATGAAACCCGAGATATATGTCGGGAAATGAATAGTACATGATAATGGTCAAAATGGACATCGACCTCCACCGTCTTCGCATTTTCTCCATCTTCAGAATTCTAATCTAAACATAATCTAAGAAACTTATAACAACGTACATATAATGGAAAGAAACAAGCATACATATCAAAACAATAAAAATAAATAAATAAAACAAGACATCATGTCGAGATCTATCATTTAAAAGAAGTGCATACGAATGTCAAGTTTTGGGGCCTCGAGGTCGGCCTTTGTCTTTCATGCGAAGGTCCCACTAAGACACCTATCCAGTCTATATTTTTGTGACTTATAGCAATTGTTGACCAATTGTATTCTCCCATGACCAATAATGCTTATAAGTCTCCTAATTAAGCAATTTATGTGAACTCAGGGTTTTCCCTTATTATCATGCATCGACCCTATCATTTATCTAAAAATCACATCCATTGAAAAAATGTAAACATATATGCAGTTCTTTCGAACCATGTTTCTCTACCAATCAAGCAAGAAAGTGAACCGTTATCGGTCACTTATTACCAAAGGCATGCAACAATCACAATCATAGGCAATTTCAGAACAAGTGTGTAAGGATAGCAAAATTGGGCAATACCTAATGACAATTTGGCAATGAAAAAATTTCCTAACATGCATGACATGATGAAAAATAACTTTCGTGTTGAAAGTTTTCTAAAAAAATGTACATATGATTTTACAAAAGGGAAAAAGCCACGAAAAACCCTAAACTTTGCCCAAAGTGACACATTTACCCCAAACTTTTTTTTGTGACGTGAAAAACCCCAAACTTTACAAACCGTGACACATTTACCCCAAACTTTTTTTTGTGACACAAAAAATCCTGAACTTTCGTTATGTGACACATTTACCCCAAAATTAGAGGGCATTTTGGTCTTTTCATTTTTAATTTTTTTTAAAATTTTTTTTACTTTTTAAAATTTTTAAAATTTTTTTCTTTTCTCTTCCCTTCGCCGGCTGGCCGGCCTCGGCTAGGGCGGCCCTCACCGGCGTTGAGCAAGGGATGCCCTCGCCACGCATCGGGCAAGGGTGCCCTCGCCGGTGTCGAGCGAGGGCGGCCCTCCCTGCGTCGGCGAGGGCCGCCCTCGCCTGCGTCGGGCGAGGGCCGCCCTCGCTGCGGCGGTCCTCGCCTACGTCGGGCGAGGGTATCCCTGCCCTCACCGGATCCGGCAAAGGCCGTCCTCGCCGACGCCGCTAGGGCGGCCCTCGCTGCGTCGGCGAGGGTGGCGAGGGCCGTCCTCGCCCGACACCGGCGAGGGCCATCCTCGCCCATCGCCGAACGCCGGCTTCCCTCCGCCGACTCCGCCATGGCCGGCGGAGGGAAGAAGAAGAAAAAAAAAGAGAGGAAAAAACAGAATAAAAAGACAAAAATGCCCTTGATGGGGTAAATGTGTCACGATTTGGAAAGTTTGGGGTTTTTCACGTCACAAAAAAAAAGTTTGGGGTAAATGTGTCACTTTAGGCAAAGTTCAGGGTTTTTCGTGGCTTTTTCCCTTTACAAAAAACAAATAACAAGCAACAACTTATCAGAAATTTGCCAAAACAACAGGACATCCAGCTAATGTGACGAGAATTTGTCCTATTAAAACATGTCTAAAAATTATCAAATTTACACATAACATAGCCAACACAATGACAAGCAAGTCTCATTAAGAGATCAAGTTCAGATTCCAAATAGAAAAAAATGTAACAAAATTATCACAGGTCTGTCCAAACAAGGGTTCAAATAGGGGTTCAAATTTGATCCCTTGTCCAGATTGTGATCTATCTTTGAAAAAAAGGAAAGTAGTCCAAACGATGAGTGATTGGTATGAAATCAGCAGCATTAGAAACTTATAAGTGTGTCCTACATCTTTCTAGAAAAACTCAAGTCCAAATTAGGTCAATCCGGTATCCTAAAATCGATATCTCTAAAAATATGTGCATCAGTTATCGAAAAAAAGATAACACGAGCATTCATTAGAAAACCTTAAAATCATTCAAAGAATGCACAAATGGCATGAAGAAATCACATGGGACTTAGGATTGGATGCGACGAAAAGTTTGGATAGTCATCTAATCCTAAGTCAGCATGCAAAATGTCATACAATTTAAATGATATTATGAGATGATTCATGATTCCTAATGATATGCTTGGGAATTCTAAGTATGATGAACACTTTTTGTGAGACAATTTAGTGTGCAAGATGAAACTCAAATGACATGACCTAAACACGTATGCAAACCTTGCAACATACAGTTCAATCATCAAGAAGGCATGATCGTAAGATTTGATCCTTAGATGACTCAAACAAGCATGGAAATGTGCACATATGACAAAGTTTCATTTCAACATTAAGTTTACAAAACAAACATGATTTTAACCATCCCCAAGTCATGCATAAATCCTACGAAAAATCTCACATATAGAGCATGCAATGATGAAGATTTCTCGTTAAGAGATCAAAACTCAATTAAGATCATATGAGTCATGGTAAAAATGGCAAAACAGACAAACTATATGTCCAGCACATGTTGCTACAGTACCTTTTACTCTAATACATGCAATTAATTCACATTGCCAATGTAAAAACCTTGCAAAGCATGCATCAATTGAACATATATGTATCATATATTTCAACTCTCATGAAGAATTTAAGACCAAATAAGTGCATTTATGGACTCAATTTCATCAAAATAAATCTCAGATCGATACAGGATAGACTAACCTATGTCCAGATCTAAGCAATTTTGACCTAGCCAAACATGTCTAAAAGTTTTGAAACAAATATATATATATATATATATATATATATATATATATATATATATATATATGTACGAGAAACTTTTATGAAGGAAAGTTGTTCCAAAAATCAACACAAAAATCAGCACAAAAATAGAAAAATCAGAGATTGATATGGAAGAGATTAATCTAAACCTAGATCTAAGTAGATCTGACTTAGTTGAACACATCCAAAAATCATGAAAAAATTACAGAAGATGCATGACATGATTTGGAACAAAAATCATGATGAAAATTTTGTCAAAAATGATCATGAAAGTTGGCACAAAAATAACAAAGTCAGAAGGCGGAACCGGATCAGAACCGAAAAAAAAACCTAAACTACTGTAGAATCGTTAATCTTTAGAGGTGTTTTTGGAGGGCCAAACGATGGTTGTTTTGAGCATGCAACCCATCATTTCGAAGCTTGGTATGTCTATTATCTAATCCTAAGAGGACTCAAGCTGAAACGAGATCATTTCGGACCTCATTTTGACCAAAATAGTAACTTATGTACAAGCCTACGAAAATCATAGATTAGGCTTAAAATCATAATCATCATTCAAATCATCAACAAATCATTGCAGCATTCATACTCATCAATATTAAGCATGTAAAGGCTCATAATCTTGAATCCTAGCCCCAATCAACTAACTCGATCTCGCTTCATCGAATTCGAGTTTCAAATCGTTACCTTTGTCGCGATTTTTGTTAGTTTTTATCACGATCAATCGGATCAAGTTGTCAGATCATGATCAGGACTTCAAGAACCTAGATCAGGTCACTATGGCTCGGATCGGGATCAATCAAACCACCAGCTCAAGGAAAAAAGGGAGAACCGGTCCAAAACGGACCGACCTTGACTCGCCGGCGAAGATCGGGCCGCCGGTGAAGATCCGGCCACCAATCCGGTCTCCTCTTTCCACAGCAACATCAAAGACATTTGCTACGGATCATCGAAGTTTGAAGGCTTGGGAGCTACGACAACCGCCAATTCAAGCCTAGAACAAGACCAGTCCAAGAGACTAACCGCATCTAGAGAGAGAAAGTATGATTTGTTTGTGCAAATGAACCCTCCATGCTGAAAATAGAAGAGATTTCATTTTATATACTCATACATTAAGTGATTTTAACCGTCAGTTCGACCCAATGGTAGAAATCTCAATCCAACGATCAAAAATCCATTTTGAATGCTCCATTATGATCTCAAGGTGTTGGGTAATTAATCTAGTTGGTTTGATTTGCAAAAAATCAAGCCAAAATCGGGAATTGCGTCAAAATGTCAATTAGTGGTTAATTTGCAATTTGACGAAATTTGAGGACCAATTTGTAAAATTTTGGAAAATTGAAGGTGTAAAAGTGACATTGGGAGTGAGAGGGTTCCAAAACTAGTGGCCAAAGGCCAAGAACTGGCTGGCAAGGGCCTGAATTAGCCAATCCCGCTCATAGCCGATCAGACCGTCGACCGTCGGTCCGGTTAATTTGGATTTTGACCGGTTCTTGACTAGTTTGGTTCCTGCTATTTTGTCCACTTGGGACCCCTATGGATCAAAAATTTATGGAATTTGACCCCTAAAGAACCTAATTGAAAAGGAATTTTATCATTTTTATGAAGAAATTGACCAATTAAGATACAATTAAGCTAATCTAACCTTATGAACGTGATTTAGGGGTCTTTTATTGACATAATTGAATGATTTTCGTGGAAAAAAATGAGTCGAAACCATGGGTGCTTTGAATTGGGCCTAAAGGGCTAAAATGGTAAAATTTGCAATTCAATGGGCAAAATTGCAAATTAACTAAAATTAAACTCAATTAGTGTCACAATTGCCCTATCTAATGAGCTACCCATAGGTAAGATCACTTACCACATTCAAATTGACCTTGAATTGAAGTGCTCGAGCTTAGGTCAAAAATGGATCTAAGCCTAATATTAAAATTGGACCTAGATTTATGAAATTAAACCATAGTCATGAATGGGTCAATTCGAATTTTGTCAATTGAAGCTTAATTGCTTAACTTTCTAATGCTTGGGAGGATAAAATTCTTCAAATTGATGAGTTCTTGTGTGAATTTCATAAAATCGATCTCAAATTTGGACTTATCTTAAGAAAATGAGTGAGAAACAATCGTTTGTTCGCAAGTTATGAAGGATCGATTTTAATCCCCTAATTAGGGCTCAAAACGACAATTCGTATTTTGACTCGATAAATCGCGAAATTGAATACTCAAACAAATTTCAGATAGTCCCTAAACCAAATGTCAAAGAATGAACTACACCTAATCATGACTAGAATAAAAGCAATTTTATTTTTGGTTGATTTAGAACCTAAAACTAAAAAAATTCAGAAATCAAGGTTCTTAATCGAATTTTGTGTAATTTTTTACACAAAAGTCAAATTGGTATTAAAAGAATTATATTCGTGCAATTTTTTTTTTTTTTGTCAATGGTTTGACCAAAAGGTTGATTTTTTGATCAAATCTTTGAATTTTCAAGAAATTGATTTGAAAAAAAAAGTGAAATTAAAGCTAAGTGGAATTTTTTGGGGCAAAAATTCAATTTTTGACTCGGGGTTGACTTTGACCCAAAAGTCAACCGTTTGAATTATCGAGTTTTTCTTGAAAATGAGCTAGAAATTGCTTAAAAGTGACAATGCAAAATAAATAAATGAAAAATGACACTTTTTGGTTGAGAGATGGGGCTCCGTCACGATCATAAATCTAAATTTCAATTTTTTACCTTTTAATGATGTGTTGACTAAAAATCAAGTGTCAACAAAGACTAATATTCTTAATGGAGAATTACAAGAAGAAATATATATGGAACAACTTGTTTGTTTCATTTTGAAAGGCCAAGAACAAAAGGTATGTCAATTTTTTAGATCGATATATGACTTTAAGCAGTTATCGAGACGATGGTATATACATTTTCATAATGTCATAAAGGCATATGATTTTATAATGATTGATGAGGATCATTGTGTATATATCAAAAGATCCAAAAATTAATTTGTGATATTATCATTATATGTTGATGATATGTTAATTGTCGGAAACAATATGGAATTTGTTAATATTGTCAAAAGTTGGTTATCTTTTAACTTTGAGATGAAAGATATGGGTGAGGCTGCATGCATTCGTGGAATTAAGATTTCAAGGGATCGTTTGAAGAGATCATTATCTCTTTCGCAAAAAATATACATAAATAAGATTATTGAATGATTTCATATGTAAGTTTGTAAACACATAGATACTCCTATTACAAAAGGTGAAGAATTGAGCTATAGAATATGTCCAAATACTCCACAAGAGAAAGAACAAATGTCACATGTTCTTGATGCTAGTGCTGTTGGAAGCTTAATGTATACTATGATGTGTACAAGATCTGACATATGCTTTGTAGTTGGAATGGTAAGTAAATACCAATCCAATTCAAGTCAAACATATTTGAAAGCCATCAAAAGAATATTGAGGTATTTCAAAGAAACTGCTAATTATACACTGAGTTATCAAGGAAATGATTTGCAACTAGAAGGCTATTCAAATGCCGATTGAGAAAGAGATTTAGATGAAATGAAATCTACCTTTAGATTTGTTTTCTTACTGAATAATGACGCCAATCTTGGAGTAGTAAGAAACAAACATGTATAGCCTTGTTCACAGTGGAAGCTAAGTTCGTTGCATTATTAGCAGCAATACAATAAGGTATTTGGCTTAAGAGATTTTTGGATTATTTATGTATTATTGAGAATGCTATAAACCCGTTGTTGGTTAATTGTAATAGCCAAGCAGCAATAGCGTATACCTCCAAAATATCATGGTAATACCAAATATATATATACCAAGTATAATTTTGTCAAAGATATGATTGTACAAAAAGATGTGAACTTACAGTATATATCTACATATAGAATGGCAGCAAATCTCATGATAAAACCAATACCTAGAGATGTGTTCTATAGTCATATAAAATCTATAGGACTACGTAGAAGCTGATGTACTGAATATTGTAATTTCCCTTAAGTGTTCATATTTAATGAATTTATGTTTTCATTATTAATACATATGAGTCTTTGTTTAGTGTTTATGCATATTAATGCTTAGTACATCATATAAAATTGAGAAAGTATGTCGAACAAATAGAGATTAGTCTACTCACATAAGTAATCGCTTCTATTTACTATGTGATAAATAGAAATGAGACGGTTTTTAAGTTTATTATCCAGGTAATAATCGAGAGTTCAAACTTAAAGTATATATGTCACCTTAACTGAGTGTTAAGATGATGATATAATATTTATTATGTCTGAAAGTAAAATAATTCACATATTTTACTTTATCTGTCTTTGATGCTAGATGTGATTTCTAATGAATTCCGTGAAAGAGTACATACGTGAACTCAAGTTAGGCATTAGGTATATTTGAACTATCATCTGTACAATATTGAAAGTGTAGACATATGTTCCATGAGATAGGAGTTAATACCATAATACGTAATTCATACTACGTATGCATGAAATGACCAACAAGAGTGGCAAATTTTTATCTCAACTTTTATGCCGTGTGAGACTTTTGAGGAAAATAGTTCATCAATTAAAATATCCTCATAACTCTTACTTATTCTCAAATTTAATATTCAGTATTTGCTATCTTAGAATGTTATCAATAATCATGAATTGATTCGATCTAATGTGACATTTCTAGAAAAGCAAGTTGAATTGAAATTGAGAGTTTCAAGAAAAGAGCAAGATCGAGTTATAAAATCACATTCTAAATTTGTATTCACCAGTCGACCAATTATGATTGTTTTGAGATAATCATAATTATGAATACAATATATCATTGTTAAAAAGAGATCAAGAAATATATAAATGTGATCGAGCGATCTAGGGTATTACATACCATATCTACTAAAAGATGTGATGCCAATTATGAACTACTATATATTCCTAATAAATGTATGGCAATAAGCTCTCAAAGTATCTTGGTCGCATTAATTATTTATGGGATAAGTGTTAGAGAAGTCCTACAACTTGTCACGAAGATGCATTTCAGGTCTAAAACTTACAAAAATTGCATTTAAGTTCTAAAACTTTTCGAATTGTTTCAAACGAGTCCTAAGATCGACATCGTTAGCCTTTTCCGTTACAAATGCTGACATGGCATTTTAAATAATTTTTTATTTTCCACGTGAATTTTTTAAATTATTTTTTTAATTATTTTTTTAAAAAATTAGATTTAAAAACTAAAAAAATCAAATTTATTCATTTTATCTTATTTTCACCAAAAACTTTAAAAAAAATTAAAATATTTATTAAAAACATTTTAAGAAATAAATTTTTTTAGTTAAAATATTTATTAAAAAACATATTTAAAAAGTTAACATTATTTTTTTAATTTATTTTCAAAATTTTTAAAAATAAAATTTTTAACTTTTCTTTTTAGTTTTTGTTGAAAATAAATAAGAATAAATTTAATTTTTTTAGTTTTTAAATCTAATTTTTTTAAATGGATAAAAATTAATTAAAAAATAAACCTGGAAAATAAAAAAATTATTTAAAATGCCACGTCAAGCATTTTTAACGGAAAAGGCTAACGGCATCGATCTTAGAACTCGTTTGAAACAATTTGACAAATTTTAGGACTTAAATGCACTTTTTACAAGTTTTAGGACTAAAATGCATTTTTGTGACAAGTTATAGGATTTTTTAACACTTATCCCTATATTTATTGGTATGAATGTTGCAAAGAGATGAAAAAAGAGTTTTGTTTGACCCACCATGTGTGAGTGGAAGATGATAAATTTTATATTTGATGGGCCAAGTTAAGCTCGTCCACCCATGTTGGGCCAAAATCCAACCCATAAGTGAATGGCCCATAAAAGAATGCAGTTACTGAATTATATAAATAAAAAAAATAAATGGAGAAGTATCAGAATAGTACCGTTTCAGAAAAAAAAAAAAATACGCTTCTCCTATTTCTTCCCCCTAAAGCAGTATACTCCTTTTTGACGAACGGAACTCCAAAGCTTCAAAGGATCCTTTGAAACTGTAACGGTACTTAATCTGTGGCAAGTAAGGTATGTCCGCCTCCGTGATATGCCTTTGATCAGTGTTATATGTATACCGGGCTTGTTTCCGCATTCGTTTTTTAGTATTCGATCATTCGAGTATCGGTTCAATTTTTAGGAATTTGTTTTCCAACAGGGAGCTTGCTAGGACACACGACGACAGGTGAGTTGGCTTTTGATGAAGGTCGGGGTAATTCGGGCAAGCCACCGGCCAGCAAAACAAATTCCTCATTCTTGGTTTCCCTCTCAGCTTCAACTCCTACCTCAAGTGAATGAGCACCCCTTTTGGCCAAATGATCTCTCTTGCTTTTAAGGGCCACCGGTAGGTGCGCATGGCTTCTGCCACTGCTAGCTTGTTGGCCAACTTGATTCCCGACTCAAAAATCGTGCTGCGCCATCTGCGCTGCCCTGCCCTGCCCTGCCCTGCCCTGCTTCTGTACGTCGCTGTGCTGCAGATGCGTGAAGGAAGAGGGGAAGAAAGGAGGAAGGAAAGGGGCCGGGCCAGGGGAAGAAGGACGGCCAGCCCCACTTCGTTTTCTTGGGACAGCCTCGGCGCTCGTGTGCCCAGAACGCTTAGAGGTTCCAGCACTCCAGCAAACGCCGAGTAGCGCTAGTGAATCTCCAGGCGAGCCCAGATGCTTCGGCAAATCCTCGGTAGCCCCGGTGTCTTCCAGTGCGACAGTCAAGCCCTTCGTTTGTAATATAGCTTGACCGGTGACTATAGGTGTTCGGCCACCCTTCAAGCAGCCACCACAGCGTGTCGCAGCCTCGTGGTAATGCCTGCGACCGTTGCTCGGTCATTATCTCCGCCTTAATCACCGCTGACCCTCAAGTCTCCATTCCTTCAAGCCGACGGTCTTCTCGAGCTCGGTTGTCGCACTTTCCCTTGCTATCCTTGGTCAGTCGTCAAGAAAATATTATATCTCGCCCAGGTCATGTGACATTCTGTTTGCATCTGATGTAGGTATAAAAACCTTAGATTATTCTAACCCTTTCGGGTAATTTCTTTACACAAATCAAGGCAATGTTAGGGCATCGGACTTTTGAGCCTATAAGTTGGATCCTTAATATTGTTTCATGCATAGTTCATGTTCTATATAATGGTTTGTTATGTTTGATCGATTGAAGTAGATTTTGATTGCATTAGGATGATATGTCAATGAATTATGTCCGTGAATTTTGGGTGAGACATGTTTCAATGCATCATGAGATTTATCGATCGTCACACGTATATTGCATGTCATATAACTGTACCCATTTTGAATTTAGGAAACATTTATATTTAAAAAAGCGCATGTTATTTTTAGAATGCATATAGATTTAGGATAATTCATAGTTTTCATTAAACAAAAACCAAACAAAAGATGTCATATAGATTGCATGGAGGTTTAAGTTTAATTAGTCTCATGGCAAGCATGTCATATAATGCTCGTCATATATATTTAATTTTTAGTAATCATATCGTATAGATAGTTTTAGTTCATTACATAAACAAGAAAACACAAAATGGATCAAATGACGTTGCATCTTAGTTATCACAAAATTGCTTAGTCATGCATTAGTTATATTCATAAACATTTTCATTAATAAGTTGTATCCGTCTTTGTATGTTTGTACCCTAAGTCTAAGCTTGCAGAATCCCTGTCTCAATGAATGTTGAATAGGGATCCGTTCTTGCTTTGCTCGCGCATTCCAAGTTCTTTAATCTTTCTAGTAATTTACTTGCTATTTTGGTTATTGAACATTTCATCATTGATCGCGTGCCCACATGACATCTTTCTCATGTTAGTAGCCTCTAAAACTGCATGCAAAACATTTTTTTTCGAAGTAAAGAGATTAAGTACCGAAAAGACGTTAGATTAATTTAGCATGATCAAGTCCCTGTCTTTGTGAATCTTTGATTCATAAAAATAAAATGTGCACTCGAATATTTACTTAGATGTCTAATTGCCCGATAGGTAAGGTAAGTTGCATGATTGAATCAAGTACCGAGTTGCAATTGATAAGGTTTGGGAAATTCCATGCTAAGCACCATGCTAAGTAGTCCGTCATCTTTTCCTTTGTGATTTTTCTCTGGGAAGGTCGTGATAGACAGATAGATAAGTAAATATCATATATTAGAGAGCGGAGTCATGGAAATAGAAGTGTGTGCGTACACGAGTGATCGAATTTTTATTTACTATTACTAGCCTAGACAAGCGCACACGAAACACGCCCATGCGATCACACGCGTATCACTATAGTCACTTCCATGAAGGCAATTCTTCTGCAATTGCTTTTATTTTATATTTAACTGCTTGTGATCATTTGGCGGGCTTGATATGAACGGACTTGATGATGAGCCCTTTCATCCAGTTTCCGGACGTACGCTCCATGGCAAAATTCATCTGGCCCGCATTATTCTCATCTATGTAGAGCCGTCCGGCCTCCAGCTCGTGCCACTCGCCGTCGTAAGAAGGCAACATAACCTGCTTCACTTGGGGGGACCCGTTCGGGCGATTTAGTGTCAATTTCACCATCTGGCTCTTCAAGTTGCTATGGGCCGTCAACTGCACCCAAAACGTGACTTTGTACTCCACCTCATTGGTAAGGTCAGTCGTCCAAAATAACCCTCCGACTTCCAGACACCTTGTCTTCAGCAGTTCCGCCACTTCGATGCCACTGCTCAAGTAATTTTAAACGTTAATGATCAGGATAATTATTACGATTACCGTTAGTGTAAAAATATTTTCACACATTCATCGTGGGATGGATGACGTATAGATAAATTTGGTTACACAATTATAAATGTGTAGAAAGTTCTTTTACATTGACCGTAAACCTGCTAATTCTTTTTTTTTTTTTTTTTTTATAGCTACGTAGAGATCAATATTAGGCAAACTCTATAATTCAGGGTAAGCGGAGAACAAAAGTAAAAAGCATATTAAAAATTAAATATATAAACTTGACCATTCCTTATTAATTAATTATCCGGACTAGTTACCTAAAAATTTTAAATTTTTTTATAAAAAAACTACGAGTCTTCCTGATTAATGGAGTTTAGTTGGTACTTGGTTTCCACACACTGTTTCTCTATAAGTGTAATCAACACTTTAAAAATCAAAGTATTCTATATTAAGTATGTCTAGCAAGTGCATCGAGACACTCGTTAACAAGACATGTTTACTAATTAAAGTTAGAAAAAAAAAACGAGTCAAGTTGGATGTCCCATAAATGAGGTGTATTTATTATGCAATTAAGAATTACTGGAAGAAAAAGCAAATAAAATGGTAAATAGAAATAACGGGCAAATCAGTATGTGTCACTCCGTCATAATACATGGATATCTCATAGAATAATGCTTATTCTTGTTTAAGCTCAACGGGCTTTTCTTCTTATCTACCTCTCAATCTCCTCTTCCCCCTTTATCATTATTCTTAATTTGGCCAACTATACATGCATGCATCGCGCGCGTGCATATATATTCACCAAAGACGAAACAACATCTCTACCTTCTTTGGTTATTTCCCAACCCCGTAAAGCCCACACACACGCACGCATACACTCACAAAGACGAAACAGCATCTCCACTCTCTTCGAATATTTCCCAACCCCCGTAAAGCCCACTGCCCCGAGAGACCCCCATCATACTATGTCCTCATTTTTCATCAACTCAAAAAAAAAAAAAAATTTAATGAAAAGCAAAAAATAATATGAAAAGCTCAAGTACATTACAAATTGGAAAATTATAACACGGCGACGTTTGACCAATTAAGTGAAAAGGATAAAAGAGAAAACTACAACTACAATATTATGACCATAAAATCGAAGTGCAAAGTACCATTGTAATTTAATAGGATTAGAGAGATTAAAAAAAATTGATTTTCTAATATTTAAATGAGTTAAATAGATCATAGTATGTGGTTCCTAGTATATAATGAACTTACTAACTTTGACCGCAATATTTGAAGATGAAACTAAAATTTCAGTCATTAGTATTATCTTGTGCTCTTAATTTTATTGGCTTATCACGCCCTTATAAAGGCAAAAATGAAAATTTATATACCAAGACCGAATAACGGTTCCTTTTGTTCGGGATATTGACACAGCTTTCCCTAGATGGTGGGAATTAATTGAAGAGTTACGAATTTACCTCTACCTTCCAAGTAAACATAGAAAGCAATAGGTAGACTTCAATACCATAATTCGTTTGGGTTTGAAATTGTCTAATCATTTTTTTCTGGGTTTGAATAAAGTAATGACTCAATGATTCGGGACCATAATAGACGTACTACTTTCGCATATGGAGTATATGCAAGCCTAAATTTATGACTTTCGAGTTTACTCTTAATATTTTTTTCAATGGATAATTCTCAATCCATTTATAACATCGAAACATTTATGCGAATATATAAGATTGGACCCGTGCTACGCAGGGTACAAAACGCCGGGATACAAGTCAAAATCCATATCTCAAGTTCAGTTGGCGAAATCACACGGTAGAATAAATTTTGTCCTGAGTATGTGAAAAGATATAACCCTAGCCATCTATCTGTATAGCACAAGAGTGTGAAACATCAACAACATCATATTAAAAAGAATAATTCCAAGAATTATCAATTATAAAAGAGAAGAGAAAGATCGATATTATATAGACTTGCATTAATATCCCCAAACAACTTTCTATCTCTATGGTTTGCCTTTTTGGATTTTCCCAAAAGAGATCCCATTAAATGCCTTCCCTTTATCTTTTTTTTTAGTTTCCCCGTTATCCGATGTCATTCATACTTTACTAAAATATGAAAACCCAATTAGACTCATGGTGAAAGGCTAGGTGCACAATATGATAAAAGATGCGTATATATGCTGTTCTAAGGATTCGTAAGTACCAGTTATCGGCAGACTTCTTCCACCGCCAACATGTAGGGTCATCGCCATGGGCGATGTTGAGTCCCCTAGCATAGATTTCGAAGCAGTCCCGCCCTTCTTCATCTTCCCAATATCTCTGCCACAAACAGCGTTTTGAATAATGAGCAGAGAGACATCGGCCAGCACGTGCGTGTAGGTCAAAGTAGGAGGAACAGGAACTTTACAAACAAAGTTGCTATCGGCCCGTTCGAAATGACCTCTTCCAGTGATCATACGATGTATAAACCAATCTCATTGGACGGGTAACAAAATAGAAAATAAGTTAAACGCAGAGAGAAAGAGAAGTCGATGCCATCAAGGTTGAATTAATCGACAACCACATCTCTTTGGCATGTGAATCACTCTCAGAGAAGAGTTTGCGCATTTCTCTGATAGTGCTCTCTGAACTTTTCTTGAAAATAGATGTCCACCTACAGTACTCAACTCAAACGACATATAAGTATAGCTTTCACACACACACACACACACACACACACACACACACACACACACACATATCCATTATCCGATCGAGAGATCGAGAGAGAGAGAGAGAAGGCCTTGCCTTCTTCTTATTTTTGTAAACAACGCCCGCCCTGGCACACTCGCGTATGTTTCCAGAAAAATTGTCAAGGCCAGCTTCCTTCAAGAAGTAGGTTTGCCTATGCTCTTTCGACATTTGTTTCATCGGTAATGTCTCGTGCCGATCAATCCATTTAGAGAAAGGCTTATATATAATGAATAGCGTGCACTCATCGGGGTGGGTTCGGTCTTTTCCTCGTTCACGACGGGAATAATTAACCCATCTTTCTTCCTTCCTTTTTCTTTTGTCTTATTTTTTTCCACTCGTCTTTTTATCTAGATTAAGGTTCCATGGAATCTTTTTATCTAGATTAAGGTTCCATGGAATCTATGATCTCTCACGTATAGATGCTTTGTCTATGCAGACCTCTCTATACCCCACCCCCCCCAAAAAAAAAAAAAAAAAAAAAAAAAAAAAAAGGGATTCATTAACAGTTTCATATTTGTCTAAATCCAGATAATCCGAAAAGCTCATTAATTAAGTGCGTCGAGGTCACGCAGGGTTCGAAATACCAATCCGATATACCTACGCTTTTGACAAGTACACTTATCTTGTCCAATTTGATCTTGTCTACTTTGCTACTAGAATATTGTGCTTAGAGCCACACACACGCTGAACTTGAGCATCATCTTCCTCTTCCTCTTCCTCTTCTTCTTCTCCTCCTCCTCCTCCTCCCCCCTCTCTCTCTCTCTCTCAATTCAAAGTGTCTCCCTTGAAAAGTAGAAAATAAAGTTTCATATTCCAAAGCTAACGGTGGAAGAATGAGGGTCGGCTAAGATAAGTAGTAGATTCTCATTGAGGCCATTCACTACAAATGATTCTAAGTCTCTCATGATCATCAATTCATTGTGAGAAGAATAATTATGCTGAGAAGAGTCCAAACTCCATAGCTAGATGGAGAAAATGAGGCAACGTCCATGTTAAATCGAGGAGGTCCACATACAGAATGATTGATAATTGGAGCAAAGAGAAATTGGCTTGAGGCTTTGAACCCATGTTAAGGGATATCTGATGCAAAAGCTAAAATTGCTACATGTGGAGAAGAATAACACGTACATAAGACTCATTGAAATTTCATATTTAATCGGTCATTGGTGCTATCAAGAAATTCACATTGTACATGAAAGAGTTATTTTTGCTAAGACTAGTGTAGTTAATGAAATCTTGTTAAATGTAATATGATCCATTTAGTAGAGAACTTGCTCATGCGAAATGATGCTTGCATGGTGAAAATGGAAATGAGATTTTCTACCATCTATGCACAGAGCAAAATATCATGCTTCGCTATCCACAACTTGAGAAAAAAGAAAGATTCCAATTCTTTTATAAAAGAAAGAACGCACGGAACGTTCCCACTTGATGCCATTTGACCGTGCAAATGGTGTGAAAGTAGCAATCAGGGCCACTTCAATTTGTAAAAGTGTTTCAGATTTTTATTTTCCTTGAAAATATAAACAAATAATCGTGTGCTTTTAGATTGTTTGTTTTCTTGAAAATGTCATGTTTGATTCATAGAACTAAATGTTCCCAACATATGAGAAAAATATTATGAAAACGTTGTTTTTAGAAGCAACCTTTTAATGTACGGAGAAAAAAAAAACATTTTCTTCAGCGCGGTCTTTATTCGATAATTGAATTGGTCTACTTTACCAAACATCCAAACAAACCCGACGAACTGATTCCATTAGTGTAACAAAAGATAGAACTGATATACCTTTCTAGGAAAGATTTTCTTTTAGGTCTCAGAAAAAAAAAAGTTGAAATATAAGTTGTGTGTTTCCAGTAAGGCTTACATTATCAATAGCCAAAAGAAGGAAGGAATTATTCTGAAGATGTCATCTCACGATGACTTGCCACATACATGTAAAGGAAAGGATGAGAATTATTTTCTTCCCACCGAAAAATCAGATTCTTTGGTAGAGAAGCCACAACAACGTTTGTATGATGCTTTCACTGTGGAACAGCTAATGCCTTTTAGGTTGCTGGAAAATGCAAAGCGGGAACAAAAGATATTGTCTACTCTACATGTCATCTCACGATGATTTGCCAATACAAGAAAAGCAAATGATGAGAATTTAATTTTGCCCACCGAAAGATCAGATTCTTTTATTAAGGAGCCACAACGACGTTTAAACTGAGCTTTCACAGTGGAATAACTAATGTTTTTTTAGGTTGCTGGAAAATGCAAAGTGGGAAAAAAAAAAACATTGGCTACCGTAGGTGCATCTTGTTTTTCAAGCTGTACTATTTACTAGTTGCTTAGCCCGCGCTTTATACGGGCATGCATTGTCTATAATCATATTTTCAATAGTATTCCATTAATATGAAATGTTAAGTAAGAAAAAAAATGCATTTTTCTAATGGCAATATTTAATATTTCTATAGAAAGATATCGTACTTTTTGAAAGCGTAAGATCAATATGTGGTATTCCATTGATATGAGCACAATTCGAGGGACTTAATGGCTTCATCTCCAATAAGATAGAATGATCTTTGACTCCTTTCACGGACCAAATAGGGCCGTATAGGCTTAGTCTCTAATTGAATATGGTCGAGGTCTTGATGACCTGAACATTTGTGTGTTCTTTGACGACTTGTTTGATGAGGTCTTGATGACAAATTTTTTGATTGGGGTCGTGATGACCTAAATCCGATAGGCTTTTGCATTTTTGAATTTTTTAATAACCAGGAACTTCTTCACAGCAAATCTACAATTTTTAAAGTCTCCAGCACTCGTTAACATCATTCGAGGAAAATATTAACCTGTAAAGATAGATAGCAAATTGATTTAGAGAGAATGGAACTCTTCATGTGCACCAATGCCGATGATATTGGATCAGACACCTTTGTCATGTTCTAAGTATATGTATGAATAAGCCTCTGTTTCTTTGGCGGATTCATGTATCGTGTCGTAACTCATGAGAGAGAATTCTTTTTCTTTGCTATCAGGGATTATACATTGGAGAGGATGTTCAGCAACCAGATTTTGGAAAGTGCGAAGGATGATCTATCCTTTTGTACAGTAGTTAGAGATATGAAGACTAAATCTCCAGTTCTTCAAATAGTTCTTTTAAATTCAAATTGTTGGTTGTCTAATGGTTACTGCTTTGACATGGACAATCCTCCAGAGTCAACCACGAAGCTTATTCTTCAACCTGTGATTAAGGTGCTTTTCAATGACTGCAGGGACGATACATTGTTTAGCTCAAAGTAAGTTCATGTCTTGACTCATTCTCTTCACTGATCCCCCCTTTTCTTTGTGAAGCTTGAATTTTGTAAAAATTAATAGCATTATAAACTTCTTCCTTGTTTCGAGCAAGGAATTTTTATAGCTGAGCCATGTGGTTATTATACTACGAGACTTATCATGTTCCAATTAATATGAGCGACCAATATTTGCTCCAGTAGATAGGTTTGTTGGACATTATTCTTCACATGGAATTCAGCAATTGTGTTCTATTTTTGTCTTCTGGCCTCCCAAAAATCATATAGTATGTGTCAATAAAACTAGAGAATGTACAATAAAGGAAAGCTTTTTGAAGAAGGTGCAATGAACTCTTATGCAGGACAAGCGAAGAATGGGTTAGAACGCATTCAGCTGATGAAGTGTTCATGCTGATGCATCAAATGGAAGCATTGATTGCTCGTCTTGTTTCAGCTAAAGACATATTTCCACCTTCAATGGTGTCTTTTGAGGGTTTAACTTTGTCACTTGTTCAGAGGTGATATGACTATGTGCTGAGCTTTTCATCTTCCTGGGGATCCTTTTGAGAATTTAGTGGATGAAATCGACTGAAGAATTATCGATCCTGATGAAACAGACAGGACTATATTTTCTCAAGCTTGAATCCTGTTCATTTGCATTCAGAACGAGCCTTCAGATTATCTTGTAGGCTGATGCTCCTTTAGAAATGCACTTTTTGAATTATTGAAGGTGGTTGGGAGAACAAAGAGTATCGGCAATTTCCTCATTGTGAAATGACTAAATTGATCCAGGGGTCACCATTTGATTTATTTGTATGCAAGAATCAGCAACTTAAATTTTGAAGTTCATCCATCTTTCTTACCGCTGCTGCTCTTAATGAGTAAAGAGAAGTTTGTGTGACAATTGATGTTGACAAGAGCATTTGTTAGCCGTCAGCGTGTTATCCTCCTTGCACTTGCTCCAATTAAAAGTATAGTCCAAATCTTCCTAATGGCTGATCCTTTGAGTGGCTGACCTGAAGTGCCTCTCCTTCGTCATGATTAATGAGGATGAAGAATGAAGGGGAGATGCAGAAGTTTTAGCTTTATCTCATCTCAAGATGTACATTGAACTATTCATCTTTTTGTATGACTGGGCTTGGGTTGTTATGTTCATCCTCTTGCTTTTTTCAGATATATGCACTTTACAAGTATGGTTGTACAGTTTTTTGTTGGTAAATTGCAATGAGACGATGGCAACATGAAAATGATCTGTGAAAAGATGAATGTTTTAGATTTACAGGAGTCACGTAAAGGGGATTTTTCTCAGCGGTTGGGTTGGTCTCCATTTCCTTTTGCAAATTTTCAAGTTTGTGTTTGTGGATGTGGTGGATCTCTCCATTCCCTGCTCTTGAAGCCATTGGACGGTGCTGGCTATTCAGACTTGTATCTGATGGTGTGGCTCGATTTTCATACGATTCTTTTGCTGACGAATGGCAAGAAACCATGAGTTGCTCCTTCATTTTCACTCTACTGCTCGTCATTGGTTGGCCATGCATGGGACATCCCTGGATGTCGGCTTTACATTTTTCCTTTGCTCGAATACTATTGTCCTCTGTTTGTCCCGGCCATTGCCATGCAACTTTTTGGATACATCGTCTGAAGTGATACGTAGTGCAACAGACCAATTACCATTGCCGGTGTGCAATGAATCCCATCCTTTCTGGCGCCATACATTAGGCATCTCACTTTTGATTGATTGGTGTTACCACGTGGCATATCCATCGTATGAAACACTGTGTCCTCCACTTTTATCTGTATTAGGGAATTCAATGAATTTCACTGAAAGTGAAATAACAAGTTGAGGGACCTGAAAAACCAACTGGGAATTGGATCATCCAAGTAAGATATGTGTATCTTTAATGCTTTCTCTAGAAGCTTGTAAAGTTATGACCTCTAGTATTTTTCAGATTGAACCCAAACGAAACAATTATCTCCAAATTTTTCACCTTTGAAAGGAAGAATTTTTTAACAGTACTCCTGGAATGTTTTCCTCTAGAGTGATTTGGTCAATGTCTTGTCCATGAACAAATTGAATCTTCTTCACCGAGTGTCTTCTCTAGGGCTTTTGTCCACTTGGTTTCCGGGTTATTTATGGTAAGAGTGGCGGGAATGATATGGAAATATTAGAAGAAACTAAAGAATGCCAAGGAATTTTTTTCCACGAGCCTAACATAATTAAACCTATGTACAGCAAAAACCACATTGATTGCGATACGAATGCATTTGTTCGCCCACCATAATAATTGAACTAACCTAATGAAACGGGAATCGACATTTTTTTTTTTAAAGTGCGTCACAAAAACGAATCGAGAGAAATTTTGGCACTATTGATATGCCTTTTGATTTGTTGTGTACCGACTTCGATGTAGTGAATTTCGATGAAGTTGAAAGTAAACCGTTGTGTTGCTCTTTGTTGGCTTCTGTCTTTCCCTATTTTGCTAGTTAAAAGCCCTTTTCTTCTACCAAAAGTCACCTCTAGTCATTTAAGCTAATTTCAAACTTCAGAATCCCTGCAAAAAAATGTTCATCAAGAAAAAGAAATGCAATATACAAAGCCAAATGAGTTCTCGATAGACACTGACAGAAAAGACGAGAGACCATGATACATAGACGGCCTCAATACAGCTTCTGGTCGAATAAATATTGAGGTAATCAGTCAATGGTTTGTGGTCTATAGTCTTGGTCGTTGACAGAGTTCAAGCAGGGAAGAAGATGAAATGAAAAATAATCTTCTCCAAGAGCCTGTGGGGTCTGATGCAAATATAATGCAGAAAATTAGGAAGTCAGGACTGTGCTGACCGGCTCATTCGGATTATTATATTCGCATGGAGTCTCTTTAGCAAATCTTGCACTCCAATTACATCCCAGATGATTGGCCCCAAATGGTAAAGTAAATCAGTCTCTTTAGCAAATCTTGCACTCCTATCACACGAGTTGAATTGGTCCTGTACTTGGCCTCTCTTGGACGACCCCCTGCTTTTTGATTCGCCTTCATCTAAACGTCATCAGACATTGCAATAGATTTCCTGGTGTCCTCGCCCCACATGCGTTGATCTTGTCTGAAACATCACGAGCGTGAAAAGTAGTTGTACTTTGAATTCTAACCACTGAAGATGGCCATAAGAGGATTACCAAGAACCCATCATTTATCTTTTATTAGTTCATTGCACAAAGAAAGGACAAGGGGTTTAAAATGGGTCTAGATACCAGAATGTTTTGTTGATTATATTTGAGATAAGCCATAGGAATGCAGATAGAAATGACCAGTGAACGGAGCTGAAAGGACTCGATCATCAAAAGGAAAATTACCAACTCTGCTTTTGTTTTCGGTAGCTTGCTAGAGTGATCAAACCTTGGTGAGACCAAAATTTATGTCTGAGTTCAATTCAAGCTCTTCCTCATCATGCTCTGTAGCACATGGACAAAGTCAATCTCAGTTTCTTATAAATAACCTACATACTCGTTTCATCAGTCTCATCACAGCAAGTCCAAACTTCCTAATTCATATCTCAGGCACTCTCACAAAGAATCACAAGCTCTTTTTGTTCTTTGAAGGATCATAGACAGATACATTGAAATGGCTCGGTCTCTGACTTTTCTCATTCTCTTCTCAATCCTTGCACTTGCTCCAATGTGTCACTGTAGCAGAACCTATGGCAATTACCTGTATCCCCAATACTATGACTATTCATGCCTGCAAGCTGAGGATATCGTCAGGTTCGTTGTGGCAAAAGCTGTAGCCAAAGAAGCTCGCATGGCTGCTTCCTTGATACGGGTTCACTTCCACTACTGTTTTGTTCAGGTCAGTGACCTGTTAATTTTTTTCAGCTGCAGAGTCACGTTTCATGTTAACATTTTAAGGCGTACTGGTTAGGTGTACACAGTTGCATACATTTCAGTTGCAGTGCTTTGTGTATCTTTAGTTGCATACATTATGTGGACACGGCTGCATGCATTTACTTGACAGTCAACAGAAGCTGAAGCAAAGCAAAGGGCTTAAAATGAAGAGATACCATTTTCACAAATGTGCAAACATTATGGGTTGTATTCAACTGAAAGATTGTCTGGGTAATTTGTGCCAAACACAGTCTCTACCGTATTAGTTTCCTTAAAATAGGACACCGCCTCTGTTATGTTGCAGACGAGAGTTAGTTTTTTCATATCTAAATCCCTTTTTCTGCCAACTTTCAGGGATGTGATGGATCGATACTCTTAGACAGCACTGGAACCATGCCCAGTGAGAAAAGGTCTAACCCGAATCGTAAGTCCGCTCAGGGATTCGAAGTCATTGAGGAAATAAGGCTGCCCTAGAAGAGCTGTGCCCGCATACTGTGTCCTGTGCTGATATACTTGCTTTAGCTGCCAGAGACTCCACTGTTCTTGTGAGTGATTTGCTTAATTAGGCTTTCCTAAACTTTAAAGTGAAGTCATGGGTTGAATCATTAATAACTAACATTTTGTTCTGTTCAGATGGGTGGACGTAGCTAGGAGGTTCCTCTAGGAAGAAAGGACTCGAGGGGTGCAAGTTTAACTCTTTCTAACCTCAAAATCCCTGCACCAAATGACACTTCCCCGATCCTCCTGAACAAATTTAATCGCCAGGGGCTCAATATTATTGATCTCGTCACATTATTAGGTAAGATACGACTCTAACCTATAACAATCTATTCTTGCCTCTGTGTAGAATCTTGAAGACTCTTCTATCTGACGTCTCCTACAAAAGGAAAACTACCTCTATGATGCAGCAATTTTCTTGTTGACCAGGTTGAATGAATTCACGTTTTTCAAAACAATAGAGCTCCTAATGCATTATCATTGCATCGTTCAAATAACGCTTAATCAAGAGAGAGAGTGGGTTTCATGAAATCACCGGCAAATTTCATATGATCATATAATCAGCTAGTGTCAGCAACAGTTTAAGCATTCAGAGACATGTAATGCAAGTGTGAGAGTCTGGTACATGATTTTTTTCCCTGTACAGGAAGCCACACCATTGGCAACGCAAGATGCACCACGTTTAGACAAAGGCTCTACAACCAGTCGGGGTATGATCAACCAGACTCCAGACTAGACCAGTCATATGCTTCCCAACTCCGTACCACTTGCCCGAGAGCAGGCGATGATCAGAACCTGTTTGTCCTGGACAATGTCACTCCGACTGCGTTAGATAACAGCTACTTCAAGAATTTGCTGGCTTACAGGGGCCTGCTGAGATCTGACTAAGTGCTCTTCACCAGTAACGAGCAATCAATGGAGTTGGTGAAGAAATACGCAAAGGACAATGAAGTCTTCTTGCAGCAATTTGCAGCTTCAATGGTCAAGATGGGTAATATCTTGCCATTGACAGGATCGAGGGGTGAGATCAGAAAGATCTGCAGGAAGATCAACAGTTGAAACCAAGCACATAAAACTGGTGCTCTGATGGAAATTTGATGTGATTCATTTTTTTCTTAGATCTATGTGCGGATTTCATTGTTTATATGCTTCTGATCGATGTACACTAGATATGCTCTTGTGCGATTTCTTTCAATAATTTTGGCACGTAATAAAATTTCTATCTCAAAAGATACAATGAAATGATGGCATTTAATGTAAATAGTTAGAAAACCCAGAATTGTAGCAGAAAATGCCCTTCAGGTTTGGTAATTTTGTGTATGTTGATAGAGATTTGGCAAAAAAATTAAAGGTAACAAAAGAGTAGTTCAAATTTCAAATGGATGAGGAGATGGGACAGGATCTAAAACAAAATCATTTCTTCAAAGTATTTCTAGGAAAATGGATTGCTTTTCCCCGCAAAATTGTTTGTTTAAAGATAATTTTTCTCCACCTCTGATAGAGATATTTACACACATTATCACTGCCGTTGAATCGTCTACAGTGTGCTTTCAAACTCACTTGTAACTAGTAAAGCACGTGTTCCAACCTCAGATCATATGCGTTTGAAGATTAATTATTCAGGTTCCCAAGATAACTTGGCAGGCTAGTTCAGTCAACCAGTGAATCCAGGCTGCTCAATAAAAACACGCTGCGAGCTTTATGGAACCAAAGCTCAAGATTAAAGTTGAGCGAAGTGAGGGAAGACATCAGGAAGAAAATGCACGATTCATTCCACAAAGGACCAACGAAGCATATGACTATGAAGACAATCTCATTTTTTTGTTTAACTGACATTGACGCGTACACTGCACAGTGGAGAGAGTGGAGGAGGTAATGGCACGTTTGATGTGATCTTGAGCTAGCTTCATTAAGGCATGTCTCTCCAACCTGTCTTTGAGCTGTGAAATCCAAATGATCAGCCTAAGCATTTCATTGTAATGCGAGATATTGGATGCAACCATGAAATTCATCCAATACAAGACTGAATAGCCTTAGTCCTTACCTTCACACACAGAAAGAAGTTCTCGAAAGTGGCTCCAGTCCTTCTGTGTTTCCTCTGTAAGTTTCTCAACTATAGTCCCTCTGTCAAAAGAGCTAGCTCTCACGGTGATGTTGGATGAGCTCACAGTTCCTCAGTATAGTACAAAGGAATTTACCTCTGGATCATCTAGAAGTCTCAGTGGAGTACCATCTGCGCTGAGGAGGTCTTTCACAGACTCATTGTAGATCTCCATCGCAGAAAACTTCAACAGAAATTCTCTTTCCTTGTGCTATTGAGAAACAAGAGAATGTCTTTATTAACAAGCAAATGTTAGAGGAAGAAGTTGCAATTGAAAATGGAGGAGATCTTTAGGTAGTATATGACTTGTTACCTTCTCTATGTAGCTGTATATATCTGCCATTGAGTATTCAGTAATTCCACTCATAGTGGATGTTTTTCCACTACTTGTCTGTCCATATGCAAAAACACTTGCTGCAACATCGAGCATCGGATGTTTGCAATCTCAGGCAAATATCAACAAAACAAAACAATGTGGAAAGGAAGGAGAAGAGGTTATAGTTTACCATTTATCCCACTGACAACTGAAAGAGCAACTTTCTTGGCTCCTTCCTCGTACACTTGCCTTGTGGAGCAATCACACCGGAAAACTCTGTCTGCAAATCACCCAACATGGAGGACACGTAACAGTAAGAGATATTGAACAGATTGCTTCCTTAAATCCAAGTCCATCATTAAAAACATTTGCTGGAATTTGAAGACGCGGGCTCAAGACCAAAAGGATGCTAAATCCAACATAACATGAAAATGTGCTCAAGCGAAGGCAAAGAAGAAAGAAAGGAAAAAACTTCATGAATGGGATTCAATTACCAAATGTGTAGGCAGCTGGGTACATGGACCGCTCTGAAACAGAGAGATTGTTTCTGTAGTTAATGGTGTGGTCATCGATACATTCCCAATCCGATACATCATTCCTAGGAATTCCTTCTGATTCAAGGGCCTGAGACGAACTGATACAAAGATTTTCTCTTCACAGGGACTCGACCCCTGCGTTGTCTCCTGGCCATCGACTGCCACCATCGCTTACCTGCTTACTATCCAAGTCTATGAACTGTCCGAAATCAAGATTAGTCTTCACCGCAACCAAATACTCCGACAAAGCCTGCGACACATCACGTAGTTCTACGCCCCATCACATCTTCACTGTCCGACTAGGCTTTGTAGTTTGGGAGTCAACAAAGCGAGTGATGTCAAGATCTTATGAAATCTGAGGCCCATCCAACTTCTACACCTACCATCGTCGTCACCTGTAATGAACAAGCTAATCATGGCTTAGGGCAAAATCACCCCCGCTCCGTCAATTTGCCTTAAGCACGAAAATCGGTTCCTCCTCAATTGCTCCTTCCTTTTGTCATCTAATTTAGCAAGGTCAAACAAATGCGTATCAGAAGCCTCAAGTGCCCAATCTCCGAGAGAAACGGGCGGTGTTTCTTTTTTCTTCAAATTAGCAAATATTTTATTCAATGAACCATTTTGGAGTTTTCTCGAGATGATCGCCGAGGTTGGGACACCCGAGTGCTATAACTTGCCACGGAGGGACACTTAAAAGTGCCATAACTTTAAAATGGTACACTTAAGTGCCAATATCAGAATAAAATGGAACACTTAAAGTGCCACTCTACGAAAAATCCGGCTAAATGACCGACGTGGCAATTTTCCGGTGAGTTTGATCCAAAACGGCGTCATTTTGCATGTTGACATGGCGGATAAAATGCAAAAACGATGCCGTTTCGTGTCCGATGTGTAAATAATACTATAAAAATTAATTAAATTAAATTTAAAATTAATTTTATTTAAAATATTCAAAAAATTACAAAAATTAAGAAAAATTTTAAAATTTTTTTTTTAAAAAAGGGGAGGTCGAACGGGGCGGCTGAAGGCCGAGCCCTCACCTCCTCCGCCTCCCCCGCCGTCGCCGAGAAGGGTCGACGATAGAGGGGGAGGGTCGGCCGGGTCGCCGGCCCCCAGCCGACCAACGGCGAGGGCTGCGAGCCCTCGCCGGATCGTGGCGAGGGCCCCGACCCTCGCCCCAGATCCGGGCGAGGGCCCCGACCCTCGCCCCGGATCCGGGCGAGGGCCCACGAGGCCCTCGCCGTCTATTGGTCGGCCTCGCCGGCCCCTAGCCAAGGCCTAGCGACCCCGGCCGACCCTCCACACTCCGTCGCCGGCACTTCCCGGCGGCGACGGGGAGGCGGCGAGGGCCCGCGACCCTTGCCCCACGCGAGCCCTCCCCCAAATCTGGGACGAGGGTTGCAGCCCTCGCCCAGATCCAGCGAGAGTTCGCAGGCCCTCGCCATCTCCCCGTCGCCGCCAGGAGGGGTCGGCAACGGAGTGGGGAGGGTCGGCCGGGGTCGTCGGGCCCCGGCCGGGGCCGGCGAGGCCGACCGACGCTGCGGTGAGGGCCCGCAAGCCCTCACCCAAATCGGGGCGAGGGTTGCAGCCCTCGCCGCGATCCGACGAGGGCTCGTAGCCCTCGTCGTCGGTCGGCCGGGGGCCGGCGACCCCGGCCAACCCTCCCCCCTCTGTCACCGACCCTTCCCGGCGACGGCGGGGAGGCGGTGGCGGCGAGGGCTCAGCCCTCAATCGCCCATTCAACCCCCCCCCTTTTTTAATTTGATTTTTTCTTAATTTTTTAAAAATTTTGAATATTTTAAATAAAATTAAGTTTAAATCTAATTTAATTAATTTTTATCTTATTATTTACACGAAACGGCGTCGTTTTTGCATTTTCTCCGCCACGTCAGTGTGCAAAACGACGCCGTTTTGGACCAAACTCGCCGGAAAGTTACCACGTAAGCCATTTGGCCAGATTTTCGCGCGGAATGGCACTTAAGTGTTCCATTTAACTTCGAAACTGGCACTCGAGTGTACCATTTTAAAGTTATGGCATCTAAGGAGAAAATATTCAGTGGTTAGCAATCACCACGTCATCGTCCTACGTGGCACGCGCAAGCCCGAGTGGCTCCACTAACAAGTCGACACGTGTCATTGGACTTTGACTAGCCGGAAAATAGAGAAATAAAAAGTTCGAGGGTTTCTTTTTCTCTCTCCCCTAACAGCCGGCTGAAAAGAGAGTCTGCAGAAGCAATAACTAATGCTTTTGCCGCTCAAAACCTCTCTCTCCATTTCAATTTTCAAGCAAGTCTTCTCCTTCGTCGGGTCGAGAGGAAAGAAACGAAGATATCTTCTCTCTATTTCTCCGGCACGCAGACCGTTCCATCTCCCCATCCACCTCCCGCTGCCCTAGATGCGGGCGAGGGCTCGCGGGCCCTTGCCGCCGGTCGGCTGGCCTCGCTCACTATGAGCTATTTGAATAGCACTTCGGTTGTCATGATGGATGATTATTCCACCATTATGACTAGGACCCGCCCAGATCACTCAGAACCGGACTAGAATCTCTGAACTATTGGTTCTTAGAGGAACCAATCCAATTCCTTATTCCAATTTATGGGAACCAGTAGGTACTAGTCTAGAACCCGGTTCCATTGGCGGATCCGTCCACTTGCCCACCTAAACTGGACCAATTATAATATAATAATATATTAATTTTTAATTTAAAAAAATTGTTATGATTAATGTCTAATTTCGGGATATGCCCAAATTTGAGTGCGAAAGATATGCAATATCACCCTCTCAGTCCATGCCTGCCACATGTTTGAAGAAATTCCTAAACCAAATTTGTTAGGAATAATCTCTGATTTCGAATTGTCAAAAGGAGTACATGAATATATGGTGTGTGGTATAGGCTTTTTGTTGATTACTGGGTATATTTTCAATCAAATTTAATCTCTACTGAGTCTGAATCTCTTCAATCTTTGGTTACCTTCGCTTTGTGCATTGGTCATATCTCTGTGAATGTCCTTTGTATTTGTGATGGGGCTACAATCGTAAGCCTTAAAAGGATGATGATGAGGATGAATGCCGGCAAATTCCCATTTGGTGGTCGGAGGCAACCAAAGATGGAGGTATGACGATGGGTCTTTTGTTTGAGCATGCGGTATTATAGGAGCTGTGGCATTCTAGGTTTACTGTCCTATTTCTAGGTAATGGGATGAAGAATTCGATAAAGAAATAAAATCAGACAAAAAAGGGAAGAAAAAGCTTATTGATCAATTCCATGGATCCAATCGGGAAACGAACCAGACCGATCCATTTCCCCGGTGGTCCATGCAACTAACGAGCAATTTTCGGTTCCAATTTTTAGAAACCAGTCATTAACGGGTGGTTCCCGGTTCTAAGGTGGGAACTGCCCACCCAAACCATGCATACCCCTAATTATGATGGACTCCTATGTCTTCTAATAACCATCGTAATCAAGTAATTTTGATGTTGTATCAGTGAGAGCACGATATTACGCATCAGTGTTAGATTGAGCGACAATGGTCTGTTTCTTGCTACGCCATGATATGAGTAAGATACCAAGAAAGAAGCAGTAGCCTATAGTGGAGTAACGATCAAGAGGGTTACCAGCTTAATCAGCATCAATATAAACATTTAACTCCAAAGTAGAGTTGGCAAAAAAACGAAGACCATGAAATAAGGTAGCAAAGTGAGTTGTACGCAATGTGGTCATGAACTGACTAACTAAGTCAACGGCATAGGCAATGTCAAGACGAGTAATAGCGAGGTATACAAGACTGCTAGTCAACTGTCAATAAAGTGTATGATTCAAAAGAGCAGTTCTATCGTTTGCATCAAATTTGGCATTTGCCTCAATTGGAGTTGTAGCAGTTTTGGTATTAGTGAATCTCGTGTGAGAAAGAAGATCAATGGTGTATTTTGCTTGAGAAAGCTAATAACTTAAGGATTCCGAGGCAACCTCCAAGTCCAGAAAGTAATGGAGTCACCCAATAACTTTCATTTCAAACAACTGACTGATATACTGCTAGAGTCTTGTAGTACCAATATGATCATAGCCAATAATAACTATATGTTCTACATATAATAGTAGTATAATTTATCCACTATAAGTTTTCTGAATGAATAGAGAATTGTCATGGGACTGGATCTAAAGCAATAGACGTTCCATGATGGAACTGAACTTAGAATACCATGCACGATGTTTCAGTCCATATAAAACTTTACATAAGCAACATAATTTATTAGAATCTGTATTGTACTAGGAGTTGGCTCCATATATACTTTCTTAGTAAGACCACCATTAAAAAGGGCATTTTTAACATTTATCTGAAATAGAGGTTGTTGGAAGATATGCGGATTGCGGACTACCCGAGATGTCTTGATCTTAATTGATCATGATTTGTGTATATATGTTAATTAAATATTAGATTTAGATCTAGATTGATTTTTTAGATCATTTACTTCCTTACACAGAATACAGCTTGTATTATATCTTAGGAGATTTGTACATTCAGAATTACAATGAGAGAATACACAAAAATCTTCCTACGTCTCTCTCTCTCTCTCTCTCGACTCTGTCCAATCTTCCTTCTTCTCTTTGCCTTCTTTCATGGTATCAGAGCCTCTTGGTCTTTGACTCGCTTCCACCTCAAGTTGCTGTCGAAGTGAATTCTCAACCTGTAGAGGGATTAACCTTTCGGCATTAGGCATACTCTCGAAGGAAGAATTTTTTTTAACTTACCATGGCTTCTCGGCAAGACCCCAATCTAGTTGTTGACAACAGGACCACCGGAGAAGAAGATAGTCCTCAAGCTCCGCAGATCCAAAATCTCACTGCAGTAATTCCAGTATCCGACCAACAATCAGCTCAGGCCCAACCCGTGCAGTGGCGGCCCACATAGGCTCAGTTCCAATTGGGGCAACCCACAACGGGCCAACCATACCAGTGGATTCCATGTCCACTTTATTTTGGGCCAAGCCCAAGTTCCTCATCGCCTGTTTTCGTGGGCCACCAGAGTTACGATGGGGGCCCACTAGCCACGAATGGGGCAAGCCCAACCATCGAGATGGAGCAGACGGGCGGGTCGGACGAATTGGGTATGGGACATAATCTCTACCCGGGATATCTAAATACGGGTTATCCGGTCGGGTCAAGCGGATTGGGTCATGGGACGAATCCCTACCCAAATTTCACGCCCGGATTTCTGCCCATTCCAGTGGCGGCGTTCACTGGGTGACCAGAACTCGGCGATCCTTCGTACGTCTCCAACGCCGACGGACCGAAGCTTCGACTAATAAGCCAGCAACTAACCAGACCAGCGGTCTAGTCGAAGTGGTCACAGGAGCTCCGGCGGGCACTGGTGACAAAGGATAAAGATGGGTTCCTCAATGGAACCATCGTAATCCCCTCCGATGAATGCCTAGCCCGACACTGGCGGAAGTGCAATCAACTCGTCTGAACATGGATCGGGAATTGCATATCCCCAGAAGTCGTGGCTGGGCTTCCACCCACAGAGGATGCCAAAACTATGTGGGAAAACGTACGAGAAATGTACGGCAAACTTGATCAAGCAAAGATTTTTAATCTCATGCAGGAAATCAGCGAGCTTAAACAGGGAAATATGACGGTCACGGCTTGCTTCAACAGGCTATCGTCTCTCTGGAATCAACTCAAGGCGGTTGAAGAAAAGCTTGAAGGGCCAGAATCCTATGTAGCACCGACACGGACACGTGACACGTGACACAACACGACACGACACGTCAACACGTTATTTCTTAAAAATAGAGAATTTCGATACGTTCCGACACGTTATATATTAAATATATTTTTATATATAAATACATAAATAAATAATAATAATAATGGCCTAGAATTAATTTACACGAAAAATATTAAATAATATCATTCATTATTTTAATTTCTTACAATAATACACAAAACTTAGAGGAAAAAAACATTGTTTAAAGAAAAATGCTAAAATGATATTTTTAAATTTATTTATTTATCATATATAGCATTTTTTTATTAATTCTTTATACTAAAAAACTTTTAAAAAATTAAAAAAAAAATTATAAAAAATTAAAATTGAAAAAAAAAAATTGACCCCATGCATGTATATTTATAGCAATTTTATTACTTCTTTTATTACTTCTTTTGTGTATATTTATATTTTGACCTCTCAAGTATTAGAAATTTTTAAAATTGACCTCATGCGCTGTGGCACCCCTCGACGACCCCCGATCCGTTAGGGTCGCCACAGTTCGCTTACCTTTCACTTTCCCTATTAACATGTCACTCTGATACCATTTCAATTGCAGCGGGTCCATACAACATGGAGGGTTTACACTTCTTTTTTTTGGATAGGTCCCTTGCGAAATTCATATACGGAAGCATATCCAACAAACTCCCTTCCCTATATTCAGAAAACGATGCACACCGACTAAACATCTTATATAAGTTAAAGTCGAACACGTTTATTTACATAAAGCATATGGACATCTTTAGTCGGTACATCAAAATGCCAATGTTTCTACACTCGGCTATACTTCAAAAGATGACCGACATCTCTTCTAACAGTCGAATACTTAAAGTCCATCGATTAGTGTCGGCGTCCAAAAGTTCATCTCTTTGATATCCTCCTCCTCGCAATCATATCCAACCACTTGATTCATCTACTGGTAGCAGTGGCAACAGAGGGATCTTATCTAGTCTCTAAGACCGAGTGGACATCGACACATGAACGGCACACCGGCGACGGACGGACAGCGTGCGGGCGGCAACGGGCGAGCTCTCCTCCTCGGCCTCCCTCTCTCTCGCATCTCTCTCTCTCTCTCTCTCTCTCTCTCTCTCTCTCTCTCTCTCGGAAACTCTCTCCCTCTCTCTCACTCTCTCAAAACCAGCCACTCTCTCCCTCTCTCTCTTTCTTTTTGGTGGCTTATATATTGCATGCTTTCTTCTCTTGCATGGGGGACACTTGTCCCTAAGAAGGAGACAAGTGTCTCCTTTGCCGAAGACACTTGGAGGCCATGCGGCGCCTCACTCCTCCCCTCCATGCACCGACAATGGGCCGGGCTTATGGCTCACTTTAGGCCCATCTCACTTGGGCCTAAGGTCCAAACTTAAATGGCCCAAGTTTATTTTATTTTATTTTATATAATATATATCTTAATCATCATTTAAATAAATATCTAATTTCATAAATAATAAGGCCTTAAACTTATAGTCACAAATCCATAAATTCCAATTTATGATGCACATGGCCAATGATAGAATTTTCTTTCCTATCACATAATTATCCCTTAAAAGCTTGGCCATATATCTTATTGCAAATTATGGATTAAATGGCCATAAAATAACTTGATGGTACTTCCATCACCTATTCATAGACTTTAATGTAACTAGAGGTCGTTATGAATTTTTGGAATGCCACATGCGTGTCGAATCGCATGTCGAAATTCTGGACTCACGTATCGGAGCGTGTCGAAAAGAGTTGAGCACATGTCGGATTTTTCAACACTCGTTGACCACATGTCGAAGCGTGTTGGGATGTGTCGGAGCGTGTTGGGATGTGTCGAAGCATGTCAAAGTGTCGAACACAAATGAAGGCTTACGGAGAGTGTCCGTGCTACATAGCCGGAATCTACCCTCAAGCAGTATAAAAAGATCAAAGAAAGAGAAAAAGCCACATGATTCATGCTGATCTTAAACGAATCATACCTCATGTTTCGGTCATAGATCCTTGCCATGGATCCCATGCCACCGATCGGGCGTATTTTCCAGTTGGCGATGCACATGGTCAACGACTCTCAACGACCGAACACATAAGGAACAACGAGAGCAACGCTCTCACAGCCCGCGGTGAATGGAGAGACGCAACCGCCAGGACAACCCTAACCCTAGCTCACGAAAGGGAAATAAAAAGTCCCATATGGTTCGGCGACGTGGACTCCCGCGACTTTAAAAGGGATGGGACGAACGATCCATATTACACCTGAGGATCGAACGGCCCAGATTACATTCGAGGATCAAACGACCTAGATTACACACGAGGATCGGATGGTTCTCAAGGGTTCGAGATCGCACCTGGATCGAACGATGGACAGGAGATCGCGTTCAAAGGAGCGGATGGCCAGATCTTTGCCACGTCATCAAGGAATTTCGCAAATAATTCAAAAGGAAAGGGTAAATTTTTTTGCGATTATTGCAAGTGTACTAACCATACCATTGACAGTTATTGGAAATTACACAGAAAACCCAGAGAAAAGGAGAAAAAAATTCCACAGCTTATCAGGTCACTAGACCAACTGGTCCACAAATTGACCAACCTATTTCATATGGTCAATATCAGCAACTCATGCAGGCATTGCAAAAGATGGATATATCCAACAAAGAAGGAAGTTTCTCAGGTATTTCACATTGCCTAATTAGTTCTATTTCTAGAAAAGGCATGGATTATAGACTCTGGGGCAAGTGACCATATTATATGCGACAAGTGATTCTTTTCACATATAAATGAAAGTTTGAATTTTCCTGTCTACGTCCAATTACCCAACGGAAATATTACCCATGTCAAAGTGACAGGAACAGTGAATCCCAGTCCTCAGATTATTCTCCAGAATGTGCTCTATGTCCCAGAATTTCAATTCAACCTCATATATGTGTCTAAAGCCTACAAAGAGAACTCTTGCCGAGTAATTTTCGATGCTGACACCTGTTTATTTCAGGCCCTTTCGACAAGCAGACTGATGGGCTTGGGTAATCTTTCTGAAGGGCTCTATTTCTGGATGAGTTTTCCAAGTAATTTAAATTTTTCCCGCAATCCATTGAATAAGAAATCATTGTGTAATTCAACTGCCAATGATAGAAATTTTACTATGCATATGAGATTGGGTCACAGTGCCTTATTTTCATATCCTGAGTGTCCTATATGTCCCCTTGCAAAGCAATCACGTACACCATTTCCCTCTAGTACCTCACGGTCTAGTGAAATTTTTGCATTAATTCATGTGGACATTTGAGGACCTTATCACACAATCAATCATGATGGCTCTCGTTATTTTCTTACAATAGTAGATGACTGTTCTCGGGCAACATGGACTTTCCTTATGCAATCTAAGAATCAAGTTCTCACTTGAAAAATTTCATTTCGCTGTCCAAGACTCAATTCAGGAAATCCATTCGGTGGATCCGTACTGATAAAGGGAGAGAATTTTTCAGTCATGAGTGCTCCCTATTATTCAATTCTCATGGTATTCAACATGAAAGTTCATGCGTTTACTCACCACAACAAAATGGAGTGGTTGAACGAAAGCATCGCCATCTACTGGAAGTTGCTCGTGCCTTAAAATTTCAAGCCTCGATTCCGGAAAGTTATTGGGGAGACTGTGTCGTCACAGCAGCTTATCTTATTAATCGAATGCCTACTCGGATCCTCAATGGGCGAACACCATTCGAGCTATTATTTGGGAAGAAACCTAAATTGAATCACCTCAGGATCTTCGGATGTCTCTGTTATGTTACAACGGTGGGATCTCGAGATAAATTTAGCCCACGAGCACGGTGATGCATCTTTATGGGATATCCCAATCTCTAGAAGGGATATCGGGTTCTTGAGATCTCCACAAGAGAATTCTTAGTAAGTCGCGATGTAATTTTCCATGAGAATATTTTTCCGTTTTCTGAAAGTGCATCTCCAGATGAAGGCCTAGAGACAGTTTCCATCCATCATAATTTTCTCTCTAATGAGGCATCATATCAAGACCTCTCTTACATACTAGTAGCACAGCCACAGAGTCTTGTCCTAGCTCCGTCAAATTCCAATACAAATTCGAACTCTTCAGAACATATTCAAGAAGATGCATTGGAAGATTCCATTACCAATATGGAAGTTTTTGACACTGCACCAACTTCCTTCCCAAAGACATCACAACTACCATTAGAGCAGAGTACCCTAGGCGGTTTGGACGGGCTACAAAACCTCTAACCTGGACAAAAGATTATGTTTGTGCTACTCACCACTCTCCAGGGATTCAGTACCCGATCTCCTCATATGTTTCCTTTCATAGATTATCTCCAAAGCATAGATGTTGTATTTCTCGTTTATCCAACAACAAGGAACCGTCCAATTATGAAGAGGCTTCCACTAATCCAAAATGGCAAGAAGCCATGAAGGTAGAGTTGAAGGCACTTACTGATAATCATACATGGGATCTTCTCCCACTACCATCTCATCGCAAACTGATTGGATGCAAATGGATCTACAAGATCAAGTATCGCGCTAATGGCTCTATTGAACGGTATAAGGCCGGACCGGTAGCCAAAGGGTTCACCCAAAGAGAAGGTTTTGACTACCACGAGACGTTCTCTCCGGTTGCCAAAGACGTAATAGTCCGTTCATTCTTAGCTGTTGCTACAATTAATGACCGGCACCTACATCAAATGGATGTCCATAATGCCTTCCTCCACAATGATTTAGATGAAGAAATCTACATAGATATCCCTTAAGGCATACAGAGACAAAGGGAGAATAAGGTATGTTGTCTCCGTAAATCCCTTTATGGATTAAAACAGGCATCCAGACAATGGTATGCTAAATTTGCTAGCGCTCTTACAATAGCAGGCTTTAAGCAATCCAAGCATGATTATGCTTTATTCTCAAGAACTAAAGGTATGTCATCTATCTATTTGATGATTTGTGTCGATGACATACTTGTTATGGGAAATGATAGAGCATCTATAGAGAATTTCAAGGAATATTTGCATGCCACCTTTCATATTAAAGACTTAGGAGCACCAAAATATTTTCTTGGAATTGAAATTGCTCGATCTAATAAGGGGATTTCCCTTAGTCAGCGGAAGTTTATATTAGAAATTATATCATAAGCAGGTTTATCGGGATGCAAGCCAGCTGTAATTCCCATAGAGCAAAACACTAAGTTGACCACCGCAGACTATGATAAGGGAATATCTCGACATGATGATCCTATACTCAGTGATCCGTCAGGCTATCAAAGACTTGTTGAGAAACTTATATACCTGACAATGACTAGACCTAATATCTCATATGCGATTCAGACACTTAGCCAATTTATGCACCAACCGAAGCGTTCTCATTTGGGTGCGGCCTTAAAGGTCGTGAAATATCTGAAGAAATGTCCAGAACTTGGGATACTTCTATCTAAAAATGTGACATGAGGATGATAGCATATTGTGATACAGACTATGCAACATGTCCTATTAGTCGAAGATCTGTCACTGGATATTGCATTAAGTTGGGAGAATCTCTTCTTTCTTGGAAGACCAAGAAACAAGCCACTATGTCCCTATCCTCAGCCGAAGCAGAGTATCGAGCTATGGCTAAGGCCACTTGCCAAATAGTTTGGATACAAGGATTACTTAGGATCTTAGAGTATAAGTGCAAGGACCCACCAAGCTATATTGTGATAATGATGCGGCTCTTAAACTTGCATCCAATCCTATAGTACATGAAAGAACCAAACACATAGAGGTGGATTGTCACTTTACACAGGAAAAAATCCATGAATGAGTAATTGAGACAAGAGGAATTGGGACAACGGAACAACCAGCAGACATGTTCACCAAGCCCCTATGTCAGAGACAACACGCATATTTATTAAACAAGTTAGGCGCCTTGAACATCTATAAGCCACCAGCTTGAGGGGGAGTGTTGGAAGATATGCGGATTGCGGATTGCCCAAGATGTCTTGATCTTAATTGATCATGATTTGTGTATATATGTTAATTAAATATTAGATTTAGATCTAGATTGATTTTTTAGATCATTTACTTCCTTACACATAATACAGCTTGTATTATATCTTAGGAGATTTGTACATTCAGAATTACAATGAGAGAATACACAAAAATCTTCCTACGTCTCTCTCTCTCTCTCTCTCAACTCCGTCCAATCTTCATTCTTCTCTTTGCCTTCTTTCGAGGCTATTGTTTAATAGCTGCAATAGCAAGAAGACTTCGAACTAAAGTTAGACGTGCAATTGAAGCAAATGTCTCGCTGTAGTCAATTCCATACTCCTGAGTGAAATCTTTTGCTACTGGTCTAACTTTGTAGCATTCCACCATACCATCTGCCTTAGTCTTACTTTTATATGCCCATCTACAATCTATAGCTGCTGACTTTCCAGTAGGCAAATCAACCAATTCCCAAATATGAGATTTGTCTAACACTAGCAACTCATATGTCATTGCTTGCTGCTAAAGGGGTTTAGTTCAAGCTTCTCTCTATGTACGAGGCTCATGAAGGGAAGCAATAATAGAGTAACAATGAAAATCACGAATAGAAAGTTGACTTACTCAGGTGGAGCAACCAACAGGAGAAGAGGGAATTATCAAGGGTGAAGATTCTGTGGATGGTAGTCAACTCAAGAGCTACCAAAGAGGTATTACCAAAGGTACGCGCACCAAGATTAGAAGAAGACAACTCGGAAAAGGAAGATTCAATCATGTATCTTCAGTAAATAGATCCACCAAAGAATTGTAAAAAAGGAAAGAGCCAGAGAGAAGTCGAAGGGATGAAGCCAAGAGAACATCTTGTATTCCCAAAAGGTAACATGACCAGATATACGGAGATTATTAGAGATAGGATCCCACCATCGATACCCGTTGTGCTCAATCCCATACCCAAGGAAACGACATAGACGAGGACGAGGTTCTAATTTCGTGCGTTCATTTGGAAGAAGATGGAAAAAACAAGCATTGCCAAAGACTCGAAGAAAATTATAATTAGGAACACTACCATACAAGAGCTCATACGGAGATATATTACCTATAACAGGTGATGGAGTATGATTGATATACATACAGCAATATGAGAAGCCTCTCCCCAGAACTGTTCCAAACAAGAGGCTGAGATTAGAAGGGTGCAAACAACATCTAAGATGTGTCGATGTTTATGCTATGCTCAACTATTTTGTTGAGAAGTCCCTAGACAAGAGCAATTAATGACAGTACCATTTTGAGAAATAATTCGAAGAAATTTTGTGTCTTTATATTCCATAGCATTATCAACACAAAAGATCTTGATGTTTTGAGAAAATTGTATTTTGATCATGGCAACAAAATCACGATAAATACAAGGCAATTCAAATCAATGCTTCATAAGGTAGAACCATGTATGATGAGAATGATCATCCACAAAAATCACAAAGTGGCGGGATCCTCCCATAGTAGGAGTAGGAGTGGGCCCAAAATGTTAAAACGAATTAAATCAAATGGAGCATGAGAGACAGATTCACTAAGATCAAAAGGTAACATGTGATATTTTGCCAACTTACTTGGCAAGCAATCAAACTATTTATTATCAACAAAACCTAAATGACCACTAGAAATTAGATGACTTAATCTAGAAAATGAAGTATGATCCAAACGAGAATGTCAAGTTTCAAATGATATTGTGGTAGCATAGTTACTAAGAGCATTTGGAATCTTTAAGGAGATAAGCTCGAATAGCCGTCTCACTTTAGGCCTATCCCAATTATTTGTCCCATTCGTGGATCCTATACATGACAACCATTAGAGAAAAAGTGAATATCAAAGTCAAGTTCACATAGTTGACCCTCATATGTCTAGTTTAAGGAGAGTCTAAGAATCACAAAAGTGTTTGATGGTGACAATGTGGACATTGAAATGTTTCCTCTATGGTTAACTAGCATCTATGAGTTATCAGCTGTATGAATAATAGGTATTTGTGAAAGTAACGACTTTGACTTAAACAATTTGGTGTTAAAGTCATGTGATTGCAACAAGGGAAATCAAAAAACCATGAATTAGAAGTACCTGGAGTCACAAATAGAGCATAAGTGCTAAGGATAGAAAAATTAAAGGTACTGAATTCTCGAAGAATGGAGCAAAGATCCCCTAATGACAAAGTAACAAACGAGTTATTGGAAGAAACCTCAATAGTAACAACAACGGTAGATGAGTGTGCAAGTGGACCTATAAGTTGCTTGTCCCTATAGGTTGCCTAGGTTGTCGCCAATAGCAAGTAGACGCAAAGTGACCAACCAATGATAATACGAGCAATATTTACTATGGGATGAGGAAGAGGCGGGCATGGCAAGTATTGCATACGTAGGAGTGGATAAAATCAGACGTTGTGCCTATAAAGTAGCAATCTAAGCCTTTTTAATCAATTACTCTAAAACAATTGACTCAAGTCGAGGTAATGGATCGCTATGTAGAAATGAAACTTGTGAAAGCTAGTATGAGTACCTAGAGGGGGGTGAATAGGTGTAGAAACAATTTTGCAAGATATGTGCAGTGCAAATCAACAATAGATTATGAAAAGGAAATTCTCAAAACGAATTACAATCAAAGTAGAAGAGTGTAGAGAAGAGAATATGAACATAAAGATTATAGTGGTTCGGCTTAATCCAAGCCTACGTCCACTCTTCTGCACTGACAGCCCACTGGCTGGATTTCACTATGAACAAAAGAGTTGTTACAGCTAGGCTCTTCCTTGAATCCACAATGTAGAGACTCTACTACACTTCCTCAAGGTCTCTCAATGATATAAACTCTCTTTTGCGTACAAGATTTCACTCAGTAGTTTAATTGACTAAGAATAATGAGCTTCAGACTTTGGAATTATTCTATCACGCATACACTTGAACAACTGGAACATCTTCCTTATATAGTCCTTTATGCCATCATACCCGTTGGCACTTACCAAAGGAATTCTTCCAATCTACCCATTGGACAGAATCAATTAGGAAGATCTTTGAGCTATTTAAGGAACATGACGATAGCCCATCAATCATGCTCGCCCATACAATCAGGATCTTGGTTTCCATAAGTAGAACCTTCCAAGTATACTTCGTCAATCAACGAATTCACGATTCCCAAATCAATCTTGATCAGAACAAAGGATTCCGACATGCTATATCCAACCAGAAGATCTATTCCAGTCGATAAAGTCAAATCATTGACGAAACATCCAGTTCTGGATAAGTCTTCTTCGACAGTCTAGAAACCGTCAATGAGGATAGACTTTGAGTCTTGAGTCTAGCAGTCCGGAGGTCTTCAAACTTTGATGGAAGAGTCTGTAAGTCTTCAGACTAGACTAATGGAAACGTTTTGTTAGCTTCAAAATACTCAATAAGGTTTTCTCTAACAATCTCCCCATTTTTTATGGTGACAAAACTTTCCTGCAGATTTGGATAACTTTGACCTGCAAAACACTACTCAAGCAAATATGGATATCTCATAAAGATAAATGGCTTAGTAATAACACCATAATCTACATCCACAGAAAGTAGGTTAGTATTATGAACAAGGCCATGAGATATCAATAATACTTAAGATAAAGAGATGTTCAAACAGTCAAAAACAAATCCAATCCAAATCCAAACAGTCAAACACAAACATCAAGTCAAAAAACATTTAAATCCAAACAGTCAAAAAACTAGTCAAATCTGCACATCTCTCCCCTTTTTTGTCATCATTAAAAAGGTAGAGATGAAAAGAGAATGAAATTAAGATGGCTTGGGAACACGGACAAGCTAGAAATCTCCCATTGACTGAACAATGCCTTCCAGCCTTTTTAAGTCCTCCTTCAGTTGTGCTACTTCTTTACCCTTAGCATTTGTCTGAACTTGAAGAGCAAGGGCTTGGAGTTGATCATTCAAAGAAACTGAGGAAGCTTGTCCTGCATTCTGCATATTCTGAAGTTCGCATCCCAAAGCATAGATTTGACCTTTCATCTCCAAGTGAACATCAAGAATTCTGCGAAAGTCTGCTGAATTATCGCATGAATACTTGCCTCCGCACAATCAAACAAAGTGTATCAACATTGTCACGCAGATTGGGCGATGAAACATCATGTCCCTCCTCAGGAAATTGTGATGCATAGATGTCATTTGGATCTGTTGGAGAGCGACTTACTCCTTCACTGGTGGCAAGAATTGGGGATGTTCCTCTTTTCTCAAGATCTCCCCCTGTTTCCATGCCTTCAGGTGGAGAAGAGTGTTCTTCATGTTCTTTTTCTACTCTCTCCTCTTCTTCTTCTTCTTCAATTCTTTCCTCCTCTGCATCTCTCTCCTCTGCTTCTTTCTCAAAAACTTCACTTTCTCCAGTCCTCTGTTCTGTTTCAGCCGTATCTTTTTCCTATCTCTCCATTGATTCTGGTACAGAACGACTCAGGTTCTTCAAAGCCATTACAGAAATGGTAAGGTCATCCTCATCCTCTTCATCCTCAACGATGAGAGCTCTTCTTTTCTTGGATGGAGCAACCATGGGCTCCTTCCCTTTCCTTTTTGCAACCAAAGATATTTGATGAGTCTTGACAGGGGTTTTCTCCTTGAACTTCTCTAACTCATTATTGAGTTCCTTCAGACGCATTTTAGAGACCATTTTCAGTCCCACCACCATTTGATCGCACGCTCGACCACAAAGAATTTGGGGAGACTGAATATTCAAGTGTCTAAGTAACTTGGTCACAAGAGCTGGATAAAGAAGTTGTCACTTGTCCTTCACCACTGCCCTGTACATGTGGAACATAATAGTGTGTGGAAGAGAGAATTCTTTCCCAGCATTGATGGCATACATCAACTTTGCCTCCAAGTTTGAAACATCGGTCTTTGAAGTAGATTTTGGTATGAGGCAGTTAATCACAATCTTGTGAAGCAGAATGTTGGTTGCATTCATCCTCGAATAGGAAATCTTGTCTTCCGTTCTTCGATCCTTAACAAGTTCCAACGTTGCACGAGCAATAGACACACTGATAGGTTGATATTTCCCTCTTTCAACCTCAATCACATCAGCCAATGTATTCATGTCAACTACATGGTCCTGATCTCGAATACTAAAAGAGAATCTATTCGCATCCAAGAAACTAAGATTCAAATAGAAATAAGCAGTAAATTTAGCATAGGCTTTTGTAGATTCAGAACAAAACTGTTCGAGTTGAAGAAGACTAAATTTCTCCCGCAGATTGACATTCACAAAGTCAAGAAAATCAAAATCCACACTTCTAGGGTTTATCACCCCACACTTTAGCAACTTAGAGTACAGTTGCTTATGGTCATCCGATCTAAACAAGTCTGTCCTTTTGCTTTGGATTTTTGCCGCAACACCCATTCTCGGTTTAAACTGACTGTACAACCTATCATCGTCATTCCCATCTGGCTGACTCAGCCCTCCAACACGTGGATCAGTTGGGATATTTGCGAATGCCTCTTCCGCCGATCCAGCAGGGGCAATTCCCAAACATTCCATCGTACGTAGAAAATAGGTTTCATTTCAATACCATTTTTCTTTCAAAAATTCATCAATGTAGTTCAAATGAGTACCACCCCTCTTCAAAGTACGGTAAAGCTTATAAATAAAACCAGGCTTAAGAGTTCTTACGGGTTCTGTGTCTTCGACGATTTCTTCCTCTTCTTGATGTGCAACATTCTGAGGTCTAGATGGAGGAGATGGACACTGCTGAGAATGTTGTGGGCTCTGTTGTTGATTAGGAGATTCCTCTTCCTCGATGAGATCAAAGTGCGTAGGCCCCTCACGCATCTGCTGTGGTCCCTTGTTCGCGATCCTCGAAGACTTTCTTTGAGAAGACATTTTTCACGGTATTGGAGGGATTCCAAGCTTGTTTTCCCAAGAAAGATAACAACTTTTGGAAGATTAAACAAGAGAAGAAGACAAAAATGGAAGATATGTGCTCTCTTAGGGTTTGTGTGAGTAAAATGAAGAAGAACCGATAGTATATAAGACAGTTGAAGAGGTTTATACGGAACGTCGTAAAAATGAAATATAAAGATACCTTTTAAAAAAATAACTTCCTTTTCAAAAATTAGATAACTGTCATTTTAAAAATTTGACTTCTTTTTCGAAAAAAAAAAGGATTGCAATAATCACAGAAATTGAAAATAGTAACAATCAATTATGGATAAATTATCGTACCTTTTCGAGATTTGATCTAAGAGAAAATAAAATATCTTACAGTCAAAAATCTTGATCATCTAAGTCTGAGAGTCTTTAGACTTTCAGTCCTGGGTCTGAACTTTCCTCGGACTTTAAGATATTGAGTCTAGAACGAATAGCTTCAAATTGATTTTTATCCAAAGGCTTTGTAAATATATCTGCCAGTTGATTCTTTGAGTCAATAAACTGAATTGAAACTTCTCCATTTTGAACATGATCTCTAATGAAGTGATGTCGAATCTCTATATGTTTTGCTCTTGAGTGAAGAATCGGATTCTTGGTGAGATTGATTGTGCTAGTGTTGTCACATTTGATTTCAGTGCATGAATCTTCAATTCCAAAGTCTCTTAACTGTTGTTTTATCCACATAATTTATGAACAACAACTTCCAAGAGCTACATATTCAGCTTCTGCTGTAGAAAGAGCTACTGTACTTTACTTCCTTGAAAACCAAGACACTGTCCTGCTTCCAAGTAGTTGACAGGTGCCCGAGGTGCTCTTTCTATCAACTCTGCATCCGGCTAAGTCTGCGTTTGAGTATCCAAGAAGAGTAAAGTCTCATTCTTTAGGATAACAGAGACCCAAAGTTGAAGATGAGGCAATGTATTTGATAATACGTTTTGCAGCACTTAAATGAGATTCTCTCAGGTCTGATTAAAACCCGGTACAAATGCAAACACTAAACAAAATATCAGGTCTAGAAGCAGTAAGATAAAGAAGTGAACCAATGATGCTTCGTATAGCTTCTGGTCAACTTTCTTTCCTCCTTCATCTTTGTCCAACTTCAAGGAATTTGACATTGGTACACCAGTCTTTTTGCAATTCTCCAGTCTAAACTTTTTGACAAGATCTTTAGCATGCTTTTTTTTATGAATAAAGGTTCCTTCCTTCAATTGTTTTACTTGGAGCCCAAGAAAGAATGTTAGTTCACCCATTATGCTCATTTCAAATTTATCCTGCATAGACTTAGAGAATTTCTTGCACAGACTTTCATTAGAAGATCCAAAAATAATATCATCAACATAAATTTGAACAAGTAGAAAAATTTTGCTTTCTCTTTTGATAAACAATGTAGTATCTACATTACTTTTGACAAAGCCATTTTGGATTAAAAACTTACTTAATCTATCGTACCAAGCTCGAGGTGCTTGCTTTAGACCATATAGGGTTTTTTTCAGTCTGAAAACAGAGTTTGGTTTCCTGAGGTCTTCAAAACCGGGTGGTTATTCCACATAGACTTCCTCTTGGATAAATCCATTTAGGAAAGCACTTTTAACGTCCATTTGGAATAACCTAAAATTTTTATGACAAGCAAAAGCAAGTAATAATCTAATTGCTTCTAACCTTGCTACCAGTGCGTAAGTCTCATCATAGTCTATCCCTTCTTCTTGCGTATATCCCTTGGCCACAAGTCTTGCTTTGTTTCTTACAACCTTTCCTTTCTCGTTCATCTTGTTTCTGAACACCAATTTAGCTCTGATGATGGATTTACCTTTCGGTTTAAGAGTCAATTCCCAGACATCATTAATACTGAATTGCCTGAGTTCTTCTTGCATGGCTTCATTCCAGCTTTCATTAGTTAGAGCTTCTTCTATACTTTTGGGTTCTATTTCAAAAATAAGAGCCACAGCACTAGACTCTTCGCGCATTTTGGATCTTGTGCGAATTCCTTCATTAATATCGCCGATAATGAGATCTGTGGGATGACTGGACTTATGCTTCTAGTTGCTGGTTGATTTGTCGGATTGTTGATCTTTTTCTTCATTTGAATCTTCGACAATTATTTGTTGCTTGTCTTCTGAAGTCCGAGCTACTTCGAGGATTTAGACTTTGTAGAGTCTAGAGCGGGTTCATATTCTTCAAGTTGAGTCTGAATCGATTCATTTTGCATAGAGTCTTGAAATTTGACATTCATTGATTCCTCCACAGATTGGGTCTTTTTGTTGTATATTCTGTAAATTTTGCTTGTGGTCGAATATCCAAGGAAGATCCATTCATCTAATTTTTCTTCAAACTTTCCAACTCGATCATTTGCATTTTTCAAAATAAAACATTTACATCTAAACACGTGAAAATATGAAACAATGGGCTTCTTACCTTTAAATAACTCGTAGGGAGTTTTTTTTCCACAATAGGCCTTAGAAAAACTCTATTAATGATATAACATGCTGTAGAAACTGCTTCGGCCCAAAAATGTGAAGAGATGTTTCTTTCAATTAAAAGAGTTCTAGCCATCTCTTGAAGCAATCTATTTTTTCTTTCCACGACTCCATTTTGCTCTGGAGTGTATGGAGAAGAGAACATATGTTGAAAACCAGATTCATCACAAAATCTTGTAAAGTCTTGATTTTCAAATTCGCCTCCATGGTCAGTTCGTATACTTGAAATAATATACCCTTTTTTTTCATTTTGAACCTTTTTAGCAAACTTTTTGAAGTAAGAAAAGGTTTCAAACTTACTTACCAGGAAATATACCCAAGTGAATCGTGAGTAGTCATCCACAATTACTAGGCAATATTTCTTACCTCCAATGCTTTGAGTTCTGGTTGATCCAAAGAGATCCATATGTAGAAGCTGCAGTACACGATTAGTGGCAACTTGATTTATTGGTTTGAATGAGTTTCTTACCCGTTTTCCCAACACACATGGTGTACATAGATCAGTCTTTTGAAATGACAGATTGGGTAGACCACGAACAAGCTTTTTTGCTGAAATTTTGGCTATTTGCTTCATGTTGATGTGCCCAAATTTTCTGTGCCATAAGTTTGCTTTTTCTTAAATTGAGATTAGACATTAGGCTTCATCTAGTTTGACATCCAAGAGGTAGATATTTCCATGTCTTTGACCCGTGAAAAACTTAGAGGAATCTTTATTGGTTCCTGAACATATTCCCTCTTGAAAGTTGATTTTGAAGCCGGTGTCGCACAGCTGACTGATACTAAGCAAATTGTAGTTGAGTCCTTCCACTAAAGAAACACTACTAATCGTGAGACTTCCAATCTTTACAGTTCCGAATCCCACAATTCTTCATTTGTTGTTTCCTCCAAATGAAACTTTTCCACCATTAACTTGAACAAGTTTTATGAAGCAATTTGAATTTCCTGTCATATGCCTTGAGCATCCACTATCCAGGTACCATTTAATCTTTCTCTTAATAGTGACCTGTATTTAGAAAAGAGACTCAAGCTTTCTTTGGTACCCATATTTTCTTGGGTCTAGTATGATATACTGTCTTTGCCCATACTTTCTTAACAAGTTTCCAAACCAGAGAACATTCTTTTTCAAAATGATCTGAACTATTGCACTTAGAACATTTAAGAGCACTGCGACCTACTGGTTTTACAAACACTTTTTGGAAATGATTTTTGTAAGCATTTCTCGTAAGTCTTTGCTTAATTCTTTCTTTTACTTTAGGAAAATCAATTAGAGGAATGGTTTCAGTAGTCATTCATAAACCTGATTTATTGAAGTAAGGTCTTTGTGCTGAAAGAATTTTCTCAAGTTTCTCATATCCTATAGAAAATCTTTTAGAAATATTTGAGATGTCATTTTTCAAGAATGTATTTTCTTTTGAAAGATTGTCTTCATTTTCTTTCAAAGTAGAAACACTTTTGTTTAAACTTTTGACATTTTTCTTTCAGAACAATTTCCTGTTGTTTTAGTGCAGAGTTTTCTCTTTTGAGTTCGGAAATCCTTTTAAGAGAAGTCTTGAGACTAAGACACAGTTTATTAATGTATCTAGAGACTTTAGTAGGGATTTTCAAGTTACTTACCTCGATTTCACTATCTAAATCTGAGTTTGTTTCGGAGTCTGAGTTTGATTGTGCCTTGAGACAAATGTTGGCATAATCATCATCACTTTCTTCACATTCTGTATCACTCCAAGTTTATGCTTTGAGTGCATTTCGATACTTCTCAGTTTTTCCTTTCTTCTTCCTCAGAAATGGACAGTTGGGTTTAATGTGTCCTTTTTTCTTACATTCAAAACAGACTATATCTCTATTGGATTCATCATCCTCAACAGACTTACTCTGTTGTTTTTGAAAACTCTATTTCTTTGGATTGAATCTTTTTCCCTTCCTGTTTAACTTTCTGAATCTTCTTATCATGAGAGCAAGCTCTTCATCATCCATATCGTCTTCAGAATCTATGACATCAGAATCATCATTAGATTTTAATGCAATGGATTTCTTACCTTTAGGATCTTCATCTTCGTTGATTCGCTCTACTTCATAAGACTGAAGAGTCCTAACCAATTCATCAACAGAGAGTGGCATGATTCTTTGTGTCTCCCTTATTGACGTCTTTATGTGATTCCAATCTTTGGAGAATCCACGCAGTAGCTTGATTACTTTTGACCTTGATTTTCAAGACCATTCACTATCTCTGTAAAACAACTAAACATGTCAGTGATAGATTCTCCTGTTTTCATTTTGAATGCTTCGTATTGTCTGAGCAAAATGTTGATTCTGGTTCTTTCACTCGGTCAGTTCCTTCATAGGTGATGTGTAATATATCCCAGACTTCTTTAGCTGTTACACAAGAAGATATTTTGTTATATTCAGTATGTGATAATGCACAATATAAAGAATAAATCACTTTTGCATCAAGAGTTTGTCTCTTGGTTATCTCTTCTTGAGTCATTTCTCTAGACTCAACAACTTCTTTTCCTCTTTCTAAGACAGGTGCAGTTTTAGGAATGATTCATTTGTCTACCACGTCCCATTCCAGAGGATCCTTTGATCTTAGGAATGCCTTCATCTTGTTTTTCCATATGTTGTAATCATTTCCATCAAAGTAAGGCGGTCTGGTATTGCTTTGCCCTTCAACCAGTCCTAAAGCCAACATACTAGCCATGAATCTTTAACTTTGAAGTAAAACACTTCAATTCAAGTGAGTACATAAGCTCTTATACCAATTGTGAAAGCTAGTATGAGCACCTAGAGGGGGGTGAATAGGTGCAGAAACAATTTTGCGAGATATGTGCAGTGCAAATCAACAATAGATTATGAAAAGGAAATTCTCAAAACGAATTATGATCAAAGTAGAAGAGTGTAGAGAAGAGAATATGAACACAGAGATTATAGTGGTTCGGCTTAATCCAAGCCTACGTCCACTCTTCCGCACTGACAGTTCACTGGCTGGATTTCACTATGAACAAAAGAGTTGTTATAGTTAGGCTCTTCCTTGAATCCACAGTGTAGAGACTCTACTACATGTCTTCAAGGTCTCTCAATGATATAAACTCTCTTTTGCGTACAAGATTTCGCTCAGTAATTTAATTGACTAAGAACAAGGAGCTTCAAACTTTGGAATTCTTCTATCAAGCATATACTTGAACAACTGGAACGTCTTCCTTATATACTCCTTTATGCCATCATACCAAAGGAATTTCTTCTAATCTACCCGTTGGACGGAATCAATTAGGAAGATCTTCGAGCTATTTAAGGAACATGACGATAGCCCATCAATCCTGCTCGACCATACAATCAGGATCTTGGTTTCCATAAGTAAAACCTTCCAAGTATATTTCGTCAATCAACGAATCCATGATTCCCAAATCAATCTTGATCAGAACAAAGGATTCCGACATGCTATATCCAACCAGAAGATCTACTCCAGTCGATAAAGTCAAATCATTGACAAAACATCCAGTTCTGGATAAGTCTTCTTCGACGGTCTAGAAACTGTCAATGAGGATAGACTTTGAGTCTTGAGTCTGGCACTCCAGAGGTCTTCAGACTTTAATGGAAGAGTCTGCAAGTCTTCAAATTAGACTGATAGAAACATTTTGTCAGCTTCAAAACACTCAAAGACGTTTTCTCCAACAAAACTCGTAATAGGTTCAAAGTCATCATTAAGCGCCATTAAATATTGCACAACACACATATCATGATTTTCAACGAACTTGTGAGCATTACCATCAGCTTCCCATTGCGACTCAAATTAAGCCAATTGTTCCCGAACAGCATGCATAGAGGACAAAAAATCATTAATAGACCGACATGTCTCTTGATGCATGCAATGAAAATTTTCTAACAACTAATACTAATGAGCGATATCCAAGGTGGAGTAATGGCCAGCAAGCAAATCCCATGCTTCTTTTGTTCTATTGAGACGACCAAACTAAAGCCTAATAGGAGTCGAAGTATTCGAAACCATGTTAAAATCCAATAGTTCTTGCTGTCCCACTCCTCCATAAGCTTAATAAATTTTTCTCAAGTTTCTTCAGCAATCCTTGTAGGCATGCAAATATCACCGATGGCATAACACCAAAGTTTGCGTACTCTCAAAAAGCTTGACGTTTCTTGAGCCCATAAGATATAATTTAATCCATTCAAGATAGTTTGAATGGGTATTGGCATGTCCATTTTATCCATTGTAATAAGCACCAAGAAATAGTACTAGGATTGCAAATACGGAGCAAAGAATGCCAAAAATGAATCAACACGTCAAAATACCTCGAGAAGCAATTGGTCAACTCTAGTCAATGGTCAACGATTGTGGTCAAAGGTTAACGGTTGGTCAATGATCAACCCTCAACTCTGATATGGTAGGTAGGTAACGTGGTAATAGACGTCGAGGTGACGTGGTGGCGGATGATGCAATGGTGAATGATAATGTTTTATCTCTCTTATTAAATTTTGCAATCCTCACCTATTGCAGGTCGTTTACATTTATAGTCAAAGTCGAATATGTGGCTTTGGAATGTTACAATGAGCATCTTTATTTTTTAAGCTTTAGATCATATGATAATTATTGATTTATTGATGGAGGTTATCTTCGTTATGCATTTGCAATTTCTTTAATAGAGAATCATGAGAGATCCTTAAGTCTATTTGTGTATTTTTAGGTTTATTTATATTAATATACTGTCCATATCAAATAATGAACACGATAGTTTCTTATTGTGATTCACCAAAGAATGAATAAGATATCGCAAATTCCCTAGATGGATTACCAAAAGAAGCTTGAATTTGGAAAGTGATCTTTGGGATATATTCAGAGTCATTGTTTTGCAACTGCTTTAATGCAATTGATTTGTTAACGCTTTTGTAACTTTGTTTTGATTTATTTCTTTATTTGCTTATAAAGAGTAATTCCAAATCCCAATAAAAACATACCGTGAATAAGAAATTCTATCATTTTCATTCGTTTTATCAGCTGCGTTTATTGTTGTCCATATTCCCTCTATACATTCGATGCGGAGTATAGAGCAAGATCTGTCGTCACTACCCTGAGAGCGGGATTATCTGGATATTTTTGTTCTTATTTTTCATCTTCTCCAAACTCTCCATCTGATGATGATGACCTCTTTATACGGCAGCCTCGTCCCTTTTCTCCTCCTTACAGCACTGACGATAGCAGATGTGAGCGAGAGTCGGAGGAGCTTTCAAGAAATTGTGTCCAAGTCGGGTGGTGATTATGGTAATGGAACGGGCACACGATGGGCTGTTCTAGTCGCCGGATCCAGCGGTTATCAAAACTTCAGGCACCAGGTGATCCACCACTCTCAGAGCGTCAGCTACAGTATATCACCATATTCTCTTTGTATTATGTTTATAAAATATATAATGAAATGGATTGACTTGCGTGATGTGTGTCTATGCAGGCTGACGTGTGCCATGCCTACCAAATCCTTAAGGCAAATGGATTGAAAGATGAGAACATTATCGTGTTCATCTATGACGACATCGCCAATCACCAGAATAATCCCACCAAGGGTACCATTGTCAACAAACCCAACGGCCCCAATGTCTACAAAGGAGTTCTTAAGGTCTTAGTTCAACACTCTTTAGCTAGCTACTTTTTACATCCACCGTGTAGGAGGATCCATATCAGGTGATTGAAGTTCGACCGTAATTAACCAATAAGGCAATATTGCAGGACTACACCGGTGATGAGGTCACAGCAGCCAATTTGTATGCAGTCCTTCTCGGGAACAAGACGGCTCTCGACGGGGGCAGTGGCAAGGTTTTGAACAGTGGACCAAATGACCACGTCTTCTTCTATTACTCCGACCATGGGACCACAGGAGTTATGACCATGCCCGCGGGGGACTATATATACGCAGACGACTTTGTGAATGTGCTGAGGCAAATGTACAAGGCGAAGAAGTACAAGAACATGGTGCTATATATAGAGGCATGTGAGGCAGGGAGCATACTGCAAGGGTTGCTCCCCAGGGACTTAGGGATCTATGCGACCACGGCATCCAACGCCGAGGAGAACAGCTGGGCCTACTACTGCCCTACTGGCCCACCGGGGCGCGTGCCTATTGGCGGTGATCCCGCCAAGTATGGCACTTGCTTGGGGGATCTCTACAGCATCGCTTGGATGGAGGACAGGTACTGTTACGTCACTTCCCTACTTTGAAATTACACATGCAATCAATAAATGCAAAGTTTCAAAAAAAAAAAAAAAAAAAAAAAAAAAAAAAAGCTAGCTAGATGAGCAAATATCAAGATAAGTATTTGTGTCTGTCTCTATATGCGGGGCGTGATCCCTTTGTCAAATGCACATGTACTCATTCTCTGTTCTCTCTGTTTCTGTCTCCATTAATCTTAATTCGGGTGTGTGAGAACAGTGAAGCCAACGATTTGGGGAAGGAAACATTGCAGGAGCAATACTTAAAGGTGAAGGAAAGGACCAATCTGTCCCATGTGATGCAATATGGCGACACTATTCTCAGCAAGGCCTTCCTCTCTACTTACATGGGCCGACTCTCCAATAATGTATCTTCCATTCCCTTGGGGGAGCTCTCCACTTCGAATTCCCAGGCAGTTCCCCAACGGGATGCTGATTTGGTCTTTTTCCAACACCAGGTCCGTCTTTATAACCATTGATTATGTTGCATATTAATCTATCTATTCTGACTAGTAATTAAGCAAAAAAATGTGATTCTTTTGAACTAATGTTTCTTGCTATGTCTGTCTCGCTTCTTCATATTGGGACACCTTGTCGATTGACTACTTGAGGGTGGTTGTAGGTGCAAAAAGCTCCGAAAGATACTGCTGAGAGTGTGGAAGCACAGAAGAGACTGGACGAACAAATTGCTCACCGATCGCATGTTGACCGCAGCATCAGCCAAATTGTCAACCACCTGTTCGGTGATTTCAATGTTACAAGCATATTAACCGCCGTTCGACCTAAAGACCAACCTGTCGTCGATGACTGGGACTGTCTCAAGACATTTGTGAGTCTCAATGATCTCCTCATCAATTACTTCTCCGATCCCTACATGATACATGTGTAATCACAGCTAATTTATCCCGTGAACAGTTTCCAATGTCAAATTTGTTCCTTCTGATGTATAGGTGAGGACTTACCAGCAATACTGTGGACGCCTGAGGGAGTATGGAATGCAATACACCAGAGCCATGGCAAACATGTGCAACGCTGGAGTAGACAAGGATAGTATGGAAGCAGCTTCTATTCAAGCTTGTTACGGGAAAGTAGAGTGAAAATGATGATCAGTGTCCCGACAATGCTTTTATAAACAGTTTCTGAATTTCATATGGGGTATATGTGCTGCTTCAAGGAAATTGGAATAAATTTAAATTGGTGAGCTCTCTACGTGTCTTGTGAATTAGGCGGCTCATCAAAATGCTCAAATTCCGTTCGAAAGTATGTCGGAATTTTTTCAAATGGTTAATTACAATACATGTAATTGGATATGCACCATCACGTTTCAACTCCATTAACCTAAAGGAGATGGCTGGATGACGACCACTTCAAGAGAATGTTCTAATGAATGGAAGGATTGACGCCAAACAAGAGAAGCACCTGAGCCAGAGTAGAGTGACAACTACTTTCTTTATGAACCTAATTCACGAGTTGGAGATAAAACGATTGATAAAAAACAGGCAGCATGCTGCATTTGGTTCAACTTTGAAACCGACTTTCAGCTTTCAACTTACTTTCAAAATACTAAAAGCCTAAAGTTAGTCCGAATGCTAAAATTATTTTTTCCCTTCCAAAACTGCTTTCACTAATTCTTCATATTTCCAATTTTGCCCCTGATTTTTTTTTTTTAATTGCAAAAGGATGCAGCCCTTCGCCGGACCGAGAAGGGGCTACAGCTGCCAACGAGCCAGATCTAGTGTCGGTGGCCGTCGGCTGAGGTTGCCCGAGGTCGCGTGACCCAATCGAGGGCCACCGGAGGTTGCCTGACCTCGGGCGACCCTTAGTGAGGGTCGCTCGACCTAGGGGCCACAAGACCCAGGCGAGGACCGCAAGACCCAGACGGTAGTTGCCTGAGTTGTGCGGCCCCTGGGTCGAGTGACCATTCATCGAGGTCGCCCGACCGACGGTCCTTGGCTGGGTCGCGTGACCCTCGCCGGAGGTCACCAACCTTGAGCGACCTCAGCCGATAGCCGCCAATGCCAAATCTAGCTCGTCGGCGGCCATAGCCCTTCGCTAGTCTAACAAAGGGTTTAGTTCAATTTTCAAAGGGTATTAATATATATATATATATATATATATATATATATATATATATATATATATATTATACCCATCAAAACCCATTATAAAAGTTTTTTTTACCAAACGCACATTCAACTCAAAATTCATTTGCAAAAAAGTTTTACCAAACACAATTGCATTTTCCCAAGTAGTTTTGGACTTTCAACATTTGTATTGGACTCAAAACCCCTTACAAATGTTGAACCAAACGTAGCTGTAGACAAGCGTGTACTTAATCTGAGGCACCGCACCTCAATTCCATCAAACTGAGCTCATAAATACTTTACATTCATTTTAAAAGTAGGTTAGAGAGCATTGTCAACTAATGCTCAAATGCATTTTGTACTACTCAAAGGGATCATTTAATTTAATTTAATTTAATTTGGTCATTTGAGTGGATTGAGAATAAGATCTCGGCTTTTCTACGTGGAAAGGTGATGGCTCAACCGCTGAAGGTAAAATGCAATTATGCATGTGGCTATGAGACTGACATGGTGGATTCTTGCAGAAGCAGGATCCATTTTTGGTTTGCTTGGTTGGTTGCGGTTAGGCTGAAAGGCGAGTGGTTTTTGGACTCTGCCCGTCTCAGCCAACTCCTCATTCATTTGAAGGGAAAGATTTCGAAGCTTAGAAATGACGTCGCGCCTCTTATCCTTCTTCTTCTTTTTTTTGTGGCAAGATGATCAGAGGGCTTTTGGTATGGAGAGGGATTTGTCGCTGGATTTGTGTTGAAGTTGATTGGGGACGTGGCTAGCTTGCTTCAATGGGCGAAAGCTCTCCTTTGTCCATGGCTCGAAATCTGTCGCGATTGTTACTCTAATTATCGTGCGTTCGAAGCTATTTAATGTTTCCAGTCGAAACAGTGGTGCAGTACCGCTCATAAAGTAATTGAGCAATCTTTAGCACTTTGTCTAGAAATTATTATCGGACGATATCATTACCGGCCCGTAATTTTGCATCCGTTCCAGCGTATGTACTTGGACCACAATAAAACGATAACTTTGACGTAAACATCAAACTAATTCACATGATTTGATGGGGAAGTTGTTGGGAGTGCGTAACAAAACTCCGATACCTTCCGCTTAGGGAGATCGCCAAGAGGGAGTCCAAATCCAAACTCCGTAAATATATCCAATTGAATTCACATTTACTCAAGAGCTTACGTTAACGAGTTATAAGCCAATTATGATATATTAATTGCTTTACACCACATCAATTCTCTGATGTGGGACTTCCGTGCATCATAACAATCTTCCCCTCACGCGTGAGATTAGTGTTAAGTCCGCTCTCTTTTAATTCAAGTATCTTTCTGACCTAATATCATCCTTACGGGTCCACGTCATTACACCAGAGAGCCTAGTAGTCCGGAAACCACAATCATTGACTTTGATACTGCTTTGATACGAGAACAATAATAGCCCAAACAATGTCGGATTAATGCAACATGATAGAATAATCTCTCATCTTGTGTAAATTTAATAGAAACCAATATAGTAGAGCAAAATAAATATTAAGCACGCAAACATAGGACGATTTTTTGATATGTTAGGATTTGAGCTCCTTCTTGACAATCTCCCTAGGCAAAATGTATCGAGCTTTTGCTACACATTCTCAACAAATGGTATCAAATCTCGAGTTTACTAATAAGTCTAGACCCAAGAGTTATAGATTGTTGTGACTCCTAAACAAGGCCCAATACGTAAGGAGGAGATCATTGGGATTTATTTCATTTATGTTGTAGAAGGAGTAGGTGGTTAATTTATAAGTGTGAAGGAAAGTTCATTTCTTGAGCTAGTTTTTGGAGCGGGAGAAGTTCAAGATCATCCAATAAATATATCTATATGTTTATTTTTTTCCCAAAAGAAGGCCATCACTGTTTCCACATTCGCTAAAATTTGCTTCTTCTAACGCTTGCACAGATACTTCATAACCGTAGAATTTTTCGTTTGTCTTATTATTATTATTATTATTATTATTATTTTTTCACAGCTACAGAATTATCCAGAACAATTAGATAACGTATTTTCAACGGGGAAGAGAGAGAAAAAGAGAGGCAGAAAAGATGACATGGCAACCAACCCGATCGAGCTTTGCAATTGATTGGTTACGTGGCGGGACGGCATTGGAGATCGTGACCTGTCTGAGAGAGAAGCGAATATGCCGAAGAGAGATAGACTGCAAAAACTTTTAAACATTTTGGTGAAAAAACGCAGCCAAGACCAAAACGAAAAAAATATATATATAAATAAAAAGAAAAAAAAGGGGAAGAAGGAGGAAGAGAAATCAGAAACCGAAGAAGAAGAAGAAGAAGAAGAAGAAGAAGGGAGGACGAGGAGCGAGGGAGTTTGTAGTTTCTTCGGTGGCAGAGGGAGCGCCCGCAACCGCACCCGCACCCATCCGTTTGCTGAGTTGACTCGGATTCCGATCGATCCTGCACCTCCCGTCGACTTCATTTGCAGTCCGAAATCAATCAGTGGCGTCTCGGGCCCCGGGCCACGATACACAGCCGGGCGCGCCATTCTCTCCCGCCGCCGGTAGCCAGCCAGCCCACCAGGTGACTTCCCGGAATCCCTTCCTTTTTTCCCGTATCTCGACTCCAGAATGCACCGCTTCCCTCGATCTGCAAGTCTATCCCGAGATGCCGAGTCGCCGCTGCCTTAGATCTTCCCTCGGGAGTTCGTCGCCGTGGCCTCGACTGTTCGGTGGTGTCGGATTTTGAACAGATCTTAGGGTTTCGCGTCCCTGTTTTGCTTTCAGTGCCCCCGACTGCGCCACTCGTGTCTGCTCAACTCCGAGCGGGCTTTTTTTTTTTTGTGTCACGCGGCTGTTTTGGTCGAGACGAGCCCGAAGAATGTGACCGCTGGATTTCGATGATTTGGTCGTGGTCGCGGATTTGCGGTAGAAACCTCTCGCTATTTGGTCATGTAGCTGTGTTGCGGTTATGCTGGGCATTGTGCGAGTTTGCTTTTCCTATGTCGATTGTTAGTTTCCTTTTGTATGTGATACGTGCTGGATACTAGAGTGCCATGGACATTGCTGTTAATGACTTATTGATGTCAGATTCTTCAGGCATTCGTTCTTGGCTGGGGAAAACCGTGTCTAAAGTAGTCTTGCCTCTGTTTAGATTTCTTGGTAAAGGACTAGGGAAGAAGTTGCTTAACTAGAAGGAGAGCGGAGCTGTACTCTTTCTTTAAACTTGAAAACTCATCCTAGATTTGGGCTTGCAGATTCTGCTCCTGGTGGCTGAAGCACGAGTACCAAAATTCAGCGACCAGGTTTAGGGGGTGACTCCCCCCAAGTTGGTGAGTACAACCCTTTTCCTGTTGCACGGAGAGTCAACTCCTCCCAAATGATTCCCATGGATGATGACATGGAGAGTGGAGCTTTGAGGTCCTACCAGGACAAGCCCAGGACGTTTCCAAGCATGCGCAGTAAGCCTCACACCCCACGGGTAAGGATATGCTGTCTTCTTTTCTGCAATTTTTTCATCAAAGTGTTAACTTTCTTTGGTTTTACTGTCGCGGTGATCATTTAGCCCTGTGTATGCTGTTAGTTTGTCACATCTTTTCCATTTTCTTCCCTACTTGTATCCTCCACCTGCCATTGACTTGATAACGATTCCATTGGAACAGCATTTTGATGCATTTTATAGGTTGCCTTTACAATATTGGGTTTACTTAACCATACCACTTTACCCGATTTCTTGTTTCAGCATTGATTCGTGCTCATCATAGTTTACAAATTGTGTAAAGCTTTCAAGGATATGTGTGGCTTTTCTTGTTGACACCCTCTTTTAGTGGTTGACTCTCTTGCTTGATGAATGATAAACAGTATGTTGACTGTTGAGCATCTTTATTTGCTTTTTATGACTTAAGTTCAATCTCAGGGATATATTGACCCCATTCTATTCTTCAGATTATCCGCTTGTTGATGGGAATCAATGTTCGGGTTCTTCTTATATTGCTGCTTTTGGTATTCGGAGGGGTCTTTTACATTGGTGCAAAAACTTCTCCAGTCATAGTGTTCGTCTTCTCTGTTTGCATTATCAGTTTCCTTTTGTCAACACATCTCACGAAGTGGGTACTTTCAAAGGATGAGGGCCCTCCTGAGATGGTTCAGGTACATTGTTTTTGGCAATTACCTCATCTATATGTTTTGCTTCTTATTTCCTCTTATTTATGTTCTTTCTTCTGGGCTTAAGTTTTTTTTTTTTCGTCTGACCATTTTGAACTTATGATATCACTTGTTTAGATATCAGATGCTATTCGTGATGGCGCTGAAGGTTTTCTTAGGACCCAGTATGGGACTATCTCCAAGATGGCAGTATTACTAGCTTTAGTCATCCTCAGCATTTATCTGTTTCGCACTCCCTCACCACAACAAGAATCTTCTGGTCTGGGGAGGTGATTTCCACTGTTACTGGTTGAGTGTAGTCTTTTCCTCTTCTTTTTTATCCATCAATTGACAAGCATATTCATTGGGCTCGTTGGTACAGGTCAGCATCTGCTTTTATCACTGTTGCTGCATTTCTTCTGGGGGCTTTGTGTTCAGGTATTGCGGGCTACGTTGGTATGTGGGTGTCTGTTCGTGCAAACGTTCGAGTCTCTAGTGCTGCCAGACGATCGGCAAGAGAGGCATTGCAGGTTTTTCATCTTCTTCTGTGCTGATTATTTGTTGGTAAAATATTGGATTATGTCACTATCAATGAGAATTATGTACAGATAGCTGTTCGTGCGGGCGGCTTCTCTGCATTGGTGGTGGTCGGCATGGCTGTTATTGGAATAGCTATCCTATATGCTACATTTTATGTTTGGCTGGATGTGGACTCTCCAGGTTCCATGAAGGTTACTGAATGTATGTCTCAATTACTCCTTGAGTTTTTCATAGATATAGTGCCTTAAAGTAAAAAAGCTTATGCTCTGGGATAAGTTTTAGTCGATCATCTATGGTCAGCTCCTTATTGTTTTGTAAATCAAGGACTATATTATGCATGGAGCATTCTTGTTGTTGTTCAGTGCAGAGTGAGATTCATTCCTAAGATCCATTTATCATTACATTAGGCCACAAATGCTAATAGGGTATTCTAGCATGTGCAATACATGGCATCAATTTTTGTTTGCTTTCCCGAGAGAGAGAGAGAGGAAAAGAGGAGGGGGGGGTGTGCGATGTTTGAACGGTGCCTTTGGAGGGGCAATGACGTTATAAAGTCTACGACATGACTTCTATGTTTGTTATTTGCAGTGCCCCTTCTATTGGTCGGATATGGTTTTGGAGCATCATTTGTGGCTCTGTTTGCTCAGCTGGGTGGTGGAATATATACAAAAGCAGCTGATGTCGGTGCTGACCTCGTGGGCAAAGTAGAGCAGGGAATACCGGAAGATGATCCACGGAATCCTGCTGTGATTGCTGATTTGGTAATTGGTTGTTCACTCGTGCTTTCTAAGACCAAAGATTATTTGCTTTATGGTGCAGACATGTATTACTGTTGTTTTTGCAAGTTTCTTTAGTAGCATTGTAAATTTTTGTTTCTAGAGGTCAGGACCATTTATATGGTTGGTGAGACAGTTACATGATGTTATTTTACTTGCACTCCCAATTTCTATTTTCTTTACACATCTCATGGAGAATAGCATCGCACATTTGGCTTCTTCTTTGGATGATAGGAGGTTGGTCTGTCTTTCTCAGTCATCAGGTCTCCTGGGTTCCAATATGATGCACTGTTTGTGTTGATTTGTTGACTGAGTTTTAAAAATGAAGATTGGGGATGGTTGTTTGGGGAGATGCAGTTTTCTTCAGTTGTGGCATTTGGTAATATTGGGGAAAGAGTTCATTGCTTTAAGCTCAGGATTTAAAAAATATCCATCGTATATAAATAGACAATCCACAAAGACACAAGGTGCATGATAAGTAATTCACCAGAAATGAATGATTTTCACAACCTTTGTGGTGAATGAATGTTTTAATGTAATGAACCTGATTTGGCATCCTTAGTTGAGCAGCTATTTTAAAAAAGGATTTGAATTGTTGGTTGCTCATAATGCGATTGTTGTTGGAGTCGTGTTACTTCGTGCTGTTGATTTGGCATCCTTGTGTTACTTTAGATATGTAAATACATTAGTCCATTTGTAGCATCAAGAAGCAAGCCTTTTTCCTCCACAGTCCTAGACCCTGTGGCTCAGATAGGTGCCTTCTGTCCATGTTGCCCTTTCTTTTGTATGTTTTTTCTCTTCCATTGGTGTGTGCTGAGATAAGAATCCTAAAGCTGGCTTCTAAGCATCCGTTCAGCTAAATTTGTCTGTTTGCCAAATTCTTTAGCAATTTTGGCTCTATGGGTAGGAACTTTTCCTGCAAAGCAAATTATCTTCTGAGCAGCAGACTTAAGTTTGTTCATTGTAGGTAGGAGATAATGTGGGTGATTGCGCAGCTCGAGGGGCTGATCTTTTTGAAAGTATTGCAGCTGAAATCATTAGTGCTATGATACTTGGAGGAACAATGGCCCAACGTTGTAAAATTGAAGGCAAGTCTTCCTGCCCCAACAGAGAAATAATCAGGTCTTTTAGTACAAAAGTAAGATAGATGAAGAAATGACACATTTCTTGGTATATATTCTTTCTGCCGTATACTTATGTTGAATTTAAAGTTACACATGTTTGAATCGAGCAGTTCTTTCGGCATGATATAGCCCATTGTAGTATGAATTTAAAGGGGTGCAACCCAACTACTGTTGCAATATATAGGAGAGAGAGGCCTGTCAAGTAAAACATAATTTTCATTTTCTTTTTTGAACTGTATGTCACAGTGGTTTTTATTTATTTATTCTCCAAACTAAAGCTTGGTGTGTCTTGATAGTTTTAGTTTGGAAGTTGTGTTGCAGCAAAGTTCACTTAGCCAATGCTTAAGTCCGAATGAGTGAAGTCGAATTGGAAGTTTTGATCATCTGATCACACTCACAGTTAGTTCAATGATTGAACTACTGTGAGTGGTGAAAATTTAGGACATGGGAGTGTTATTTGTTACTTTAGAGCTGGAAAGACTGGTTAATGTACAGCATCTATTTTGATTGGGGACAAATGCTTCTGTGGCTTCAGTATTGACTCTAATTAAAATTTCTTCTTCAGCATTTGTGACTGAAAGCAGAAACGTGAGACATTTAAAAGTCAATCAACCAATGGAGTATTTTTTAATGGAAGAGCTAACAATTGGGGAAAGGTGCTTTCTTTATGGGTACATAATGCCTTACGGCTTGGCTTAAAGTTGATAATGCCAAACTCTGTAAGAAAACAGCATACAAGTACAATTCTTGAACCCTACATTCTACCAAACATAATAGAGGACCTCTATCAAACAATAAGTTGGAAAGTTCTTCCCAAAAATCTCATCCAGAGCTCACCGAACAACCTACAGAGGTGGTTGTGGTTTCTCTGAGTGAACATGGAAAATAACAAAGTCGTAATGATCCACTCTCGTTCATAAAATGGTCTCTCAAGTTGCATTTTTAATAGCCAAAACAAATGGTTGTAATTTTGTAAGAGTTTCATCTTTGAAAATCAACTCGATGGAAGTTGTCACACAATTCGCCATGCTGAAGATGTTAAGAAATCACAGATTGAAGTGACAACCACTGCACTTCTTTGCTTATTTACGAAGACTAATTTGGTGGTTTGCTTTCATGCAGATCCATCCGGCTTCATCTTGTTTCCTCTTGTTGTCCATTCCTTTGACCTGGTAGTGTCGTCAGTTGGAATACTTTCAATCAGAGGAACACGTGAATCTGGTCTGAAGGCGTCCATTGAGGATCCAATGGCAATTCTTCAGAAAGGATACTCTGTTTCTATAGTTTTAGCCGTTCTTGCTTTTGCCGGGGTATTGTTTCTCTGACTGTTCTCAAATTTTTTTCCTTTGCTTTCAGTATTCATTGAAGGATAAAGATGCAGAAAACGTTTTCTTGTAATTATTTCTGTTGTTTGTCAAATTTAAAATTCACCAACTTGCCCTTGCCTCTATTTTTGGTATAAGTCATGTGAATAGGTTCTGACACTTGATTTTACTGGATTGAAATCTACACAGTCTACACGGTGGATGCTTTATACTGAACAAGCCCCTTCTGCATGGCTGAACTTTGCTTTGTGCGGACTGGTTGGTATTATGACAGCCTATGTTTTTGTATGGATCACAAAGTATTACACGGACTACAAGCATGAGCCCGTGCGCACGCTAGCTCTTTCTAGCACCACAGGTCATGGGACTAACATAATTGCTGGAGTAAGCTTGGGTTTGGAATCAACAGCTCTTCCAGTCCTTGTTATAAGTGTATCGATAGTTTCAGCTTTCTGGCTGGGCCAAAGTTCTGGTTTGCTGGATGAGAATGCCAATCCAACTGGAGGTCTCTTTGGAACAGCCGTAGCGACAATGGGCATGCTCAGCACTGCTGGCTATATTCTCACTATGGATATGTTTGGTCCAATAGCTGATAATGCTGGTGGAATTGTGGAGATGAGTCAGCAGGTAATGACTGTATTTCTTTTAAATTTCCACTTAATTAAAAAAAGTTAACTTGAAGGAAAGGTCAAAAAACCTTAGTTGAGAGAACTTTAAGCACTTTCCTAAATTTGAATGGTGTGGACCCTCACATGCATGCATTATTTCATGCAGCCAGAAAGCGTTCGGGAAATTACTGATCTTCTAGATGCAGTGGGTAACACCACTAAAGCTACAACCAAAGGTTTTGCAATTGGATCAGCTGCACTTGCATCTTTTCTTCTGTTCAGTGCTTACATGGATGAGGTGTCTTCATTTGCTCATGAATCTTTTAAAGAGGTGGGTGATTTCTCAGTCATGTAAATCCTTCTATTTGGATAGCTTTTGAGTGTAGCGTCTCACCCCGCAACTGTTATTTGATATTCAGGTCGACATTGCAGTTCCAGAAGTCTTTGTTGGGGGGTTGCTAGGATCCATGCTTATTTTTTTATTTAGTGCATGGGCCTGTTCAGCTGTTGGCCGAACTGCACAAGAGGTTGTTGCTGAAGTGAGGAGACAATTTATTGAGAGGCCTGGTATAATGGTGGGTATCTATTATCAGAGTGTATTCTCTGGTGCTTATTTTGGTCAGGTTACTTGATGACCATATCCTTCTTTTGTTGGCTCAGGACTACAAGGAGAAGCCTGATTATGGTCGATGTGTTGCCATAGTAGCATCTGCGTCATTGAGGGAGATGATAAAACCCGGGGCTTTGGCTATTGTTTCACCTATAGCAATTGGTGGGTCGTAATTGTTCATATTGTGTGAACTTATTGTTAGTTGGATGATAAGTAGGTCATGACTTCTTGTCTGTTGTTTTTCCTCCTCGGCCACTTCTGAGCTATAAGCTTATGCTGTGTAGGCAATGAGATGTCCGCCATGGTCACTAATCTTTGCCCGTATCTTTGCAGGTCTTATTTTCCGGATTTTGGGGCATTACACAGGACATCCTCTTCTTGGGGCCAAAGTTGTGGCTGCCTTTCTAATGTTCGCTACAGTTTCTGGTATTCTTATGGCTCTCTTCCTGAATACAGCAGGTGGTGCCTGGGATAATGCGAAGAAGTACATCGAGACAGGAGCTCTTGGGGGCAAGGGTAGTGAGAGTCATAAAGCTGCAGTAACTGGAGACACGTGAGTTTGACAAAACTTTGCCATTTTGCTTAAATAAGGGCAAGAACATCTTATAAAATAAGTGGTGATTATGTTTGATGGCATCGCATAAAGATGCATGGTCATGCCTTCCTGTGTGTGCTTGCTGTGCTTTTTATGACACGCTCATTTGTGCTCTTGTATGCTGCTGCTGTATCTACCAGAATTTGAAAACCTCGTGATAATTCCCTCTTTACACATGAACAGCAATAACCTAATTGCTTACTGATTTTGGTCTCTTGGATGCAGTGTGGGTGACCCCTTCAAGGACACGGCTGGACCATCCTTGCATGTGCTGATAAAGATGCTTGCGACTATAACACTTGTCATGGCTCCTGTGTTTCTGTGAGAGTTTGTCCATATATACCGGGATTTTCAATAGTGAATCCAAGCCGGCACCCATCTTCATCTGAGTAGTATACTTTGCCAAATGCATTAGATAGGAGTTTTTGATTTGATGTATATCCCCAGGGTGTCGAATTGAATGTCATACTAACATCTTTGTTTGAATAAAAAAGACGTTTAAGTTGCTATTCATTCTAGTACACCTGGTGTAGCAGAAAATCTGTCGGGGGCTTTAAGTTAGGAACGAAGGCTACTCTAGTGCCGTGAGTTGTGGCGTGGATGCTCAGTTTTGTAATTCTCTGCTGTCATGAAATACTGCTTCATTGAGATTAGGTAGCTTTCTTTGGAATGGTGTTGGTTCTGTTCTTCGTGCAGTCAGACTACTAGGAATTTTGCTCATCTTTTTCCTCATTTTTGAGTTCCAACTCTTTAACACGAGTATTCAAGGAGTGAATCTCGAATGTATCGAATCAATGAAAGCGCGTGCCCTCTTTAAATTACCAAAAGAGATGGACTTGTCGAATCGCAAGAAAGTTGATTTAGGCTTCACCGAAGCGCTAAAACAAAAAGTAGGTGCGCACGTCTCAAAGACTTTTTATGAGTACCATCGGATTTCAATTGCAGAGCGCTAAAATTAGATTCTGTATGACCGACGCTCACAAATTAAATGGGTGTTTCATCAGCGGCACCCATGACTCATGGCTGACTCTTCTGAAGGAAGTCGAAAATATTGATTAAAAGTTAGTTATAGAAGGAAAGATAAGGCGAGGTGGCGTCAAGAGGAGATCGACGACTGATCATGTCATTCCTTGTGATGTGATTTATAAGAGGTATTTGTGGCCATTTCGCGAATCTGGGGAAGGCAGAAAATGTCCCGCGATCAAGAGAATAACTTCAGCATTCCCTCCAGCAATAAACTATCGACATTCGAGGAAATCCACCCAAAAGAAAAAGAAACAGCGGAGATCAGCTAACTTTGGGCCCAAGCCCAACCCCAAAGTCTAAAACCCACATCGATTTCGCCAAATCGGAGTGGGAGCGAACTTGAAAAGCAGAAAGACCAGAGTAGCTGTGCCTCTCTCTGTTTCGGTCTTTTTTGCAGGTCCCGGTTTCTTCTCCTCCTTATCTCTTTCCCTCTCTGAGAGAAGCCCATCCTGCAGCACCAGCGAGCGGCGTTGCCGGCTTGCAGCTCCACACTCTAGGGTTTTGTCCAAAAACCCCCCCAACTTCACTCCCCAAGTCTCTCTCTCTCTCTCTCTCTCTCTCTTTGTGTGAAGGAAGAGGAGGATGCAGAAGCCGGGGAACCCGGTGGGCGCACTCCCAGGGCAGGAGAAGACGAAGGCGGAGGCCCCCGGTCAGAAGAACAAGAAGATGCCCAAGATGCCCAAGATGCCCTCCCCTCAGGATCTCCTCTCCCACTACGAGTCTCAGGGACTGGACTCCCGCCAGGCCTCCCTCAAGGCCATCGACGACCTCCAGAAGTTGCTCTTCCGCGTCGTCTCCTCCTCCCGGGGCCCCAAGGCCGACAACAAGGCCCCGCCCGACCAACCCGCCCGGAGGCTGGACGCCGTGAACGGCCGGCTCGCCGTGCTGGAGATGAAGGTGGACTCCAAGCCCGGGTACGCGGGGGCGTTCGCCGTCGGGGTGGCTTCCGGGGCCGCCCTCAACGGGATGGGGAGCCTCTTTCCCCACGTGCTGCGCTCCCTCTCTCAGATTTGGACCTCCGTCACGGATCCTCACCGTCACCAATGAAAGCCAAATTACAGCAGCAGCAGCAGTAGTAGACTGATCCTTTGTTGCTTTCCACCGTTGCCCATCAATCCAATTCGAACTCGGGACTATCTTGATTTGTTGTTGGGTTTCTCTTTTTCCAATTCCGTAATTGAAAACGGAGGAGGAGCAGTCTGTGGGTCGTCGTTGCCAGCCGCCATGTACCCGTCGCTCCTTCGTTATCGCATCGCCCTGTGGTGGATAACAAGGGAGCACGGCGATATCCGACGTTGTTACTCCTACTAAAGACCCCAACTTTAAGATTAAAGAGGCGCCCTTGTGTTCCAACTCTTGACTTTTATTATCATTGATATTGGTACGTTGAGTTCTAATAACATTCCGAATTCTGGGAAGAAAAAATCGTTAAGCAACACGGAAATGTAATCGGCTCTGTAAAGATTAAGAAGGAAAAAGAAAAGGATCATAATATGGACTGAGATTGGGCGGTTTCTTTGTCCCTCAAGGAAATGGTACATTTTTCGTGCTACAGAGAGATTTCGCTTTATCAAAACTGCAATAGTAACAAGAGCTTATGACGTCTATAAGAATTCCAGCAAAGACAATTCATGTCTCCGTGTAGATGTTGTAGATGATGTAATGACTCGCTCCACATTATTATTGGCGTATTCTCGAGAAGAGAAGGGTTAGAACTTATTCGAGATTTGGTTTCGAAGATCGATTTGGTGAAAGAACGCCATTGGATTGCCATGCCCGTCAAGCGTGACCATTTTTTTGTTCACATTTCCTCGTTTGCAATTATTCATTCTATGGGCTTAAATGAACTAATGGGGGGAGAGTAATTCTGGCAATTGCTTAAGTCAAGCTCAGCTCCCTCTTCCATCCTCCAGCCAAGTGTAGTGTAGGTGCTGCCCGGCCACGTCGACGACTGACGTGGCAGGTGAAGGATTTAGATATGGTTTTGGCCAATGGTTACGGTCCTGTCAGGAGATGAGCAGCAAGCAGCTCGCTCGAAAGCCAAACAGGTAAGGCGAGCGCGAACTGAAACGGCGCCGATGGCGATATGATAGCAACTGTTGCTAACTTCTTTCATCGCCCTTTTCGGAGCAAGCCCACCGTAGTTTCGTGCCATCTTTTGAAGTGACGATGCTTCGATGATCCCCCAGAGCTCCGGAGCAGCGACGAAGAGGCGGGTCCTTCGGATTATGTCTCTCGCGGCCACCCCCCACTCCGCCACTGTCAGCCGGAACTTCAACCCATTCGGCCTGCGACGGATAACATGCTCCTCCTCCGAATCCAACCCGAGGCGTGGCTTTGGGACCAAGAAGGTACGCCACCTTCTCTCCCTCTTCCTGGTCTTCTGCACGTGCTTCTCCATTACGAGTTCTGAGTCAGGGAGTGAACTTTGCTTTTTTCTCAAATTGTCAGACCAACAAAATCTCCAAGGACGGCGATCCCTCCTCCCAAAAGAGGTATACCCAAGATCGCCTGCACTCCCATTTTCTGGTTCTGCAGTTTTTAAACGCAATCCTGACTAGCTCATTTTAAAGCCCATTCTTTTTCTTGCTTGCTTTTGTTTCGTTTGCTATCTCCTAGGTGAATTGTTCCGTCCTGGCAGGCTGTTTCTCCGCGTCGGTTTCGCTAATCTCATGTCTTTGCTCGGTGCAGGAAATCCACGCTGGATCAGCCTGGTCGTGTACCGAGTCGTAAGTCCATGAATCACTCTCGCTTTCGTGGCCAGCCATATATGGATGTTGTGCTTTTTCGTCTGCTTGGCAAAACCGAAGCTTCCAAATGATACTCCCAGACTGTTAGATTTGATTTTCCTGCTCAATGGTGTCCCCATAAAATTACGAGTACCAAATGGTTGTAGGATCAAAATTTTAGGACCAACTGTCGAATAGAATGAGTGCTCCAGCTGGATATAGCTTTTTCTGTTTTGAAAGAAAGTTCATCCCTTGTTCCTTTTATTTATTTTTATTTAAGTGGGGTAGCATCACCTGCTGCACTAGTGAAGTCTCAGCTTGTGTGTCTTTGAGTATTTGCTGGTGTTATGTCAATGCCTATGTGTCGCTCATGGTTCACCATGTTTAAAATGGATGTTCGCGAAACCACATTGTCTTTTTGTCTTTCGTTTCTTCTCCATTGAGTTCTTAGGTAATGCATTTCAAGGCACAATTTATTTTGATTTCATTCGTTTTCTTCATCTCCAGCAGAAGGCCCATTTGTGTTGTATTCTTTGGAGTTATTTTTTTCTTCTTTTTGCTTGTATTTACATGACATAGGTAGGAAATATTTCTGTCTTTGATTGTGCATCATTTCTCTTATGCGGAACTTTTCTTGTAGAGGCACCTGGTGTAAGTTCCAGGTTCGATGGGAACTATAGAAAAAGTACTTCTACCGACCTTGACTTTGAGGAACGGCTGAAAGCAGTTAGAAGGTGCGGCCTTGCCATATAACACCTTGCTTCATGACATGCGTCACTATGAGACACTATCTGAAGATTGAGGTGTGTCCAAGATGCTGCTTGCATCATTGGGACATTCACCGTCTGCAGCAGTTGAACCGTATAGACATCTAACTTTTAAGTCATTCTTGTCACTTGGACTTGCTAGAGAAGTGCCGTTCAGATGTCCAGAACAGGCATATTATTCTGTGTGGTCACGATCTCTAGTTCATATGTTGTGACATATTGATAGAGCTCTCCATAATGGTTGAATTGGACACTTATCTTTCAATTGATAATTGTCTCCAGGAAAACATTTTCTCCGTTCCTTCTCAATTTTCTTCTTCCTTTTCTTCTTGTGGAAGAGATTAGGTTCTTACATCAAACTAAGCATCCTCTTCAGGTCAGCAATCGAGCAGAAAAAAGTAGATGAAATGAAAGGATTTGGAGCTATTGACTATGATGCACCAATTGAGACAGATGATAAAACCATTGGACTTGGTACAAAGGTATCATTGTGATCACATGCTGAATTTAGAAGGTCACATTTTGGAATTGTGGTCAGATGATCCTAAACCTCTGATTTGAATTTTAATGTCAACTAGATTGGAGTTGGACTAGCAGTTGTCATCTTTGGTTTGGTTTTTGCTCTTGGAGATTTTCTTCCCTCCGGAAGGTACGCTTTAATGAAGGCCTTTTCTGCATCTTTGAACTTGTGGGCATGTTGATCCCTTTTCCAGTGTCACTTCTGTTTGGATGAGACTTCTTGACTTAAGACAGGCTCATGTGTGTCTGCACTCAGCAAATGCTAAAAGATTGTGTGATTTCCCTGTGCAAATGCACATTTGTGGGATTTCTTAGTATTATAGACTTCGATTGTTGGCAAAGATGCTGTTCACTAATTTCTACTCATGCTCTTATCTTCCTTATAGGTTTTCTTGAACTACTACTCTATAATAAACTATCCATCTAGATCTTCCTCCTGTTCTTCCACTCAGTTCGCATGCTTGTTCTTTTTGTGGGCTTTCTTGTGACTCAAGGTGCTCTTAAGCTCCTCATTGTCACTAACAAACTTTTGACATTAGTGACGGCTATCTACTCATTTTTGGCTATTCTGCATTAGCTTGGCTTAGGCCTTCTCTTGCACCGCATCATGTTGTGAGTGAGTGTGAGAGTTTAATTACAGAAAGCTAGACTTAGTTTTTCATTTCTCCTAAAATCACTTCTCATATACCACGTAACTGGCTTTAGTGAAACTAATAAAAGTTGAATGAGAAGTAAAAATTGCCAAAAGTGAGAATTATTCAAGGTTTTCTTTTTAGTTATTTGGAATATAGACTGAGAAGTAGCCACAGAAATAATCTGTCTATATCCTACACGATGAACTTTTAGCAGCATGGCAAAAGAAATGGAGGAAACTCATTAAGCCAAACCAGCTACGGTTAGCTAGCCAACAAGGACCATTGGTAGTTATGTGTCCTTAGCGTCTCTTAAAACCTCTTTCTAAAGGGTTGACTGCAGTCTGCACACCATTATGGTTGGAGTTATTGATCTTTTGAAACCTTTATATTCCAGTGATAGTCCCTCTGAAGAAGCAGTGGTGGCCAACAAGAAGCTCTCAGAAGAAGAGAAAGCTACTCTTCAGGTGCTTGAGAACGAGGGCTTGATATTTCACTGGAAGTATTATTTTCTGCATGAAATAAGCCAATGTTTGGTCTTGAGGAAAGTTCACATTTTCAACAGACTTTGACTTCAAAAGCAATGAAATCCTTGCATACCACTATTTACTTGCTGAAAGTAATCTTCATTGCACATATTTCAGTGTTGTGATTGAATTGTTCTCTTGAGAAGAAGTATATGAGGGAGATGAAGTGTAAAAGAATAGAGTTGAACGATATTTTGTTTTCCTACACTTAAAGCTAAGGTAATTAAATTTTTTGTGAATTGCATGACACATTTAATTCAAAATCCTTTTCAATCTGAGCTCTTGGTCATCTCATATTTACATGTATTAATCCGGTAGGATGACAGATACTGTTGCCCTTTCTCTTGAGCTTTACATTGAATGACCCAAGAGAATGCATAATTATTCAGTCATAGTTAATACTCAAATTCTTTTCTTCTATTGAGATCTGTTACAGAAAAGGCTGCAAGAGTTTGAAGCCACACTTACTACTTCTCCAAGAGATACCACAGCGCTTGAAGTAAGTAATGAGTCTAATATCAGCTCTCCATTTGTGTTTTGCTCTCTATACCAGATATAGACTCATAAGTTTATATCTGCTATGCATGGCTTTGACTTTTAACTTTACATAGAAGAGAGGATCTATGCTATTCCTATATATGACAATAGGTGACCTTGAAAGGTGCCCATTTATTGAGTAAGAATTATGAACTTTCAGCTTGCATGCTGGTTGAAACACTCTCAGGTTGAAGCATGTATAGAATATTCAAAGGTGGTCATTCTATAAACTTCAACATATATCTATATGCCATATACCAGGGCACCTGAACAATGAGATACACCATAAGTGGATAGATAGCTGTGCCAATTGTCTTTCTTTTCTCTGTGTATGCAGGTTTTCCTTTTAGTATGTGCATCTAATATGCGTTTATTAAAATTGCTTCATCATCTCTGCTGCATCAGTTTCTTTTATGTCTATAGGGAGCTGCAGTAACATTAGCAGAAGTAGGGGAGTATACTAAGGCAGCTGCTCGGCTGGAGGAGTTGACTAAGGTTTGTTGTTAGGCCAACATGCTTCTAAGTATAACGTGCACTATATAGCAAGCATCTTAGGCTCCAACATCTCTGCAGGAGAAATCTAATGATCCTGATGCTTTCCGTTTACTTGGGGAAGTCAAATTTGAACTCAAAGATTACGAAGGGAGTGCTGCTGCATACAGGACTGCGAGCAAGGTGTCCTTTTAATCTTTTTCAAAAAATGCAGGACTATTGTCTTGTTATTTTGATTTTGTTGCTTAAAACATAGGGCTCTAGTCGAGTCAAGTAGACATGAGTTCTGACTTTCATGGAACTTATTAAAATTGAACTATTTTGAGTTTCATGCCTATATGCATATCATTTGTGTATCATGGCTTGTCAACTTGGACAACAACAGAAGAGGCAACTTGGCTGGTGTCGATCTTGCCCTTCTAGAAAGCTCCAAGGGCTGATCCCAATTCAACAGACTGTTCATTGTATCATAAGTTGGCTGTGCAAACAGAGTGGGATAATGCTTCCGAAAGTTTCAAATATTCCATTGGCACTTGCACGTGAAGAAACTATTAGTAGTTACAGGAGCATGCATGTGAAAAAGATGATTGCTTTTAGCTACAATTTATGTGTAAAAATATAAATTGGATTCCATGAATGCCTTAACCCATGAGATCTGCTCTTACATTGATATCATCAACGTATCCTTTTAATTGTCTGCAGTTGTCCACAGATATCAATTTTGAAGTTCTGCGTGGCCTTACAAATGCACTACTTGCTGCCAAAAAACCAGATGAAGTGAGTCATGGATGTCATTTGAGTTGTTATATTATAAGCTAAGAATATTTTGGTGAAGCTGTGTTTTAGCATTAAAGGTATACTAGATACAACATGATGTAGCATAAATTGTCTATGGTGGTATTCATGGATTTAGCAGTAGATAGCCTGCAGGCCTTCTGAGGCAGTAGGAGACTTCTGATAAGGATACCTGCCCTGCCCCAGAGACAATGCTTTTAATTTTAAGCAACTTTTTGCTTGGATGTGTCTTCTTATTTTCAGCAAATTGAAAAGTAAACAATGCATCCATTAAACAGATTAAGCTTTGCATTAGCCAATTTTCACCATGCTGTAACATTGTGGTCTCCAATTTTCACCAAGGTGTATTTTTTGCTTCATTTTTTTTTTTTTTTTTTTTTTTTCAATACACAGATCATGGTTCTAATTAAGACTATGTAGCCTTAAATAACCATATAATACCTTGTATTTTATAATACATAACTTCATCAGTAATGTGGTTTCTTAAAATAAAGCAAGAATTCGGCAAAAAGTCTTAATTATGTCATGGACGTAGGCTGGAATCTTGAGAAGTTCATTTAATTTATACACGTAGCTCTGCCTCTTGATCTCTCATCAGAAGAGTAGGGAGTTCATTGTATATTTTGTGAAGTATCAATATCTCAGTACTTGCGCCACATCAGTTTGAGTCTTAATTTCCACAGGCCTTATCTGCACCTGTTTTAGCCTATTCTTAATACAGATTGTGTACCTATTCATCTATTTGGTAGTGTTCAAGCTATCAAGTTTAGTGACCTGCAGCCATTTATGAAATTCTTTGATGAGGTGGATCTGCAGGCTGTTCGAGTACTCCTGGCCTCTCGAGACCTCATGAACTCAAAAAAGCCAAATGTTGAGGCAGATGGCAATACAATGGAAAGAAGTAAGCAGAACGTGGATCCTATTCAAGTGAGTTCCATTATATTCTTATCTTCTATGATACTGAAGTTTATGCAAACACCTGTTTGGCTAGATAGGCACTAAGAACATTAAGAAAGCAGATGGCATCAACTTCTAGATCACACATTACCTGGAAAGAACCCTGCTTGTGGAGACCTACGATTCACATGTGATGCTAATGCTGGTAAGCAGCAGTATGTTTTGAGATGAAGATTGGTCTAGGCTCCGCCTAGAACAATTGTCCATTTCAATTTATTATCTTTGCCTCATTTCCCTTTTCTTGGTTTGGGGGGAGGTAAGAAAGTTCTTCTGTTAAGAGCTCAAAGTGGCATATCCATGATCTGGTGTCCCTGCAGATGGAAAATAGCCAAACAATTAGAGACAGATGAATGCAAAAGTTTTAGTAACTAGATTAACTACCTGACCAAGTTCTTAAAAAGACTTAACTAACCCTCCTTGGCTGCGCTTAATTAAAGAGGGATCATTTAGGCGCTTCTCAAATATGAGCAGAACACTTCAGTATCTTCCCTTGCTCCGCAACACCCCCATAGGTTACAGCTCAGCAAGAGAGACTAACCACAACACTCATCACACAGAAACTTCTCACCTGCCATATGCAGTTTCATTTTGAAGACGCCCTACAAGCTGATACCAAACAGCAGGCTTTGAAACATGGCATACACTGCTAATCATCTGTGCAACAGCCCAGTAGCACAACAGTGTGATGGGTCATTGCATTCGTGTCCCTTTTTTCAAATGAAGGTGAAAATTTTAGTTATAGTTAATTAGGGGAGGGTGTCAACAATCTTTAAACATTACAAAGACGGAAGAGCATAAGATTCTGCCACTCATAAGTCCTTAGTTTCTCCATAGAGATAGTAATGGTAATTATGCTGAATTTGTGTCTTTATGTTGAACTTGTGCTTATATTCTCTTAATTATATTCGGGAAGATTTCAAGAAAAGATGAGCCTTCATAGAGACACTGGGATTTTTACAGAATCATTCTTACTAAATGATCCCATACTGTACTTGGCAGTGTTTGACCACCAAACGCAGTTAGCCTAGTGATTGATTTCAAGAAAAGATGAGCCTTCATAGAGACACTGGGATTTTTACAGAATCATTCTTACTAAATGATCCCATACTGTACTTGGCAGTGTTTGACCACCAAATGCAGTTAGCCTAGTGATTCTGGCACTCATCAGTAGTCAATAATGGCACAAGTTCAATTCGTAAGAGTCAGAATTTCGTAGGAGACCAGTCCATCCTCATGCAGAAAAAGTTGTGGTCTGCTAACACACTAGTGGTACCACAACGATTAGCTTACTGACCTTAGACCGTTGGGTCATGAGTGGTGTGAGTGGGTGTGGCTCAATTTGAACATATTGTAGTGGGTGTGGGACTCCTACATTAATGTCCCAGGAGATTGCTAACATAGACCGACCCTTCCTACCCTTTAATAAAGAACAATTGTGGCAGCAATTGACTGCAAATGTAGGTTACTTCCAAATTACCAATAAGAACTTAACTCATCAAAGAAGGTGTTTAGCAAGTTCTTGTGTAATCTGTCAGTATGCATAGTATTTGTGTAAATAATTAGTGCTAAACCTTCTTTTAGCCATCATTTCATCCTTTCTGTTAAGACAAACTCTTATGTTCCTATTGCAAAGAATAGTCTCTATATTCAACTTTTCGTCAATACATTTCAGGTTGATTTACTTCTTGGGAAAGCCTATTCAGATTGGGGCCATGTTAGTGATGCAGTATCTGTTTACGATGGGCTCATCTCTAGTCACCCAAATGATTTTCGGGGGTACCTTGCAAAGGTCTCTTTTTTCATCTAGTAATTTGCTGTTTCTCGTTTAATTATCTGATGCAATTATGATGGATATCAGTGCTGCATTTATTTTATTTCTAACACATGCACATGCTTAGTATATTGTCATTACAGTAGTTTTTTTGTTTATCATTCCATGAATATAGCTATTTTGTTAAAAGAGGGACTCAAAAAAAAAAAAAAAATCAAAGAGGAAAATAAGATTGCGCAAGAGAGAGCTACCTTGCCAGATATAGTTAAGCCTGTAGTTGTATGCGCTTGCTGCTTCCAGTATGCATCAGACCAAATGTAGTCTACATACTTTCAGCTTTGCTTGGCATAGTTGAGGTGGCATATTTAACTCTCTTTCAGTTACTGAATATGAGAGTACGTTAGTAATGTTTATTACAGCTGCCCAATGGGTTCTGGCAAATAAAGGAAAGATAAAAGAAGAAAAACTGCCAAGTTGGTTAACCTGAAGGACCCTCTTGTTTTCCTCTTTCGGGATTGAGCCAAATCAGTTGTAATTTTAAACTTATAGCAACCATTACCACCTAAATAAGGCTAGGGATGGGATTGTTGTTCCTCAAAGTGAATTTTTTTCTTCCAAAGGTTAGCCCGAGTTTCTCCCATTTTCTTTTTCTGGTATAAAAGAGGCTTAAACGTGTTTTTTTTTTTTTTTTTTTTCTTTCTGTTATTATTATTCTTCCTGTTGGCTTGTTTACTGTTTGGCTTATGTGACCTCTGGAAAATTGAACTGCCAGATAACATATTTCTTTCTCCTGTTTTCCAGGGAATTATATTGAAAGAGAATGGTAGAGCTGGAGATGCAGAGAGGATGTTTATACAAGTGAGTATAAAAGCTTGGGCAGCCATAAGAATGTCTTAATGGGCATATGCATGTGGTTTTTGCAGTCTAAGATGAAGTTGATGGCCTCTAGTTAGAAACTTTATTGATAATGATGCTCAACTCAAAATCATCATGCGATATAGCTGGTGTCATGCCTTTCGCATTTTTTTTCAATGGTAAATCAGTTTAATTGTCACTAATGGAGCTTTACAGCATTCTGCCGATATAGTCTTAGACAGCTCGTTAGAAGAGCATTTTCATGTAAGTAATTTAATAGGCAGGGAAGCAACGTGCAACCAATATGAGTTGTCACCTTAAGAATTAATTTTACGTTTTTATGCCAAATCTTTTGAAACATGAGTCCATCACAGAGGTTCAAATATTCCTATTGTGGAAGATGTAAAATGCAGTATTCGATCCCATTTTAATTCTTTGGCGGGGAGAGTTTGCTTGCAGTCATTGTTGGTATGCTTGTTGCTAGTAGACTCAAAGTTGGATGTTTTCATTGGAATCTTTTAGCATTAATTTACTCAAATTATATTGTGAACTTGACTCAATTGCTTACTTTGCAGGCACGATTTTTTGCACCAGAGAAGGCCAAGGCACTTGTGGATCGTTATGCAGGACAGTGAGTGACTTTCTCCACTGCATTCACTTGTTAGGGACGGGAGCCTTGACTCAATTTAAAAGTCCATTTGGCTTAATAGGATTGTATAGACATGAGATAGATGACTGCTTGTATGATTTCGTTTGAGTTGTTTTATATAATGAATGGATATTAGAAAGGTTTATTTCTTGTAGTCTGTCGAAATCTAGAGCCATCAAAGACCGAGGTTATGCTGTTCTTTTATTTTTGGCTCCCATTATTTGGAATTTCATTTAGATGGATTAATTCATACCCTTGATGCCTTGTGGTGTCTCTTGGTTCATTTTCTCCTCTGTTTGATAATAAACTGCATAAGCTCAGTCCAAATCTATATATTGCATAATATGTGGCTTGAACCACTTGCTTGCTGAACTTGTACTCCGTATGTTGTTATGCAAAGACATGAGCAGGGGCATGGACTCATGCTCCTGCTTGAACCACCAGTCTAAATGTCATTCCCTGGAAACTGGTGAGACTATGGCAGTGACTATGATCATCACACGCACTAAGAACACGAGGCATTTTGATCTTTAAGTTCAAGTCCAAGTGAACGCGTAGATCCTCTCTGTTTACGAGGGAGTGTGGCTGTAACTTTTTAGAGGTCTGTGGTCTTTATTGGAAAGAATAAGACAGGATATGATAAAATAATAGATATTTTATGTGCACTTTGTTCTACTAATCCGAATTTCTAACATGGTATAAGAGCTAGTAACCCCTTACGCAAAGGTGCGTGGTAAAAAAATTTCACATGAATGTGCAGAGTCAAAATTCCCCGTGCAATTCGTAATCCAACTTGCTCATGAGAGGGGGTATTGAACTATTATCCCACATCGATTGACAACTGGTCATAATGTACTCTCCCTTCACCTATTAGCTTAAGCTTTTGAGCTAAGCTGTTGGATTGGAGTTTCTAACACTAATTCATGCAATTCGATAATGATCTAGAGAGTTATAGTAGACATTCATGTAGGATAACTCTGTTTAGCCACAGGAGTGGACTAGAGTCGATCTTAATTTCAGAGTACATGTAATGGCACAATAAGGGAAAGAGCATGGATCAGATAATGATCTAGAGAGTTATAGTAGACATTCATGTAGGATAACCGTGTTTAGCCACAGAAGTGGACTGGAGTCGATCTTAATTTCAGAGTACATGTAATGGCATAACAAGGGAAAGAGCATAGATCAGCTAGAAGCATCAGTGAGCTGCAAGGTGGTAATGGTTCGATTTCTGCTTCATTTCATGGTAGATATAATTAAAGAGAGTAACCCTTGGTTTTACTTTTCTGTTTTTATGGCCAATAGCAACCCTTGGTTTAAAGTCGCCAACTAAAAACTATTTCTCACCAAAACAAGTCTGCCTTTTGGCCATCAAAGAAAGCCCACCTTATTCACTCCTATTTTTATGTTGCTCTGTTCTTCATTGCCACTCCTACATTGCCTTTAAAAGTATAAGTAATATCACTCAGAGGACCAAAATACATAAAGAAGAAAGTAAGAGAGAAACATGAAAGCAGAAGTTATCTGCACATTTGGGGGTGATGAGAAGGTGTGAGCTCACAATCGGATGAGCCACAGCTAATGGCATCTTTCTCTACATACTCATGCGAGAAGAATGTGACGTCTCTTTTTTCCTCGACGGCCTTCAAGATCATCTCGAAAACACGCACTTCACACGGAATCTTGAGAACTCCTTCCTGTTGGAAGCCAAACTCTTCTTCTGCTTCTTGCAGAAGTATCCCGAATGCCGGGTGTCTTAAATGCTCAGTAGGGATCACAAATCTCTTCAGCTCTTTCCCCACAGAGACGGCCAAAAAGCCTTTGGGGACGGCGTCACTAGACGATGCTGTGACGTCTGAGAAGGAAAGAGTTCTCTTCAGAAACTTGATGCTTTTGCTGCCATTTCCCGTGGAAGTGGTAGTTGAATTGGAGTTGCCTGTGCTGCTATTGCCACTTCTGTTGGTGTTCTTCGGGGCGTTTGCGATCTTTTTCCATTTCTTGAGGATCTGTTGAAGCCTAACAATGTCACTGATCTTGTTAGACTTCTTAGAATCCATGAAGTTGATGTGCCTTCAAGAAACTGGGTTTTTCGCAAACGTCTCTTGTGTTGGGGTCGAGCTCAAATGGTGGTGAGGTTTCGGGGTTTATAAGCTAGTTGAGGGGGTGCTTGGTCAAGGTGCGTCGGAATATTCAATGCATGTTCTACTCCGTTATTTAAGCAATACATCGAACTTAGAGTCCGTCAGTTGCCGGTTGCAACTGCCTCTTACGCATAATTAAAGGAAATACCTGATGCATTTGGCCTTTCTATCTTGGTTTCTGTGGCCCTTTTTACTATATTCTCTTTCCGTGCCTCGGATACAGATCCACATGAAAAGTCAGTACTGAACTGCTAGGCAGTGCTCGGCTTTTCGTGCGTTATATTTTATTAACTGTAAATGTGTGTTTGTAAAGCAAAGTATACGGTGCTAGACATTAGACAATCTGGTGCAGAGTCTCCTCTTTCCTTACGAATATTACTGGTTTCTTTCTGATTCAACTGCCTCAACAGTCAAACCGCCTAGAAAGGCATCATCCTCATGCATGCTCCTTGTAATAATTGACCCTGCACAGCACATTGGTGTTGGTGTTTGGAGCTCTGGTTAGTAATTAAATGCACTGATTGATGATATATTAATCATTGGCGAGCTTTTCACGACCCCTTTTATTTAATGGGTTTGGGATGGCCGAGCGGATCCTAGAAGCGAAATGGCTTTGGAGAAACCCATGTGGCCTCCCCTTTCTTTTTCTATTTATTGCAAAGTATGGAATGATGTTAGAATAAACCATGAAGCCCATGGGGTTGACTTCTTAAATTGCACTAATGAAGCGAAGGGAACATGCAATCCCTTTCTTCAGCTTTCATCTTCACATATTCGACATCATCGGAGCAATGCATCATCACCATGCCAAAGTTAATCAACTTCATTTCTTCTTAAAGTAACCCTGATGCACATGATATGATCGTATTTTGCGATGTATGATTATCTTTGGGGGACTAAAAATATGCTATAGGAAGATCTCTCTGTATAAGAAAATGTGGAGATGCAGAGATATCTGGTGTACGTCTTTGTACCTTAGGAAGAAAAACATAATTAAATGCCATCTCCATATATTCTCAAGATGATGCTGCAAACAATGAGCTAAGTCCATGTGGCTTGATCGGTTACCTCATCATCAAGAATATATATAATAGTTTGAAGGGCAAAGGCTCTGATGAGAATTAGTACAATTTGCATTGTTTAGTTTTATTAGCGGGGGGGCTGGAAACGATGACAAGACATAGTTGTGGAGCATCTTAAGATAGTTTGACCAAGTGGGAGCTATTTTATGCGTCAGAACTAGATAAAACAAAATGGTGCAACAGTTGATTAAGGACATAAAGTGAGGGGGCACTTGCCCAATTTGCAAGGGAAAGAGGAGATCTGGTTTCTCGGTCAAACTTCGATGGAGACGGACAATTCGTACAATTCCCATTAAAAGCAAGGCTTTGAGCTCCAAGCTTATGCTCTCCAACTCAATAAACAAAAGAGGATTCCTTCGGAAGAAGCAAATGGCTAATTAAGTTAATCAACCCATGATTGCAGGGCTCATGATGAAATCCCACCTCCCGAGGAGGGAGAAACATTTCTTTTATCATTCTTAGTTTTGGCCTCTCATGGGTTTCCCATGGCTTATGCTCTGCCCCTGCTAATAATTTGGATCTGGTTCACATGACCCTCCTCATTTGAAAAATACAAGGAACCTCCTCCAATTCAAAGCAACGAGTACCTCTCTATCTCTCTCCCTCCCATCATCTCATCTGAGTACTCGCACTGTATGCATGTGCTTGTACGTAACATCTGATAAACTGCAACTTGACCAAGAACAGTGGGCGATGATGGGTCGTTTCCACCGGCCATTCCTAGACTAGTAGGGTTTGAAAGCCAGAGCTGTCCATTAGTGTTTAGCTTAACCTGAAACTGAAAGTCTCTTTGACCCGATACTACTTCTAGATAACTCCCCATTGTAGCAGAGAACCAGATTAAATTAACACCGTCCAAATGGCACAACGACGTCATCGCCATAAAGACCATTTTTAGACTACAAGCAATCATAATTCAGTTTTGGATCTAAGCCCTCTTAGCAAAACCAAATCGAATTTTCTTGGCCGATTGGCTTCATCGTCGGGTTTCGTTTTCACACGACTCCCTTTCGTTGAGTTATTGATTCAAAGGGACCAGATATCAAAATTGTATGGTCCTCATTACTGTGTTAATTACTATAGATATAGAGTGATTGATGGTCCTCCTATCAATCTAATCTTTTTTTTTTCTAAACCTTTTTATTTATTTTGCTGTAGAATGGACAGCATTCTTTTATAATTCATCGTCCGTTTGGGGTATATAATCCCCTTGACATCGTCACTATGAAATCAACTTGAGTTGAAACCATCAGTATGTACACAAGATTCCAATATGACTTCTCTAGAAGCTACTGCGTAGAAGGACTACAATTCAATATACGTTCCACTGAATTAAAAAGAAGAAAGAAAAAAAGGAGCGAGAGAAATCATTGGGGGCGGAACCGGACGGATCCAGCAGCTATGGACAAGGAAAGAGGAGCGATTCTCTGCTCCTGGCTAAAGGCCATCATCACTCACGTGATGTATATAAGCCCCGCAGTCGAAAAAACTGAGGAACAGTGATGGGCTTCCACTAGCCCAGTCACATGTCTGGCCATTGCTCTCTGCAGGAAATCCAGTGCAGCACATTCCCACATGTGTCGGATTGGGGGATGGAAAATCATCGCCTTCGAGTCGTCAACGTAGGGCTAAGGAACGACGAACGTCAAAATCACGGGTACGAATATCTTTAGGCTCCTGCAACGTTACTTCCTACAAAGAGGTGTACCGAAAAAGGCAAACGTCAAGTGGGGAGGTGGCAATGGCATCTTCAACTTTTGGAGGGAAAGCAACGGGCGAGCCTCTTTGGTCAATTCCGATTTTGTCTGCCACTGCAAAAGCCTTCCTTGCCTTCACCATCCACGCGGAAGAACACGAATGGGATGGTCCAACTTCGCAAGAGAAGAGGGGACCATCGATCGTGTCTTCTTCTTGGGGCCGTTTGTCCCACTTCCCTTTTGAGGATTCACACGTTCTCATCGAGGCAACGGCCCTCCATGCGACAGATTCCATTTTCACCCCTCTGCCTACACTTGCATCACCTCAAGTTTGTTTTTTGATTCTCGCAAAATGTACTTACAACCTCCTCATAGCAAACCATCAACTCCCCTGTCTCCACATAAATGATCGGGTTTGTTTTCCCGTCATGAACCCCATAAGTTAGTGATGTTAACTTGAAAGGCATGTGATATGATATCGTGAACGTTACAGTCAATATTTAACAAATGAATCATATAAATAGGATGCTCACTAAAAGTTAAACAATGCATAAATATATATATTGTAACATGGTAGCCTATGTTTGATAAATAAATGTTATTTGTGGATTAATAAAATTTCTATCCATCATCCCAAAAAATTATATTCCATGCTTGACAAATAGATGAATATTAGAAAATAAAAAGCTACTATTAGCAACTTACTAGAAAATGTCTATGCATTATTGCGGAAAGTCTACAGAACGAAAATGATATTTATTTAGAGGGTTATGTGTTACGGACGATCATATATCATAAGTAAATATAATCAAGGGAATAATTATTGATAACTCTTATGATAAAACCTTCTATCTATTATATTTCAAATACTCTATAGTTTATGAGAACGCAATCCAACATTCGCTATCGATTAGTGATAAGCATGGTTCTAGGATAAAACAGAAAAACCAGACCGTTGAGAATCTATCCGATTCCGGGTTTTCAAGGTATGTAGGGTAAGTTCTAAGTTCCAAAAGTTGGAGAACTTGTTTCGGCTAATAGGCTTTAGGTTCTAGGTAGATAGAACTTGAAACAAGTTTTTGTGTTTTTCTTGATCTATACCTTTGCATGATCATACAGTATTGCTTTGCAAGTGTATAATCGCAAACCACAAATCTGAATTTCCATTTTATTATTAAAAATTTTACTTTATTAATATTTTATATTTTTCGTATAAGTCAATGTAAGTTGTGAGAAGTGATGGTTATTAAAGATGATAATTCACTATTATAATTCGATTAATAATACAAGTAGAACTTGAGCAAACTCTAAAACTTGTGATAAGGTAGGTTCCAAGTTCTAGTATATGCATAATATGTTCTAGGTTCCAAAAAATAATGAACATATTCCAACGGCAAATTCTAGATGAAATTTGTACGGAACTTGGAATAACTTACCCATAGCATTGATTCTATCCATCACTTCATAGTGGATGAGCACAAGGTAACATGAGAAACATTTTGGTAAAGCATTTTGCCATATTTTATAGATAAATAGTATTAATATATCGATAATGTGTTACATGACATGATACCAAAATTTTAACAAAAAAAATTAAAGTGATCTAACTTGGATGTTAGCACATATTTTACATGCAAATACAAATTAGCAAGTTAATAATAGATTACCGAAAAAATTGTCCAAAAAGTCTTAAATTGATTGCAATGTTGCTAATTTAGTCATAAACTTTTTAAGTATGCCAATTAAATGCTAAACATTTTCATAGTATTGCCAGTTAAGTCTATTTGGCCAATTACTTTATTGAAGAAAGAAAATGACTTCGAAACAGTGCATGTATGATGCTAGAGGATAATTAAAAAAGTCAAATAACATGATGCCCTTTCTATGACAAACAAATGATCCTAGAGGATCAATTCAAAAAATTTGTAACTAAAGAATTGTAGCTAATCTCTTACAGTTAAAGTGGCTACTATTGAATTGATAAAATAGATGCTATTAGGTAAGTATAGATGCTTGAACCCTTGAAATGCCAAAACTTAATACGGATCGATACTTAAATGTCAAAAGTTAATAAAGTGACACTTAAGTACTAATTGGAGCCAAACAGATTAGTTAAGTGTCAATGATGAGAAAATTCGGCTAAAATGTTAACATGACAATTTTCTAACTAGACAAGTGCAAATTTGCATACTGATGTGATTAGACAAATGCAAAAACGACGTCATTTTACTGATATGGTTAGATAATTAATGTAAATATTAATTAAATTAAGTTAAAAAAAATTAAAAAAAAAATTGAAGATGCAGATTACAAGCGGCGAGGGCTGAGCTCTTGCCACCGCCTCCCCACTGTCGCTTGGAAGGGCTGGCAACCCATTTAGATAAAGAAAAGGTTCTAAAGAGATATTTTGAATAAAAAAAAAAGCAAAATACCTCTTCTTCATTTTTTTTTAAATATAAATATTTTAATTTAATTGATATTTATATTTAAGAAATTAAGAAAAAGACAAAATTATGTCATTTTGGTTCTTTATTGCCGACTCAGCTCTCCCATATGCCATGTAAGCGAGTTATATTATTAAAAAACTGTCACATAGAATTTCCAATCACATTGGCCGAATTTGGTACTCAAGTGTCTCATTTTTAAAAAAAAAATGTCATTTTCGTAACTTTTGGCACTAAATGTCCTCTTAGCACTCCAAGTGTTCTTTTGCCAATAAATAAGAGAACCAATCGTGGCAAAAAGTATTATAACATCTATTTTGTCAAAAATTCTCCCAAGATGATTTTTTTTTTTTATTTTTATCAAAAGTCATTATTCGGTTTTTGTCAAAAGAAACGAGTTTTATGACAACTCCGAATAGGAAATATCACAAGTAAACAAGAAACAACTATAACTTTATTTCAGATGAACTTTACAAACATAAATCGTACCAGAATTTAATTGATGACAAATTGGAAATACATCCACTTCTACGAAATCAAACATAAATAGACCATGCCGGAATTTAATCGACCACAAAATTTGAGTACACGAAGATACTATACCGAAATTTAATCGACAACACAATACCTAGGATATAGATACACACTGGAATTTAATTGACAACGTAAATCTGAAAGCTGCACTCAAGAAATACACCGAAATTTGATTGACGATGTGAGTTTGGAAATTAAAAAAGATAACTAAAAGGTAGTAGATTTATTTATTTTTGTGCACAATGGGTCATCTAGTAGACGAATAATGGTATTTGTATTGGTTGTGCAATAATCATTTCTAAGTAGTTATATTGCGATTGCGGCAATGTTCCCCCATATCCGAGAGTTTTATGCCCATACTCTCACGACATCATGATATTGTCTTCAAACGGTTATTCCTTTAAAATCGCGTGTTAATTGCTCCACAAACACCCCCCCCGGGCAGTTCTATTTTCTAGTGACATCAAGCTTAAAACTGCATCTTGAGGCCCTTCGTGCATTCTATCCTTTCTAGATGTCTTAATTGATGATATGTTGACCTTATTAACCAATACTTTTGTGGACCACCGTCAACCATATGTTGTCGTACATCGACAAGTTATCAGTAGCAGTCATCGATATGCATTAATATTGGTAACAATCCTTGTGGTCATCAAACATGGAACATGTGCTTAATGATACTCTATATTCTAGTCACGTGCTTTTATTCATATCGACAACTTAGCCAGTTTTTGGTGCAAATAATACCATATGTTGTCTTAGCCAAGATATTATCATGTCAGAGGGTCATTTTACTTTATTGTGCATATTTCATGAATAAGAAAAACTTGATAACCCTTATGATTAAGTGCACATTCGGAGGCATTCTTATCATCTTGCAATTTAGATAATTGTGAAAGATTTGAATGATATATAGGTACATAATAATACAAAATATTTACTAATAAATGATTTTAGACAATCATTAAAAAAAAATGTACGTCTCATGATAACTTTGAAGGATAACGATGTTAAAAGATTACTTGAAAATTACATGTCATTCTTACATATAATTAAGTATAAGAAAATTAATAAAATATTTTTCCACAAATATGGCCTTAAAAATGAGAAAATTTCAAATAAAAAACATGAAGTTGAGTCATTTTCTTAAAGAAGTGCCCGAAGTGTTAGCTAGTTCACTCCCATGTGAAAGAAACCCAATGAATAGCAAGCCTAAAAGGGCTTGAACACATATAATAAGTCATATGGAGAAAAGAATTTCTCACTATCTTTTAAATGGTAGCTGCAAAAAAGTTATCAGAGACGTGGTAATAAGAGAAAAACAGAAAACAGAAAATTTGGGGTTCTAGGATTAGTCTAATTTACATCAAGTTAGTATCGAAGGTCGATTCGTGGTTTGATTGCACTGAAATTTTGTTAGCGTGTTCATGGCATACTTTTCTTGAATTTGGACAGTTTGATTTGCATTTGAAGCTCCTTTCACCAATTTTTTGTAGATTGATCAAAAGTTGCGTATTTTGTTAGATTTATCCTTGATTTTTTGTGAAATTTATGCGTATTGTCAAAATGATGTTCTTGAGATCTTTGCTATTATGTATCTCTAGTATTTACTAGAGAAAAACTTTGTTAACCCAATTTTGTTGATAGTGGAATTTTTGGTTGAATTCCAATCCCGTGGTTTTTAATCTCCTCCTCACACTAAGAAGGTTTCCATGTAAAAAAATCATTTTGTGTTTGCGTGCTTAGAACCCATATTAGGTTTACATAAGAGGGGAAAGTATTCTATTCCACTATGTTAATCCGATATTATTTGGATTGTTATTGCCCATCAAAGTGGTATCAGAGCTTTGGTTATTGCTTGATTTTTTTTTTTTTTGCCTTGTTGTTAAAAAATGGAAATGAATATGAGTAGAATGGTTACATTGAATGGGTCGAATTATCATATTTGGAAAGGAAATATGGAAGATCTTTTATATGTGAATGATTATTATCTACCCCTATTTGCTTAAGAGAAACCAAAGAATAAAACTGATGTTGAATGTTCTATATTTCATCATCAAGTGTGTGGTTATATTAGGCAATGGGTGCATGATAATATTTTGAATCATATCATTAAGGAAACACATACACACAGTTTGTGGAATAAGTTCGAATAGTTATATGCTTGAAAAATTGAGAATAATAAATTATTTCTAATAAAATATATAATAGCTTTGAGATATATGATGATATTCATTTTATTGATCATTTAAATTCTTTTCAATGCATTATCAATTAGTTAGTTGCGATGAGAATCAAGTTTGATAATGAGATACAAGTATTATGGTTGCTTGGTACTTTGCTAGACTCGTGAGAGACATTTCGAACATCTTTGTCTAATTCTACCATGGAATGTATGATTACCATGGATTTAACCAAGAGTAATGTTTTGAATGAAGAGATGAGAAGAAAGACACGAGATCATCATCTTCACATTCCGATGCCCTAGTTATTGAAAAAAAGGGGAAGAAGTAAGTCTCAAGACCTAAGAAGTAGAGATAAAAGTAAAAATAAAAGCAAAAGCAAATGCAATAAGCTAATGTTTAATGTCATTATTGCCATATGAATATACATATTCAAAGGTTTTGCCATCAATTCAAAAAGGAGAAATAGAAAGAGAAAGGTAAAGAAAAAAAAAGATGATAATAATAACAATGACAGTTGCACTTGAAAAAGGCTTTTAATTGTCTTTGATGGTGATGTAGTGAATCATGTATGTCATAAAATCAGTTTGGATAATTGATAATGGTTTATCTATTCATGCTACATCTTATAGAGATTTCTTTACATCATACAGATTAGGTGACTTTGAATTTGTGAATATGGGAAACAATGAAATGGTTGAAGTTGTAGACATTGATGATATATACCTAGAGATCAACAATGGCATGAAGTTAATATTGAATAATGTTAAGTATATACCTAATATTCATTTGAATTTGATTTCCACAAGCAAGCTGGATGATAAGGGGTATTACAACACCTTTAGTGATGATCAATGGAAGCTCACCAAAAGTTCTCTAGTTGTGGCTAGAAGTGAAAAATATTCTTCGTTATACATCATGCAGGCAAAATTGTCTTGAAAAAAATTAATGCAATAAATAACGAAGAAAAAGCCTAGTTATGACATAAGAGGCTCAATCACATTAGTGAGAAAAGTTTGTTAATATTGGCAAGAATAAGCTTCCAAGAAAAGTTTAGGGTTGAAGAGGTGTGTTTACTATTTAGCAAGAAAACAAAATAGAATTACATTCAAAAGCTTCCATCCTTCAAGAAAGTCAAGTATACTTGATTTAGTACATTCTAATGTTTATGGTCCTATGAAAACAAAATCACTTAATGGTTCTCTTTATTTTGTTACTTTTATAGATGATTATTCGAGGAAAATATGAATTTATATCTTGAAAACTAAAGATCGAGTGTTAGATTATTTTAAGCAGTTTCAAGCTTCAGTAGAGAGACAAACTTGAAAAAAGTTGAAATGCATTAGAAACGATAAAGGGGGAGAGAGTATATTGGCCCTTTTGATGAATATTGCAAATAATAGGGTATTCAACATCAAAAGACACCTCACAAAACGCCTCAGTTAAATGATTTAGCTAAGAGAATGAACATGACACTAGTTGAAAAATTGAAATGTTTACTATCATGGTCAAAGCTACATGGATCCTTTGGAGGTGAAACTTTAAGTACAGTTGCACATGTATTAAATCTTACCACATGTGTTCCTCTAAAGTTTGATTTTTCTAATAGAGTTTGGGTAGGGAAAAATGTTTCTTATGATTATTTGTCTGTCTTTGGGTGCAAGACATTCATGTATATCCCCAAAGATGAGAGGTCTAAATATGATGTGAAAACATGACAATACATATTTATTGACTATAAACAAGATATGTTTGGCTACAAATATTATGATCCAATTGAAAAGAAAATTGTAAGGAGCAAAGATGTTGTAGTTATGGAAAATCAAACAATACACGATATTGAGAATTTAAAGATGATTTCAACACCATAGGTTAATGATGATTTGGTTGACTTGGATCTAGTTCCTCTACACATATTCCTATACAAGTTGATGATGAGCGACAAAAAATAAATGTTCTAGACAATAAAAATGTCCCTGAACATGTTGAAACAAATGATATGATTCTTGAACTAAAAGCTCCATTAGATGCTCCACTAGATATTCTAATCCAAAGATTTGTTAGAGACCAACAACCTTCCACAAGATATTTTGAAGATGAGTATGTATCACTTACTGATGTAGGTGAACCAAAGTACCATGCAAAAGTAATAGAAGATGGATGCAAAAGCAAATGGCTTGATGCTATGTAGGATGAAATGCAATCACTTTAATATAATCATACTTTTGAATTGGTGAAGTTGTTTAAAGGCAAAAGAGTTTTAAAGAACAAGTGGGTATGCATGTTGAAGCAAGATGAACAAACTCAACAACCACAATACAAAGCTAGATTAATTGTTACGGGATTCGATTAGAGAAAATGGTATTGATTTTGACAATATATTCTCTGATAATGAAAATGTCTTCTATTCATGATACTAGGTTAGCAGCTAGCCTAAGCTTGGAAATTGAGTAGATGGATGTCAAGACAAACTTCTTACATAGTGTCTTGGAGGAAAAAATATATATGGAACAATTAGAGAGTTTCAAGGTGAAAGGAAAAGAGGACTATGTGTGCAAGCTGAAAAAGAGTCTCTATTGTCTAAAGCAAGTATCAATACAGTGATACAAAAAGTTTATGTCAGTTATGATGGAATAAGGCTATAAGAAGACTTTGTCGGATAATTGTTTGTTTATCCAAAATTTTTCTAATGTTGACTTTATTATTCTCTTCCTTTATGTTAATGATATGCTAATTGTTAGCAGGAATGCTTCATGAATTGAGTTGTTGAAGAAATAATTGAACAAGTATTTTGCCATGAAAGACTTAGGCGCAACGAAGTAAATTCTTGATATTAGAATTACCTGAGACAAAGATGCTAAGAAGTTGTTCTTGTCGCTAGAGAAGTACATTAAGAAGATTCTTTAGAAATTTAATATGGACAAGGCTAAAATGGTTAGCACTTTTCTTACTGCTCACTTTAAGTTAAATGCAAAGTAGGGTCCTATGACTTATAAATAGAAGAAAGACATGGAAAGTGTTTCATATGCTTCAACTATAGGAAGCTTGATGTATGCAATAGTATGTACATGTCTAAACTTAGCACATGCAGTTGGCATTGTTAGTTGTTATATGCCAAATCCAGATAGAGAATACCGAAATGCAGTAAAGTAGATTATGAGGTATCTTTCTAGTTTGAAACTCAGTTTCGGGACCAGAAAACTTGAGTTAGTTTGATACATGGATTCCCAGTTGGCAGGAGATATTAATACTTGTAAATCTACTTTTGATTATTTGATTTTTTTTTTTTTTTTAACAATGGGGCTATGTCATGGAAATCAAGGTTGTAGAAGTGTATTGCACTTGCACTTTCTACAATAGAAGTTGAATTTATTGCAACGACTAAAGTTAGTAAAGAAACACTATGGCTAAAGAAATTCTTGGAAGAACTCAAGTTCAAGCAAAAAATGTATGCATTATTTTGTGACAATCAAAACAAGATTCATTTTGGTAAGAATTCATCTTTTCATTCTAGATCGAAACATATTAATGTTAGATATTATTGAATAAGAAATATTCTAAATGAAAAGCTGTTAAAACTTGAAAAAATTCATGCAGACCATAATAGTTCTGATATGATGACGAAGACTCTACCAAAGAGAAGCTTGAACATTACCGATTGATAATAGGGATGACGAATCCCTCCACATCATGGTGATGGGGAGATTTGTTAACTGGGTCCACTCTCATGTGGAGGAAGCCCAATGAATAGTAAGTCCAAAAAGGCATGAACTCATATGATAAGTCACATATAGAAATAGGGTTTCTTACTATGTTTTAAATGGTAGATACAAAGAAATTATCAGAGATGCAATAATAAGGCAAAAAAAAAAGAGAGAGAGAGAGAAAGAAGAAAATATAGGATTTGGGAATTGGTCTAATTTACATCAAGCTGATATCAGAGGTCGATTCCTTATGTGATTGAGCTGAAATTTTGTCAGCTTGTTCATGGTGCACTCTTCTTAAATCTGAACGGTTTAATTTTCGTTTAAAGCTCTCTACATTAAGTTTTTTGTGGATTGATCAAAACTTACTTTTTTTTGGTTAAATTTCATTGATCTCTTGTAGAATTAATGCATATTGTCAAGAATAATGTTCTTAAGATCTTTAGTACTATGTACCTCTAGTATTTACTAAAGAAGACCTTTGTTCAAATTTTGTTGATAGTAAAGAATTTTGGGTGGATTTCAGTGCCATGATTTTTTTATCTCCTCACACCGAGGAGGTTTTCCACATAAAAAAATCACTTTGTGTTTACGTGCTTGATATTTATTTTGCCCATCATGAAGTAAACCTTGTCTCAAATAAAAGTTTGAAGTTGTCAATTTAGTCTCAATTAAGGGCTTGAACTCACCAACCAGCCAAGTCTTAACCGGTTGACTTTTTTCCCAATGACTAAAACAGGGATAATTTTGTTCAAAACTTGCAATTGAGTAAAAAATGCATGAAGTCCCCAAATTGAATCAGAATTAGGGTTGTTTCATTTATTTCTTCCTATGCTTGCTGCTAAAGCAAATTGCTCTCTCTCTCTCTCTCTCTCTCTCTCTCTCTCTCTCTCTCTCTCTCTCTCTCTCTCTCTCTCTCTCTCTCTCTCTCACACACACACACACACACAGTCACGATGGCATTGTTGTGGTGGCTCCCAAATTTTTCAGCACAACTTTTATATTGGAAGTGCACAAAAAAAGTCAAATACCTTTACTAGGAAGATCACCAAAAGTTAGCATAAATCCAAACCCGTCAATATATTCAACTAGACCCACATTCATTCAAAAATTTAAACCAATAAGTTGTGAGCCAACTAGGATATATCAATTACTCAACGCCACATCAATTCTTCGATGTGGAATTTCTATAACACAACTCATGTGTATCTCTCATTCATGTGTGAACTCCAATGTTTGGTTTGCTCCCCCTTAATTTGAGTATCATTTTGCATTAACTTATATTTACTTGAATCTCCAACACGCAATTTCATCCTTGATCTTTTTTTTCCAAATTGAACCATCAAGTTTGTCATCAGATTGAACTCACGTTGTTACACCACAATGCCCACCTGCCCAAAAATCATGTTGGTAACCAAATCCCTCCTTGAGATATTCATCAAACACCGATGCACATTAGGGTGGGCCATCAATCAACTATCGACTCTAATACCATTTGTTAGGAGTATGCAACAGAAGTCCGATACCTTCACTAGGGAGATCATTTAGAGAAAACTCAAGTCCGAGCCTATTAATACACTTAGTTTGACCCACCTTCACTCAAAAGCTTAAGTTAATGAGTTACGAGCTAAATAGGATATATTACTGCTCAACATCACACTAATTATCTGATGTGGAATTTCTCTGACACAACTCACACATATATGCAAACACTTCAAGCATAATGCAAAATGGCCACAAAAGATCTCATAACACTCATTCGATAGGTTTTAAAATGAATTAAAAACAAATTACAATGGATAAGATGGAGAGAGCACCTTCATTGAAGAGAAAGAGAGAGAGAGAGAGAGAGAGTGAGAGAGAGAGATTGGCAAGCAAGGATTTGGCAAGGAGTGGGCAAGAGCAATTCGCTTAAGCAACATGCAAAGGAAGAAGCAAACGGAAGAATTCCAATTCAATCTGGGGACTCCATGCATTTGTACGCAATTGTAAATTTTGGATAAAATTATTCCTAACTTAGTTGCCAAAAAAAGTCTGGTGGTGGCAAAGACTACTTGGCCAATGAGTTCATGCCCTTAATTGAGATTAACTCAACTATTTCAAACCTTTATTTAAGACAATATTTATTTTTGGTCATATCTTGAGAAAATGACTCAATTTCAAGTTCTCATTTGAGATTTTCCCCTTAAAAGAAAACGATATTCAAAAATTCATATAGTAAAACCATAAAAGCTTATTCAATTTTGAATTGAATTTTCATCAAAATATTCTCAATTTTTTATACTAAATTGATTCTAAAGTAAAATTAATACTAAAATCTAGTAAAACTACTCAAAATCTAATTTTTTTTTCCTAAATTGCTGAATTTTTTTGTTTTTTATTTTATTTTTTATTCCAAAAAATTGGGACTCGGATCGAGTCAAGATATCAAACTTTATGTTGATTGTATAAAGACAAGTATTGTGTTTCGTTGAGCTTGTTATTCTAAAATTACCTTATTTTTCATTTTATTCTCAGAAACAAGGAATTGATTTTTTCTATTTTTGCTTTCACATTAAATCTATTTCCTAACCATTCAGCTATTTCGGATAAGGAAAAAATTAATTAATATTACCAAATAAATCTATGTAGTTTTTCTGTTCTGGGAAAATATATATATCAGAAACTTTACCAGACACATCCAGGGGGCCTTTTAAAGTCCTAATAAATGTAAGGGGTGAGCACAGTGACATGGAACCCACTTGCGCTCTTTTGCCAACGAATCTGGAGACCTCCCAAATTTGACAACCTCCCAAGTAAACCCTAAAAGTCTCCCGGACAAGAGGCAGATGAATGCCCCCCCGAAATCACTCTGTTCAGGCTCGATTTTCCCCGAAAAGGCGGAAAAGGTGAAAAGAAGAAGGGGAAGAACCCATCAACTATGAGCTCCCTCTCACCCAAAATGATGAACGAGGAGGTACCAACCGATTCCTCGGAGAAGTAGTAATCTTTTGTCGCTGAATTATCAAAACTGTGCCCATCATCGCACGACAGGGAAGCGATAAAACGAGAGGGAGAGAAATATCTGTGCTCCTCAAGCCCGTCCAATGAACCCCAAGTCTCCTTCCCAGGCACGTCAATCTCATTCCTCCCAATCTTTTGTCCTCTTTGTTCTCAATTTCCTCACGCTTTTTGTGCTTTGCTTCATATGGGTCTGTGAATATCTCCACGCTTGTCATCTGCATCTTTAAAAAAGGAAGAGAACCCAGAAACAAAATCGTTAAAAAGAGAACAACTTGCATATTCTCTGTTCCTGCAAAAGCTTTAGATGTAAAGTTGGCTTGATACTGATAAGAGCTTCGATAAAAGAAAAAAAAATTAATCTGGGCATGGAATCACAGTCGCAGAAGAAGACTTATGGCGGGGTCAATGCGGGCTTTGGCGACGTCTATGGAGTGTTGATGCTTCCCAAGGAGATGATCGACCTTGACAAGGACCCTCCTCCTTTTGAGCTCCGGTTTCAAGTTCCCGACGTTAAGCTCGTTCTCAAAGTAAGTAGAGTGCTTTTTTTTTTTTTTTTCCTGGGTAGTTATTTTCCCTTTTGCGCTCTGGACTTTTAGTCTTCAAGAAGTGTTCGATTGTGGATGAACACGGGATATTCTCTTTCCAAGAACTGCCTTTTAAGTGAATAAGGAGTTAACCCATGATTTACTGAGCTTGTAGATGAACTTTTTAGGAAAGCAGGAGCCACTTTTTATAGTCTGGGTTCCATGACACTCCGCTTTTTTATGTGTTTGGCTGATACGTGGTATAATCTGATTTGTTCTCCTCTGAAATCTGCTCTATAAAGGTTGGCTGCTGAAAAAATTGGCAATTGGCTGAGCACAAATATTCAACTTTGGATACAGCGCGTAACTGCTTTCCCAGAGCAGAATCTTTGATGATCTTTGTTTGATTAAAATGAGATTGGTTGTTATAGACTTCCCCATGGTTTGAGTTGTGGTAATATGTTGTTGTCCCATTTTGGGCTCTTCACTACCCAGCTGATTTTAGTTGTTGGTGATAGCCTATTAAGTCAATTCCATTGTGAAATTTTTCTGCAATAAACCAGAGTCAGCTAAGTAACAGGGGAAGTATAGCTGTTGGGTTCGTTGGAGATTACTGAAAAAAATGTTCTTACATTAGTATTCTGGATCTGGAAAAGTAAATTACAAATCAAGCTAACAGTCTGTCATTTAAAATCTAGACTATATGTGCCATCTTTGTTTTGTCTTGTAAAAAGAATCCTTATGCGAGGGTTAAAGTTATCTTATTATGCTGCTTGAACTCTTGGATCTCTCCGTTGGAATTTCTTGGACACATTCCCTCTATTTACATGAGCATCTGTAGATGCTACTTTCCTGTAGTCTTGTATCATTTGCGGCTTACCAATTGCAAAGGTCATATTGCCAATTCTCCAGAATCGAGTTTTTAAGTCCATCATTCATTCTGTGTAAATGCAGGATTTCTTCAGGACTAGAGAAGTTGGCGAGTTTCTTAGTGGGGCTTTGGCTGGAGCCATGACCAAGGCTGTCCTTGCTCCTCTAGAGACAATCAGGTTCAAATGGTTCTATTGTCATCGAGCATGTTATTTGCATTTTTCTCACAATATGAAATTTCAAATGCTATCCAGTCACGCTTAACTATTTTGTAGACAAAGAAAGTATTCTGTATGATAGCTTTCTTCAATTCTTATCTTGTAAATCTTGTTCCATAGGCCCCCAATACATGTAAAGTTTTCAGTTGAGGTGTTTTCGGAATTACTAATTCACTGCACTTACAATCTATTATTCTCATCTCATGGTTTAACTTTATGGAGGACATGTCTGTCCAGGAGAATCTGTGATAATTATTAATTGCAGTACTCTTGTGACTTCAATTTGCAAAAACCAACTTTATAATCCAACTCCACCCTTTTAATCCACTGACTTTCGGTCCTCTGTACTCTGAACCTCGCTTTTGGTAAGCGACCAAGTGATGGTTGTATTCCTACCCAACCTTGGCAGCTATGGTGTTGAAAGTATTGCCCCTGGCCGCCTTAAGATTTCTCTTATGAAAATCTTCAAAATATATGAGCTCAGTTGTCACTTGTAATTTACAGGACAAGAATGATAGTTGGCGTTGGATCAAAACATATTGCTGGTAGTTTCCTTGAGGTCATGGAGCAGCAGGGATGGCAAGGACTTTGGGCTGGCAATGCAATCAATATGCTCCGCATCGTTCCTACCCAGGCGATTGAGCTTGGAACATTCGAGTATGTCAAGCGAGCGATGACATCTGCACAAGAACAGTGGAAGCAGAATGGGGGTCCCAACTTGCAATTAGGTAGTCTGAATTTTAGTTTGTCCCTTTCCTGGATCTCTCCAGTTGCTGTTGCTGGTGCAGCTGCTGGCATTGCTAGCACTCTTGCATGTCATCCCCTTGAAGTTCTGAAGGTATACGACTTATGCTTCCTTTCTGTGTGCATCAATGTTTTGGCTTACTTTCGTTTCTCATTGTTTGAGTTGAACGCAGACGATTATCTGTTCTTAATTCACATGGTATCAAGATGCCATATGAGCTTTTCAAAACTGATATTGTCCTAATTCTCTTGTAGGATCGGTTGACTATAAGTCCAGACATCTACCCTAGCTTAAGGGTTGCCTTAAGTAAGATCTATCAAGATGGTGGAATTGGGGCATTTTATGCTGGCATTGCACCCACGCTAATTGGAATGCTTCCATACAGTACAAGTTACTACTTTATCTATGAGACAGTCAAGAAGTCTTATTGTTCAAAAGGGAATAAGAAATCCTTGAGCCGTCCTGAAATGCTTCTAATTGGAGCATTTGCAGGTGAGAATCCTTGTTAGTTACAATGCTGGTTGATCAATGCTACCCTAGGCATTTTATTGTGTAACCTTTTCAGTGGTCTCTCCTGTATTTATTAGAATTTTTTGTCATTTAGGAGTTGTAGAACCATTGGAAGCATTTTTACTAGTTCACATGTCTGAACAATTTTTCTTTTTGCCCTTTTCTCTATCACTTGGCCAGGTTTTACAGCTAGCACCATCAGCTTCCCACTGGAGGTGGCGAGGAAGAGGTTAATGGTGGGAGCTCTGCAAGGGAAGTGTCCGCCCCACATGGCAGCGGCACTGGCCGAAGTCATTAGGGAGGAGGGTCTGTTAGGGCTGTACAGAGGGTGGGGCGCAAGTTGTTTGAAAGTTATGCCCTCGTCGGGCATCACCTGGATGTTCTATGAAGCTTGGAAAGATATTTTGGTTGTCGGAAGAGGTCCCATGTAACGGCTTGAGAGCAAGTCCGATGTAACGGCGCGAGAACAAGTCCAGCCATTTTTGGTGATCTGGGCAAGGGCTCTTTTTTTGAGAATTTTGCTGATGTAACGTGGGTCATTTACTTTTGCCCATTGATTAATTTGACCCAACAAATTTTTATTGGAAAGAATTGTTTCCTTCTCCTATTCACCTTTTGCATGATTTCCTTGCAATCCATAGATCTTTGGCGTGCTTTCTGATTGATTTCTCACTACTGCAAAGGACTAAGCAAGAGTAAGCGGTTCCAGGTTTCATACAAGTTTTATTTGGAATCTAGAATTTATTTATTGGAATATATTCATTATATTTTGGAATTTAGAACTTATCCTAGATAACTTAGAATTTGGCATTTACCAAAATTAATTTTAGAATTTACTTAGATTCCACCTATATTATTAATTAAATAATAGCGGTGAAAAAACATTTAATGGCTACACTTCTTGTTACAATTTAATGACCATAAAAACCCTATGAATATTAATAAAGTTAAAAGTGTCAATCATAAAATAAAAGTTCATATTAATGTTTCTAAATTATATACTTATTATCGAACGGCATGAAATATTGCAAAATCGCGCGAATACATGAATCAAGAAAAACATTAAACCTATTTAGGTTCTAAGTTACAAGTTTTAGGTTTCAGATTCATCCGACTAAAAATAAAAAATCTACCTATCAAAACAAATTTCTTATTTTTTGAAATCTAGAACTTATCATGTACACCTTAAACCTGGAATCTAGAGATTCCTATGGGTTTAGTTCTCATATTTCAAGTTTTACCCTCTAACCATATTCACCCTTAGGAGTGAGTGTTCTAAAGATTCCTATTGATTCGATTCTCAATTTTCAGATTTTACACCGAAGTCATACTCACCCTTAAAAGTAAGTGCTTAGTGTGGTTGGGAGGGGGGGGGGGGGTCGTGTTACCCGCATTGGGTAGGTTTTAATTAAGCACCTTAATTTCTCTAACCATAATTTTGTCCATAATAATTTGTTTAAGAGAAATTTGAAAGTACAGTGAAATCATGGATTAGAAGAGGACTGCAAAAATGCGAAGCCACAAAAAAGAAGGGGGATAATGAAAGCCAAGCTGACATAGTGCGCCATTTAGTTACAACAATTGCGATTATACGCTGTAAACGTATCGATTTTTTCTTTCTTTTGGATGGGTAAACCTCGACTTAGGCCCCGTTTGGTTCAGCATTTCCAAAAGGTTTTGAGCCCCCAAAACCCTTTGGAAAAAATATTAAGCGTTTGGTTCACATTGTTTAGGCTCCATTTGCCAATTGCTAGCATTTGGAATAATGAAAACCCAAAGCAAGTTTGACCTGCTTTAGACTTTCAGTATTTTCAAAATGCTAGTTTGAGGTTTAATGAATTTTTTTCTTGCCAATATTGCCCTTACTGAAAATCATGTTTCCCCCTTGTGCCCTCAAAAAACACTGTTCATCGTCTTCTTCCTTGGATTTGGCTACCGTGAAGCTTAGCCGGCGAGCGGCACTCAGTTGACGGGCGACACTCAGCCGCGAGCAGCTAGATTTGCTCGCCGAGAACCCTCACTTGAGGTCGGCACGACCCAAGCAGCTAGGTTGCATGACCTAGGGCGTTGTTTGAGGTCAAAGCCACCTACCCGCCTCTCCACCACCACCAACACCACTGTTGAGCCGCTCCCCACTATTTTCCCCTCTCCATGCAGTTGCATCTCCTCATCCCTTTTCTTTTCTTTTCACCCTAAAATTGCTTTGCAAAATATACACAAAAAATGAGTTTCCAAACACACTTGCCTCCACAAAATGCCCATTCATTCAAAGATACTTGCATTGCCATTTCCCCAAAGTTAAACCAAACGGGCCCTTAGTATACAGTGTGGTATGCATCAAATCAAGAAGCGATATTGAATTTTTTCTTACTTAACTAATCATCTTTAGAGATCAACGGTCACGTCAGTCAGGTATGTAAAACGGGAGACGGCTCAAAGTAGAGATTTGGAAAGGCATGGAAAAATCTACATGCTTTTAATTGAACAAGTTCCTCATCACTGCACAGGACTGGACAACCTGTTGGGACACTGTGCCTCTCTCCCTCATTTTCCCATTCCAATGCATACCCATAACTCCTTCAAAATTTCAATTAACAGCCACCAGGGCACTAGCATTGACCGACCATACTCTACAAAAATAAATCTATGATCCACCAATGACTGTTCGGACGGCTGCTGTATTGTCCATTGAAACAGAAGCAAGTCTTTTTGAGTATTTTTGTCTCTACACCAAATCTAAATCACCTAAACAATCTCTCCAATGACATTCAACAAGGAAAAAGGATAGGAGAGGGGTCCCTATGCAACTTCCCCTCAGACAAATCCAGTTTCTTCATCTTTTCCTCGCACCAGAAAAAGTGTCCCTTGACGATCCTCTCCCTCCTAAGAACCATGGAACATAATTTCGCGTCTATGAGGGCAAATAGCAGCTGAACGTCATCATCTGTTTGAGGCCATGATTTCTTCTTCCACCCTTTCTTCTTCCTGCGCAGTTCCTTCAATTTCACAGCTTTCTGCATATGGCAGCAGTCAGACCGAAGAAATCACAAAGTTTGATATTTTACTAGCAAGTCGTATTCACTGCCGATTAACAAAACACAAACAGCAGCCAGTTTATTCCATCTAACTGATGCATAGGTCCTAAAATACAATTTCAAGAGCTTAGCTAGTCAGATTAAAGCTGTATCGGTCAAATAGCAGTCTACAGAGAAGCAATATGGGAAGATTTTGAGGAGATTCCAGCAACAACAGCCACTGGTTACGCTCAAGAATGTAAGGGACATCAAAATGCCAAATTCAAACTTTTTCTGGTGAGCAGATATAAATAAACAATTTGAAGAAAAATACAATTACCTATCCCAGAGGAAAAGAAAACAAATAGTAAGAACTAATTAAGCCCGTATATTGGAAATGAGAATGAATCAAAGACTAATGCTGCGAAGGCCATATGTAATGAGTGATGAGAGAATCTCACCTTCTCAAGAGATGACTGGACCTGCTGTTGAGGGCTAGCAAAATGGTTCTGATTTGCAAACAAATTTAGAACTCCGGTGGACTTCCTCTTGTCTGTTTTCAGGAAAAGATGAAAAGTAAGGATGGTATTCTCCATAATTCTGAGGAGATCTGGTGCAAGAACCAATATATCTGAGCCACCTTCTTCTGCCGCTTTCTGCTCCGATCCTGTCGTAGCACAAGTGGTAACTTTTACAAACAAAAAGTCCATTTGTTCCGATCACGTTATCTATTTTCCATTTATGTCAGCAAGGCCATTACCTTGGATATTTGGAACCTGAAGAAGTTTAGGCAAGCTTTTTCTTGCACGTGCATAAATTTCTGGTCGGAGTCCCGGTTCGAAAGGTTCGTTTTCGATAAACCTTTGGAGTAGAACGTGAAATTGTTGAAACTGTTGAGCACTATGGCTGTAACATGTCATATTTTCAGGCTGGCCAGAGATCTTTTGGCACAGCTGAGTGTATTGGCAATGAAGTGCCTCCCATGTTAAGCAAGTTTGAGCTAGATAAGCTGTCTCAAGATCATCATAAGGATTACCTTCCGACTGTTGCAGCTTCTCCATTTCTTCATCAGGCTCTTCAATCTTCTTCAAAGAAAGGCAGCGAAGGGGAGAAGTAAGTTTCTTAGATGCAGTTCTGGGTGATGGTGTCAAGGGAACCTGTGGAACTGCATTACAATACAATACAGACCATATAATTGTTATCAAACTTGCAGAAGCCACTGCAGCAATGAATAGACATCTCCATACAGATGAAAATTCAATTTCAACGCACAATTAGCAGTTCACAGTACACCTTGAAGTACATCAAGACGCTATACCAATCAACTATGATCACGTGTGCTCTTTCACAAGAATAAATGAAACACCTCCTCATACCTCATCCGATTTCTCTCACCAACAAACGAAAAAAATCGTATTGGTCCAAAAAGACAAGCTTTTTTATTAACAATAGATGAGTAATGCAAATCCTTTCTTTAGCACATATTGACTCGTTGCTACTAAAAACACTTATAATGACACAAAATGAAAGAAACCGACTGCAAGACTCCTAATATAGAAATCCAATAGAATCCGAGGGAAGTTACTAATAAATTGATTGGGAAAAAAGAATCCTGACAACAGACAAAATCATGTCAGTCCCTGTGAAAGTAATCGCAGTGTAAAACCATCAGTTGTCACCAAAGTACCATGTTTCACATTAGCATATAACAAGCCTAACATGAAAAATATAACAAATTACCAGCTTCACCGAGTTGCTGTGCACTTAATCGATCAAAGATCAGCATCCTTTCACAGTACTTTTCATAGAAAGCATCAAATCCACCCCACCATTGTCGACCTTCAGCTTCGACATCTCTCCACTCACTAGAGCTTGTCTCACCCTCTCCTCCCTCTTCCTCGTCATCTTCAGGGCATGAGTCCTCCTCAGGAATCAAAACCAGGAAACTGTTCCGCCTAAGTTCTTTCAACCGTCTCTTCACTTCATTCGTTATAAAGTCATCGTCGTCTTCATCCTCCGCATCACCAACATTATCTGTGGATACCGACTTGCTAAAATCATCAACGCCATTTTCACCATCTGGTTCCTCATGTGGCGGAATGGACTTCCCCTCATTGTCCTGATCCAAGGTAGGCTTACGTGCCTTCCTGAACTTCTTGACTTTGAAAAAATCCATCCCGACTCTTCTTTTATGTTGAATCAGATCGAATCCTCGAGCATTAGCTGAATGCCGTTCTTACCAGTACCGAGCCTTACGTCTTCTGGAAATAATATTTGATTAAGTTAGAAAGAACGCCTCATTTCCTCTTTTTCTTTTCTCCGAATCAGACCTTCCAGGAGAAATCACAGACCAACCATATGGTAAAAATCAGTAGGCAAAGCTTACCTCAGCTCCACTATCTAACCAAAAAAAGCTTTGGTTTTTCGACCAGCACTTACATTAAATAAAAGGAAATTCTCTCACAAACTAAAGTAACAGGGGGGGCGTAACCCATGTTCCAAACGAAAGACTGCGATATCTAACGACCCTTTTAAACCTAGGTCCATCAAGCTCCAAAAGACAGATCAATAAGCATTTAAATGGATCAGCAACCACTACAAAACGGCATCTCCTAAGATCCAAGAGTTTTTCCAGCAAGTCTACAGCTTTACTCACGAAAGCAAAAGCGCGAACCAGGAGGTCAAAGAAATCAGCATTTTTGGCGTGCCCAAGATTCAGCATTTGCGTTACGAAGCCTCAGAATCATCCACGGCTTCAGCACTCAGCAGAAATCTCCATGAAACGAGAAAGCAGAAGAGGGGGGGAACCCATAACCTTCAAAGATCCGGCTTTCGAGATCCCACCAGCTCGTCGATGGACCAGGACTAGTTGGCAGCGAAGATCCCTTTCAAGAACCAAGGCATTGCCAAAATAAAGAAAAGAGAATGTGACCGAGGAGGAAACAGCTGAAAGAGAGCCGAGAAGTAGGGTTTGAGGGAAAGAGAGGAGGGAGAGGGTGCTGGTCTCGGTCCTTGGAGAACCCAAAACAGAAAGACAGTAAAATGCAAAATGGAAAATGGAAAATGGAAATTAGGAAAGAGCGAAATGCAGAGCAGGGGAGTAAATACCGTGCGTTGGTGTTGGCAACAAATGGTCGCGATTTTCCTTCCTACGATAAAAAGTTGGTGAAAGGCGTCCCTCGTGATTAGGGAGGGAAAACGAATCGAACGGGACGGAGATGTTAAAGCTCAAAGCCCCAGAGAAACAGTAGGAAGCAGGAGGAAGCAGTGTTCCAGTGTCAGGACCTCGTACAGAGAATATTGTCAGAAGTGTCCTTTACTCCCCTCCCCTCACAAAAACCCAAAAACCCAAAAACCCAAACAAAACCCCGCGCTCTCGGTTTAGTGAGCGGAAAACACATACTTGTCCTCGGAGCATTGGCATAATGACAAAGCGGGTCCCAACTTTCTCAAGGTCAAAGGTGGAATCTTGATGAAAGAGAGAGGACAGCCAACCCAACCGCGAGTTAAGGATCTTCAGATCAGGCTCTCCATCATGTCGATCCTTGTCACGCCCTCACTTATGGAAGAAAGTTCTTTTCTTTCCCGTCTTCAATTAGCTCTACTTATTACCCCATTCTTTAATCATACCATAAAGGAAAAGGCAGTATTGAGTCAACACTTGGATTAATGCGACAAGATTGGGACCGCAATGCGTGCCGGGGAGACAGTCAAATCTCATGCTTTATAACGATAAAAGTGGGAGTGAAAGTGAACTGATGTCGCTACTGTGCTTTGCAGGTGGGTGAGCTTCGGATGGTCCCCGGTCAAACGTTACAGATGCTGCCCGCGACATCGAGAGGATTTGCTGAGTTCAATGTTGTCTAAGAAAAGCCATTCCGTGAAGAGAACATGATGAATATATATATATAAAGAATAATATACTAATCGAGACATAGGTAAAAGACCAACCAATCTTCTTTTATGAATTCGAATTGATAAAAATACTCTTCACATCACTCAGGCCAGACGTGCCTTTCGATTAGTTGCAAAAAAAGACTAGAAAAAGCTAAAAGAGATTCCATGGAAGTCATGCACAACAGCTACAGGGGCCTCTCGCCGCGGAGCACCTTCCTCAGCAGCGATTCCCGCCCTGGAAATGGGTTGCATACGGGCTCCGGCGCCGCCGCCGCCGCTCCTTCATCTCTCACTTCCCTCCGACTCCCGCCGACGATGGCTCGGTTTTGACTTTCACCTGACTCTCTCTTCATCCTCAGCCTGTGTCTCCTCTCACTCCTCCTCTCCTCTCCTTGAGATGGCGATTCAGGCGCAGAGCACTCCTCCTTCCCTTTCCCCTTCTCCTTCCCCTTCGGGTCATCCGATTTCCTGGGGATCCTCCCGCCCTTGGAGGTGCCCAGAAGCTCGAAATCCACCCGGCCCCACCCGGCCTTATCCTCGTTGTCCCACCCGAACCTCTCGCTTATCTCCAGCAGCTCCGACACCGCGCTCCCCGAGCCCCCGCCACCTCCCCCGCCGCTCAACACCCTCTCCGCCGACTCCCACTCCATCCGGTCCCGGTACACGGGATCCTGCAGCACCTGGTCGGCCAGCCGGGCCCACTCCTCCGTGTCGCGGGCCCGGAGATTGTTAGAGACCCACCTCAGGTAACCGGAGGGGAGCGTCCCCAGCATCTTGCCCTTGTGCTTCCCGAAGTCCATCACCCGGTCCCTCGCCGGCGTGGCTCCGCTCCCGGGGAGGGCCGTTCTTGTCGTCGGGGAGCGAAGAAGACCGGGGCGGCGGCGGGGGAGGAGATTCCACTGGCTGTTGTGGCGGCCATTGCTCGACGGAGGAAGGTTCATAGTCACCCGTAGCCCGATCATCTTCGACCCTCCACTTCACCGATTGCTTCAGATTCCGGAGGTGATGAAGCAGAGAACCAGTTATGGCCGCGATAATGGAAACGAGTCGTCCTTGAATTTATGATTCGAGAAACATACGAGGACTGAACCTGAGAACAAGTAAAAAGTGCGGGATCGCCACTCTGTAATTTCCCTTTTCTTCTGGGCCAGTAACCTAAATTAACTATTTTCAAGGCGGGAGGGGAAATACCGAATTAGCCCCCGCCATGTCGACCGTAATTCCCATCGCTGCCATTCCGTTCCGCGATTAACCATCTTCTCTCCCTGCAAGATTTGATTTTGCAGGGCCACTCTCTCTCTCTCTCTCTCTCTCTCCGGTCGGGAATTTCTGAATTGCGCGATTTCGTGGATTGGAGCGACGCGGGCCTCGATCGGATCCTACCGGGTTTTCCAACTCGTCGCCTTCGTCGGAGGCTCGGTTGCAGCTCGAAACCGGCCATAATGCCGTCCGTCTACGGGGCTCGTCTGACGACCTTCGAGGATTCGGAGAAGGAGAGCGAGTACGGTTATGTCCGCAAGGTTCGTCCCATCTCGCCCCCTTCCAATCCGTTCGATCAAATCCCCGCCCTTTCCTCCTCTTCCCGATTTCCTCTGCTCCGTATGTCAGTTTATCCGATCAATGATCCGCCTTTTCCTCTGTCGTCGTTGGTCATTTCGTCGTCCGTTGCATCCGGGGTTTTTATCGGATCGGGAATCGTCCGTGTTGGGGAATTTCGTGATCCCGATTCTTTGATCTAGGATCTAATTGCTGGCGCTGCCGATTGGGTTGATAGGAATGCGAATCGCCCTGTCGCTGTTGGGTAGTGATTTCAGTGGCAAACAATAAGAACGAAGCCCGTGAATAATGTTTAGCGCGGTCTCGTAAGATACGTAGACAAGGCAGAAGATGCCATCTTTTTTTTTTCAGGGCATGGGTGAATTATAGCCGTGCTTGGTTGTCTCCAATGCAGAACAACTGCATCATGCTGAGAACTGCATCTAACTAAACTTCAATGTCGTCGGTTTCGGAATTCTGACGACTCATATCAATTGACGTGCAGGTTTCAGGTCCGGTGGTTGTTGCCGATGGCATGGCTGGGGCGGCAATGTACGAACTAGTTCGCGTGGGTCACGATAAACTCATTGGGGAGATTATTCGTTTGGAAGGAGATTCTGCAACGATCCAAGGTTTTTTTTTCTTTCTTTTTTTCTCCTTAGCTCCTGAATTTATTTGTCCAAATTGTCATCCATGGGTTGTTACAACTCTTTTCTCAGACTCATTCAATTACTGCAATGCATTATAACCAAGTTGTCTTCTTAATGACGGAACCTAGAAGAAAGCTCATTGTTTTCCTTTCATTTGCAGTTTACGAGGAAACAGCTGGTCTCATGGTGAATGATCCTGTTTTAAGGACACACAAGGTGACGCTTCTTCATACTACACGCATATGTCTCCTGTACTTTTTCCAGGTGGCAAGTGATCAAAATCAATGCATCATCTGCTTGCTAACCGTGCAATGTTAATGCCATTGTAACAGCCTCTGTCGGTGGAATTGGGTCCTGGAATTTTGGGAAATATTTTTGACGGAATTCAGGTTTGCCTCTGGCTTCACTTGCAGCTTAAATCTTTTCCCCTGATTTTTTAACCGGTGAAAATGTTTCATTCTTCTTGTCGAGCAGAGGCCCTTGAAAACCATTGCAAAAAGGTCTGGGGACGTGTATATTCCACGTGGTGTCTCTGTGCCAGCCCTTGATAAAGACATACTTTGGGAGTTCCAGCCTGAGAAAATAGGTGAATTGTGTGAATTTAATTTTAATTTCATCTAGAGGCAGCTACCATGATCTGAGATTGAGTAATCTTTGTATCTTACCTCACCTCATCATCTGGGTTTAATTTGCTGGTATCAGGTGAAGGAGATATTTTAACAGGGGGAGACCTGTATGCTGTAAGTTTATCAGTTTTTGTCTTTCTTTCGCTAAGTCATCCCTTTGAAAAATGGGTTCTTTCTATCATGTTAAGCTGCAAAGTTATTTCTCTGATGCTAGATTTGCTATTGCTTTTGTGTGATATTTTTTGTGGTGTCATCTTCTCTGACAGACTGTCTTCGAGAACAGCCTAATGCAGCACCTTGTTGCACTGCCTCCGGATGCAATGGGGAAAATTACTTACATTGCTCCACCTGGTCAATACTCGCTAAAGGTACTGTCAAGTCCCAGCTCTTGCTCCTAATTTGCAATCTGCCTTGAAATTTGATGCAGTTACCCTCATGTTGGTAATAGGGGCCATCTAAATTATTAAGGTTACTGGAGCTGTAATTGTGATATTTTCTGGCGTTGCATTGCATGCATCGCTCAAATGAGATAAATTGAGACATTGTGCGCACACTGTTTGTGAAGGTACTTCACTTCCCGCGGAAGTCTTCTCCCACCCTGGAGGGAATCAAACTTATTCAGGAAAATGCATGAACGAAGAAAACTACATCTGTCAAGGAAAATGCATGATTGAATTGATAAAGTGCCACTTCGTTGTTGAAATTTGGATAATTTGTCCTTGCTGTTAACTCTGAATGCTGAAACATTTCCATGGCCGATCGAAGAGAGAGTTCTCTTTCCCTTTTGATTTTGTATGATAACAGCTGCTCTAAAAATATGCAAATTGTAAATTTCTTATTCTCTACTCATGGTATCGAATGGCTAGTTAGCTGTCTTCTTAGTTTTTATCTCGACCCAAGGAAATAGACATTCCAGATTTTAGAAGAAATGACATGCGAAATCTCCATCTCCAATTTCGTTGGTCAGTATATAGCTGTGTATCTGCTTTTGTTAATTTATATGCAATGGCAGGACACTGTTCTGGAGCTGGAGTTTCAAGGTGTGAAAAAGCAACTTACTATGCTTCAGGTTTGCTGCTCTATTTTTCATCCCATATGTTTTTTAGCTCGAGCAAATAAAAGTACAAGTTGTAAATTTGAGAATTTTCTGGATAAATTTTTGTATTTGGTCTTTTTCAGACTTGGCCTGTACGTACGCCAAGGCCAGTTGCATCAAAGCTTGCTGCAGATACCCCTTTGCTTACTGGGCAGGTAACGGATTGAAAGTTTAATTTCAGGTCGTGATGTCTTTTGTCCTCTGTTTATTTTTGTTCATGACATTTTTGTCATGTGACAGCGTGTACTTGATGCACTTTTCCCTTCCGTTCTTGGGGGAACCTGTGCTATTCCTGGTGCATTTGGATGTGGTAAAACTGTCATCAGTCAAGCTCTTTCCAAGGTGATCTATAGCTTTTTCCATGGGAATTGTGTCTTTAGTTTCATTGTATTGCCTATGCTATGAGTAGTTGACTTTTTATACATTTGACTCATTTGCAGTACTCTAACTCTGAAGCTGTAGTTTATGTTGGCTGTGGGGAACGTGGAAACGAAATGGCTGAGGTGCATATCGTCCCATCATATAAAAGAAGTATCTTTGTTAGCATGTCAAAGATCTTGAGTTTGTAAAATTCTCATGATGCAGGTCCTTATGGATTTTCCACAATTGACAATGACATTACCTGATGGTCGTGAAGAGTCAGTTATGAAGCGTACAACTCTTGTGGCAAACACTTCTAATATGCCTGTGGCTGCTCGTGAGGCATCAATATATACAGGTAATTGCGTTAACTTTTATGGTTGGCTTTATTTGGTGATTGCAGAAGCAAGGTTTTAGAAATAGGTTGGCTATGCTTTGCACCCTAATGTTTAGAAATGATAGTTTTTTTTTTTGGTAATGATGTTTAGAACTGATAGTTCATCTCTGAATTTTTGGAGATTGTTCATTGCCCGTAGTTTGTTAAGATGTCATTTTTCAAGTGTGGAGGACAAACTTAACATGGTCTTTATAAAGAAAGAAATGTATCCTGTTCTGCATGCATGATTATTTCCTTATTTTGTCTTTTCCTTTTTTGTCAATTCTTAAGACTAATTCAAGTTCTTGCTGAAGACTACATTTGATTGATTCTCAACTTATATTTGTATGGATTTCTAGGTATTACAATAGCTGAGTACTTCAGAGACATGGGCCGCAATGTCAGTATGATGGCAGATTCAACATCTCGTTGGGCAGAAGCACTTCGTGAAATCTCTGGACGATTGGTAGGTATTTCTTCATTAGCTTCAGGAAATCACTATTTTCTGAAAGCTCCCAATTTTGTTGGCAAGCCTTTTTGTCCACTGTTACGATGTTTTTCTCTTTTCTGGAAAGTTGTGGACTTCTGATGGCTTTGTCATCTAATAGGATGTTATCTTGTCGTCTTCTTATGCAGGCAGAAATGCCTGCAGATAGCGGGTACCCTGCTTATCTGGCAGCACGTTTGGCATCTTTCTACGAGCGAGCTGGTAAAGTGAAGTGTCTTGGTGGTCCAGAACGAACTGGTAGTGTTACAATTGTTGGTGCTGTCTCTCCTCCTGGAGGAGATTTTTCTGATCCTGTAACATCTGCAACCCTTAGCATAGTGCAGGTATAGTTGAACCCCTTATTTGAATCAGTAATCTTGATGATGCTTCCATCACATGAGTTCAATCGTATGAGGGAAAGTCGAAACTCTAAAGAGCACGAGTGTAACGACCTGGAGAATTTACCATACTTCATGAAAGTGCAGATGAGAACTCTTTATTTTGCATCTACTCTCTATCAATATGCTTTTTATCTGAAAGACATACTTTTTCACAAATTGGAGGAGATAAAATATATGCGCAAACACTACTGAGTTCAACGCGGAATCATAGAATTGCTGTTGAGTGGATGGGAGGTGGGTAAGAGAAGGAAGATTCATAGACCATGTAAATACTGGCCTTTTTACTTGAGGCCCTCATATTGACACCTACATTGGGAGTGGTGAAGTTTATCACTTAGGAAATTAGCCCTAGATCCAACTAGTCTTAGAAGACACTATCTTGAGGAGATCATTGACATTCTTACAAGAAGAGAAGGTTGAATTTGTTCTAAAGTCACCATCGGAGATTATATACTATTGAAATGCAAAAATACTATCCTGAACTGTCACAGACTGCTTATCTGACACAAAGTCTGAGACCTATGCATTTTGGTCCATGGGTCATTAATTTTCAGCTTATTTCATCATGCATAGGATGTCTGCCGTTAATTTGTTCGCCTAAGTTGGGTGGAATAGCTCAAGTTTCATCCAATCAGGTGCTAAAGCTTCATGCTGATGATTATCCTGATGGGTTTCAGGTCTTCTGGGGTCTGGATAAGAAACTTGCTCAAAGAAAACATTTTCCATCAGTGAACTGGCTCATATCCTACTCGAAGTACTCATCAGTGAGTTCTTGAGCTGTTCTGTCATGCATGCAAGAGTTTTTGTCATAGGTGAATTCCAGTCCACCTAATGCATGCTGCAGTCATATATAATCATTGGGATTTTCTTTTTCTCTATGGTATATAGGCATTGGAGTCCTTCTATGAGCAATTTGATCCAGATTTTATCACCATCAGGACAAAGGCTCGTGAGGTACTGCAGAGAGAAGATGACCTCAATGAAATTGTTCAGGTACTTTATTTGTCCGGTGACTAGGAATGACTAGGCACTAGATGAATCATTATACAACTGATCCAAAAGTTCTTCATAAGGGCATTACTGGTTGTCATTGCATAAAGGACCTGATCTTGGAATTTTTTATCTGGTTTTTCCACTCGTGCTTGCAATTATGTGAGAATGGACGAGAAATTGCATGAGTGCAATAAGACTGAATTGAACCTTTAAATAGTTGTCTTCATTATTTCTGGTTCTGTCTTACAAATATAGACCAGTTTTCACTCTTCATGACTTTCTGCAGCTTGTAGGTAAAGATGCTTTGGCTGAATCTGATAAAATTACACTGGAGACTGCGAAACTTCTGAGGGAGGACTATCTTGCTCAAAATGCCTTTACCCCGTAAGAGGAAGCAATTCTTGTGCTATCTAAAAAAATATGTTGTTCATGCTTTGCTACATTTTCTTTCTCACAAGTGTTGCTTTGCCCCTTTTTTTCTTTATGTAATAATCTGTCTTGCTTGATTGCGACAGATATGATAAATTTTGCCCCTTCTACAAGTCCGTGTGGATGATGCGCAATATCATCCACTTTTATAATTTGGCCAATCAGGTAGATTTGTACCCTTTGCTACTTCGCCTCTATTTTTTAATATGCTTTCTAAGTCACAGGATCATGGTGGTTACATGAACCTGTCGTATCTTTGGGGGAAAGGTAGATGATATTGGAAGGAGAAATTTGGAAAGTCTTTTAACACCGGGGACTTTTACTCCAGAAATAGTCACTTCCTATATTAGGATTAATCTGTCACTCCCTATATCAGGATTAAGTTAGGTTAATTAATAATGTGATTAAATGTGAAGATCAGAGTTATACATGGGGAAATATGCAAAAGGAACATGCCTTTGCTTGCTTGAAGGACAAACTTTCTAATGAGTTATGCATAGCAAGCAAAATTTTAGTTTTTTAATTCCTGTTGACTCCCAAAATGTTAATGCAGGCTGTCGAAAGAGCTGCTGGTATGGATGGGCAAAAGATAAATTACAGCCTTATCAAGCATCGGTTGGGAGATCTATTCTACCGTTTAGTGTAAGTACCGTACTTTGCTAATTAGTGATGGAAGGTTTTTCCTCCATGGAGCTTGTTCTAGAAACCTAATTCTCTGTTAATTCAATTCTATAGGTCCCAAAAATTTGAAGATCCTGCTGAGGGGGAGGAAGCTCTAGTGGCCAAATTCAAGAAGCTACATGAGGATCTTACTGCAGGTTTCCGCAACCTTGAGGATGAAACTCGATGAATTGAGTTAGGAACTTCGATTCTTAATGGATTTTCGGCACAAAGTCACCCGGTCACCTTTTCATTCTATATCTCTGCTTTCTATGAGTGTCCGTGAGGGAGAGATCAGAGTATTAGATTTTTGTGCATCCCGCATTAGAGATTGTTTTGGTGATTTCTTGGTGTTTATTCAATTGTACCTATTATCTTTTCATGTATCCTACCCCTACTTATAGTTGTGACTTTACTGATAAGATTTTAAGATCTATGGGTTTCCATGGATAAATGTATTTGTTTAGTGTAGTAACAATATTGCAGGATGTGTTTTATTAGTATTTGGAAATGGCCTCATATGGCTGTAAGCTGTATTCCCTATTTCAAGTCTTCTACCCCTGCCTTTCGGAGTTAACACAAAGATTGCACTGCTGATTCAAAAAATAGGAGGGTTTGCTGAATCGACGAAGTAAAGGCTAAAGCTAGCTGCTTGAAACTTTTAAGTCGTCTGGCTTTCATGTAAAGGCCTATAGTTCCGCGCCCGCCTTCCCACCCAACCACCCCCCCTTCTCTTTTTTTGGGACAATCGGCCAGTTCCTTTGAACGATGAACTTTGTAGTCAGCTATAAATGGTGAAAGACCATCAAGAATAACTATCGAGACTTTCTTTTCTTCTTGGGAGAAGCATGAGGCACCTAATGCGACCCTATGATGACATAACCTGTAGGCGTGGGGCTCATCATCTGAGCAGCTTATTTGTGCGAAGTGGCACATTCTCAATCTTGTTCATAATTTTATGTAAACAGGGAGCCTCTAGTATATTTTCTCATGATTTGGGATCCTTTCTCTTTTAGGAGGCTGGCTTTATTTCCCTTGGGATAGCATAAAATATGACTCTTGGAAATTAAATTAGTTATTGAGATGCATTGACTTCGAGATGTCATTATCTTGTCAATGTAAATTGAGTCAAATAAAAGGGATCCGACCTTTTTCTTCTGATACCACGGCCAAAAGAGAAGGAAGAAAAAAAAAAAGAGAGGAACTCTCATTTTTTTATCGTGACCATTAAGGTTGCATGAATCGCAAAGCATTAACAATATGAACTCTCTTTAGTCAGATTACATGTCAGCAACTGAATGATCGATCTGCATAGAGAATGTCATGAATGTTTTTGGTCCTAAATAAATCAATGCATAGGGAATCACCAGGTAGCTGATGATGACTGGTTGGCCCATGACCGTTAGGTTATAACTAAGAATCAAAAAACTGCTGGGAAGCTGCAAATCCTTGTAGCTGGTGCAGCTCGTACTGACCAGTCAAGAATTGAGAAAAGAAAAAGATGGAAAGATCAGAGCTTGCCAAATTCAACTCTTCCCGAGCATGTCCATCCTATCTTCCCATTAGTTTAAACCCTGGCAATCCGAACTACCGTTTCTCTCTCCCTCTCTACACACGCCATTTTTGCCACCAGTTGCCAGTTTACATTTGCCTGAACGCCACTGCCGGCGGTGTTGCTGGCTTATAAAGAAGTGGATGAATTGCAAAATAACAGGAGTTCATGCCTTGAGGACTGGTAAGCCTTGCATTCTCTTCCCTCCACGTTATTTTTCTTGATAACTAGATGGAATGTACCGGTACTACTGCTCTGCAGAGTTTGTTCTTCATAAACTCTTCTGCTGTGAGGAAAATGTAACCTGAGCCTGACTCTAAATTGTTCGAAAGCACTTCTTCATCCGTTTGGATTTTATGGAAGGAGTAGCACATCTGCTCCCTCACTTGCAACGAATACGAACGCTATTTTTCTTTTGAGCTTTATAGCTAAGAATACATTATAAATCATACTACAGCGTTGTTGCGCCCTTCTGGCACTTAATTAGCTAGAAGAGTTTTGAATGGGAATGGTAAGTTTTAGAACCCTTTTCTTTTGAAGTTCAACTAGTCGTATTAACATTTGGGCAGGAAGCATCCACCCACCAGTCAAAAAACTAAACTAGCGAACGTGGAGAGTGAATTCCTATTCAAAAGGAAAGCACAAGCAGCGCTACAAAGCTTCTGAATTGGAGTTGGAGCTATATTGTATTCTTTTTGCAGGTTTGCATATGCAGTTTATTTGGGTACTGAGGTTGCTGCCTCTGAAATCGATGTCACTTGCTGTTGGATGCAGCATGGCTTTCCATTGTTTCAAGTTCTCATCATGATGAACATAGGTCGGAGTGGTTTATACTATATGCTGCGATCATTGGATTGACTCTCAAAAGTTTCTCGCAACATTTGCTCGAGTCTGGTGATGAAGGTGGCCGAGGATCATCTGTGTACATTATTCTTGTAGGCTTCTTGACTTTTTTTTCCCCCTTCCTTTTTCCAGTTTCCAGGAGAGATCCTTTTCCTCTGACCCAGCTCATATCAACCAGTTAAAAAGAACGAAAACAAAGAAGCCAGGGAAACATCAGAGATTACCGAATGCAATGGAAGATGTGGAAGAGGATGGCCAAATTTCTCTAACTTCATCACCACCAACACCGCCATCACCTCTTCCGATAAGTACAGGACCTGGCAATCAAAAATACTATTTCTCACCGTCTCCAACTCTTACCCCGCCATTTTCACCACCGCAGTCCAGTCATACATCTGCAGAAAACCTCCCCCTTCTGCAGGAGGCATCTGGTCCTAGTCGAACGCCGCCTTTGGCATTTTCCTTGGACCTTAAACAAGCGGATGGAGCGGAGGATTCCAGAAGTTCGTGCCTCAAGGACTTGTAAGCTCTTCGTTCTTTTCTTTGCTAATTAGTAGGTGGGCATCAATTTTCAACAGGCTTAGTATCACTTTCAACGGTTCCTGGGACTTCAATGGCTTAGCAGATCTTTGAATGGTAGGTTTTTAGTATTCGAAACACCAACTACTTGGCTGTGTAGACATTTCTGAGCAGGAAGCCTGCAACTACCAGTCAAACCTAGCAATCCCGTTAAACAAAAAATGCGGGGAATCAATTTCCTCGGAACTTTTCAGAGCAAGGAAGCGGAGCTCATATATTCATTCAGCCGGTTGGCTACACGACCCGGGCATTAGGCCTGCTGTACCTTGCTAGCAAGTGCATGGAAGACAAATACAAAGTTGAGTCGCATGTTTCCAGACCTTAAAACTGACGAGCTTTTCCTGAACACAGGTTGGAGTGGTTTGTTCGAAGATGCTGCAACTGCTACATCGAGTCTTAAATTTCAAGGAATCATCAGCTAGAGTAGCATCGGCAAGCGGTTAATCATCAGCTACAGTAGCGACAGCGAGCGATTGTTTGTAACCATTATTTTTTTGGATTTTTACTGTTTCTCAGGACCAATTAGAATCTTCTAACCTGCAACCTGACTCATACGTCGGAGATTGTAAACTTTACACGTTCATGTGTAACTGCCCATACGAACAAAAACATCAAATTTGTTTTAGGAAATGCTCAAATTTGACCGGGAAGATCCGAGTTCGTTGGTCCAGAAAGTCCCTTTCCTCCAATCATCGTGACATCCTTACGCCTGCATTCCGTCTCTTTGTTTGAAATAACTCGGCCCACTTCGCAGAACAAAGAAATGAAAATCACAAAAACACACACTGCGCCCAAAACTGTGAAGCAAAAATTTCCTTTTCTTCTCTATTTTGCCAAAAGTGAAGATCAGAACATGCGTCTTCCTAATCAAGCTTTTCCCTCACCATATATACTCCCCAAAACAAGTTTCTATAAGCAGGACTACGCCAAGAAGTTCCACCCTCCAAGTATCGCAGTGGTAACCCCTGCATCAATCCAAGAGTACTGAGATGCTCGAGCAACCGCAAATATCACCACGAAACCAGTGTCTCACTGCTGATTTTGCTGCCTCTGTTGTGAGAAATTGGGGTGATTCTGGGATGCGTTTGGTAGGGTTACCATCCCAGACTGCAGACCCTGAGCATTTGGTGCCATGTTACCAAATGCGCCCTGTGAACCAGGCGGCTGCTGCTGCTGCTGCTGCTGCTGCTGTACAGGAATCATATTTGTTGCATTGGCTGCTCCCATATTATAAACTGCAATGTAAGAGGCCCATCATACACTATCACCATAATCCATGTTTGACACTTTGAATCCAAGAAACATTCATTTGATCATGCACCATCCTCTCCCTTATACAGTAAGTGAATTTCAAATGCCAAGTAACAGAGAAGAAAGTGAAAGCTCATACTTTGATCGTTCAACATCTGGGAAGCATGGCTCCTTTGGGGATTGGTTCCAGATAAGCCAAACTGAAAAAGAAATTCCCAACAAGAGAATAAATAGTGACGGAAATTAACAGGCCAATAAGAGTTCTGCCTCGAATATTTCACCAAAACATCAAGTCTATCATGAGCTAACATTCACCAGTGAAGAAAAGGCATCTTCATCAAAGTATTGCATGAACAACCAATCAAGTCAAGATACCAAAGTAAATGTAAGATTCTCATTTTATGAAGCTCAGTTCTGAAGTGTCAGCACCAACTTCATCCAGAGCACGCATTCAACACCATCATGACAGAAACGAGACATAATACTGAACCAAAGGAACTTCTGGCATAACAAAGAGAAATTGCATTTGACCACCCGTAAGTGTGAGTTTGTGATACTTACAGCCAGAAAATTGGCTCCCCTAGAACTATCACTTTTGCAACAAACAGCCTTCATTATATTTATCCATAAAATTCAAATGAATCCAGGAAAAATGGTGCAACGAGATTGTATAAAATTTTGTGAAACCCCTGTCAACTATTCTAAAACCTTAGGTGATTAAATGAAGACATAATTTGAGATTTAATTAAAAATGTTAATAAACAACTTTTTTTCAGCTATATCTTTATCCTTGGATTGAAGCTATAACTATTTAGTTACACCTCCATTTTAGGAGAGCATAAACTATAAAAACGTCTCTATTGATTTCTGCCACCTGTTAAAGGAAGGTCGTGAAAGATGTTGATAACGGCATTCCCCCTGATTGAGGAGAAAAAGCCAATCCCTTGATCAGATAAAACTGCCTGCCCAAAGCGTGACCTAGGACCCACAATTCAAAATGTACCTTGCGACAAGATGCGGACATTCCCCATGCTGTGGTTCCCTCCGGTCCATTCCATGGGTGTCGATGCAACAACAAAATGTTACTTGTAACAAGTAGTTTTGTTGTTTGGTTAATTGGTTGCATTTTTTTTTCGTGAAATGGATTGAATTAGTATTAGTCTGGATACACCCCCTAAGTGCATGTCTCAACAACACAAAATGAGAATTTCGCTCGTTAAACTTTATGAAACCCCTGTTGACTATTCTAAAAACTGAAGTGATTAATTGAAGACATAGTTTGAGATTTAAATAAATACATTAACCATCCTCCTCAAGCGTAAGCTGGATTTAACCTAAGACTAAAACATGGAAATATATAATAGGTTAAGCATATAGAGGGTCTTAGCACCTGCTTTGATAACTCATTGTAATGTTATGAAATTTGTTCTAAAAATTTAAGCTCAATATTTAATTAATATTTAACAGAGATAAATAGGTGGCAAATTGGAATCCTTTTCTCATGGATCAACTGATAAAAATTTTCATCAACAGGAATTCAAAAGTCCTGCAAAACGTTAGCTATAATAAATTACGCATCTTATGGGCATCTTCTTCCATCCATAATATTTGTCCTCTCTACATCCATACACTTACACCCAACGATTTTTCTTTTGCAGGACATATGTTTTGCAATGTACTTATAATGAAAGATTCGCTTTTCAGAAAGAGGTCTATTATTTAGATTGAAATGGATCTAAAAAGTTTCTATCAGGATGAAACATTGCAGCTGAAATAAACATTCAAGGAGAGTTATTCACTTGGCCATTTCTGGTGACATTCCATCCCATGAAGAAAACTAGAAAACTGAAATTCCTCTTCTACTTGGAAGACAGAGTAGAATGCTCACCTGCATCCTTGGAAGAAGAGACTGCGACTGCATTGTAGAAATATTTGGTATCTGAAATAAAATAAACAAAGTCAGTGCACTTTGTCAGCAAAAACGGAGTGAAGATTAGCCCATGAGTTGAAAGGTAATGGAATGTCTGGACGGAGATAAGGAAGAACAAATGAAAAGAGGATGTCCACAAAACTGAAATTTATGCATCCAAATAAGAAGAGCCATGCACACCATTTGCATGCTTGAACATTTAAACGTACTAAGCGAATATGCAACTGCCTGAGGCATATTTACTGCATAAGTATGGTAAAAGGTACAAAAGTGTTCTTCAGTATTAACCACTGATAAGCCCCCGGAAAACTATGAGCCAGATTGGGAGTATAGCTAAACTAATTCTCATGAAAATTTTTAGTTTTGGTCACCATATTAAAGATTAACCATCATTTAAGGTTTTTCAAGGGAAGAAATCCAGATGATGTACTTAATGCTTGAATATGTCCACTGAAGCTCGTGATGGAATCCTAAAGTCATAAACTTGTTTGTAGTGACACAGATGGAAAGACGAAAAAAGAACCAAGGAAAGAGCGATATCTGACCATTTGGGTATTTGGTGCTGTCTGAGCAGCATTGAACAATGCGCTATTGGCAGAGCCAGAATATTGGTTTAGATGACGACTAATCATGTTTCCTTGATTGAGTTGGCCTTGACCAATGCTATGCTGCAGAGGGCCAGAAGCCAACTGCCTGCCTTGAAATTGTTGGTGCCCCAGTGTCTGAGTATACTGCATCTGAGGTTGACCCTGAAACAGCCAAAAATATATATCAGATTGAAGCAAGCATGGAAGAAAAGATAACCTTGGTCTAGCATTAGCAGAAATGGACACAAGCTTCTCAAAGTTGACTAGAGCTGCAATGCAATTATTGGACAAGAAATAATGACATTCAGCCTGTAGCACTTGCATGAGTGTCCATTTTGGATGCTGTTTGATTTTCATAAACTGTTCAGCAACAAGAAAAAGTGGGGATTGTTGCAGTGAGCTAGAAAACTTTAAGTAGACAGACAAGGCCTTTGACAATTTATAAGAGTTCTGCTTAAACTACAGAGGTACTTCCCCATTAGTGTATCAAAAAATGACATCAATTGCAACTACTCACACATCAGCCTTTACTTGGAGCTTGGTTCAAAATTCATTAAACACCGAGAATTAGCACTTGGTTAGGCTAACATGTTTGGCAACACTAATTAGTAATCTAAAAATTCAATTAAGTCAAAGATCACTTAATGGGTTAAATTGAGAGGGGTTGTTAAATGTCAAGTACAAAGATGTCCCACACTTCTTGACTATGGGGTTTGCATAGACATTTTAACACATGAGAGGGGGAACTTAAGCTACTAGTTGCATGGACATTTTAACACTCCCTTAGCGCTTTGCATTTACCTATATCATGTACAAAAATGCCATTCTATGCACAGGTTTCAGCTAAACATCATATGCATGAATCAATACTCATTTGAAAATCTTCTAAAAGTTTATTTTATTTGGACAAAATCAATAAAATGAGGCAATTTATTTAAAGATCCATGCTACTTAACATCAAATCCAAAGAATGAGGATAATTATCCCCCAAGACAAACAAAGAGCATTAGTCTGTTACCAACAAAGTTTTGCTTGTAATCTTAGAAGTTCTTCCCATGATATCTTCAAAATGCACGCATGTAATTATTATTTAATGCAGAAGCAGAAAATTAGCCATAAACCTCACCTGGCCCAGAGCTGACATGGTAGGCTGGCGGAATTGTTGTTGAGCAAGAAGAATTTGCTGATGCTGAGGTAATTGCATCATCTTCTGCCTTTGTTGTTGTTGCTGCTGCTGCTGCTGTGGTTGCTGTTGTTGTGATTGTTGTTGAGGAGATGGTGTGTTCATATTTGTACCAGACCTAGGGGAATTGGCATATGGCATTGGAGATGCAGAGCTGTTATCAAAAGAACTGGCACCTGGAGAAGCAGCAGATCTTCCAAGTAGTTGTGTCCCGGTGCCCTGCTCAATTTTAGGTCACACGAGAAGCTCTAAGGATAAGAGGAGAAAGTCCAAAGACTTCAAAGGAAAGGTCAAGCTCAAAGAAGACGTTGAACATTAAATCAAGCGATTTGTCCCGAAAGTCCATAAAATGGGACTCATTCTAAGACCAAGGGAGCCTGCACAAAAAGATAAGGAAGGACATCTTGCTAAAGCATATACAGAGAAGAAGCAGTTGCCCATGTGACTAAACAGCTATTTGCTTAACGACAATCTCATTTTACAAAGATTCACGAAATGGCTCAAATTCTTGAGGACCACAAGTTAGGACTGTCCATATCGCCTAACCAGGATCTTTGCTTCATAACTTCTGCGGAAAATATACAGCATGAACCAATGAAATGGAAAAAGCATATGGGCACACCTGCAACAAAGCTCCCGTACCACTCATGTTGTTTGATGATACAGAACTGCTCTTTTGGTATATTCCTGAAAAAGAAGCTTCCAGAGTTGCTTAAGAAGTTATCTATGTGCCATGCAAAAGATGATAGAATTCGAGAACAGGCTTTCCAGAAAACAATCCAGGAAAACAGCAAAATACTTCATTGTCAAGTAAGAAAGTTACCAGATGCATCAGTCAAATTTTGCATTCCATCACCTACATGGAGCACATCTGAGAGATGCATAGGAAGTGCTGGTGGCATCTGCCTCTGGTCTCCAGATATTCTTAATCCTTTATTCACAAATACCGTGCCCTAAATCAGTGTGAGAAAAGCACTCAAAGGAAGTGCAAGAGCACCAAGAACTGACATCATTGACATTAGGAAAATGCAAAGAAAATGAAAGAAAGAACTGGATAAGATAACACAGCTGCCGTTGCTACATACATACGGTTTCCAATGTCATCATTTTGGTATCACAAGAACCAGAACCATCAACATATCACCTTCCAAATTGATGTGTTTTATGTGCTGACAAGCAACCTGTTGTTCCTCATGACAGATTGATTTCCCCATATGCCTAACTTACCACAAATTTTGCAAGAATGCATCATCTACTTCTCTATACAGTTCAAGAATATGTAAGCACTCATTCCAAGTTGTACAATGAACCTTGAGTAGAGAAAGAGGCGAAGGAACAAAATGCAGACATGATCAACCAAGGTAATGGATGAAGATAAGAGCTTTGGAGTAATCTGTTAACACCTTCACCATAATTTACAGCAGCTCTGAGAATATTTTCCTGTTCTTGAATTTTAGCAGCCTGAGCCTTGTCCAGGGTTGGAGCAATTGTTGGACCTTGACGAGCTCCAAAACCATAAGCTTTACGTGTATCCGACAGAACTTTTTCGGCACTTTCACATGCAGCAGCAATCATGTCAATTCTTGCCTGCCAATGAAAAAGAATGTGCATTTTCATACTCAGTACAAAAGGTCATTCCAGAAGGCATGTGCATATCAACCTTTTAAGAGTTTTCAAAACAGCATATTACAAATCAACATCCATATCACTTAACCAAAAAAAATGGCATTTATATCAATCATTTCACATTTCAATGTGTTTTTAACATACGGCGACATTTTGGGAGACAAAAAACCAAGTAGTTGTTGATTCCTTAAGGCTTCTTTATCTTTTCTATTGCTTTACTAGTCTTGACTGATTGACTAAGGTACCCCAGGGGTTTGCAGCAGGCTGCATGACTAATGCCCCATGCCTAGATATGAATTTAGTTGAGTATATATTGCTTACAGGAAGAACAAGGACAAGACTGGAGGCATAAGTTTAAGAAACATGCAGAAAAACCATCTGATAACCACCTTCAATTTCTCAATCTGTGAGGCAACAGGCAGGTTTTGCATCCCTTGCAGCAACTGCTCTCTCTTTGAGTTATCATCTGTCTCCATCTCAGGTAATAGCTTTGACGACAACATTACAGGAAGAACTGTAATATCAAAATTTCCCCAGTACTTCAGTCACATGCAAAGTGGTTATGCAACACACAGGATTGGGTATGAAACCAGTAATAGCTTGGACACTCAGTTTTCCATAGTTCTATCCAGTTACTGTGGAATCCAAAGAAATTTTACCATCAAAAGTATTACTCCCATTCTCACAAGTTTTGGTCAGTTTTTTACACCATATAGGAAATTCTCCATTCAGACATGCTTGCGATGCTGTTTTAGACAATTTGCAATTATTATTAGTTTCTTTCAAGAATTATGTCAAATAAACAACATTTTAAGTTCAGGTAATATAATAAAATTAGTAATGCACTGCTATATTTGAATGCTCTATTAGTAGAGATACAAAAGTCCTTAACAATAAACCCTAAACTCTAAAGAAAGTAATTGATTTGAAATTTTAGAAAATAAGAAGTCAGGCAAAAATTATAGATCATCTGATATTTAGGTTATTGATAGATAATAATTAATGAGCAATGCCTCAGAAAGAGCATTTCGATTTTCCATGGAATGATGATCGTACCAAAAGTTTGTAAAACTTTTTTTCTAGCCTAAATGTCGATTTTATTTAGATTTAACTGATAATTTTTTTGTATCAAATTGATGAATGAAATAAAACACAGAATGATAAAAAGGATATGTTTCATGAAAAAGGGAAGTGAACATGTGGGCCTGTCTCATGATAAGGGATGAAGGAACGAGAAACCTAAAAATAAGAAAAAATAAACTAGATCAGAAAAAGGGGAAAAAATACCGGTGCCGGGTTATGTTCGAACCTGGGATCTTGAGTACGCTAAAAGAGGCTCATAACTACTAAGCTACCCGTCACTTTTTGAAATGAAGTTAGATCGAATAACACATATAAAAAATATGCAGCAGTGATGATGAATTATTCACATACAGACACGCGGCTCTGCAGGATAGCCTGACCAGGTGCAAGCACGTTAATGTAAAGTAAAAATCTTTGATAGCTACAGAATGCATTTGATTAGCAGAAAGAAAACAGGAAGGCCTGCCATATATTGACATGGTCCTGAAGAATCTGGAACAATGGAAAATCATAAACAATGTACTCATGCATGCGTATGGAATGGCGAGGATACCATTTCAACTCTAAGTTGTCGGACACTTTGACAGAGATCAGTAACTTAAGGGCCAACAGAACTTGAAAAAGGAAAGACTCCTCATCCCCAGTTGATGAATTGCTCTCCTCAAACTCAGAACACCAAGATAATGGGAAGGAGATATGTACATACTTGTAGAATTCTCCGCATTGACATTCTTTGGGTGCACAAGGAACGCCTTGGAAACCGTCCTAATCTCCTCCACGATCTTGAAAAGCTCAAGATTAACCATAGCGTACTGCCCCAAAATATCTTGCCTGGCAAACAGCACAAAGATTTAAATACAGCTGGAGAAGGGGAAATTGAAATCGCACATTTAGCTGGACAACAATAAATCACGGCGATCAAAAAAATTCGACGAAGGCCAGATGTTGATGCGATCGTGACAGCGCAATTAGGCCGGTACAAATCTGCCGTCTATATGAGCACGTTTAGGCTCGACGGAGCAACTTAACTGAAAGAAATCGGCAGTCGAACCAGGATTACACAGAGGATTCAAGTCTCGGATGTCCAATAACCAGGCCAGTAACCCGCCCTAATCCATATTCAAACTGAAATACCAATGCGTGCACGATGACGGAATAGCCAATTCTGAGCAATCGAATTGGAGGTCCATAGTTGAGAGAGAGAGAGAGAGAGAGAGAGAGAGAGAGAGAGACCATTTAGGAGTGGCATTGGTGCGGGCGTAGGCGTCGAAGTCTTCGAGGATGCGGGAGACGGCCTTGAAGAGGGTCGTGGCCCTGCCCTTGACGGCCTCGAGGCGCAGCTGCTGCTGCACGGCCGCGTTCAGCCTCTCTGCGGCGGCGGGCGGCGGCGGGGCTGCTGCTGCTGCTGGGGTTGCTGTTGAGGTTGGAGTTGGGACTGGTTCGGGGGGATCGCCCCTTCCATGGCCGCCATCCTTCCAACGATCCTGCTCTCTCTCTCTCTCTCTCTCTCTCAGTTGTTGTTGCTGCTGCTGCTGCTGCTTTTCGACGTCGCCATCGGAACTGCAGGACCTGCGCGCATTTGCTCCCGCAATTCGGTATTGGCGAAATTCAATTTGCAATCGGGCCCTTCGGTTTTTTTTCACTCGATGAATTGGACGTCTAATCCTTTCTCTTTCATATAAAAGATGTATTTTCTCTATTATGTATATGTATATATATATATATGATGTATTTTGAAGTAGCCGATTATATGATAAAATTCTTTTCTTTCTTTATGAAAAAATATGGCCAATAGGAACTTAATAGTGACGCATTTCTTTTTGGTAGAAAATCAGGTTTGCCCTAATGGAAAAAATTGACAGTGTTATGCAATCTCGGCAAACAAGATATCGATCTTTAAATGAAATGTTACCTCGTCACATTCTATATAATTTTAAACAGTAAAATGGTGATGTTGCTTTTCGAGGAATTTATAATAAATTATTTCACCTAACCCAAAATAACTATTATCTTTGAGAAAATATTAAAAGTAAAAGTTGTAAATTTGAAAATATTAAATGAATATTATGCTACTTAATAAGAGAATCAGTTTTAATAGCTCAAAGGTGATTCCATAAAGTTAGTAAGAGAATTAATTTGAATATTTCAAAGGTGATTTCATAAAGTTTTGATCATTTTGATATATGGAGCTCTTTGATTATTCTCACCATTTCCATCATAAAGTTCATATCCCAATGCATATGATAAAAGAATATATTTTCATTAAGATGGAATGGGGAGTATGAGTTACATTTTGTTGAAATGTTCTTTTTAGAATTTTCCTTTTCCAAATTGAAGAATGAGAAAGTATATATCATAATATTCATGAAAGACTAGAATGGAAAATATGGGATAACGTTTTAGAGTTATGGATTCATTTGTTTATCCTCGTTGTTTGAATTGAAAAGTATGCAATTAGAGATATTCTTTTGCTTCTTCTTCTTCTACTTTTTTTTTATGATTTTCAAGCCAAATAATAAAGCCTGACCAATAAATAAGGTAAAAGATGATTGGTGCAATGCGATGCCCAACATATAAAAACTTTAGCTTTATCACAACTATATCTTTCTACTTTTTGTTTTGCATATTACTACTTTCAATACTACACGTTAAGAAAGTCACACAATACCTATCTTATCATTTTTAAATGGACAGAAAATCTAAAGAAAACATTTTTACTTTTTATTTTGACGATTTTTGAATCTTTTAAGAAGACAGGGGTAGTTACTATGAAGTAAAAAAAACACATATGGAGCTCTAAAAGTACAATAATAAAGAAAAAAGAACAAAAATCACAAAAGCTAACCCCAAAACATACTCTACATTTACAACGACTTGTGCCAAAATCACAAATACCCATTAGAGAAACTTGAAAATTTACAATTTAACAAAGCAGACAAACTTCATGAGGATTAGGTTTTCCTATCCAAGTAATCATGTAGGGTGAACCATCCCCAGAATTCCCTAGTCCATTTCATAATGTGTTGTAGTCTGCATGATTCAAAAGATCGATTTATCGCTTTATAAGCGTGGACTGGACCAATCTCATGCTGCAGATATGCTAGTCACTGTGCTTGGTCGAGGAGTTTCCATGTTCATCGCATGACAGTGTGCTGGTATAGCCAACAACGACATCTCCACGGGGGACTAGAGTTCCGACAGCGTCTTCTTGACTTTCTCCGCCGCCTTGCGGGCACTCGCATCCGCCATCTCCGCAGCGTATCTGGCCGAATCCTCCACCGCGGACTTCCCCTTCTCCAAGCTTTTGGCCACCGCCTCTCTCACCTTCTCTCCCACTTCCTTGGCCTCCCCGCCTCCTTTCTCAAAGTCCCCCGATCCTCCCCTAAAACTTCAACCCACAGACACGTTCCACATGAACTTGGAATATGAGGAATGGAATCGCAACAAGTTGCAGCGTAACTTACTCAAGGTTCGGGGGGAAGAAGTAGGCGTGGGCTTGGCAAGCGAGGGCGGCGAGCTTTTCCCGGTTGAACGACAAAGCGCTGCTCATGATTTGATGAACCATCGACCGAGGTTTCTGCTCGGGGTGACGATCATCCGCTACCGTGGGACGCTCTGCTAATACAAACCAAAGCACAAAAAGCGAGCAAAGGAAGATCAACGTTCCTCTCATGGCTTTATCCATGGTCGACCCCTCAAGTTGATCGTGCGGAGGAGCAATGAAGAAGAAGAAGAAGACGAAGAAGAAAAAGGGTTATCTTGACACGTCCGCGTTCTGATGAGAAGCCATGCAGTGGATGTCGTGGAGGACGTGGGCGGTGTCCACGTTCCCAGACGTCCGTGCGAGAAGCTTCACAGGCTTCCTGCACGGGACGACTCGTACAATTTTTATAATCTTTTGTCTTGAAATTGAATCATTGGGCAACTCAATCCTTCATTTATTGACGTGCCGATGTCTTACACGATGACTCGATATTTTTCATCATTGAAGCAAATAAAATTCGCGTAGCATTTTTAACATCGAAAAATGGAAAGAGAAAAAGGATATTGTCCCTAATCCAATGAAATATGGGGCAGTCATATTTCGAAATTGGTGTCCTCCTCCCTATGAGCATTTTACCTGCGATGCCTGCGTTGGCTTTTGTTCTTAAACCCACCTGACACCTTTGTCACTCCATTTCGTTTCGAATTGTGCATTTGCACAGAGGAAGGGAAAGAATTCCAATAAGGGATATGGTCCCTTGGACGTTTACCTGCACTTTTTCTTTTTCTTTTTTCAAACTCGTGATTTGCAGAGGCTTATGGTTCAGTGCAACTATATATTCCTCCTCGTAAATTTCTTTTGCGGTAGTTTTTGCTCATTATTGGTTTGGTTTTTGTAAAGCTCGGTTCAAAAACTCGTGTCCCGAAACTCTCTCTAGAGTACTTTTTCTCCGTTTTCTCCTTCCTTTTTCGCTTTTCTCGTGATTGTTCCCAGTCGCTAGCCAGAAAAATCTAGCTGCGACTGTAATGAAGCAATGCCAGAGGTATCAAGATTTCGCAGCCGAGCTTGTCGATCGACTAAATAAATGAAGTGTTGAAGCAAGATGAATTCATGCATGTTGACGATGGCTCGCTTTTCTTGTTGCAAGTTCTTTAATATGATCTCGTTGCGCCTCGTAGAAGTCACTCCATAATACCCGATGATCTGCATCGGCTGCCGTCAGTTCATTTGTCTTTATACTACATTTATCATTAGTTTACCATGAAACCAACAAATTATGCATTGGAAAGAGAAGATGTATAAAATCAGGAACCGTTACGGATGTCATTAGAGATAACTTAGCAAGCGATATCAATTGAAAGGTGGTAAGTAAGAGGCCTGTTCTGGACCTCCAAATAGGAGACTCTTTGGCTTGAGGATAGCAGATGATGATATGGTATTGACACGCGGTCAAGAAGCGTGGGAACGCTGCGAATTCGAACATTGTAACGTAAGTTCTCCAAACCTAATGAGAAACAAAAACGGAAAAGTACATTGATGCGGCCTTATTAACTGGAAAAAAGACTTATGTAACTAATGGAGCGTGCCTGGGTGGTTACGCTTACATTTGTCGTCTCTCTCTATAGCCACGGTCGACTCCTCCACTTGGCGGGCATGCATTGCTGATCCCAGCTATATACGTACCCCTCACGTCGTCTTATAAACTGCAGAGGTAACATCGCCCTGATCTGTTCTTACAAATAGCAAAAGTCAAGACCAGAGCAATTCGACAAGATGGCTCGGCCTGAGTACCCTCATCAGTCAACAGTGATGCTCGGAAGTCTTGCATTGATGATGGTTCTTTTGTTTGTTGTCGCCGGCGGCGACAGCCACAATGGTGGCAGCCTCCAAGGATGGGATTCCAGCGCTCATGCCACATTCTACGGCGACATGCGTGGCAATGAAACCATGAGTAAGCTACTTTAACTGCAAACTGCACTGACTCTAATCACGCACGCGCACAAGTCCCTCATATCATTCTTGTTGGCTTTTGCACATAGGCGGAGCTTGTGGGTATGGCGACCTGTTCAAGCAAGGGTATGGACTGAAGACAACAGCCCTAAGCACCGTCCTCTTCAACGACGGAGCGACTTGCGGAGCCTGCTACGCGATAATTTGCATCCATTCCCCCTGGTGCTTACCCAACCGGCCCATCATCCGCGTCACTGCCACCAACTTTTGCCCGCCCAACTACTCCAAACCGACTGAGGTCTGGTGCAACCCGCCCCAAAAGCACTTTGATCTCTCCCTGCCCATGTTCCTCAAGATCGCTCGCTATCGTGCCGGGATCGTGCCCGTGGCATTCCGCCGAGTGAAGTGTGGTCCGAAGCAAGGAGGTACGCATACATATAGTCACGCAAGAACTAAAGAGAGGCCTCCAGTTCGATTCCTGTGTTATGTGTAATCCTATTTAATGTTATAAGTGAAGTGATATGGGTGAGCATACGAACAGGGATGAGGTTCGAGATGAAAGGGAACGAGTGGTGGTTGCTGGTGCTTGTGTACAATGTCGGGGGAGACGGGCAAGTGGTGGACGTGAAGATCAAGGGGACGAGGACGGGCTGGGTCGGGATGACTCGGAATTGGGGTCAGAATTGGCAAACCTCGGTCGTCCTCCGAGGCCAGGCCTTGTCCTTCCGGGTCACCACCAGTGACCGGATGGTGCTCCAGTCCGACAACGTGGCGCCGCCCGATTGGCAGTTTGGCCGGACTTATGAGGGCAGGAATTTCGCCGATTAATGGTGGTGTTCGAAGTTTGTATATTGCCCTTTGTAATAATTTCGAGATGGTTTTGTATTGTTAGAGTAGAGAGGGGGAGAAACCGGGATAATCAAGAATCACAAGTGTTGAGCTAATTAGTGATTTGATGAAAATAGCCAAAAGAATCAAACCTGGCAGATCGCCCAACCATTTTTCTTTTGACGATAACCAGACTGATTTTTGGGACGATTCTTGATGGGTTTCCCCTCCCTGATTTTCTCTTTTTATATTCGGTATGCAATTATTTTGCTTTTTTCTCTTTTTAGTGGGAGTTTTACAAACAAAAAAAAATTGCTTATGAAAACTGATTAAACATTCATAAACAGATATTACAGCCAATTCACGTGACACTGATTACGTGCATAAAAAATAAATAAAATAAAATAAAAGGGAAAAAAGGAGCTAGTGCCATTGAAAACTAAAACAAAATCAATTTCATAGGTTAGAGTTGGTATAGTAATGTTTTGTTCCTAGGAACAGTTTCTTTTCAGAAATATTTTTTTCTATTCATGTTCTCGAGAATAGTTTCGAGTATTTTAAATCGTTTGATAACTATAAAAATTTTTGTTTCGGAAACAAAAACACGTTTGGTACAATCCCAAAAACTTTTGTGACTTAATTTTTTTTTAATTTATTAATAATTTTATTACATTTTTTTTTTTTTTCTTTTTCTTTTTTTCTTTCTCCTTCCTCTTAGCCGGTCGCTAGCTTGGCCATGGCTAGCCAACGACCAGCCGACGAGGTCGCCGGCCTCGGGGAGCCTCACCAACCATAGGCGAGGTCCCTCGAAGCCTCGCCTGGCCACCATGAGGCCCGGTCTAGCGAGGCTGAGCCTCGCCTAGCCACCGTGAGGCCTGGCGTTGCCTGGCATCGCTAGATTTGGGCGAGGTCAAGCCTCGCCCGGCCATGGTGAGGCTCCCCAGAGCCTCGCCGGTGGCCGGCGAGCTCAGGGCAACCTCGCCGAGGGCTGACGAGGCTGTGGTGAGGTTGTTGGGCCTCGTTTGGCCGGTCACTGGCCATCGCCAGGCTGATGACCAGCTGGGGAAGAAGAAAGGAAGGGAAAAAGAAAGAAAAGAAAAAAACCTGTTTCTTGAGTTGTTCCCGGGAACAATAAATGATTTTTTTTTCTCGTTTCTATTCCAAATTTGTTTCTAAGAACAAAACAAAAAATTTACCAAACGTGTTTCTATTCTATTTTTGTTTCGGGGAACAAAAAAACAGAAACGGGCATTCCTCGGAACGTTACCAAATAGCCCATAGATATTTTGGTAAGTTTTCAATTGACTGTACCTTTGACTTCCTTACTCCTTCTCTCCCTCCCATTCTTCTTTCCTTCCTCTCATGCATGCAAAACCCCCACCACCAGCAAAACAGCCCCTCTCTCCTCTAATTCTCTCTTCTTCTTTCACGCGGCTTCCTCCCCCTTGATTCTAGTTCTGCTTTTCCCTCCATCTTTGCTGCACGCCTCCACCACCTCACCTCAGCATCTCCATCTCAACTTTATCTCATCACCCCATCAATTACCCCCATCCATCTCACGCCCGACTCCACCACAGCACCTTCACACTGCCCCTTGCACCAAGCCAACACCACCCCAACAGCCACAGCTCCACCACCACCTTCACGCGACCAGCAGCAACCCCATCATCGTCCGTCAGCTCCACATCCAGCCGCCTCACCACCGCACCACCACTAGAGCTTCGCTGTCCAGCCGAGCCATCGAGACCAGCCCCCAAGTAGCCGAGCTCTCCCCCTTGGGCCGAGAGCTTGAGGGGACTGTAACCGCCACCATCGAGCCTTCATGCAAGCCGTGGTTGTCTCGTGTTTTCGTCGTCATTGCGCCGCCGTCGAAAACCATGATTTAACTTACTAATCTTTGATTATGCCGTTAATTGCGCTTATGGATGGTTAGATTAGTGCTAATGAGGGTAGTTTAGCTTGATCTAGTGGATTTTCAGGGTATAAGAGCTAGATCTAGGTAGGATTTTAGCTTGTATGTATTTTGTGATGTGGGAAGTGTATTTTGTGATGTGGGAAGTCTTGCATGTGAGTTTCTTGAAGGTTTATGGCTACTAAGCTTGCAAGAGACATGCTCAAAGGAGTTGAGTCTAGATTTCTCTTTAGATTTGTTTACTGGACACTTGCTATTTGTTATTTTCGTGAATTAAAATATGCTATGATTTTGAGGTTGTTTCCTTCTTGAAAAATGTTCTAAACATTTTTATTTATGACATATATTTTACTCGAGATTTTCTGAATTTAAAAGAACAAGATTTTAGCTTCGTTGCATGCAAGGTAGAATCTCGTTTTGTGCTGGAACCCGTGACCTTTTGGTGTTTAAAATTTTTTTATCAACTCTTAAGGTTTGATTTTCGAAAGAGTTTCTTCACAAAATTTTTTCATCATATCTTGAAGTTTAACATAGTCAAAATTTAGAGCAAACGGACGAGTTTTGGATCTCAAACCAAGCTGGTTTTGGAAAACATAATTTATGGATAGGGACACAGTTTTGGTAACGATTTGACCGATTCACAGTTCATATTCTAGAAAGATCTAGGTCAAGGTGTCCTCATAAAAAGTGTTTTTTTAAGTGTCCTTTATAACATATTTAAATTTGAGAATTTTCTGAACTTGTTTGGTTATAATTCTGGAATTAATCTTGGAGACATGCAAGTGGACTCAGTTTCTGCCGGTGAGGGCCGGTTGTGGTCTTGTGATTGTTCTTGGTGTCTTGTTTGCTGGAAAATGTATATTTTGTGATTTGGTTGATTTTTGGCATGTTGAAAACTTATGTGTGATTCCGATGGCTTGTACGTCCTATGTTATGCAGTTGATTGCTTGATGGTAGTTACCAATTATTATTACAAAACTCGGTTTTAAAGGTAATTAAATTGAAAAGTGCGAGGTGTCGGGTTTGGACGCCAACTTTTATGTACTAGATAAAACCGTGGAGTTTTAAAATGGGAGTGTACTAAATTTGACCATTCGATTTCGAATATGTGACAACGCATGATTATTTTACCGAGATTTTTAATAAAAAGAAAAATTGGCCAAGTTCATTATTTGAAAACAAGGCATTTGAACGCAAAGCATGGTGTTCTTGGCCAAATATATACTTGTATGGTCACTTAATGGAACCCGTCTTGATGCGTTTATGCAGGACGATGCTTGATTAAGTTCGGATGCTCCCACGTCAACAGGATGACGAGTCGTGGTTGAGGCCGGACCGATACTCCTTTATGGAATACCGTCTAGGCGGGGAGTGCTAGACATTGCTGTGCCCAATGGGACGGGACGATGCCCGGTTACACCAAATGACCGCCGACTTTTGTGTCGGCTGTGGCCGAGGGGTTGTAATAATTGGAACACGCCTGAATGGTTTTGATGCTTATGCCTGATTATGGGGCAAAATTGTTAGGCATGGTATGGGATGTGTCAAATTGGTTTTATCTTATAATCGGGATCCTTGTAAATGTTTGGAGGGTGAGAATTATGAGTTCCGATTATTGATTTCACTTATTGTATTTATGACGGCATATGTGATGTGCTAACCTGTAGGGGTGTGCCGAGGCAAGGTGAGTTTGTTTGTGGTGCGTATTTAGGCTGCTTCTGGGCAAATTTGTATCCTAATCGGGGTTTAGGGTTTAACTCACTGAGATTTTATCTCACCCCGTCGTAGTTAACCTTTTTCAGGGCTGTAGTGTAGAGATCTGCTGAGTGCGGATGTGGTGAGCGCGAGATGCGACACCTTTTGGCTAGCCTTATCACTAGTGAAGTTTAAGTTAACCCTAGTCCCTGAGGATTTTTGAGAGGGTTGATAGGAAGTGGCCGTAGAAAGGCTTGTAAGTATTAAAATCCTTGGGTTAACCAGTTGATAAGGAAATCGTTGTTTTTGGGAAATTGTTTCTAGTGTTTACTATCCCTATTGTTTGTTTATTGACCGGGGGTTTATTTAATTCGCTTCTGCATGCGTTTAATTGAAAGATAAAAAGAATGGGTTGGCGACGTGTTCGGGGACATCGTATTTTTAATCGACCGTCGAGAGATGGGCGTGCGCTCAGGGTTCGGGGCGTGACAGTGAGAAGGAAGACACGTTCCATAACCTTTTTCTACATGGTGATTACCACGTCTATTGAAACAATCTCTTGCCGCTTAACTATGGGTTTACATGCTCTTTATTTTCCCATTGTAGTTCTAGGCCATAGTCCAGCCTACATATAAAGAGCAGTGGTAGAATATTTGAATATTGAATCAATCATTCATTTGACTATAACTTTATATAGATGTGGTCTCCCTCCACCTATTAACTTAGAGTTCAACTTTCTTATCGGCATCATCCATGAAATAATCTACACCTACACCTACTAAATTCCAATAATTAGAAGACTTTAGAAAGATTTAAACTCAGAGTTTCCTGCTCTAATATAATATGAGATTTTTTTAGACTAGTGCCATTTGCTCTAAAAGTTTCAATTGTTAGACGAAGACGTGGTTTACTATGTAAATATTGTAACAATTATGATGAAATTAATCGAACTCTCAAAGAAACTCAAGAGTGTTGTCCACCATTGATGGCCTCTTTCTCAAATTAAATCAGCTCAGATGCTTGCCTCCCAAAACAATGGATATATAATTAGCACAATTCACTTCCTTTGGTTATATCATAACATATCTTCGAAACATTAATAGGTGACTTATGTAAGTATTACAATCTCGATACAATAAACGAGTCATCCAATCAATATCAGTTGTTGGGAAAATAAAAACAGGTAGCCTCGCTCGTAGTTCAATTCATTTACTTATTTTGGCTCGAGCCATGTTCTTTTTCGAGTTTTCTGCTTCATTCGCAGTGACCTTGGATCACAGCGACCGGCCCTTGTTTTCGCATGTGTTAAATACTCTTTAGCGGTAGCTCTTGCTTTACAACGATGTGTTTATGGTAACAAACCCGCGATGAAACCCAATAGCTTACTCATTCCAATTGTTAAAAAGAGCTAATTTTTTTTTTTTTTTTTTTAATTTGCTGGACATGATCATTAAATCAACGGGTTGTCTAATGTGCCCCGGCACGCCAAGATTTGGTGTCTATCGTATCATACTGGTAGACGAGTCAAAACACGTGAAATAAGGCATCTATATCTCTAGATCTTGATTTTGCGTGAGGTTTTCATATGAACTGTCATGGAAAATACACGCTAGTAGTTAGCCCATCTGCTTCTTCTTCAGTATCATGCATTCACTTTCATAAGCCTCTGCCCAGCAATTTCTCGGCTACAAGACGAGCGAGCAGTGTTGCATCCAAACCTCACAGGAGATTCATTTTTGTCGTAGTCCTTGCAGATCAAGTACATGAGATTTCGATTCATGAAACAACAACTTAAAGTGCGCGCAAGACGAGTGAAATAATCTCCTTAGAAAACACAGGACCACCAAATCAACAATTCGACATTGCGGCTTGAAGATTGTCGCAATGTTGTTCAACGAATAAACGTCAGTTCTTGCGGAGGATCAGTCCAACTCTCTTAAAGCGAAGACGATGGGCAGAGTTTGCCTTGTTCTCTTTCTCACAGGCATCGATCTATCCGACTTCTCCTGTGTAAATCCATTAGCGATTCATTGAGCAGAATTCCACCTGCAAACCGAACGAAAATGAGTCATTCCTTGGCGTAGAATGGAAATCTGGAATCTCTATCAGATTAGCTTTTGAGTAAAGGATGCGTTTTTTCGACCGAAAAAATAATAATAATAAAGGATGAGTTTTACAACTTTGTCTGATATATCTTAATATAATATTTGATTCCCTTATTTTAGTCGGACTCTTCCTTTAACTTAATGTAAAAAATTAATTTAAGCTTCATAGTTGTTAGCTTTATGACTGATTATTGAACTAGTAATGATTTTCTTTCCTCTAATGGTGTTTCTTTCTACTCTCTTCTGTCTATTTTGTTAAACAACTCTTGTGTCAGACGAAAAAAAATCCTGCAACAGGAATGAAGTGTAATTGGAGTAGTTAATATATCTTAATTGATCAATAACTTATTATTCTAGTTTTTGAATAAAGGTGAGTCCAACATGAGTTTAGACCTAGGTTCCGTCTTGGTGAATTTAATGGGTAAATTTATTGGGCTTCTATTGCATTGCCTAGTAAGTGGTATTAGAGTTGATAATTGACTGATAACCTCCTCCCTATGGGTATTATTGTTTGGTGAATATCTCCATGAAAGAAAATGTTGGATGTGACATCCAGATTTTCAGGCTTTTGACTTCGATGAGATAAATTGGGCATTTCATCGACGCGACTACAATGTTTTTCTCTGAGTTGACTACTCACGAGATAACTAAACTAGCTAGGTAAGCTATTAGGGACTTTAAGGCAGATAGATTAAGAATTTGACCAAGAATCGACTTCTCAACCATGTTCATCTTTAGGGATCATTGCGGCATAGTATAAAATCGATTTGAAATCAAAGATAGGTCGGTTCGACTAAGATGAATGACCGATCATGAGTGACTCTACTAAATTAGAAAATTCTCATTGACCAGCACTAATTTGATTTTGCTGTCGTTTGGGTACCCTGTGTCCGTATTTGAATCCTAGAGATTTTCACAACAATTGAGAGTTGCCAATGTGTCGAGTGGGTTCATTGTGACTCGAAGAAAATCGACCACGGGTCATTGGTCCTAAAAAGTTCTGAAAACTATCTGGTAGCCTAAGTCACGCTAAGAGCACGTCGGAGTGAAATTAACCGCCAATCTAAGTTCGATTTTAGAAATTTAAGAGTCTGTCATGTCACAGGTCATTTTAGGAGTGTCGGCTTAGTCTCAGAAGATTTTTTTGACAACCGAGACTTTTTGGAAAAAAAAAGAAGTTGAGTTAGGGCCATTTTTATCAGAAATTGCAGAGGACCGTTCTTGAATTCGAAATTGGGATGCAAGTGGGCTATACTGGTAAGAAAAAGTACCAATTTGATCGATGATGTGTTGAATGAATTTATGAGGGTCAATTTAATTTGAATCAAGAGGGATTAAAGTCTAATTGGGAAGAAAACCTAGCAAAATTCGGATGCCTAATGAACCATGCATTTTGAACTATCTAAGGGCTTCTTGAAGGGGGGCCCACAATGGTGGGCCGTGAGAGAGAATGTGAGAACTGGTTCTTCCTCCCTTCTCTCTCCCATTGTCGTCTCTCTCTTTGAGCTTCCCCTTCCCTTCGGTTTCTTCTTTAGTAGGAACCAAAGACCAGCGAAAAACCTAGCAAGTCGAAGCAGCAGGTTCCCTCGCCGTTGCAACAAGCTGCCGAAGCTAGAGTCGCCGCCGCTGCACGCCGTCGCAGCCACGCCGGAGTTGCGTCATCTCCACCTGCGTTGGCTGTGCGACCACCTTCTTTTTCCCCTTTCGTCTACTGCTCTAGATCCCAAATTTGGTAGGACGCCAAGCAAAAGCAGTAGCCGACGTCGCCGAGAGCCGCCGCACACCGCCTCGTCGCCATTCGCCTCACGCTCGCTTGCCATGCGCTGTCTACCCCTGTCTGAACGAGCTGCTGTCCAGCCTCTGTTTCACCTTGGTTCAATTCCATTCGGCCACCTTAGGCCGCCACCCGACCACCTCTGGCCATCGTGAAGCCTCGCCTAGGTTCGGTTCAGCCCCTTCGTCCACTTTTGACCCAAACTAGCTCTGGATCCGCCCCCCTTCGCCCCCAATCAATAGAGCACAAAGAGAAGAAAAATGGGTTTTGCAGCAAGGTTTTGGCCCGTTTTGGCCGCCTTCCTGAGCCGGATGCTCGACCCGCTTTGGGGAAAGTTGATCCTCGTGTCGATGCCGTCATTTTGAGCGAGTTTTGCTCACCAATGCTTTCTTAGTTTGCTAATTACACTTAAATGTTGATTACTATTAGTTAATTGTAATTAGGTGGTTGGATTAAAATGGATTAGTGTTTATTAGTTAATTGCTTTGCATATTAGTTGTTTAGTTAGTGTAATTAGATAGAGAATTGCCTATAGTATTTATTGGATGCTTCTTGGGATTTTTCCCGACCCTTATCGGGTGTTAATTAGGCAATTCGGGCCTAAGTGGAATTTTTAGTAATTAAATCCAATTTAGGCTCTTATTGCCTAATTGAAGCCCGATAAGGGTCGGGAAAAATCCTAAGAAGCATCCAGTAAATACTATAGGCAATTCTCTATCTAATTACACTAACTAAACAACTAATATGCAAAGTAATTAACTAATAAACACTAATCCATTTTAATCCAACCACCTAATTACACTTAACTAACACTAATCAATATTTAAGTGTAATTAGCAAACTAAGAAGGCATTAGTGAGCAAAACTCACTCAAAACGATGTCATCGATGCAAGAATTGACTTTCCCCAAAGCGGGTCGAGCATCCGGGCTCAAGAAGGTGGCCAAAATGGGCCAAAACCTTGTTGCAAAACCCATTTTTCTTCTCTTTGTGTGTTGCTGATTGGGGGCGAAGGGGGCGGATCCAGAGCTGGTTTGGGTCAGAAGTGGACGGAGGGGCTGAACCGGACCTAGGCGAGGCTTCATGGTGGCCGGAGGTGGTCGGGCGGTGGCCTGAGGTGGCCGAATGGAACTGAACCGAGGCAGAACAGAGGCTGGACAGTAGCTTGTTCGGATAGGGGTAGACGGCGCACGGCAGGCGAGCGTGAGGTGAACGGCGGCGAGGCGGCGTGCAGCAACTCCCGATGGCATGCAGCGGCTCCCGGCGACGTTGGCTGCTACTTCTGCTTGACGTCTTACTAGATTTGGGATCTTGAGCAGCAGACGAAGGGGGAAAAAAGGTGGTCACATGTGACACTCCGAACCCTTCACAGGTCGTCACCAGCGCCGATGTTACACTTTATTTCCTTTTGCTATTTTGTACTTAAAACAAGCATCGTTAATCACATGCATTTTTTTTTTTTATAAACGATCGGTCCCAACGCGACTCATAGCGGAAGCAAATTAAACATCACCATCTATCCCCCTACCAATCCATGATACAAATACACACCAGCTAAACATCAGGATTTTATAAATAACTTCGACACTTAGCTTACATATATATTTTCAAGATGGGATCTCTTTTGGGTCGGTACATCAAAAAGGAAAAGCTAGGACTCAGCCACATCCAGCCTAAAACCTCAAAAAGAAACTCTCGACCCTCAACATCATACGAGTACGAACTCCCATCGAAAGTGTCAATTATCTACATCAAAAAGAGATCCAGCTCCTACTCATCGCGCGCAGGTCTCACACCCAACTCGGTGCATCAGGCGGTGGCAGCAGCAACATCCCTCGCATCGCTCCATCCCGACGAACATGCACAGAAATGAACTCCTGAATAACAGGACCCCCAGCCAGGCCCACGTCATACATCACTAGACAACGTACTCGGATAAAAGTCAGTCCGAGAACAGAGGGATAGTCTATCTCAACACACTTGACCTCTACATCGGATGGTATCCCGTAAAATGTACCCCGCGTGACGACAGGTAGAGGCATACTTGCTAATCTTAAATGTTATCCCCAAAAGAGGTGAGTACAACCACTCAGCAGATAGGGAAATCCAATAACAATTCAATGCATCATGCAAATTTCACATGCATTGCAGGCATTACTTACCTTGAAGCCAGGCACACACTATCATGCATCATCATATCACATCACATATCATCATCATCATCATGCATATCATCATGCATATCATATCATATCATAGGTGATCATCACATCACATCACATATCATCATCATCATCATCATCATCATCATATCATCATGCATATCATTATGCGTATCATATATCATATCATGGGTGATCATCATATCACATCACATATCATCATCATCATCATCATGCATATCATCATGCATATCATATATCATGGGTGATCATCATATCACATCACATATCATCATCATCATCATCATCATGCATATCATCATGCATATCATATATCATATCATGGGTGATCATCATATCACATCACATATCATCATCATCATCGTCATGCATATCATCATGCATATCATATCATATCATAGGTTCATTTTTCATCTTTTATCTTTAAGTTTGATCACCACATCACCCACTTCTCATATCATCAATTTCATCATCCCTTCGGGCAAAGACCTCCGATAGGGTTCCCAGCATTCCAGCCATCCCATGGCCATCGGGCTTCCGGCCCCCCACATTTCGGGCATCTCGCATCTCAACTAGCATCACGAGGCATTTCCTTTGGGCAGAAACCTCCGACAGGGCTTCCGGCCTTTACCCTTCTAGCCAGGCATCCCGCACCCACATCCTGGCATCGCGAGGTATTCCTTTCGGCAAAAACCTCCGACAAGGCTTCCGCCCCCCACATTCCGGGCATCCTGAATCTCCCGGGGAATTCCGGCAATGCATCTCTGTACATTCCGGCCTCATCCTCCACCACAACCTCTTACTCACATATCGTTTTCCACATTCACCATCCTTTTAATCTTATTATTACATGGCATATGATTCACACATGCATCACAATTTATGATCATACATACATCAATATCATATAACAATGCATAATAAATTCAATGGAATTCATGGCCAATAAAATAATCCCCTTTTTATTTTATTATTATTTTATTATTTTATTATTATATTTATTTATTTTCATAAATAAATATTAAATTTAATATCTATGATTTTCCCAAAATCATAATATTCAAAAAATCACTAAAAAAACCAATAGGATGACAATTTCATACAAAATTCATGGCCAAATTGAATTTCTCATAATTTCACAATTTCCACAAAATAGCACATGATATTCGGATAATGACCAGAATTGCACAGTTTCCAAATAAATTCGATTAAAATACTCATATGGTCTTCAAAAATTACGAAATTTTACAGGGTGATAGCCAACACATTTTCGTGCATTTTTCATGCAGAACTCTAAGCCAAATTATTTTTAGATTAATTTATACAACCCCACGAAACTTCTGGAACCACTACCGCGTCGTCCAGAATACACATCTCTGAAATTTTTAGATTTCACCCATCTATTCTCTTTCGTTTCCTCTGAAATTTGAGTATGTTATGTACCAAGGTGTCCTTTACAATTTTCATGAAGAGATCTAGGTCAAATAACCAAATTATGGTCACCATTTAAGTCCATGAAGTCTCGGGTGTCTCGGAATACTTCACCAGAACCATCGTTTCCAAGATCTAGCCGATTCACCAAGTTATACTTGTTATTTTCGCTTCAAATTCGATTATGTTGTAGTTTAAGGTGTTACCTACAACTTTCATGAAGATATCGAAGTCAAATCTTCAACAGAAATCAGCATACAAACAAGAATCTAGCAAGAGGTCAGTGGAAACTTCACAGATCTGGGGTCTCCGTATAATAGAACTTTAACCCCTCATATCTCCATCATTTTCCACGAAATTTCAGTATGTTATACTAAAAGACGTTAGATACAACTTTCATGAAGACATCGAAGCCAAAATCGAACTCCAAACACACATGCAAGCTCAAACAAGCTACTGACTCCCACAAATCAAACAAGAACAGTCACACGGTTTGAAAATAACCAACCCTTACCTCGGTTTTTCGCACAAATAACACCTAAAATCGAACATGCAACCAACAAAACAAACATGCAAGAGAAGTTAAGGACTCCACTTGCCTCTAAGATGAGCAAACGACGGCAAACGGCGGCGTACACGGCGAACGGATGGCGGGACACGGCGATTTCCTCGTCAGCTCCTCTCTCTCTCTCTCTCTCTCTCTCTCTCTCTCTCTCTCTCACCCTCTCTCGGCCGAATGAGCAAAGAACCGGCCACCTTCTCTCTCTTCTCCACTCTTATACTCCCTAATCTTCATGATTGATAATGATTGCTTTGCCTAAAAACTAACCAATGCATGCTCTTGCCCTTTGCCACTTGTCTCATTGGATTTTAAATTTGAGTTGGGCTTGGGCTTTGGAGTTGGGCCATCCGGCCACTCCTCTTGGGCTGGTCGAATTCCCTTCTTGGGCTCTAATGGGCCGACTAGCTTGGCCCACCAAGCTTTAGGCCAATGGGTCCAAGGCCCATTGAATTTTAACCCCTTTTTCTCCTTTTTTTTTTTTTTTTGAAATTCCTTCTATAAATATTTCTAAATTTCAATTTTCAATCTTGGCCAAAGTCTTAGGATATTTTTGCTCATTGAAATTTAAATCATATGGCCAAGCATAGATTATTAATCTATTAAATTTAAATTTCCACAATCACAAGCACAATTCATCAAATTTAAAAGACTAATGGCTAAAACATAAGCCATGGAAATTCTATCACCTAATTAAAGACTTTAACACACCTTATGGCTCGGCCTTGAATTTTGGGATGCCACATCACACAACCAACACAGCGGAGATGACGCGACTCCGGCGTGGCTGCGACGGCATGCAAAGTGGCAGCGACTCCAGCTTCGGCAGCTTGCTACAACGGCGAGGGAACCTGCTGCTTCGGCTTGCTGGGTTTTTTGTTGGTCTTCAGTTGCTGCTAAAGAAGAAACTAAAGGGAAGGGGAAGCTCGAAGAGAGAGACGGCGATGGGAGAGAGAAGGGAGGAAGAACCGGTTCTCACATTCTCTCTCATGGCCCACCATTGTGGGCTGTCCACCACCCACCCTTTTTAGACAAATATGCCCCCTTCTAGAAGCCCTTAGATAGTTCAAAATGCATGGTCCATTAGGCATCCGAATTTTGCTAGGTTTTCTTCCCAATTGGACTTTAATCCCTCTTGATTCAAATCAAATTGACCCCCATAAATTCATTCAATACCTCATTGTTGACACCTAAATTTTTGCATATAGGTTATCTAGGCATTTAATATAGTGTTTTAAATGGAAGATGTTTTTACCTAAAAAGAAAAAAAATTAAAAATATATATAAAAAGATTAAAAAAAGAAGAACAAAAAAAAGTTGGGGCCGATGATTTGAATGTAACTAGCCAAGCCCAGGAGGTCAGATTGTAATTAAAACATCAAGTTGAGGCCAAAATGCAATTTCCAAAAGTTGAAGGACCAATTTGCAATTTTCGCAAAAGTTCACCCGGGCCTTTAAATCATCATATGGGCCTCCAATCGAGTTGAAATTGAATTTGGGTTGGGTAGAATCTATTAAATTGGGCCAAAATAACCAAACTTGCATTACATTTGGTATTTTCGGATAAGAAAATGGCCAACTTTAAGGGACCTTTTTGCAAACTCAGGTGGGCAAAATTGCAAAATCTGGTCGAGATCTTAAACTACTATACATGAGCTTGTTAATTGATCAAAAATCGCAGCCAAATTCATGGATTAAAGCACCTAAACCAACTAACAAATCCCAGTCTACAAGTTGGTCTGAAGTTGGAGTTGCTGAGTAAGCAACTTGGTGGCCCCACCATATCCTCCTTAGCTGTCCAACCGGCCTGATCTTTGCACGTGATGGAAGACCGTAATGAGTAGTGCAAGTGGACGGAAATTTGCTAGGGATAAGCTGCAGAAAGCATGGGAAAGTCGCAGCAAAATCGGCACACTCAACATCTGCAAGATTTGAAATTTTGGTTAAGTCAGAAAGTGAATGGATAGCTCAGTTGGCAGGCTTGGTAGGTGGACAAAAAGCCGACTGAGAGATTGATGAATCCGGTGGAGAAGATCTATGAAGCATGCTCTTTTGAGGGAAAAGAGAGAGAGGAGACGAGAGGGAGAGGAGAGAGCTCACGGTCGTCCCCCAAAGAGGTCCTCAGAAGCAACTCCAGAAAATCGAAAACCCAGAAAATTCAGACTGACCTTGAGAGAGAAAAGTGAAATTTTCACATACCTGCGGCCAAAATTATCCAAAACCTTCAACTAAGGAGTGAAACTTCACTTAAAGATCTTTCTATCCATAGGTCGCACGTCCCAAATAGAGTTCGGGAATGTCTCCTAAAGCCCCCCGAAAAAGACCCTCCAAGCGGGCCAGGAAACACTGGAAATTTTTCTAAGTGTTGAGCTCAGTTGGTCACGAGTGGAGAAAAGCCAGTGTTTTTGAGAAAGTTGAGAAATAAATGAGGAAATCCATGACTTACAAGACAAACTATAATACATATAGTTTGGGTTTGTTTTAATTTGGCCAACAAAAGAGGTTCTGAAGCTTGATTTTGGAGGTCAATGAAAACCTTCGTTATCATTTCTTTCTTTGCAGATCTTGTTTTCCAGTTGAAGAAGCCAACTTCCACGGGCCCCCGAGGATAATTTCTCGGCTTCCTCGGCCAAGAGCCACTTGAAAATGAAACTAGGAAGCAAGGTAAGAATCCTAGATGTATTTTTGGTCAATTTTGAACATGTTTCAACCATGAAAAATCAAGAGGAAAACTAGTCCAAGAAACTGATTTCGAGGCTGGAATTTTTCTAAGTGTTGAAATATCTTCAAGAGTTTTGCATGTGTGCTTTTTGGAGAGATTCTTTCGATGTGTTCGGTTGGTCATTCTCTATAATGTTTGTTGCATTTGAAAGCCCATGTTACCTACTTTCACTCGGATTAAGTAATGTTTTCCTTAGATCTTGCATGTGATAAGTGTCGGGGCTTGAATATGAGCATATAACCTGTTTGCTTGACTTGGGTTTAAACCTAAATTTGCAAAATCAGCTCAAACCCGTGTATTTGAGGACGAATTTAGCTTGGTTCTAGTGTGTTTTAAGCTATGATTTCTATCTAATCTTGTTTTTTGCATGTGGTAGTATAATCTTGATATTTTATTTCCACATAAGTTTGCTCATGCGTTGAGATTGAAGGCCACAAACAATGCTTGAGGAAGCTGGTTGGGCTAGTTTGAGGCATGCCAAGTGCTCGAAAAAATGCTCAAACCAAGTTTCGATCTTCAAACGGTCGATTTGAGCGCGGTTCTTATTATATTCATGTACGGGGCAATTCCATATTAGTATAAATCAACATATATTGGTTTAGGGAATTAATTTTAAATAAAATTTAAAAAAATATGAAAATTTAAAAAAAAAATCATAAAAATGATGGATGATATCAAATTATGATAGAAATGATATCTAGGAAATTTTTCTAATTTTAAAAGGCCATTTTCTTAATTTAATGATATTTTAGTATTTTATAACCATTTTTGTAAATAATCTATTTTGCATAGATTAAAATTAATTAGAGTAATCTCATGCATATTTAAATTCCCATTTTGCTCACGGGGGTCCTATCCCGGGGCATGATAACAAGGCCATGTAATATTATTTGTCCGACTTATATTGGGTCTTTCTTTTCCGCATTATTTTCAAGTCATTTCAATTTCTTGGATGTTATTTACCTCACCGCTTTTCAATTATTTGAGTGTAAATTTCTTTTCTAAATTATGTTAGGATTAGTCTAGACATTAAGGAAAACAAACCTATAAAAACATTTGCATGGATGCTTAGCGGTTTTATAAGGGTTATAATTGGTAATCAAGATTGCATGGCCATTTAGATGAACAACCTTTCAAGTTAGTGGTACCGCAAGGGCACTAATAGAAACATTAGCGTAAACAAGTCCCCGTTCCTAAAAATCTCTGGTTGCGTAGGAATCGAGACAACACTCCCGTGTCTCGATTGGTTTCTAGCCGATCCTAATAGGCTAGTGGTGACTCCTAGAAATATTTAGGTTGTTAAGAACTAAAAAATAAAATCTAATGTCGCGCGAGGTATGGGCTTGGGAGAGCTCGCGCCTAATTTAGGACCATTGGTCCGCCTCTTTAGGCAAATACCCCAAAACCTTTCTTCCTTTTCCCCCGGACGGACAAGAGAGGTCGTGACACTCATCGATCAAATTGGCACTTTTTCTTACCAGTATAGCCCACTTGCATCCCAATTTTGAATTCAAGAGCGGTCATCTGCAATTTCCGATAAAAATGGCCCTAACTCAACCTTTTTTTTTTTTCCAAAAAGTCTTGGTTGTCAAAAAAATCTTCTGAGATTGAGCCGACACTCCTAAAATGACCTGTGACATGACATACTCTTCAATTTCTAAAATCGGACTTAGATTGACAGTTAATTTCACTCCAACATGTTCTTAGTGTGACCTAGGCTACTAGGTAGTTTTCAGAACTTTTTAAGACAAATGACCCGTGGTCGATTTTCTTTGAGCCACAATGAACCTACTTGACATATTGGCGACTCTCGATTGTCGTGAAAATTTCTAGGATTCAAATACGAACACGGGGTACCAAAACGACAGCAGAATCAAATTAGTGCTGGTCGATGAGAATTTTTAATTTAGTGGAGTCATCCATAATCGGTCATTCATCTTAGTCGAACCGACCTATCTCTGATTTCAAATCGATTTTATACTGTGCCGCAATGATCCCTAAAGATGAGCACGATCGAGAAGTCGATTCCTGGTCGAATTCTCAGTCTATCTGCCTTAAAGTCCCTAATAGCTTACCCAGCTAGTCTAGTTATCTCGTGAATGGCCAACTCAGAGAAAAACATTGTAGTCGCGTCGATGAAATGCCCAATTTATCCCATCGAAGTCAAAGTCTGAAAATCTGGATGTCACATTGGATGTATCCTTAATCAAGGCGATGGATGGTGCCTCCCTTGTTTCCTGCTAAGCTAGGTTAGGCCAAGCAATTGAGGTGGAGTTTGAGGGGTAGATACCGTCCTCATCAGCGGCTACCAAACTTGGTGGGCAAGTAGGAAATTCTTGATTTGAAATAATATCAATGCGAAAAGATATATGTACTAAGGGGCCTTACGCAAGTTACTTGCACGTGAGAAGAAGATTTGTTAAGGTTCGAAAAGATATTTGTACTAAGGGGAAAAATGCCCTATGCAAGTGACTTACACATGAAAGGGAGATTTGTTAAGGTGTGCATTTGAGAATGCTAGGTGGAAGCCTTGCTTCGATGATTAATATAATACGAAGTACTTGAGATAAATACACCGCAAGTTTCTTAGAAAGAAATGGTCATAGTCGACCGCAATATATTTTTTATTTGTTGCTTTGAGAATGACATATGCTTCGCAAAAAGAAAAGCAATGTTCGGGACTCCTGGCATGTGGGTTGCCTAGGATTTATGGAAATGATAATAAGGATGCCGTCGAATGGGTCTATTGTGACATCCCAGATTTTTATTTTTATTTTGGTAAAGGTAAAGAATGACATCCCGGATTTTCGATCATGTTTTCTATTGAATAAATCAGGCATTTCATTGACATGCCTATAGGACTATTCTCAGAGTTGATCACTCTCAAGATAATTAGACTATCTGGGGAAGTCATTAAGGAATTTTAAGGCAATAGATTTGAGAATTCGATCAGGAATCGGCTTCTCGACCGTGTTCATTTTTAGAAGCCATTATGGCACAGTTAAAAATCGATTTGAGATTAGAGATAGGTTGGTTCGACCGAGATGTGTGGCTAATCGTGAGTGACACCACTAAATGAGAAAATTCTTGTCGGCCAGCACTAAACTGATTTTCTTATTATTTTGGTACCCTATGTCCGTATTTGAATTCTCGAGATTTTCATGACAATCGAGAGTTGCCAATGAGTCGAGTGGATTCATTGTGGTTCGAAAAAAATTGACCACGGGTCATTTGCACTGAACTTTTTTTTTTTTAAAGTTACCCGATAGCCTATGTCACGTTAAAAATGCGCTAAATGAAGATTAACCGTGAATTTGAGTCCGATTTCATAAATTGAAGCTTCTTTCATGTCACAATAAATTTTAGGAGCGTCGACTCAGTCTCAAAAGATTTTTCTACAATTCGAGACTTTTTAGAAAAAAGTCGTCCTAGGGTCGTTTTTGTTCAGAAAAAGACTAGGATCGTTTTTTATTGTGCAATTGGGATGCAAGATGGATTAATTGGTGAGAAAAAAATACCAATTTGATAATTGAGGTGTTAACGGAATTTATGGAGGCCAAATTGGATTGATTTAAGCAAGATCAAGTGTTTAATTGGTGAAGAAATGTTGCAAATTCGTAGCTCCCCCCTTGCTTAGCCAAAATGGACCAATTCAAGGTTGCAAAGAGAGGCTTTGTTGGCTGAATGAGGGCCAAGGAAGATGGTTTGTGGCTGGGGTTAGTTAAGGGAACATTGAAGGAGAAAAAGAAGCCAAGTAGGGCCCTTGTCCCCCAATCTCTTTCCTCTAGCCCTTCCCCCTCACCAAGATCGGTCGGCAGCCTCTCCTTTTTCATTCTTCTTGCCGCCTTGTGTTGGAGAAAATTTCCTTATTGTTTTGAAGTTGACAAAACGTTTCCATCAGTCTAGTTTGAAGATTTACAGACTCAAGTGTTAAAGTCTGACGAACTCTAGACTCTGTCATCAAAGTCTGAAGACTATAAGACTGCAAGACTCAAGACTTAAGTTTACCCTCACTGATAGTCTTTAGACCGATGAAGGAAATATTTATCCCATGAAGAAGACTTGTCCAGATACGAGTACATCTTTAAGGATTTGGTTCGTACGGTTGAAGAAGATCTCACGGCTGGAAATAGCATCTCATGATCAGTTATTCTTATTGAAATCAATTTGGATAATTAGATGTGTTGATTGGCAAAGTATACTTGGAAGGTTCAACTTATGGAAACCTAAATCCTGATTATATGGGCGAGCATGATTGGTGGACTTTCATCACATTCCTTAAATAATGCGAGATCTCCCTAAATTGATTCTGTCCAATGGGTAAATTGAAAGAATTCATTTGGAAGGTGCCAAAGATTATAAAGGCATAGGGGAGTATATAAGGAAGACACTCAAGTTATTTAAGAGTGTGCATGAAAGAAAAATTCCAAAGTTTGAAACTCTTAATTCTTTGATGTTTCTATCATTAAGCTTAAATTGTACTTAAAGAGAGATTAAATACTTGTGAGACCTTGAGAAAGTGTAGCAGAGTTTCTACACTGTGGAATCAAGACCATGAGACTGTAAAATCTCTTTTGGTTTTTAGTGGAATCCAGCCAGTGGGCTGTCAGTGCGGGAGAGTGGACGTAGGTTTGATCTAAGCCGAACCACTATAAACTTTGTGTTTCAATTCTCTTTTCCTAATCTCTTTACTTTAATTCGTAGCTTGATATAATTGTTTATAGTCTTTTACATCTCCAATCTATTATTCTCAGAAGACGAATTAATCTGTTAAGTTTTGCGAAAACTTCTTTAGTCACCTATTCACCCCCTCTAAGTGTTCTAACTAGCCCTATCAATTGGTATCAGAGCATGTGTGCTCATTTAATTAAAGTGTTTTACTTCTGAGCTAAAGATTTATGGCTAGTATTTTGGCTCCAGGTTTGGTTGAAGGCCAGAGTGACACTGGACCTCCTTATTTTGATAGAAAGGAATACAACATATGGAAAAACAAGATGAATGCATTCCGAAGCCTAAAACGATTTGCCCTAAAACTCTAACCACCAAAAGTTTTACCGCTCATTAACCTTTGACAATCAATAATATGCTAAATAATCTTAAAGTTTTTTTTCTTAATGGCAATGTGACCACGCAGATCCGTTATCGAGTAGTGGGTCGCCCGAATTTGACCGGAATTTGAAATTTCATTCCAAGCCACAAAAGATCTGAATTTTACCATGCATAATTCAGTAAAAACACACAAATTCCAAAATTTTCACCAAGGCAGAGATTATAAACATGCTTTGATACCAATTGTTAGACTAAATCTAAAATAAAAAAAAAACTAATTGTTCTGATCTATCATTCACAAACAAATATGTGCATAATTCAGGATTGATTTGCGGAAAAGTAAATATCGATATACCTCCAGCCATTAATAAAAATCTATAAATGCGGAAAACCCTAAAAACCTTGGACGGATGCACAAAGCATGATCGATCTGCTGAACATATTGTTCCACTAGCTAATACCCTTCATACATGATTGTATGTTTTCTATAGTGATAGGGCTTAAACTAGACAACCTGACATTTTTATTCCATTTCTTATGTTACCGACATTTTCTATCAAAACCGTTAAGGTAGCATATTAATGAAAAAATATCACGAAATAAACATGGGTAATAAATTGGGCAATAAATTAGAATTAATTGGGAAATACAAAATTGACATCACATTTAGAATAATAAAATATATTATAACATTTAGTGCATGGTGTTGGAGAAATCTTTCTGGAATATTTTGAAGCTGACAAAACGTTTCTATCAGTCTAGTCTGGAGATTTGCAGACTCATCTATTCAAAGTCTGAAGACTTCCGGACTGCTAGACTCAAGACTTAAAGTCTATTTTCAGTGACAGTTTCTAATCCGTTGAAGTAAGGCTTTCTAGAGTGATTCATTGAGGATTTAGCCTTATCAACAAGAGAAGATCTCTTGGCTGGATTTGGCATAACGGATTCTTTTATTCGAATCAAGATTGATTAAGGATCCGATGATTGGCGAAGTATTCTTGGAAGGTTCTACTTATGGAAACCTATATCCTGATTGTATGGGCGAGCATGATTGATGGGCTATCGACATGTTCCTTTAATAGCTCGGATGATCTTCCTAATTGATTATGTCCAACGGAATATTGGAAGAATTCCTTTGGTAAGTGCCAACGGGTATGATGGCATAAATGAGTATAAAAGGAAGACGTTCCAGTTGTTCGAGAGAGTGCATGATAGAAGAATTCCAAAGTCTGAAGCTCCTTGGTTCGTAGTCAATTCATTTGCTGAGCGAAAACCTTGTTTACTAAATAGAGCTTATATTGTGAGATACCTTGACGAAGTGTGGTAGAATATCCATACTGTGGAATCAAGGAAGAGCATTGCTGTAATATCTCTTTGATCATAGTGAAATCCAGCCAGCGGATTGTCAGTGCAGAACAGTGGACGTAGGCTTGAAACAAGCCGAACCACTATAAACCTCGTGTTGAATTTTCTCTTCCCTACTCTTTGTTTTTACTTTGATAACAGTTCCTTCTATTAACTAAAGAGAAGTCTCATTTCTATTCACTGCCTAATATTGCTTTCATATCTCAATGAATTATTTTTATACCTATTCACCCCCCTCTAGGTACTCATACTAGATATATCAATTGGTATCAGAGCCTGTGTACTCACTTTGTTTGAAGTGTTTTACTTTAGAGTTAAAGATCCATGGCGAGTATGCTAGCTCCAGGGCTGGTGGAAGGGCAAAGCAATACCAAACCACCCTACTTTGATGGAAAGGATTACAACATCTGGAAAAACAAGATGAAAGCGTTCCCACAATCAAAGGATCCTCTAGAATGGGACGTTGTAGAAAAAGGAATTACTCCTAAAGCTGTATCTGTCTTAGAGAGAGGAAAAGAAACTGTTGAGTCAAGAGAAATGACTCGGGAAGAGATAATCAAGAGACAGGCTACTCGATGCAAAAGCAATTTATTCTTTATATTGTGCTTTGTCACCTACTGAATATAACATAATATCTTCTTGTGTTACAACAAAAGAAGTTTGGGATAGATTACATATCACCTATGAAGGAACAGATCGAGTGAAGGAGACCAGAATCAACATTCTCCTCGGTCAATACGAAGCCTTCAAAATGAAATCAGGAGAATCCATAACTGACATGTTTAGCCATTTTACAGATATCGTGAATGGTCTTGAAAATCAAGGTCAACCAATTTCTGATCCCATGAAGGTAAACAAGCTACTGCGTGGACTCTCCAAGGATTGGAATCATATAAAGACTTCAACAAGAGAGACACAAAGAATCATGCCACTATCTGTCGATAAGTTGGTTGGAACTCTTCAGTCTTATGAAGTGGAGCAAATCAACGAAGATGAAGATCCTAAAGGTAAGAAATCCATTGCATTAAAATCTAATGATGATTCTGATGTTACAGATTCTGAAGACGATATGGACGATGAGGAGCTTGCTCTTATGATAAGAAGGTTCAGAAAACTAAACAGAAAAGGAAGAAGATTCAATCCTAAGAAACAGAGCTTTCAAAAGTAACAGACCAAGTCTGTTGATGACGATGAATCAAACAAAGATGTAGTCTGCTTTGAATGCAAGAAAAATGGACACATCAGACCCAACTGTCATCTTCTAAGAAAGAAGAAAGGAAAAGCTGAAAGGTATCGAAAGGCTCTTAAAGCAGAAACTTGGAGTGACACAGAGTGTGAAGAAAGCGATGATGATTATGGCAACATATGTCTGATGGCACAATCAGACTCAGATTCAAACTCTGAAACAGACTCAGACTCAGACAGTGAATTAGAGGTAAGTAACTTTAAAATCCCTATTAAGATTTCTAAATACATTGATGAGTTGTGTCTTAGTCTTAAGACTTCTCTCAAAAGGATTTCCGAACTAAAAAAGGAAAACTCTACACTAAAACAACAGGAGCTTGTTTTGAAAGAAAAGTTGAAATGTTTAGACATGAATGTTTCTTCTCTTAAAGAAAGTGAAGTCAATCTCTTAAAAGAAAATGCATTTTTAAAAAATGATTTATCAAATGTTTCAAAAAGATTTTCATTAGGATCTAAGAAACTTGAGAAAATTCTTTCTGCACAAAGACCCTATTTCAATAAATCTGGTTTAGGAATGACAGAAGAAACAATTCCTTTAATTGATTTTCCTAAAGTAAAGGAAAGAATTAAGCAAAGGCCTACAAGAGATACTTACAAAAAACATTTCAAAAAGGTTTTTGTAAAACCAATAGGTCGAAATGCTCTCGATGTTCAAAGTGCAATAGTACAGATCATTTTGAAAAAGAGTGTCCTATGGTTTGGAAACCTATTAAGAAAGTATGGGCGAATATTGCATAACATACTAAACCAAATGGACCCAAGAAAAAATGGGTACCAAAGAAAGCTTGAGTCTCTTTTTTTAAATGCAGGTCACTATCAAGAAAAAGGTAAAATGGTATCTGGATAGTGGATGCTCAAGACATATGATTAGAGATTCAAATTGCTTCATAAAGCTCGTACAAGTAGATGGTGGAAAAGTCTCTTTTGGAGGAAACAACAAATGAAGAATTGTGGGATTTGGAATTGTAAAGATTGGAAACCTCACAATAACAATGTTTCCTAGTGAAAGGACTTAACTACAATCCGTCAAGTGTGTGATATAGGTTTCAAAATCAGTTTTCAAGAGGGAATATATTCAGGAACCAGTAAAGACTCTACTCAGTTGTTTATGGGTCGAAGACATGGAAATATCTACCTCTTGGATATGAAACCAGATGAATCACAATGTTTAATCTCAATTCAAGACGAAGCAAGCTTATGGCACATAAAGCTTGGGCACATAAATATGAAGCAAATAGCCAAAATTTCAGCAAAGAAGCTTGTTCATGGTCTACCCAATTTATCTTACCAAAAGTCTGATCTATGCACACCATGCGCATTAGGAAAGCAGGTAATAAATTCTTTTAAACCAATAAATCAAGTTTCCACTAATCGTGTATTGCAGCTGTTGCTTATGGATCTCTTTGGACCAACTAAAACTCAAAGCATTGGAGGTAAGAAATATTGCCTTGTAATTATGGATGACTACTCTTGATTTACTTGGGTATACTTCCGGCAAGTAAGTCTGAAACCTTCTCTTATTTTGAAAAATTTGCTAAAAAGAGTTCAAAATGAAAAAGGATATGCTATCTTTAAGTATAAGAACAACCATAGAGGCGAATTTGAAAATCAAGATTTTACAAAATTTTGTGATGAATCGGATTTTCAGCATGTGTTTTCCTCTCCATATACTCCAAAGCAAAATAGAGTTGTGGAAAGAAAGAATAGATCTCTTCAAGAAATGGCTATAACTCTCTTAATTGAAAGTAACATATCTTCAAGATTTTGGGCTGAAATTGTTTCAACAGCATGTTATATTATCAATAGAGTTTTTCTAAGGCCTATTCTAGAAAAAAAACCCCTATGAAATATTCAAAGGAAAGAAGCCTATTGTTTTATATTTTCATATATTTGGATGCAAATGCTTTATATTGAAAAATGCAAATGATCGAGTTGGTAAGTTTGAAGAAAAATAAGATGAAGGCATCTTCCTTGGATATTCTACATCAAGCAAAGCGTACAGAGTCTATAACAAGAAGAGTCAATCTGTGGAGGAATCAATGAATGTCAAATTCCAAGATTCTATGCAAAATGAATCTATTAGACTCATCTTGAAGAATCTAAACTGCTCTAGACTCTACAAAGTCTAAATCTTAAGAAGCAGCCCAGACTTTGAAAGAGCAGCAACAAACAATTATTAAAGATTCAAATGAAGGAAGTGATCATCAACCTGACAAATCAACCAATAACTGGAAGCATAAGTCCAGTCATCCCAAAGATCTCATTATTGGCGACATTAATGAAGGAACTTGCACAAGATCCAAAAGGCACAAAGAGTCTAGTGTTGTGGCTCTTATTTCTGAAGTAGAACCCAAAAGCATAGAAGAAGCTTTATCGATGAAAGCTGGATTGAAGTTATGCAAGAAGAACTCGAGACAATTCAGCATTAATGATGTATGGAATTGACCCTAAACCAAAAGGTAAATCTGTTATTCGAGCTAAATGGGTTTTCAGGAACAAGATGAACGAGAAAGGAAAAGTCGTAAGAAACAAAGCAAGACTCGTGGCCAAGGGATATACACAAGAGGAAGGGATAGACTATGATGAGACCCACGCACCAATAGCCAGGTTAGAAGCAATTCGATTATTACTTGCTTTTGCTTGCTATAAGAATTTCAGGTTATTCCAAATGGACGTCAAAAGTGCTTTCTTAAATGGATTTATCCATGAGGAAGTCTATGTGGAACAACCACCCAGGTTTGAATATCCAAAGAAGACAGACTCAATATTCAGACTGAAAAATGCCTTGTATGGTTTAAAGCAAGCACCTCGAGCTTGGTATGACAGGCTAAGTAAGTTCTTAATACAAACTGGTTTTGTCAAAGGTAAAGTTGATACTACTTTGTTTATCAAAAGAGAAAGCAAAAGTTTTTTGCTTGTTCAAATATATGTTGATGATATTATTTTTGGATCCTCTAATGAAAGTCTGTGCAAGAAATTCTCTAAGTCTATGCAGGATGAATTTGAAATGAGCATGATGGGAGAGTTAACCTTCTTTCTTGGACTTCAAGTGAAACAATTGAAGGAAGGGACTTTTATTTATCAAGAAAAATATGCTAATGATCTTGTCAAAAAGTTTGGATTGGAAAATTGCAAAAAGATCGATATTCCAATGTCAAGTTCTTTGAAGATAGACAAAGATAAAGGAGGAAAGAAAGTTGACCAAAAGCTATACAGGAGTATCATAGGTTCACTTCTTTATCTTATTGCTTCTAGACCTGACATTTTGTTTAGTGTTTGCATTTGTGCTAGATTTCAAGCAGACCCTAAAGAATCTCATCTAAGTGCCGCAAAGCGTATTATCAAGTACATTGCTTCAACTTCAAGTATTATCAAGTTCATTCTTCTCGGATACTCAGACGCAGATCTAGCCGGTTGTAGAGTTGATAGAAAGAGCACCTCAGGTACTTGTCAGTTACTTGGAAATAGAACAGTATCTTGGTTTTTAAGGAAGCAAAGTACAGTAGCTCTTTCTACAACATAAGCAGAATATGTAGCTCTTGGGAGTTGTTGTTCACAAATTATGTGGATAAAACAACAGCTAAGAGACTTTGGAATTGAAGATTCATGCACGGAAGATAAACTGTGACAACACCAGTGTAATAAATCTTACCAAAAATCCTATTCTTCACTCAAGAGCAAAGCATATAGAGATTCGACATCACTTCTTTAGAGATCATGTTCAAAATGGAGAAGTTTCGATTCAGTTTGTTGATTCAAAGAACCAACTGGTGGATATATTTACAAAGCCTTTAGAGAAAAATCAATTTGAAATCATCCGTTCTAGACTCAACATTTTTAAGCTTGAAGAAGTTAAAGTCTAGAGACTCTCGGACTGAAAGTCGAGACTCTCGGACTTAGACAATTATGGGTCTTTTTGTAAGTTATTCTCCCTTATATATTAATTCTCGAAAAGGTACGATCATTGATAATTGATTTCCGTGAAAAGTGCAAGTTTACCTTTTCAAAAATTAATTTCTATTTAAAATGGCGGTTAGTTTTTTTTTTTTAAAAGGCAGTTAATTTTAAAAAATGCACCTTTTCACTTTCCTTTATGACGTTTGGCTTCTCGACTGGGTTATTTACAGTCGATTCCTCTTCGCAAAACTCCAAAACCCTAAAAAGTCTCGATCTTCCATTTTGTCTTCCTTCATTGTTTAATTTTCGAAAAAGTTGTCATTTTTCTTGGGAAAGTCAAGTTTGGAATCTTTCAAAGATAAAGAAAGATGTCATCTTCAAGAAAGTCTTCGAGGATTGCAAGCAGGGAACCACATCGATCGAGTGAGGGGCCTACTCACTTTGATCTTATTGGGGAAGAGGATTCACCAAGTCAGCAACAAAGCCCACAACATTCTCAACCGCGTCATTCTCCACCATCTAGTCCACAGGATGTGGGTCATCAAGAGGAAGAAATCATTGAAGACGCGATCCCATAAGAGTTCAAAAGCCTAGATTTATTTATAAGCTTTATCGTGCTTTAAAGAGGATGGAACCCCATTGAAATATATCGATGAGTTTATTAAAGATAAGGGATATGGGAATGAGTTCGTACTCTTGTGAAAAATGGAAGATTTGGGAATTGCTCGTAGGGGATGGCGAAGAGGCAATTGCGAACATTCCAAGTGACCCGCGTGTTGGGGGATTTAATCGATAGATGGAAATGATGATGACAAGTTGTACAACCAATTTCAACCGAGAATGGGTGTTGCAGCAAATATTCGAGGAAGGAGGATAGATTTGTTTAGATAAAAGGAAATAATGGTGTTGAAACGTGGGGTGATAAACCTTAGGAGTGTAGATCTTGACTTCCTGGATGCTGTGAATGTGAACTTGAGAGAAAAGTTCAATTCTCTTCAATTAGAACAGTTATGTACTGACACCACAGAGGGTTATGCTCAATTAACTGCATATTTCTATTCAAATCTTAGTTTCTTAGATGCGAATAGAATATCTTTTAGTGTCCGAGATCAGGATTTTGTGGTTGATGTGGATATTGATATAGCTAGTATAAGTACCTAGAGGGGGGGTGAATAGGTATATAAAAGATTTTTCTCGATAATTGCACAATACTAGACAGTTGATAGATTTGAGACAAACAATAATCAAAGTAAGACTGAGAGAAGGGAAGAGAAAATTGAACACGCGGTTTATAGTGGTTTGGCTTATTTCAAGCCTACGTCCACTCTTCTGCACTGACAGCCTATTGGCTGGATTCCACTATGAACAAAGAGATGTTACAGCGTTGTTCTTCCTTGATTTCTCAATGTAGATGATCTACCACACTCGCTCAAGGTCTCACTAAGTATAGACACTCTTTGTGTATACAATTTCGCTCAAAATATATCTACTAATATTCAAGATGCTTCAGACTCTGGAATTTCTCTATCGATCATGCACTAGAGCAACTAGAACGTCTTCCTTTTATACTCCTTTATGCCATCATACCCGTTGGCACTTACCAAAGGAATTCCTCCAATCTACCCATTGGACGGAATCAATTAAGAAGATCATTCGAGCTATCAAAGGAACCTGACGATAGCCCATCAATCATGTTCGCCCATACAATCAGGATCTTGGTTTCCAAGAATAGAACCTTTCAAGATTATTTCGTCGATCATCGGATCTTCAAACGATCTAGATACGAATAAAAGAATCCGTTATATTTATCCAGCCAAGAGATCTTCTCCAGAGGATAGGACTAAATCCTCAACCAAATACTTCGGCTCTGGATTTCCTTCGACACTGGATTAGAAAACTGTCAATGAGAATAGTCTTGAGTCATGAGTCTTGAGTGCTGAGTCTGGTGATCAGAAAGTCTTCAGACTCTAAACAGAAGGTCTGCAATTATCCATACTAGACTGATAGAAACGTTTTGTCAGCTTCAAAATATTCTAGAAAGATTTCTCCAACAATCTCCCCATTTTTGATGGTGACAAAACTTTCCTGTAGATTTGAACAACTTTGACCTGCAAAAACATTACTCAAACAATATGGCTATCTCATAAAGATTAATAAATCAACCAGACTCTGCATCCACAGAAAATCGGTTAGTCTTTCATGAGTAAGACCATACAACACCACTTGATATAAATGCAAACAATCAAGCATCAAAATCCATCCATACCCAAGTTAGTCAAATTCAAGTTCACACCCAAGTCATACTAAAAAACAAACATTCAAACACACAAAAGAAATTTAAAGTCAAAGTTTAAAGAGTTCAAATTGCAATTCTCCCCTTTTTTGTCATCATTAAAAAGGTGAAAAAAGAGTCAAGTCTCGCTTGGGAATGCGCACAATCTGGAAATCTCCCATCGACTGTACGATGCCTTCCAGCCTCTTCAAGTCTTCCCGTAGATGAGCCACCTCTTCTCCTTTGGCATTGGCTTGAATTTGAAGAGCGAGGTCTTTCATTTGATCCGCCATCCAGCATTCTTCATGACTTGAAGTTCATAGTCCAGAGCATAGATTTGACCCTGCATTTCCAGAAGAACATCAAGGATACGACAAAAATCTGTTGTATTGTCCGTCTGTGTGCTCGCATTTGCTCTCTCGGATGTAGTGAAGGTAGACGATGGAACTTCGATGTAATCTTGCAGATTTGGTGTTGACGTATCATGTTCTTCCTTAGGCATTTGAGAAGCCTGAAAATCTTCTGGATTTGCTGGTGAGCGACTCACACCTTCACTGTTGACAGCATGTGGTGTAGTCCTTCCTTGCTCGCCATCTCCTCCTGTCTCTAGGACCTCAAATGGGGAAGAGTGATGGTCATGCTCTTCAGCATCTTGATTCCCTTTCTCTTCGGCTTCATCTGCAGACTTTTCTTTCACTGCTTCTCCTTCTTCTTCAGCTTCTTTCTCTTTGTCTTCTTTCTCTTTCTCTTGTTGCTCCTCTGCTTCTCTATTCTTTGCTTGCTCCTCTTCTTCTCTCTGTTCTTTCTCCTCTGCTTCTTTCCTTTCTTCGATGTTCCGTTGATTCAGGTACATAACGTCTGGTCCTTTTCAATGCAGAGATAGTGAGATCTTCCTCTTCATCTTCATCCTCCAAGATGAGAGTTCTTTTCTTTTTGGATGGGGCACCAATGGGCTCCTTCCCTTTTCTCTTTGATGCAGAAGATACCGGAGTCTTCACTCTGAACTTCTCCATTGCCTTAGCAAGCTCTTTCAGACGCATTTTTGTCAGCATTTTCAAACCCACCACCATTTTGTCGCATGGTCGAACACAAAGAGTATGTGGAGGTTCAATGTTCAAGTGTCTGAAGATCTTGGTCACAAGACCTGGGTAAGGCAATTGGCCCTTGTCCTTCACCATTGCTATGTACATGTGAAAGAGAATGGTGTGAGGGAGAGAGAACTTCTTCCCTGTATTGATCGCGTACATCAATTTCGCCTCGGAATTAGACACGTCGTCTTAGATGTAGACTTTGGCCCGATACAATGAGTTGATCACAATTTTGTGAAGCAAGATGTTGATGGCACGCATTCTTGAGTAGGTAATTCTTCCCTCTCGTATCCCCTGTCTTTGACAAGCTCCAATGTGGCACGAGCAATCGAAACTTTGATCGGTTGATAGCGTCCTCTTTCAACTCCAATTATATCTACCAACATGTCCACATCTACCACATAGACTTGGTCTCGAACACTGAATGATATTCTATTTGCATCTAAAAAGCTAAGATTCGAATAGAAGTATCTGTCAATTGCGCATAACCGTCTATGGTATCGAGCAAAATTGCTCAAGTTAGATTGAACTTCTCCCTTAAGTTCACATTAATGGCTTCCAAGAAATCAAAATCAACACTTCTAGAGTTTATCACCCCTCGTTTCAACAGTCTGAAGAACAGATTCTCATGTTCCTTCGATTTAAACAAATCCATCCTTTTTCCCCTCACCTTCGCAGCAACACCCATTCTAGGTTGAAATTCACCGAACATTTTATCATCACGTCGATTTCGTTCCGATACACGAGGGTCACTTGGAATGTTCGCAAGTGCTTCCTCGGCCTTTCCTTTGGGAGCAATTCCCAAATCCTCCATTTGTCGCAAAAAGATATACTCATTCCCATAATTCTTATCTTTAAGGAAATCATCTACGTAGTTCAGCGGAGTCCTAGTGCTCTTCAACGCACAATAGAGCTTGTAAATAAAAGAGGGTTTTTGGACTCTTACAGTGTCTGCATCCTCTGCATCCTCGATTATTTCTTCCTCCGGTTGTTGACCCGCACCTTGTGGGGTAGATGGTGTTGAGTGACGTGGTGGAGAGTGAATCGGGCTCTGTTGCTAACTCGGTAAATCTTCTTCTTCGGTGAGATCGAAATGGGTAGGCCCCTCCCTCATTCTCTGTGGTCCCATGTTCGCGATTCTTGAAGACTTCCTCGAAGAAGACATCCTTCCTTGTCGTTGAAAGATTCCTTTACTCGCTTTCCCAAGAAAAGATGACAACTTTCTCGAAGATGAACATGAAGTAGAGATAGGATTGGGAGGAGAATGCCTTTTTAGGGTTTTGAAGTTTAAGCGAGGAAAACTGTATATATATATATAACTTAGTTTAAAAAAGGAAAAACCAATCGGCACAAAGGAAAGTGAACAGACGCCTCTTTTTAAAATCGATAACTGCCAAATAGAAGTTAATCTTTTTTGAAAAGACAAGATTCTGTTTTTCACGGAAATTATAAATTAACTAAACTAAAGATCGTACCTTTTCGAGATTGAATATAATAACAACTTACAGTCTATAGCCATGAATGTCTGAGTCTGAGGGTTGGAGAGTCTCTAGACTTTAACTTCCTCAAGCTTCAAAATGTTGAGTCTGGAACGGATAAAATCGAATTGATTTTTCTCCAAAGGCTTTGTGAATATATCCGCTAGTTGATTTTTTGAATCAACAAATTGAATCGAGATTTCTCCATTTTGAACATGATCTCTAATGAAATGATGTCAAATCTCTATATGCTTTGCTCTTGAATGAAGGATTGGATTTTTAGTGAGATTGATTGTGCTGGTGTTGTCACATTTAATCTCTGTGCATGAGTCTTCAATTCCAAAGTCTTGTAGCTATTGTTTTATCCATAGAATTTGTGAACAGCAACTTCCAAGAGCTACATACTTTGCTTCTATTGTTGAGAGAGCCATAATGCTTTGTTTCCTTGAAAACCAAGACATTGTCCTACTTCCAAGCAACTGGCAAGTTCCCGAAGTACTTTTTCTATCGACTCTGCAACCGGCTAGATCTGCGTCTGAATATCCCAGAAGATTAAAGTCTCCCTTCTTAGGATACCAAAGACCGATGCTCGAAGATGAAGCAATGTATTTGATAATGCGTTTCGCAGCAAAGACCGAGATGGGATTCTCTAGGATCGATTGAAACCTAGCACAGATGCAAACACTCAACAAAATATCGGTCTAGAAGAAGTAAGATAAAGAAGTGAACCAATGATGCTCTGTACAGCTTTTGATCAACTTTCTTCCCTTCTTCATCTTTGTCTATCTTTAAAGAACTTGACATCGGTATGTCGGTCTTTTTGCAATTTTCCAATCCAAACCTTTTGACAAGATCATTAGCATATTTTTCTTGATAAATAAAAGTTCCTTCCTTCAATTGCTTTACTTGAAGACCAAGAAAGAATGTTAACTCTCCCATCAAACTCATTTCAAACTCATCCTGCATAGACTTAGAAAATTTCTTGCACAGACTTTCATTAGAGGATCCAAAAATAATATCATCCACATATATTTGAACAAGTAAAAAGCTTTTGTTTTCCTTTTTGATAAATAAAGTAGTATCTACTTTACCTTTGACAAAACCATTATGTATTAAGAACTTACTTAGTCTGTCGTACCAAGCTCGAGGTGCTTGCTTTAAACCATACAAGGCCTTTTTCATTCTGAAGACTGAGTCTGGCTTCTTTGGGTCTTCAAACCCTGGTGGTTGTTCCACATAAACTTCCTCATGGATAAATCCATTTAGGAAGGCACTTTTGACGTCCATTTGGAATAACCTGAAATTTTTATAACAAGCAAACGCAAGTAATAGTCGAATAGCTTCTAACCTTGCTACTGGTGCATAAGTCTCATCATAGTCTATTCCTTCTTCTTGCGTATATCCTTTGGCCACGAGTCTTGCTTTATTTCGTACCACTTTTCCTTTCTCATTCATCTTGTTCCTGAACACCCATTTAGCTCCAATAACAGTTTTACCTTTTGGTTTAGATGTCAACTCCCAGACATCATTAATGTTAAACTGTCTGAGCTCTTCTTGCATAGCTTCAATCCAGCTTTCATCAGATAAAGCTTCTTCTATGCTCTTTGGTTCAATTTCAGAAATGAGAGCCACAACACTAGATTCTTCACGCCTTTTGGATCTGGTGCGAATTCCTTCATTAATTTCGCCGATAATGAGATCTTTGGGATGACTAGACTTATGCTTCCGATTCTTGGTTGATTTTTCTCGGTTGATGATCTCTTTCTTTATTTGAATCATCACGAACAGCTTGATGCTTTGGTCTTCCAGTCCGAGATGCTTCTTGAGTTGTAAGCTTTGGAGGGTCTGGAGCAGGTTCAGACTCTTCATAATGAGTCTGACTGGATTCATCTTGCGTAGAGTCTTGAAATTTGACATTCATTGACTCCTCCACAGACTGGCTTTTCTTGTTATAGACTTTGTAGGCTTTGCTTGATGTAGAATATCCAAGAAGATGCCTTCATATGATCTTTCTTCAAACTTACCAACTCGATCTTTTACATTTTTCAATATAAAGCATTTGCAACCGAACACATGAAAGTATGAAACAATGGGCCTCTTACCTTTGAATAACTCATAAGGGGTTTTCTCTAGAATAGGTCCTAAGAAGACTCTATTGATGATATAGCATGTTGTTGAAATAGCTTCAGCCCAAAATCGTGAAGAAATTTTACTTTCAATTAAAAGAGTTCTAGCCATTTCTTGAAGAGATTTATTCTTTCTTTCCACAACCCCATTTTGCTGAGGAGTATATGGAGAGGAGAACACATGCTTAAAGCCAGATTCATCATAAAATTTTGTAAAATCTTGATTTTCAAATTCACCTCCATGATCTGTTCTTATACTTGAGATAACACATCCTTTTTCATTTTGAACCTTTTTAGCAAATTTTTCAAAATACGAGAAGGTTTCGGACTTACTTGCAAGGAAATATACCCAAGTAAAGCGGGAGTAATCGTCCACAATTACTAGGCAATATTTCTTACCTCCAATGCTTTGGGTTTTGGTTGGTCCGAAGAGATCCATATGCAGCAACTGTAGTACATGATTAGTAGAGACATGATTTATTGGCTTAAATGAATTTCTTACCTGCTTTCCCAGAATACATGGTGTGCATGGATCGGACTTTTGGTATGGTAATTTGGGTAGACCTCGAACAAGCTGCTTTGATGAGATTTTGGCTAATTGCTTCATGTTGACATGACCAAGCTTTTTGTGCCATAAGCTTGCTTCGTCTTGAATTGAGATTAGGCATTGCGATTCATTTGGTTTCACATCTAGAAGATAGATATTTCCATGTCTTCGATCCATGAAAGACTGAGTAGAGTCTTTATTGGTTCCAGAACATGTTCCTTCTTGAAAGAAGATCTTAAAACCAGTATCACACAATTGGCTAATGCTGAGAAGATTGTAATTGAGTCCTTCCACTAGGGAAACATTACTTATTGTGAGATTTCCAATTTTCACAGTTCCAAATCCCACAATACTTCCTTTGCTGTTTCCTCCAAATGAAACTTTTCCACCATTTACTTGAACAAGCTTTATGAAGCAATTTGAGTCTCATGTCATGTGTCTTGAGCATCCGCTATCAAAATACCACTTTACATTTTTCTTGACGGAGACCTGCATTTAAAAGAGAGTCTCAAGCTTTCTTTGGTACCCAAATTTTCTTGGGTCCTTTGGTGTTAGTAAGATAAACAGTATTAGCCCATACTTTCTTAACAGGTTTCCAAACCATAGGACACTCTTTTTCAAAGTGATCCGGATTGTTGCACTTTGAACACCGAGGGCATTTCGACCTACGAGACTTTACAAAAACTTTCTTGAAATGATTTTTGTAAGCCTCTCTCGAGGGTCTTTTCTTAATTCTTTCTTTTACTTTAGGAAAATCAATCAAGGGAATTGTTTCTGCTGTCATACCTAGACCGGACTTATTGAAGTAAGGTCTTTGAGCTGAAAGAATTTTTTTCAAGTTTTTCAGACCCTATTGAAAATTTCTTTGAAATATTTGATAAGTCAGTTTTTAAAAAAGCATTTACTTTCAAAAGATTATCTTCATTTTCTTTAAGAGTGGATACATTCAAGTCTAAACTTTTAACTCTTTCTTCTAAAACGTTTTCCTTTTGTTTTAGAGCTGAGTTTTCCTTTTTAAGTTCGGAAATTCTTTTGAGAGAAGTCTTAAGACTAAAACACAGTTCATCAATGTATTTAGAAACTTTGACAGGAATTTTAAAATTACTTGCCTCAAATTCACTGTTCGAGTCGATCCAGAACCGAGTCGAGTCTGAATGTGCCATCAGACATAGGTTGGCATATTCATTATCACTTTCTTCACACTCTGTATCACTCCAGGTTTCGGCTTTGAGAGCTTTTCAAAATTTTTCAGCTTTTCCTCTCTTCTTCTCCAGAAGAGAACAGTTGGGTCTGATGTGTCCCTTTTTCTTACATTCGAAGCAAACTACATCTTTGTTTGGTTCCTCATCATCAACAGACTTGGTCTGCTGTCTTTGAAAACTTTGCTTCTTTGGGTTGAACCTTCTTCCTTTTCTATTCAGTTTTCTGAATCTTCTTATCATGAGAGCAAGCTCCTCATCGTCCATATCATCTTCAGAATATGTATCATTAGAATCATCATTTGATTTTAATGCAATGGATTTCTTACCTTTTGGATCTTCGTCTTCATTAATTCGTTCCACTTCATAAGACTGAAGAGTTCCAATCAGCTCGTCGACAAATAGTGGCATAATTCTTTGCGTCTCTCTTATTGAAGTCTTTATGTGATTCCAATCCTTGGAGAGTCCACGCAATAGCTTGTTTACCTTCATGGGATCAGAAATTTTTTGTCCTTGATTCTCAAGACCATTGACAATATCTGTAAAACGGCTAAACATGTCAGTTATAGATTCTCCTGATTTCATTTTGAAGGCTTCATATTGACCGAGGAGAATGTTAATTCTGGTTTCCTTCACTCGATATGTTCCTTCATAGGTGATATGTAATCTGTCCCAAACTTCTTTTGCTGTAACACAAGAAGATATTCTGTTATATTCAATTGGTGACAAAGCACAATATAAAGAGTAAATTGCTTTTGCATCGAGTGCTTGTCTCTTGATTATCTCTTCCTGAGTCATTCCACTGGTCTCAACAGTTTCTTTCCCTCTTTCAGAGACTGATGCAGCTGTAGGAGTAATTCCTTTTTTCTACAACGTCCCATTCTAGAGGATCCTTTGATCGTAGGAAAGCTTTCATCTTATTCTTCCAAACGTTGTAATCCTTTCCATCAAAGTAGGGTGGTCTGGTATTGCTTTGCCCTTCCACCAGCCCTGGTGCTAGCATACTAGCCATGGATCTTTTACTCTAAAGTAAAACACTTCAAATAAAGTGAGTACACGAGCTCTGATACCAATTGATATAGCTAGTATAAGTACCTAGAGGGGGGTGAATAGGTATATAAAAGATTTTTCTCGATAATTGCACAATACTAGACAATTGATAGATTTAAGACAAACAATAATCAAAGTAAGAATGAGAGAAGGGAAGAGAAAATTGAACACGCGGTTTATAGTGGTTCGTCTTATTTCAAGCCTACGTCCACTCTTCTGCACTGACAGCCTATTGGCTGGATTCCACTATGAACAAAGAGATGTTACAGCGTTGTTCTTCCTTGATTTCTCGGTGTAGATGATTTACCACACTCGCTCAAGGTCTCACTAAGTATAGACACTCCCTGTGTATACAATTGTTGGAGAAATCGTTCCAGAATATTTTGAAGCTGACAAAACGTTTCCTTCAGTCTAGTCTGTGTATCTCGCAGATCGTCTAGTGTAAAGTACGAAGACTTTCGACTAGAAGACTCAAGATTCAAGACTCAAGATTTGAGACTTAAGACTTAAGACTCAAGACTCAAGACTATTCTCATTGACAACCTTTCGATCCAAGTGACGAAGGAAATCCAAAGTCTGAAGTATATGGTTGAGGGTTTAATCCTATCGTCTGGAGAAGATCTTTTGGTTGGATAAACATAACGGATTCTTTTGTTCGAATCAAGATCAATTGAAGATCCGATGGTCGACGAAGTATTCTTGGAATGTTCTATTCTTGGAAACCAAGATCCTGATTGTATGGGCGAACAGGATTGATGGGCTATCGTCAGGTTCCTTTTATAGCTCGAATGATCTTCTTGATTGATTTCGTCCAACGGGTAGATTGGAGGATTTTCTTTGGTAAGTGCCAACGGTATGATGGCATAAAGGAGTATAAAAAGGAAGTCGTTCTAGTTGTTTGAGAACGTGATTGATAGAAAAATTCCAGAGTCTGAAGCACCTTGATTATTAGTCGATACAGTTTGAGCGAAATTGTATACACAGAGAGTGTCTATACTTGGTGATACCTTGAGCGAGTGTGGTAGATCATCTACACCTAGAAATCAAGGAAGATCAACACTGTAACATCTCTTTGTTCATAGTGGAATCCAGCCAAATTGGCTGTCGGTGCAAAAGAGTGGACGTAGGCTTGGATCAAGCCGAACCACTATAAACCGCGTGTTTAATTCTCTCTTTCCTTTACTTAGTCTTACGTTGATTATTACTTAACGCAAATCCTTCAACTGTCTAAGTATTGCGTAAGTATACAGAAATTATCAAGAAAAATCTTTGTATACCTATTCACCCCTCTCTAGGTACTCATACTAGCAATATCAATTGGTATCAGAGCCCGTGTTCTTACTTTGTTTGAAGTGTTTTACTTCAGAGTAAAAGATCCATGGCTAGTATGCTAGCACCAGGGCTGATGGAAGGGCAAAGCAATACAAGACCACCCTATTTTGACGGAAAGGATTACAACATCTGGAAGAACAAGATGAAAGCCTTCCTACGATCCAAGGATCCTCTGGAATGGGATGTTGTGGAAAGAGGAATTACTCCTACTGCTGCATCAATCTCTGAAAGAGGAAAAGAAACTATTGATGCCAGCGGAATGACTCAGGAAGAGATAAACAAGAGACAAGCACTCGATGCAAAAGCAATTTATTCTTTATATTGTGCCTTATCTCCAACTGAATATAACAGAATATCTTCTTATGTTACAGCAAAAGAAGTATGGGATAGATTACACATCACCTATGAAGGGACAGATCGAGTGAAGGAGACCAGAATTAACATTCTCCTTGGTCAATATGAAGCCTTCAAAATGAAACCAGGAGAATCTATAACTGACATGTTTAGTCGTTTTACAGATATTATCAATGGTCTTGAGAACCAAGGACAAAAAATTTCTGATCCCATGAAGGTGAACAAACTACTGCGTAGACTCTCCAAGGAGTGGAATCATATAAAGACTTCAATAAGAGAAACGCAAAGAATTATGCCTTTATCTATCAACGAGCTGATTGGAACTCTTCAATCATATGAAGTGGAACGAATTAATGAAGAAGAAGATCCAAGAGGTAAGAAATCTATTGCACTAAAATCAAATAATGACTCTGATGATGCAGATTCTGAAGATGATATGGACGATGAGGAGCTCGCCCTCATGATAAGAAGATTCAGAAAACTGAATAGAAAAGGCAGAAGGTTCAACTCAAAGAAACAAAGTTTCCAGAGACAGTAGACCAAGTCTGTTGATGATGAGGAACCAAACAAAGATGTAGTTTGCTTCGAATGTAAGAAGAAGGGACACATCATCCAACTGTCCTCTTTCGAAGAAGAAAAGAGGAAAAGCGAGAAGTTTCGAAAAGCTCTCAAAGCCGAAACACGGAGTGATACAGAATGTGAAGAAAGTGATAATGAATATGCCAACATATGTTTGATGGCACATTCGGACTCGACTCAGATTCTGGATCGACTCGACATGCTGAATTTGAGGTAAGTGATTTTAAAATTTCTGTCAAAGTCTCTAAATATATTGATGAACTGTGTTTCAGTCTTAAGACTTCTCTCAAAAGGATTTCCGAACTTAAAAAGGAAAACTCAGCTCTAAAACAAAAGGAAGTCATTTTAGAAGAAAGAGTTAAAAGTCTAAACCAAAATGTTTCTGTTCTTAAAAAAAGGAGATGATCTTTTGAAAGAAAATGTTTTCTTAAAAACGGACTTATCAAATATTTCAAAGAAGTTTTCGATAGGATCCGAAAAGCTTGAAAAAGTTCTTTCAGTTTAAAGACCTTACTTCAATAAGTCTGGTTTAGGCATGACAGCGGAAACAATTCCCTTGATTGATTTTCCTAAAGTTAAAGAAAGAATTAAGAAAAGACCGTCGAGAGAGGCTTACAAAAATCATTTCATGAAAGTTTTTGTAAAGTCTCGTTGGTCGAAATGCTCTAAGGTGTTCAAAGTGTAACAAGAATGATCACTTTGAAAAAGAATATCATATGGTTTGGAAACCCGTTAAGAAAGTATGGCCTAATAATGCTTATCCTACTAACACCAAAGGACCCAAGAAAATTTGGGTACCAAAGAAAACTTGAGACTCTCTTTTAAATGCAGGTCTCCGTCAAGAAAAAGATAAAATGGTATCTTGACAGCGGATGTTCAAGACACATGACAAGGAGACTCAAAGTGCTTCGTAAAGCTTGTTCAAGTAAACGGCGGAAATGTTTCATTTGGAGGAAACGGCAAAGGAAGCATCGTGGGATTTGGAACCGTGAAAATTGGAAATCTCACAATAAGCAATGTTTCTCTAGTAGAAGGACTCAACTATAACCTTCTCGCATTAGCCAACCGTGTGATACCTGGTTTCAAGATCTCCTTTCAAGAAGGAATTTGCTATGGAATTAGTAAAGACTCTACTCGTCTTTCATGGGTCGAAGACATGGAAACATCTACCTCTTAGACATGAAACTGAATGAATCTCAATGTCTAATTTCAATCCAAGATGAAGCAAGCTTATGGCACAGAAAGCTTGGCCATGTCAATATGAAGCTATTAGCCAAAATCTCATCAAAGCAACTTGTTCGAGGTCTACCCAAATTACCATATCAAAAGTCCGATCCATGCACACCCTGTATTTTAGGAAAACAGGTAAGAAATTCATTCAAGCCAATAAATCATGTCTCTACTAATCATGTACTACAGTTACTGCATATGGATCTCTTCGGACCAACCAGAACTCAGAGTATTGGAGGTAAGAAATACTGCCTAGTAATTGTGGATGATTTTTCTCACTTTACTTGGGTATATTTCCTTGCAAGTAAGTCAGAAACCTTTTTGTATTTTGAAAAATTTGCTAAAAAGGTTCAAAATGAAAAAGGATGTGTTATCTCAAGTATAAAAACAGATCATGGAGGTGAATTTGAAAATCAAGATTTCACAAAATTGTGTGATGAATCTGGTTTTAAACATGTATTCTCTTCTCCATACACTCCTCAGCAAAATGGAGTTGTGGAAAGAAAGAATAGATCTCTTCAAGAAATGGATAGAACACTTTTAATTGAAAGCAAAATTTCTTCACGATTTTGGGTGAAGTCGTTTCAAAGCATGCTATACCATCAATAGAGTCTTCCTAAGACCTATTCTTGAGAAAACCCTTATGAATTATTCAAAGGTAAGAAGCCTATTGTTTCATACTTTCATGTGTTCGGTTGCAAATGCTTTATATTGAAAAATGCAAAAGATCGAGTTGGTAAGTTTGAAGAAAGATCGATGAAGGCATCTTCCTTGGATATTCTACATCAAGCAAAGCCTACGAGTCTACAATAAGAAGAGCCGATCGTGGAGGAGTCAATGAATGTCAAATTTCAAGACTCTACGCAAGATGAACCTGATCGAGACTCAATATGAAGAGTCGAACCGCTCCGCACCTTCCAAAGCTTACTACTCAAAAAGTATCTCAGACTTTGGAAGACCAGCATCAAGATGTTCATGAAGATTCAAATAAAGAAAGAGATCATCATCCAGACAAATCAACCAGTAACTGGAAGCACAAGTCCAGTCATCCTAAAGATCTCATTATAGACGAAATTAATGAAGGAATTTGCACCAGATCCAAAAGACGTGAAGAGTCTAGTGCTGTGGCTCTCATCTCTGAAATTGAACCAAAAAGCATAGAAGAAGCTTTATCTGATGAAAGCTGGATCGGAGCTGTGCAAGAAGAGCTCAGACAGTTCAACATTTGATATAGCTAGTACGAGAACCTAGAGGGGGGTGAATAGGTATATAAAAATTTTCTTGAAGATTGTACAAAATTTATACAGTTAGAGGATTTGCAACAGTTAAAAATTCAATCGCAAGACTGAGTAAGGGAAAGAGAGAATAGAACACGCTGTTTATAGTGGTTCGGCTTGATCCAAGCCTATGTCCACTCTTCTGCACTGACAGCCAATTGGCTGGATTCCACTATGAACAAAGAGATGTTACAGTGTTGATCTTCCTTGATTTCTAGGTGTAGATGATCTACCACACTCGCTCAAGGTGTCACCAAGTATAAACACTCTCTGTGTATACAATTTTGCTCGAACTGTATCGACTAACAATCAAGGTTCTTCAGACTCTGGAATTTTTCTATCGATCACACTTCTAAAACAACTAGAATGACTTCCTTTTATACTCCTTTATGCCATCATAGCCGTTGGCACTTACCAAAGGAATTCCTCCAATCTACCCGTTGGACGGAATCAATCAAGAAGATCATCCGAGTTATTTAAGGAATCTGATGATAGCCCATCAATCATGTTCGCCCATACAATCAGGATCTTGGTTTCCAATAATAGAACATTCCAAGAATATTTCGTCGACCATCGGATCTTCAATCGATCTTAGATAAGAATCAAAGAATCCGAAATGATTATCCAACCAAAGAATCTTTTTCAGATAATAGGATCGAATCCTCAACCATATACTTCGGCTTTGGATTTCCTTCGTCACTGGATTAGAAAGACTGTCAGTGAGAATAGACTTAAGTCTTGAGTCTTGAGTCTTGAGTCTCGAGTCTTGAGTCTTGAGACTTTAAACTGTCGGTCTTCAAATATCCAGACTAGACTGATAGAAATGTTTTGTCAGCTTCAAAATATTCTGGAAATATTTCTCCAACAATCTCCCCCTTTTTGATGGTGACAAAACTTTCTTGTAGATTTGAACAACTTTGACCTGCAAAGACATTTCTCAAGCAATATGGCTAACTCAAACAGATTAATAAAGCAACCAGACTCTGCATCCACAGAAAATTGGTTAGTCTTTCATGAGTAATACCATATAACAACACTTGATATAAATGCAACCAGTCAAGCATCAAAATCCACAGCCAATTCAGTCAAGTTTAAATTCACACCCAAGTTCAAGTTCTCAAGTCATACTCGAAAATAAACATAACCACAAAAGTTTAAAAATGTTGAAAGATGTTGGTTCAAATTGATTCTCCCCCTTTTTGTCATCATTAAAAAGGGTGAGAAAGGAGTCATGTCTGCTTGGGAATGCGCACGATCCGGAAATCCCCATAGACTGGACTACTCCTTCGAGCTTCTTCGAGTCTTCCTCGTTGAGCTACCTCTTCTCCCTTAGCATTGGCTTGAAGTTGCAGAGCGAGGTCTTTGAATTTATCCTCCAGAGAGACTGAAGATGCTTGTCCAGCATTCTTCATGGCTTGGATTTCACAGTCCAGAGCATATATCTGGCCACGCATTTCCAGAAGAATATCCATGATACGACGAAAATCTGCAGAATCGTCCGTCTGTGTACTAGCATTGGCTTTCTCAGATGGTGTGTATGCAGACGATGGCGCTTCTGTTAAGTCTTGCAGATTTGGTTCTGACGTATCGTGACCTTCTTCAGGCAATTGAGAGACCTGAACTTCTTCTGGGTCTTCTGGAGATTGTCTTAGATCTTCACATCGGCGGCATGATGAGGTGTAGACCTCTCTTGCTCACCAACTCCCCCTGTCTCTAGGACATCGAAAGGGGAAGAGTGATGATCATGCTCTTGATTTCCCTTCTCTCCAGATTTATCAGCAGACTTTTCTTTCTCTCCTTCTCCTTCTTCTTCAGCTTCTTTCTCCTTCTCTCTCTGCTCTTCTTCTTCTTCTCTGTTTTGCTGAAGTTCTGACGGTTGAGACACAGAACGTCTGGTTCTTGTCAGTGCATGGATAGTGGGATCTTCATCCTCTTCATCTTTATCTTCATCCTCCAGGATGAGAGTTCTTTTCTTCTTTTTCGATGGAGCACCAATGGCCTCCTTTCCTTTTCTCTTTGAGGCAGACTGAACTGGAGATTTCACTTTGAATTTCTCCATTGCCTTGGAAAGTTCTTGCAGACGCATCTTCGTTAACATCTTCAAACCTACCACCATCTTATCACACGGTCGAACACAAAATGTTTGTGGCGGTTCAATATTCATGTGTCTGAAGATCTTGGTCACCAGACCAGGATAAGGCAATTGTCCTTTGTCTTTCGACATTGCTCTGTACATATGGAAGAGAATAGTGTGCGGGAGAGAAAACTTCCGTCCTGAGTTGATCACGTACATCAACTTTGCTTCAGAAAGAGACACAGAAGTCTTTGACGTAGACTTTGGTCTGAGACAGTTGATCACAATCTTATGAAGCACAATGTTGATGGCATTCATCCTGGAATAGGTAATTTTCTTCTCTACGTCCCTATCTTTGACAAGTTCCAGAGTAGTACGAGCAGGTGAGACTTTGATTGGTAAATATCGTCCTCGTTCAACTCCAACTATGTCCGCCAACATATTCACATCTACCACGTAGACTTGGTCTCGTACACTGAATGAAATTCTATTCGCATCCAAAAAGCTAAGATTTGAATAGAAATAAGTGGTCAGTTGTGCATACCCGTCCATAGAGTCAGAGCAAAAATTCTCAAGTTGAAGTAAATTCAACTTCTCTCTTAAGTTCATGTTGATGGCGTCCAGGAAGTCAAAATCAACACTTCTAGGGTTTATCACCCCTCTTTTCAACAGTCTGAAATACACATTCTCCTGTTCCTTTGATTTGAACAAATCCATCCGATTTCCTTTCACCTTTGCTGCCACACCCATTTTAGGTTGAAATTCAAGGAACATTCTGTCATCATCGTTCCCTTCAATCAGATTTTGTCCTGGCAAACGAGGGTCACTTGGAATGTTCGCAAGTGCCTCCTCTGCCCTTCCTTTCGGAGCAATTCCCAATTCCTCCATTTTCCGTAGAAAACGATACTCATTCCCATAATTTTTGTCCTTAAGGAAGTCATCTATATATTTTAATGAAGTACCGGTGCTTTTCAACGCACGATAAAGCTTATAGATAAAGGAGGGTCTTTGGACTCTTACTGGGTCGACATCCTCGATTATCTCTTCTTCCAGATGTTGACTCGCACCTTGTGGGGCAGGAGGTGTGGAATGACGTGGAGGAGAGCGAATCGGACTTTGTCGCTGACTTGATAAGTCTTCTTCCTCAGTAAGATCGAAGTGAGTCGGTCCCTTCTCCATTCTTTGTGGTCCCCTGCTTGCGATTCTTGATGATTTCCTTGAAGAAGACATCCTTCTTTGTCGATTGGAAGATTCCTTCACTTGCTTTCCCAAGAAAAGATGACAACTTTCTCGAGGATGAACAAGAAATAGAAACAGGATCGGGAGGAGAGTTCCTTTTAGGGTTTTGAAGATTGGGCGAAGAAAAACTGTATATATATATAACTCAGTTTTGAAAAGGGAAGTTCAATCGGTACAAGGAAAGTGTACGAACACTTCTTTTCAAAAATCAATAACTGCCAAAATTAATCCTTTTTTTAAAAAGACAAGTTTTCGAATTTCACACGGATTATAGAATAACCGAAAGATCGTACCTTTTCGAATAACTTAAACGAGAATTCGTACCTTTTAGATAAAATAGCAACTTACAGTCTATAGCCATGATAGTCTGAGTCTGAGGATTTAAAGTCTGAGAGATTAGAGTCCTAGAGTTGGTGAGTCTCTAGACTTTAACTTCTTCAAGCTTCAAAATGTTGAGTCTTGAATGAATAAAGTCGAATTGATTTTTCTCCAAAGGCTTTGTGAATATATCCGCTAGTTGACTCTTTGAATCAACAAATTGAATCGAGATTTCTCCATTTTGAATGTGATCTCTAATGAAGTGATGTCGAATCTCAATATGCTTTGCTCTTGAATGAAGAATTGGATTTTTGGTGAGATTGATCGCACTGGTGTTGTCACATCTGATTTATGTGCATGAGTCTTCAATGCCAAAGTCTTGTAGCTGTTGTTTTATCCAAAGAATTTGCGAACAGCAGCTTCCAAGAGCTACATACTCTGCTTCTGTCGTTGAGAGAGCTACAGTACTTTGCTTCCTCGAAAACCAAGATATTGTCCTGTTTCCAAGCAGTTGACAAGTTCCAGAAGTGCTCTTTCTATCGACTCTGCAACCGGCCAGATCTGCATCTGAGTATCCTAGAAGATTAAAGTCTCCCTTCTTGGGATACCAGAGACCGATGCTTGAAGATGAGGCAACGTATTTGATAACACGTTTTGCAGCACTGAGATGGGATTCTCTAGGATCTGATTGAAACCTAGCACAAATGCAAACACTCAACAAAATATCAGGTCTAGAAGCAGTAAGATAAAGAAGTGAACCGATCATGCTCCTGTACAGCTTTTGATCTACTTTCTTCCCTTCTTCATCTTTGTCTATCTTCTGAGAACATGACATTGGTATGTCGGTCTTTTTGCACTTTTCCAATCCAAACATTTTGACAAGATCATTTGCATATTTTTCTTGATGAATAAAAGTTCCTTCCTTCATTTGTTTTACTTGGAGTCCAAGAAAGAATGTTAATTCTCCCATCATACTCATTTCAAACTCATCTTGCATAGACTTAGAAAATTTCTTGCATAGACTTTCATTAGGTGATCCAAAAATAATATCGTCCACATATATTTGAACAAGTAAAAAGCTTTTGTTTTCTTTTTTGATAAACAAAGTAGTATCTACTTTACCTTTGACAAAACCATTCTATAATAAAAACTTACTTAGTCTGTCGTACCAAGCTCGAGGTGCTTGCTTTAAACCATACAAGGCCTTTTTCAGTCTGAAGACTGAGTCTGGCTTCTTTGGGTCTTCAAACCCAGGTGGTTGTTCCACATAAACTTCCTCATGGATAAATCCATTTAGGAACGCACTTTTGACGTCCATTTGGAATAACCTGAAATTTTTATAACAAGCAAACGCAAGTAATAGACGAATAGCTTCTAACCTTGCTATTGGTGCGTAAGTCTCGTCATAGTCTATTCCTTCTTCTTGCGTATATCCTTTGGCCACGAGTCTTGCTTTGTTTCGTACGACTTTTCCTTCTTCATTCATCTTATTCCTGAATACCCATTTGGTTCCAATAACAGTTTTACCTTTAGGTTTAGATGTCAATTCCCAGACATCATTGATGTTGAACTGTCTGAGTTCTTCTTGCATAGCTTCGATCCAACTTTCATCAGATAAAGCTTCTTCTATGCTTTTTGGTTCAATTTCATAAATGAGAGCCACAAACACTAGATTCTTCACGCCTTTTTGATCTGGTGCGGATTCCTTCATTGATTTCGCCAATAATGAGATCTTTGGGATGACTGGATTTAAACTTCCAGTTACTAGTTGATTTGCCTGGTTGATGATCTCTTTCTTTATTTGAATCTTCATGAGCATCTTGATGTTGGACTTCCAGAGTCTGAGACGCTTCTTGAGTTGTAGACATTGGAAGGTCTAGAGCGGGTTCAGATTCTTCATACTGAGTCTGGCTGGATTCATCTTGCGTTGAGTCTTGGAATTTGACATTCATTGACTCCTCCACAGACTGACTTTTCTTGTTATAGACTCTGTAGGCTTTGCTTGATGTAGAATATCCAAGGAAGATGCCTTCATCTGATCTTTCTTCAAACTTACCAACTCGATCATTTGCATTTTTCAAAATAAAGCATTTGCAACCAAACACATGAAAGTATGAAACAATAGGCTTCTTACCTTTGAATAATTCATAGGGGGTTTTCTCTAGAATAGGTCTTAGAAAGACTCTATTTATAATATAGCATGCTGTTGAAACAGCTTCAGCCCAAAATCGTGAAGAAATTTTACTTTCAATTAAAAGTGTTCTAGCCATTTCTTGAAGAGATCTATTCTTTCTTTCCACAACTCCATTTTGCTTTGGAGTATATGGAGAGGAAAACATATGATTAAAACCAGATTTATCACAAAATTTCGTAAAATCTTGATTCTCAAATTCACTTCCATGATATGTTCTTATACTTGAGATTGCACATCCTTTTTCATTTTGAACCTTTTTAGCAAACTTCTCAAAGTACGAAAAGGTTTCGACTTACTTGCAAGAAAATATACCCGTGTAAAACGAGAGTAATCGTCTACAATTACTAGACAATATTTCTTACCTCCAATGCTCTGAGTTCTTGTTGGTCCGAAGAGATCCATATGAAGCAACTGTAGTACATGATTAGTAGATACATGATTTATTTGCTTAAATGAATTTCTTACCTGCTTTCCCAGAATGCATGGAGTGCATAAGTCAGACTTTTGGTATGGCAATTTAGGTAGACCTCGAACAAGCTTCTTTGAAGAGATTTTGGCTAATTGCTTCATGTTGACATGGCCAAGTTTTCTGTGCCATAGGACTGCTTCATCTTGAATTGAGATTAGGCATTGTGCTTCATTTGGTTTTACATCAAGGAGGTAGATATTTCCATGCCTTCGACCCATGAAAGACTGAGTTGAGTCTTTGCTTATTCCAGAACATATGCCTTCTTGAAAGGATATCTTGAAACCAGTATCACACAATTGGCTAATGCTGAGAAGATTGTAGTTGAGTCCTTCCACTAGAGAGACATTGCTTATTGTGAGATTTCCAATTTTCACAGTTCCAAATCCCACAATGCTTCCTTTACTGTTTCCTCCAAATGAAACTTTTCCACCATTTACTTGAATAAGCTTTATGAAACAATTTGAGTCTCTTGTCATGTGTCTTGAGCATCCGCTGTCAAGATACCACTTTACCTTCTTTTTGACAGAGACCTGCATTCAAAAGAGAGTCTTAAGCTTTCTTTGGTACCCAAATTTTCTTGGGTCATTTGGTGTTAGTAGGATAAGCATTATTAGGCCATACTTTCTTAACAGGCTTCCAAACCATAGGACATTCTTTTTCAAAATGATCCCGATTTGTTACACTTTGAACACCTTAAAGCATTTCGACCTACAGACTTTACAAAGACTTTCTTGAAATGATTTTTATAAGCCTCTCTCGACGGTCTTTTCTTAATTCTTTCTTTTACTTTCGGAAAATCAATCAAAGGGATTGTTTTTGCTGTCATACCTAGACCGGACTTATTGAAGTAAGGTCTTTGGACCGAAAGAACTTTTTCAAGTTTTTCGGATCCTATTGAAAATTTTTTGAAATATTTGATAAGTCTGTTTTTAAGAAAACATTTTCTTTCAAAAGATTATCTTCTTTTTCTTTAAGAGTAGTAACATTTAAGTCTAGACTTTTAACTTTTTCTTCTAAAATGATTTCCTTTTGTTTTAAAGCTGAGTTTTCCTTTTTAAGTTCGGAAATCCTTTTGAGAGAAGTCTTAAGACTAAAACATAAGTTCATCAATATATTTAGAGACTTTGACAGGGGATTTTAAAATCACTTACCTCAAATTCACCGTCATCGAGTCGATCCATAATCTGAATCGAGTCCGAATGTGCCATCAAGCATATGTTGGCATATTCATTATCACTTTCTTCACATTCTCAGTATCGCTCTAGGTTTCGGCTTTGAGAGCTTTTGAGACTTCTCAGCTTTTCCTCTTTTCTTCTTGAGAAGAAGACAGTTGGGTCGATGTGTCCCTTTTCTTACATTCGAAGCAAACTACATCTTTGTTTGGTTCCTCATCATCAACAAACTTGGTTTGCTGTTTCGAAAACTTTGTTTCTTTGAGTTGAACCTTCTTCCTTTTCTATTAAGTTTTCTGAATCTTCTAATCATGAGAGCAAGAGCTCCTCATCATCCATATCATCTTGAGAATCTGCATCATCGAGTCATCATTTGATTTTAATGCAATGGATTTCTTACCTCTTGGATCTTCGTCTTCATTAATTCGTTCCACTTCATAAGATCGAAGAGTTCCAATCGGCTCGTCTACGAGATAAGGCATAATTCTTTGCGTCTCTCTTATTGAAGTCTTTATATGATTCCAATCATTGGAAGAGTCCACGCAGAAGCTTGTTCACCTTCATAGGATCAGAAATTTTCTGTCCTTGATTCTCAAGACCATTGACAATATCGTAAAACGGCTAAACATGTCGAGTTATAGATTCTCCTGGTTTCATTTTGAAGGCTTCATATTGACCAAGGAGAATGTTAATTCTGGTTTCCTTCACTCGGTCTGTCCCTTCATAAGTGATATGTAATATGTCCCATACTTCTTTTTGCGTAACACAAGAAGATATTCGTTATATTCAGTTGGTGACAAAGCACAATATAAAGAATAAATTGCTTTAGCATCGAGTGCTTGTCTCTTGTTTATCTCTTCTTGAGACATTCCGTTGGCTTCAACAGTTTCTTTCCCTCTTTCATATACCGATGCAGCAGTAGGAGTGATTCCTTTTTCCACCACATCCCATTCCAGAGGATCCTTTGACCGTAGAAAAGCTTTCATCTTGTTTTTCCAGATGTTGTAATCTTTTCCATCAAAGTAGGGTGGTCTGGTATTGCTTTGCCCTTCCACCAGCCCTGGTGCTAGCATACTAGCCATGGATCTTTTACTCTGAAGTAAAACACTTCAAATAAAGTAAGAACACGAGCTCTGATACCAATTGATATAGCTAGTACGAGAACCTAGAGGGGGGTGAATAGGTATATAAAAATTTTCTTGAAGATTGTACAATATTTAAACAATTAGAGGATTTGCAACAGTTAAAAATTCAATCGCAAGACTGAGTAAGGGAAAGAGAGAATAGAACACGCTGTTTATAGTGGTTCGGCTTGATCCAAGCCTACGTCCACTCTTCTCGCACCGAGCCAATTGGCTGGATTCCACTATGAACAAAGAGATGTTACAGTGTTGATCTTCCTTGATTTCTAGGTGTAGATGATCTACCATACTCGCTCAAGGTGTCACCAAGTATAAACACTCTCTGTGTATACAATTTTGCTCGAACTGTATCGACTAACAATCAAAGTTCTTCAGACTCTGGAATTTTTCTATCGATCACACTTCTAAAACAACTAGAACGACTTCCTTTTATACTCCTTTATGCCATCATAGCCGTTGACACTTACCAAAGGAATTCCTCCAATCTACCCGTTGGACGGAATCAATCAAGAAGATCATCCGAGTTATTTAAGGAATCTGATGATAGCCCATCAATCTTGTTCGCCCATACAATCAGGATCTTGGTTTCCAATAATAGAACATTCCAAGAATATTTCGTCGACCATCGGATCTTCAATCGATCTTAGATAAGAATCAAAGAATCCAAAATGATTATCCAACCAAAGAATCTTTTCCAGATAATAGGATCGAATCCTCAACCATATACTTCGGCTTTGGATTTCCTTCGTCACTGGATTAGAAAGACTGTCAGTGAGAATAGACTTAAGTCTTGAGTCTTGAGTCTTAAGTCTTGAGTCTTGAGTCTTGAGTCTCGAGTCTTGAGTCTTGAGACTTTAAACTGTCGGTCTTCAAATATCCAGACTAGACTGATAGAAATGTTTTGTCAGCTTCAAAATATTCTGGAAAGATTTCTCCAACAACATTAACGATGTCTGGGAATTGACATCTAAACCAAAAGGTAAAACTGTTATTGGAGCCAAATGGGTGTTCAGAAACAAGATGAACGAAAAAGGAAAAGTGGTACGGAATAAAGCAAGACTCGTGGCCAAGGGATACACGCAAGAAGAAGGAATAGACTATGATGAGACTTACGCTCTTGTAGCAAGGTTAGAAGCTATTCGTCTACTACTTGCGTTTGCTTGTTACAAAAATTTCAGGTTATTTCAAATGGACGTCAAAAGTGCTTTCCTAAATGGATTTATCCAAGAGGAAGTTTATGTGGAACAACCGCCTGGATTTGAAGACCCAAAGAAGCCAGACTCAGTCTTGGTGAAAAAGGCCCCTGTATGGTCTAAAGCAAGCACCTCGAGCTTGGTACGACAAACTAAGTAAGTTCTTATTATAGAACCACTTTGTTAAAGGTAAAGTAGATACTACTCTATTCATCAAAAATGAAAACAAAAGCTTTTTACTCATTCAAATATATGTTGATGACATTATTTTTGGATCCTCTAATAAAAGTCTATGCAAGAAATTTTCTAAGTCTATGCAGGATGAGTTTGAAATGAGTATGATGGGAGAATTAACATTCTTTCTTGGACTTCAAATAAAGCAATTGAAGGAAGGAACTTTCATTAACCAAGAAAAATATGCTAATGATCTTGTCAAAAGATTTGGATTGGAAAATTGCAAGAAGACTGATATACCAATGTCAAGTTCTTTGAAGATAGACAAAGATGAGGAAGGAAAGAAAGTTGATCAAAAGCTGTACAGGAGCATCATCGGTTCACTTCTTTATCTTTCTTGCTTCTAGACACGACATTTTGTTGAGTGTTTGCATGTGCTAGGTTTCAATCGAGATCCTAGAGAATCTCATCTCGGTGCTGCAAAACGTATCATTAAATACGTTGCTTCATCCTCAAGCATGGGTCTTTGGTATCCTAAGAAGGAGACTTTAATCTTCGGGGATATTCAGACGCGAGATCCGGCGGCTGCAAAGTCGATAGAAAGAGTACTTCGGGAACTTGCCGGTTGCTTGGAAGACGGGACGAGTGTCTTGGTTTTCAAGGAAACAAAGCAACGTAGCTCTCTCAACAACAAAAGCGAGTATGTTGCCCTTGGAAGTGCTTTGTTCACAAATTCTATGGATAAAACAACAGCTACAAGACTTTGGCATTGAAGACTCATGCATAGAAATCAAATGTGACAATACCAAAGGCAATCAATCTCACCAAAAATCCAATTCTTCATTCAAGAGCAAAGCATATAGAAATTCGACATCACTTCATTAGAGATCATATTCAAAATGGAGAAATCTCGATTCAATTTGTTGATTCAAAAAGTCAACTAGCGGATATATTCACAAAGCCTTTGGAGAAAAATCAATTTGATTTTATCCGCTCCAAACTCAACATTTTGAAGCTTGAAGAAGTTAAAGTCTAGAGACTCTCCAACCTTCAAACTCAGAAAGTTGATAACCGTCAGACTCAAATCTCTCAGACTCAGACGTTGATGACTATAGGCTGTAAGTTGTTACTTTATCTAAACTCGAAAAGGTATGATCTTTCGTTTAGTTATTTTATAGTCACCGTGAAAATCGAAAAAACTTGTCTTTTCAAAAGGTTTAATTTTGGCAGTTATTGATTTAGAAAAGAGGTATTCGTACACTTTCCTTGTACCGATTAAACTTCCCCTTTTCAAAACTGAGTTATATATACAGTTTTCACTTTCAATCTTCAAAACCCTAAAAGCATTCTCCTCTCAAACTGGTTTCTACTTCGAATTCATCCTCGAGAAAGTTGTCATCTTTTTCTTGGGAAAGCAATCAAAGAAATCTTTTAGAGACAAGAAGAATGTCATCTTCAAGGAAGTCCTCAAGAATCGCGACAAGGGGACCACAGAGGATGAAGGAGGGACCTACCCACTTCGATCTCACAGAAGAGGAAGAACTATCGAGTCAGCATCAGAACCCGACTCATTCTCCACAACGTCATTCAACGCCTTCTACCCCACAAGGTGCGGGTCAACATCCGGAGGAAGAGGTAATCGAGGATGCAGACCCTGTAAGAGTCCAAAAACCCTCTTATATTTACAAACTCTACCGTGCATTGAAAAGTACTGGGACTCCGATGAAATATGTTGATGATTTTCTTAAAGGAAAGAACTATGGGAATGAGTACATTTTTCTGAAGAAAATGGAGGATTTGGGAATTGCTCCCAAAGGAAAAGCAGAGGAAGCGCTTGCAAATATTCCGAGTGACCCTCGGATGTCGGGCCCAAATTTGATTGATGGGAACGACGATGACAAAATGTTCAGCGATTTTCAACCGAGATTGGGTGTTGCTGCAAAGGTGAAGGGAAAGAGGATGGAATTATTTAAATCGAAGGAACATGAAACTTTGTTCTTCAAAGCTGAAACGAGGGGTGATAAACCCTAGGAGTGTCGACTTCGATTTCTAGATCTTTGTGAATGTGAACTTGAGAGAAAAGTTCAGTCCGCTTCAACTTGGAACATTTTTGCACGACACCACGGACGGATATGCACAATCGACCGCATATTTCTATTCAAATCTTAGCTTTATCGATGCGAATAGAATATCTTTCGATGTTCGAGATCAAGATTATGTGTTGGATGTGGACATGTTGGCGGACATACTTAGAGTTGAACGGGCACGATATCAACCGAGTCAAAGTCTCAGTTGCTCGTGCCACAATGGACCTTGTCGAAGATAGAGATATTGAGGGAAAAATCATCTATTCAAGGATGCGTGCCATCAACATTGTGTTGCACAAAATTGTTATCAATTGCATTAGGCCGAAGTCTACATCAAAGACTGATGTGTCTAATTCTAAAGCAAAATTGATGTACGCAATCAACTCTGGAAAGAAGTTCCCTCTCCCTCACACTATTCTCTTTCACATGTATAGAGCAATGTCGAAAGACAATGGACAATTGCCTTATCCAGTGCGGTGACCAGGATCTTGAGACACATGAATATTGAACCGCCACACACTCTACGTGTTCGACCGTGCGATAAGATGGTGGTAGGTTTAAAGATGTTGACAAAGATGCATCTCGAAAGAACTTTCTAAGGCAATGGAGAAATTCGAGTGAAGACTCCAGCCGTCCGCTTCAAAAAGAAAATGAAAGGAAGCCATTGGTGCCCCATCCAAAAAGAAGAAAACTCTCATCTTGGAGGATGAAGATGAGGAGGAAGATCTCACAATCACGCCTTGATAAGGACAAGACGTTCGCTTCCCAATCAACGAGAACGACGGAAGAAACGAGAGAAGAAGAAGAAAAAGACAAGAACGAGAGAAGAAGAAGAGCGAGAGAGAGAAGGAGAAAGAAGCTGAAGAAGAAGGAGAAGAAGAGCAAGAAAAGTCTGCGGCTGAATCGGAGAAAAGGATACGAGAAGAGCATGATCATCACTCTTCTCCTCTTGATGTCCTAGAGACGGGGGAGTTGGCGAGCAAGAGAGGTCTTCACCTCATGCTGCCAATAGTGAAGGTCAACAACAATCTCCAAAAGCACGGAAGAATTTCAGGCTTCTCAATTGCCTGAAGAAGGTCACGATACGTCAGAACCAAATCTGCAAGACTTTACAGAAGCGCCATCGTTTGCATTCACTCCATCTGAGAAAGCCAATGTTAGTACACAGACGGACAATTCTGCATATTTTCGTCGTATCATGGATATTCTTTTGGAAATGCGTGGCCAAATCTATGCTCGGGATTTGTGAAATTCAAGCCTTGAAGAATCTTTGGACAAGCATCTTTGATTCCCGGAGGATAAAATGAAAGACCTCGCTCTACAACCGCAAACCAATGCCAAGGGAGAAGAGGTAGCTCAACCGAGGGAAGACTTGAAGAAGCTAGAAGGAGTAGTCCAGTCCATGGGGATTTTCAGATTGTGCGCATTCCCAGCGGACATGACATCTTTCTCACCTTTTTAATGTTGACAAAAAGGGGGAGAAAAGCAATTTGAACCAAACCAACAACCAACTTTCTTCAAATTTCTTTGACTTAAAGTTTTTTATGTTTGTTTATGACTTGAGCAATCTTGGGTGTGAACTTGAACTTGACTGAATTGGCTGTGGATTTTAATGCTTGTTGTTTGCATTCATATCAAGTGTTGTTATATGGTATTACTCATGAAAGACTAACCAATTTTACGTGGATGCGTGAGTCTGGTTGCTTTGTTAATCTTTATGAGATTGCCATATTGCTTGAAAAATGTTTTTGCAGGTCAAAGTGGTTCAAATCTACGAGAAAAGTTTTGTCACCATCAAAAAGGGGGAGATTGTTGGAGAAATCGTTCGAGAATATTTTGAAGCGACAAAACGTTTCCTTGATCTAGTACGTATCTCGAGATCGTCTAGTGTAAAGTGCGAAGACTTTCGACTACCAAACTCAAGATTCAAGACTCAAGATTTGAGACTTAAGACTTAAGACTCAAGACTCAAGACTATTCTCATTGACACCTTTCGATCCAAAGTGACGAAGGAAATCCAGAGCCGAAGTATATGGTTGAGGGTTTAATCCTATCGTCGGAGAAGATCTTTTGGTTGGATAAACATAACGGATTCTTTTGTTCGTATCAAGATCAATTGAAGATCCGATGGTCGACAAAGTATTCTTGGAATGTTCTATTCTTGGAAACCAAGATCCTGATTGTATGGGCGAACAGGATTGATGGGCTATCGTCAGGTTCCTTTTATAGCTCGAATGATCTTCTTGATTGATTTCGTCCAACGGGTAGATTGGAGGAATTCCTTTGGTAAGTGCCAACGGTATGATGGCATAAAGGAGTATAAAAAGGAAGTCATTCTAGTTGTTTGAGAACGTGATTGATAGAAAAATTCCAGAGTCTGAAGCACCTTGATATTAGTCGATATAGTCTTAGCGAAATTGTATACACAGAGAGTGTCTATACTTTGTGATACCTTGAGCGAGTGTGGTAGATCATCTACACCTAGAAATCAAGGAAGATCAACACTGTAACATCTCTTTGTTCATAGTGGAATCCAGCCAAATTGGCCGTCAGTGCAGAAGAGTGGACGTAGGCTTGGATCAAGCCGAACCACTATAAACCGCGTGTTTAATTCTCTCTTTCCTTTACTTAGTCTTACGTTGATTATTACTTAACGCAAATCCTTCAACTGTCTAAGTATTGCGCAAGTATACAGAAATTATCAAGAAAAATCTTTGTATACCTATTCACCCCCTCTAGGTACTCATACTAGCAATATCAACAATTTCGCTCAAAATATATCGACTAATATTCAAGGTGCTTCAGACTCTGGAATTTCTCTATCGATCATGCACTAGAGCAACTAGAACGTCTTCCTTTTATACTCCTTTATGCCATCATACCCGTTGGCACTTACCAAAGGAATTCCTCCAATCTACCCGTTGGACGGAATCAATTAAGAAGATCATTCGAGCTGTCAAAGGAACTTGACGATAGCCCATCAATCCTGTTTGCCCATACAATCAGGATCTTGGTTTCCAATAATAGAACCTTCCAAGAATATTTCGTTGACCATCGGATCTTCAAACGATCTTGATTACGAATAAAAGAATCCGTTATATTTATCCAGCCAAGAGATCTTCTCCAGAGGATAGGACTAAATCCTCAACCAAATACTTCGGCTCTGGATTGCCTTCGACATTGGATTAGAAAAACTGTCAATGAGAATAGTCTTGAGTCTTGAGTCTTGAGTGCTGAGTCTGGTGATCTGAAAGTCTTCAGACTCTAAATAGAAGGTCTGCAATTATCCAGACTAGACTGATAGAAACGTTTTGTCAGTTTCAAAATATTCTGGAAAGATTTCTCCAACAAATATGCTGGCGGATGTGATTGGGATTGAGAGAGGAAAGTATCAACCCATTAATGTGTCTATTGCTCGCACAACATTGGAACTTGTCAAAGACAGAATGATCGAGGGAAGGATTTCCTACTCAAGGGTGCGTGCGAACAACATCATTCTTCACAAGATTGTGATCAATTGCCTCAGACCGAAATCAACTTCCAAGACTAATGTTTCCAACTCATAGGCAAAGTTGATGTATGCAATCAATGCTGGAAAAATGTTTTCTCTTCCTCACACCATTATGTTCCACATGTATAGAGTAATGGTGAAGGACAATGGACAACTTCCTTATCCAGGTCTCGTGTCAAAGATATTCAGACATTTGAATATTCAACCTTCACAAATTCTATATGTTCGACCGTGTGACCAATTGGTGGTAGGACTGAAAATAGTGCTGAAAATGCGTCTAAAAGAACTTGACAAGGCATTGGAGAAGTTTAAGGAGAAAACCCTGCATCGAAAAGAAAAGGGAAGGAGCCAATGGTTGCTTCATCCAAAAAGAGAAGAGCCCTCATCATTAAGGATGAAGATGAGGATAATCTCACCATTTCCGCTATAGCATTGAAGAAACTAAGTCGTTCTGTTCCAGAATCAATGGAACGACAGGAGAAAGAAGCAGAGGAGAGAGAAGAACAGGAGAAAGAAGGTGAAAAAGAGAGAGAAGAAGAAGAGAAAGAAGAAGAAGAAAGAGAAGGAGAGAGAGAAGAAGGAGATAGAGAAGAAGGAAATAGAGAAGAAAGAGAGAGAGAAGAAGGAGAAAGAGAAGCAGAGGAGCAAGAAGCAGAGGAAAAAGAAGAAGAGGAGAGAAGAGCTTAAGAAAGAACAGAGGAGGAGAAGTTTGAAGAGCATGAAAAACACTCTTCTCGACTAGAAGCCATGGAAACAGGGGGAGATAAGGAGCAAAGAGGAACGACCTCTTATCCTGTTGACAGTGAAGGAGTCAGCCGTTCTCCTGCAGATCCAGAGGACATTTATGCCTCTCAATTTCCAGAGGAGGGTCATGGTGCTTCGTCGCCAAATCTGCGCAATTATGCTGATATTCCATCGTCTACCTTTACTCCATTAGACTGTGCTAAAGCTAGTACGCAAACTGATAATACAGCAGACTTTCGCAGAATTCTTGATGTTCTCCTGGAAATGCGAGGTCAGATATATGCTTTGGAGTGCGAGGTTCAGAACTTGAAGAATGTTGGACAAGGTTCTTCCGTTTCCCTATCCGATCAGATTCAAGCCCTTTCTACTCAAATTCAAGCCAAAGCTAAAAGAGAAGAAGTGGCTAATCTAAGGGAAGACTTGAAAAAGCTGGAGGGCATTGTTCAGTCTATGGGAGATTTCCAGCTTGTTCGCGTTCCCAAGCAAATTTGACTTCTTTTTCATCTCAACCTTTTTTTTATGACAAAAAAGGGGAGAGATGCAAGCTTTAAAACTTTGAACTACTTTGAACTTAACTTGTTTAAATTTTTAGTTTGTTCTGTTTGACTTGTGTGTCCGGATAAAGAAGGCGAGTGAGGTGTGGATTTGAATTTGGCTCTTTGCTTTTATATTAAGTATTATTGATATCTTATGAAAAACTTTATATGTCAGACTGGCCTATTTTCTGTGGTTGCAGATTTTAGTGTTATCATTAAGTCATTAATCTTTATAAGATATCCATATTGCTTGAGCAATGTTTTGCAGGTCAAAGTTTTTCAAATCTGCAGGAAAGTTTTGTCGCTATCAAAAAGGGGGAGATTGTTGGAGAAATCTTTCTGGAATATTTTGAAGCTGACAAAACGTTTCTATCAGTCTAGTCTAGAGATTTGTAGACTCATCTATTCAAAGTCTGAAGACTTCCGAACTGCCAGACTCAAGACTTAAAGTCTATTCTCAGTGACAGTTCCTAATCCGTTGAAGTAAGGCTTTCCAGATCTTAGTGATTCATTGAGGATTTAACCTTATCAACTGGAGAAGATCTACTGGCTGGATTTGGCATAACGGATTATTTTATTCGAATCAAGATTGATTAATGATCCGATGATTGGCGAAGTATTCTTGGAATGTTCTACTTATGGAAACCTAGATCCTGATTGTATGGGCGAGCATGATTGATGGGCTATTGACATGTTCCTTTAATAGCTCGGATGATCTTCCTAATTGATTCTGTCCAACGGAAGATTGGAAGAATTCCTTTGGTAAATGCCAACGGGTATGATGGCATAAAGGAGTATAAAAGGAAGACATTCCAGTTGTTCGAGAGAGTGCACGATAGAAGAATTCAAAAGTCCGAAGCTCCTTGATTCGTAGTCAATTCATTTGCTGAGTGAAAACCTTGTTTACTAAAGAGAGCTTATATTGTGAGATACCTTGAGGAAGTGTGGTAGAATATCCATACTGTGGAATCAAGGAAGAGCATTGCTGTAATATCTCTTTGATCATAGTGAAATCTAGCCAGTGGGCTATCAGTGCAGAACAGTGGACGTAGGCTTGAAACAAGCCGAACCACTATAAACCTCGTGTTGAATTTTCTCTTCCCTACTCTTTGTTTTTACTTTGATAACAGTTCGTTCTATTAACTAAAGAGGAGTCTCCTTTCTATTCACTGCCTAATATTGCTTTCATATCTCGAGGAATTATTTTTATACCTATTCACCCCCTCTAGGTACTCATACTAGCTATATTACATGGTACAGTGATTGAGCTCATATTCAAGGTAAAAAAAGGGATTGAAGCAGAGGTATTAAAGCGGACCTAAGTTGTTAATATTTTTATGGCCTGTGCCGCATCATTCTTCATTAGAACTGGTAAGATGTCTGAAAATCATTCGTGATTTTCCTTATAAGTTTTTTTTTTTGGGTGTCTGTTAGCTTTTTCTGTTTATCCTCCGCGTCATTTAAATCTCCATTTCTGTATGGGAACGTTAGAACAGATGCCGGTAACTTTTCTCAAGATGAGAGGGAGAGGAATAGAAAGTGGCCGTTGATTTAAATCTGTTATCCTAATCACTCCAAATTAACACGAGAGTTGATTGTATGCGGCATTTCCTTTGATTCAGTTCAAACTAAGTGCTGTGCATCATATGTGCCATAAGAATCATGATCTCTTCCATTAATCAATCCAATCTCCCTGTTCCTCCACATTACAGTATCAGTTCCTAGCTAAAAGGCCCAAGACATGTATCGCGTCTTTTGTCAAACAACTTGAAGATGCAGACTTTAGGTGCTGGCAGCTTCTGGAGAACTAGAGGAGAATATTTCGAAGGAAATTGCTATTTAATTAAATGAGACACAAGCATGGGAAGGGAAGCTGTGAAATTTATGTAAGAGGAACTTCACAACTGAATTACAAACAAAAAACCAACTTGCTCGCTTTCAATCCCTTTCTCACGCGGCTCAGGTCAAACGTGGAAAATGAGAAAACAAAGCACATCAAGAGCATTCTGAAGTAGCCAGAGCTTGTATCCAACAGCTACTAATACTCAATAGGGCAGGCAGCTATTAGCTTCATCCGATTCCGCTAAGGGCCAAATCGTACGATGAATGCAAGGTCGAGATTCTTGTACGGTGTAAATTTTTGAGCCTCTCAAAGTATGATATCTGGAGACTAGAGGTTTCAAAATGGGTCACTTGTTTATAACAAAAGATAGTTAAATGGGTTTCACAATTAAAGTTTTAAGATAGGTGGGTCTTAAATGGGTTTTAAATGGGTTTGGTTGAAAAATCATCTTTAACAAAAACATTATAATCTCTCCCTTCTCTCTTTAACTTTATAAAAATCGAAATTATAATTTTTTTTTATTTTATCTTTTCTTTTTCTTCCTTTTTTTTCTTTCTCCTTTTTTTTTTCTTTCTTTTTTTTTTCTTTCTCCTTCCTCCTTCCGGTCGCCGGCACGACGACAGCCGGCGACCGACTAGGCGAGCCTCGAGCTCGTTGGCGTTGGGCGAGCTCGAGCTCGCCGGATCTGGCGAGGCGAAGGCCTCGACGCGCCGAGCGAGGCTCGAGCCTCGCCGATTGGCGAGACTTGAGCTCGCCGGTGTCGGGCGAGCTCGAGCTCACCTGTGGCCGGTCGCCGGCCGACGTCATGGCGGGCGGCCGGCCAAAGAAGAAGAAGGAGAAGAAAAAAGATAAAAAGAAAAAAGAAAAAGAAAAAGAAAAAGAAAATTATATTTTAAAAATAAAATAATAATTTTAATTTTAATTTTAATTTTTTTACAAATAATTAAAATTTTAATTTTAAAAAAAATTAAATTTCGATTTTTTTAAATAATTTTTAAAATTTATAAAAATTGTCCATTAAATTTATATTGTATAAAACTATTTTAGCAATACAATTTTAAAAAAATAATATATATAAAAGCTTGGAAGTATTTTAATAATATAATCTTTAAAAAAAACATAGGAATAAGTTTTTCTAAATTTGTTAAATATGAAAGTAATTTATTAAAATGAATTGGGTCAGGTCGGGTATGGGTTGGGTATGGGTCGGGTCAAGTTTGGATCGAAAAATTTACATTAAGCATAAATGGGTCATAAATGGGTTAATGGGTCAATTTGCGTCGGATCATTAATGACCCGACCCAAACCCGACCCGACCCACCCGTTTAACGGCTCTACTGGAGACCATTCTCCTCAGCAATTGGGGATCGCACTAGTGACTATAACAGTTGTATCCTTGTTGGCCAAATTAGCTAGCACAATCATTACGTCTGGCTCGGAAATGGACGATGCATCGACAAGGAAAAAATGACTAAAGTGTCCCGCGTTGATGCCTCCATTACGTAGCCTGAAGCTACTCACAAAAGTCGAAAATATTACCTTGAATCTTTGGAGTTCCTGGACGGGAGGACAAATGAAACACTCTTCTTTCTTTTTATACAGACACGAAGGGATAATGTCATTGAGCGCGTCATGGAACTCACGGAAAGCAGCATTTGCTCGAAATATTTCGGAATCTAGGATTTTCTTCCTCAAGCTTCTCAACAGAACATCACACGTTTTGTTCTTTGGTGCAGCCACAAGAATCCTAGGGTCTCTAGAGTGTTGGTGTACTTGCAACACAGCATCCCGAACCACTCCTCCAGCCCTCGATAGGCCTAGACCACATGTAAGAGGACCCTCCACAAAAAAAGGTGCCAGGGGGTCGCCCCAGCTAGTGGCGGCCCTCCAGCAACCCTTGCCGGATCTAAGGGAAGGCCATGACCCTTGCCCCTAGATATGGGTGAGGGCTCGCGGGCCCTCGCCTACGGTCGGCCGGGGTCACCGGTCGACCCTTCCCCCATTGTCACTGGCCCTTCTCGGCGACGGCGGGGAGGCGACAGTGGAGAGGGCTCAGCCCTGAGCTGCTTGCAACTGTTCGTCTTCTTCCTTCCCCTCTTTTTTTTAAAAAAAAAAAATTATAATTTAATTTAATTAAGTTTTATATTAAAATTCAAATTTAGGCCAAAACGACGTCGTTTTTACATTTCTTTGCTGAGTTAGCTCTCTGGCAACCCATGTAGTCAAGTAAAATTAATAAATAAATAAAAATTGCAACGTAAGATTTCTGGCGATGTTTACTGGAGGTGGCACTCAAGTGTCCCTTTTTTAAAAAAATTAACATTTAAGTTTCACTTTCATAACTTTTGGCACTTAAATGTCCCATCGTGCCAAGTTTTGGCACTTCGAGTGTACTTTTGCCCATCAACAATTAGAGTGATCTATACCCTCATGTGGTTTATTATGTGGTAATGTGTGGAACTGAGGGCTAAAAATTTCAAGTTCTCTTCTGAAAAGTGCACGAATTACTTCGAGACAACAATCACCTTGGTAGTGGCTGCGATTCTTAGAGGTTTACAACATGTTTGGTAATTGGCACATGAAAAATGGCACCAAAGAATGCTCTTGTTAGAAAATTGCTGAGTGTCGAGACTCTTCGCTAAACAACAGTAATATGCTTTGATAAAAATAGGTATCTTTGACCATTGATCAGATGTTAGTGACAAAGTTTGTTGCTATGGTTTCTCAGCTTTGTAATATGCGGTCATTCACTATGGTCAGGACAACCTATGATCCTTTTGATGGAGGAAAAATTCAGGACTGGCCATTGGGCAGATGGATGCCAAACATCACATGATTGCAAAGGTTGTTGCTATTTGCAATGATGCTAAGGTAGAAAAAAAAAATTCTGGACATCATTTTGTAGCCAGTGGAATGCTCAATAAGGCGACATTAAAGGTGTTGATTGAGAAATAAGATTTACCGAAGGCATTGATGACGGCTTATCTCGTGGTTATAGTAATGTACTATGTTGTTGCCCCCTATGGATATACTCGAATGACAAATTGCTACTCTTGAGTTTGATCATGACCGATAATCCATGGGGGTATTGCGAATTCAAGATGCCACTGTGAAGGGTACAGTTAAAAAAGGGGATGTCCAGTTGGAAACTCGAGGAAGAAGCAAGGTGCAAATTTTGCTTGATGGTCAAAGTAAGTGCAGATTTCGAGAACGAAAGGGTAGAATGCAATACTTTGATTGTCAAAGGGTGGGGCCTACAGAAAAAAGAAAATAAAAAGAAGAGTTGAACGGTTAAAAGAAGAGGAAAAGAGTGGAAGCTTGAGCAGAAAGAGCTTTCGGGAGAAAGAAGGGGAAAAAAAGAGGAGAGAGAAAAGGAAAGAAAAGAAAGGAAAAAAAGGAGGAGATAAAAAGGAAAAGAAAGAAGCACGTTTGGGCAGAAGGAAAAGAAGAGAGGAGAGAGAGGAAAGAGAAAGAAGAAGAAGGAAGAATAGGGAGAAAGAAGAGGGTTTTATGCCATGGGTCCTCATCAAGCCAACTCAACTACGTAACGTAATGTCCAATAAGTGATCACACCCCTCATTCATCCAATCAAAGTATTTTCTGGGTTTAGGGCTCAAATTCGGAATTCCAGGAAAATCGAGCGATGAAGTCTAATTTTTTAGTCATTGAGCCACATATTTTTATAGAAATGATAGTTTCATGTGTTATGGAGTCACAGGATTTTATGGATCGTGATTTGAGCTTACTGTTTGCCCGAAACAAAATTTCGAAGTTTCCCATGCGCAATGAATAGTTTGCGTCCAGCAAATTTGGGCCCATATTTTGTTGGTTTTCGGCTTGATTTTAGGATGGTCAAGTTAGGATTCTTATAGTATGTTTGAAGAGCTTTCTATCTACTATAAGTATGTTCGGAACAGGGTTTGATGAAGAAAGTTATGGTGTGAATAAGTTTTGCACTCAAACTTCGCATTGCAAACAGCTTGAATAATCGTTTTGGATATACGATTTGTTAATGCGTAGGAGTCGTTTTTATTAGCATTAAGGCATAATTTAGTCGTTTCATAGTTGAGGTGGAGTTTTATTTGATTTTAACATTATTTCTCGATTATTTGGTAGGGCCGCGAGTTCAACAATAAGAGTATTGTTTATAGTTTGGTCAGAGAATGGTGCTATCTCTTCTACGAATTTGTCTACGAAGTGAATGGTGTTATCTCTTCTATGAATTTGTGAACTCATATCTTAAAAATGGTAGAGATTCAAGATATTATAAGTAATGAAAAAGCATGTTTATTGCATAAAAATCTGGATGAGGCAATTACTACATTTCATGTTGGTGAATGATTTGAGAAAGATTTTATGAAAGCCATTTCATTGTGAATGTGGTTTGTGAAAGAAATTCTAAAATGGTTCGAGAATGGTTTTAAGAAAAATGTTACGAAAAGTGTATGTATGTATATATGTATGTAATGAATTGATTTATGCAATGAGTCTATAATGATTTGATTAACCCTTTATAAAAGGCGTTTCGAAATGTTTAGGGTTTATGAAATGGATTTCGAAACATTATGAGAAATGTCTTGTGAAGTTTATTTTATTTGATGGACTGAATTACGAAAAGTTATATGATTGGTTTATGAAATGCATTATGAATTATGAGATTGATTATGGATTGAATCTCTGGATATTGGAAGGTGTGGGTTTGGTGCTCAATATTGTTGTGAGCCCATTGAGGAGCTGATGGGTATGCATATCAAGTTTAAGATATCTTTATGGGCCGAGCCACCAGCTTTGTAGGTGGAGACCTTGTTAAGGGGGAATTTTAGTTGCCTTGTCACAAACCATTGTGTCATGATCATAGTTTGATATTGAGTAAAAGATTAGTCGATGGATGGACCATCGACGTGTGTTTTGATATGAGATTGATCAATGGATGGACCATTGACGTGGTTTTTGATAAAGATTAATGTGACACCCCGAACCCTTCGCAGGTCGTCACCAGCGCCGGTGTTACATCTTTTACCATCTCTATCTCTAGGCTAAATTAAGCCTTGCCAGATTACAGGCATTTTTTTTTTATTTTAAAGCGGTCCCATGCGCGACTCATAGCGGAAGCAAAATTCACATCGTCATCTATCTCCCTTCTAACCCATGATACAAATACACACCAGCTACACATCAGGATTTTATATACGAACATCGACACTTTATTTACATATTCTTTTAAGATGGGACTCCTCCTTTCTTGGGTCGATACAAAACAAGAAAAGCGAGGACTCTGCCATGTCCTGCCTAAAATCTCAAAAAGAAACTATCAACCCTCTACATCAAGCGCACAAGCTCCCATCAAAGGTGTCGATTATCTACATCAAAAAAAAGCTCGGCTCCTACTCGTCGCGCGTGAGTCTCACACCCAACCCGGTGCATCAGGTGGTGGCGGCGGCAGCATCCCTCGCATAGCACCATCTCGACGAACGTGAACAGAAATGAACTCTTGTATGACAGGGCCCCCAGCCAGGCCGATATCATACATAACTAAGCATCGCACTCGGATGAACGTCAATCCGGGCACGAGAGAGAAATCTAACTCCGTACACTCCACCTCAACATCAGACGGTAGACCGTAAAATACCCCACGCGAAAAGCGGGTAGCGGCATAGTGCTAATCTGAAATGTTATCCCCAAAAGGGGTGAGTACAACCACTTTCGGCAGAGATAGGGAAATCCAATAACAACTCGGTGCACCGTGCATACCATCATACAATGCAGGCATTGCTTACCTTTTTGATGTCAAGCGTATTCATGCGTCATCATAGCATATATATCATCATCATGGCGTCTCATATATCATTATCATCACATCATCATTAACCATGCATCACCATGCATATCACATCATATCATCATTAGCCATGCATCACCATGCATATCACATCACCATTAACCATGCATCACCATGCATATCATATCATATCATCATTAACCATGCATCACCATGCATATCACATCATCTTTAACCATGCATCACCATGCATATCACATCATATCATCATTAACCATGCATCACCATGCATATCACATCATCATTAACCATGCATCACCATGCATATCACATCATATCATCATTAACCATGCATCACCATGCATATCACATCATCATTAACCATGCATCACCATGCATATCACATCATATCATCATTAACCATGCATCACCATGCATATCACATCATCATTAACCATGCATCACCATGCATATCACATCATATCATCATCATAGATCAATTTCCACTTTTATTTATCAATTGATCCCCACATTATCTTTTCTCAAATCATCAAATTCACCATCATCACCATCCCTTCGGGTAGAAACCTCCGACGAGATCCCAGTATCGGCCATCTCATGGCCACTGGGCTTCCGGCCCCCCACATTCCGGGCATCTCGCATCTCAACTAGCATCACGAGGCATTCCCTTCGGGCAGAAACCTCCGACAGGGCTTCCGGCCCCCCACATTCCGGGCATCCTGAAACTCCCAGGGAATCTCTGGAATTATGCCACTCGGCCACCAGATATCATCCTCCGCCACAACCTCTTACTCACATACCATTTTCCACTTTTTATCATCCTTTTTATCTTGTTATTTCATGGCATATGATTTACATACATGCATCACAATTCATGATCATTCATGCATCAATGCCATATAACAATACATCATAATTAATGATCATACATGCATCAATGTCATATAGCAATGCATCATAATTCATGATCATTCATACATCAGTGCCATATAACAATACATCATAATTAATGATCATACATGCATCAATGTCATATAGCAATGCATCATAATTCATGATCATTCATACATCAGTGCCATATAACAATACATCATAATTAATGATCATACATGCATCAATGTCATATAGCAATGCATCATAATTCAATAGGACTCATGGCCAATAAAATAATCCACCTCTTATTTTATTATTATTATATTATTATATTATTATATTATTATATTATTATATTTATTTATTTTTATAAATAAATATTATCTTTAATATTTATGATTTTCCAAAAATCATAATCTTCAATCAATCATTAAACAAACAATTAGAATCAAATTTCACATAAAATCCATGGCTAATTTGCATTTTACATAATTTCCCAAATTTCCACAAAATACACACAACATTCGGATCATGGCCAGATTGCACAGTTTTCGAATTAATTCAATTAAAATACTCATATGACCTCAGAAAATTCCCAAATTTTACAGGATGATAGCCAACATATTTTCGTGCATTTTTCATGAAGAACTCTAAGCCAAATTATTTATATATTAATTTACATAACTCCACGAAGCTTCTGGAACCTCTACCGTTTCGTCCAGAACGAACATCACCGAAAAACTTAGGTTTGACCCATCAAATCTCTTTCGTTTCTTCTGAAATTCGATTATGTTATATTTCAATGTGTCCTTTACAAGTTTCATGAAGAGGTATAGGTTAAATAACCAAATTATAATCCTCTTTTAAGTCCTTGAAGTCTCGGGTGTCTCGGTTCACTTCAACAGAACTATCCGTCTCAAAGATCTAACTGGTTAACTAGGCTATACTCATTGGTTTATCCTCAAATTTGAATATGTTGTAGCTCAAGGTGTTTCCTACAACTTTCAAGAAGACAACAAAGTGAGATCTCCAACCGAAATCAACATGCAACCAAGAAATCAACAAAAGGTCAGTAGGAAATTCGCAGATCTGAGGTCTCCGTATAACAAAGCTTTTGACCCCACATATCACCATCGTTTTCCATGAAATTCTAGTATGTCATACTACAAGATGTTAGCTTCAACTTTCATGAAGACACCGAAGCCAAAATCGCACTTCAAGTACACATGCAAGCTCGAATAAGATACTGTCTACCACCAACCGAACGGAAACAACCACATAACATGAACACATTCAACCCTCACTTCGGTATTTCGCCCAAATCACCCCTCAAACCGAACATGCAACCATCAAAACAACGTGCAAGAGAAGTAAAGGACCCCCCACTTGCCTCCAAGATGAACGAACAGCAAGCACAAGGCGGCGTAGGACGGTCGGACAAGGCGGCGACGGCGGACGGGCGGCTCCTCCCTCTCGGCTCCGCCTCCTCTCACTCTCTCCTTTCTCGGCCAAATGAAGAAAAACCGCTCACTCTCTCTCTCTTCATCCCTCTTATACTCCCCTAGGCTCATCATAGGTAATGATTGATCCACCACACCCATGGCCAATGCATGCTCTTCCTTTGGCCACTTGTAATTTCAATTTTTTTGAATTCAATTTGGGCTTGGGCTTGGGCTTAGGCCCAACCGGCCACTCCTTCTTGGGCTGGTCGAACTCCCCTCTTGGGCCCAATGGGCCGACTAGCTTGGCCCACCAAGCTCTAGGCTAATGGGCCCAAGGCCCATTTCGAAAATGACCTCTTTTCTTCTTTTTTTTTTTTGAATTCCTTTTAATTAATATTTCTAAATTCAAATTTCATCTTGGCCAAAATCTTGGGATATTTTAATTATTGAAATTTAAATCATATGGCCAAGCATTTAAATTTAAATTTCCACAACACAAGCAAAATTCATCAAATTAAAAGACAAATTGGCTAAAGCATAAGCCATAAAATTCTATCACCTAATTAAAGATATTTAACACACCTTAAGGCTTGGCTTTGAATTTTCGGGATGCCACAATTAATCAAGGAAAATGTCACAAATGGTCCCTATACTATTACTTAATGTGCAATTTGGTTCCTGAACTTTCAATCGGCTCAATTTGGTCCTTGAACTATTGATAAATGTCCGATTTGGTCCCTGAACTTTCAATCGGTTCAATTTGGTTCCTGAACTATTTGATAAATATTTGATTTGATCCATGAACTTTCGATCGGCTCAATTTGGTCCCCGAACTATTGATAAATGTTCGATTTAGTCCTTAGTTACTGTTTTTTCTTTTTTATTTATTTTTATTTTTTTAACTTTTTATTTTTTTTTTTTTTTTTTTTTTTTTTTTTGCTTCTCCTCTATTCCCTCCGCCGGCTTCGGCGGAGGGAAGCCGGCTCCGGCGAGGGTGGCCCTTGCCGGCGTCGAGCGAGGGGCTCCCTCGCAAATCTAGCGAGGGAGCCCCTCCCCAGCGTTGGGCGAGGGCCTCCTCGCAAATCCGCGAGGGCCTCCCTCGCAAATCCGCGAGGAGCCCCTCCCGGCATCGGGCAAGGAGCCCCTCGCCGGCATCGGGCTTCCTCGCAGCCCGGTGTCGGGCGAGGAGCACCCCAACGTCGAGCGAGGGGCTCCCTCGCCAGATCTGCAAGGGAGCCCCTCGCCCGACGCCGAGCTGCGAGGGAGCCCCTCGTCGGTGTTGGGCGAGGAGCACCCCGGCATCAGGCGAGGGGCTCCCTCACCAAATCTGCGAGGGAGCCCCTCGCTCGATGCCGGCGAGGGCCAGCCGGCGAGGGCGACCCTCGTTGGAGCCGGCTTCCCTCCGCCGGCTCCGGTAGAGGGAAGAGAGAAGAAGCAAAAAAAATAAATAATAAATAATAAAAAAATAAAAAAGGAAAAACAGTAACTAAGGACTAAATCGAACATTTATCAATAGTTCATGGATCAAATTGAGCCGATTGAAAGTTCATGGACCAAATCAAACATTTATCAAATAGTTCGAGGACCAAATCAAACATTTATCAAATAGTTCAGGGACCAAATTGAGCCGATTGAAAGTTCGGGGACCAAATCGGATATTTATCAATAGTTCAAAAACCAAATTGAGCCGATTGAAAGTTTAGGGACCAAATTGCACATTAAGTAATAGTATAGGGACAATTTGTGACATTTTCCCATTAATCAATGGACTTGACTATTGATGCTTGAATAATGAGGATGCTTTAAATGAGTATTTTCTGAGTTGTATGAAGTTTCTTCAAATGAAACAACTCTTATATGATTTGGTATGTATATTAAAGAGTTGAATTATGAATTTCTGATAGTTCTATACTTATATATATGCATAGTAGTTGCTCGATCTGTTTAGAAAATATGTACTACTCACTAAGTTTGTGGTTGCTCACCTCTTTATTTGCCAACCTTTCCATGTTCTTTGATTAGCAGTTAATAGAGCGAGAGCGCTATCAATGGGGACTTTTGGAAGTGGACTTGAGATATGGTTTGAGGTTGTGCCACTCCCATCTCTGTAGTTTTCGAGGTGTGACAGGATAGTAGCTAAGTTTGTGTCCCATCCCTACTTAGATAAGAATAGGGATGACAAAGCTCTCCTTCCATCCAATAAATAAATCCTCAAACATAGATCAACGACAACATATTATCAAAATATATACACTTCCAACTTAAGTAAACCTAACAATTGTCATTTCAGACATGTATTAAATTGTCTCAACTCATACCCAAAATTTCAACTACTGAAATTCTTTGTTGATATCACTCCCGTGCTACTAACTGCTGGCTTACAAACTTGAAAAAATAATTTGAAATGAATGGATAAGCTACCACAGCTCAATAAGTACTACATAGCTCTTCTAAGTAGATCAAACGCCCACTATACATATTTGCAAAACAATACCGAGAGTCATTTAATTCAAATACTTAGTATAACATATGTACAATATCAAAATTGAATTTTATCTTTTCAACAAAGCTTTATACATATCAAGAATACTTATTTCATTAGTAATATCAAAGCATATATCAATGGTGCAGTCAATTAATTAATCCTATCAATTCATATATCAATAGTTTATTCCATTGATTAATCTCATATCACATACTAATAGTATATTACATGGATCCATCTCATCAAATCATATGTTAATAGTCCATTCATTAACCAATTTATTGTTTAATATCAAACCTTGGTCACAACAAAATGCCCGATTGACAAGGCGACTAAGATTCCCTTAGTTGATGACTCGACCTAGAAGGATACCTAAAAAACAGTTTACATACCCAGAAACCCCTAATCGTGTTCACGATGATATTGAGCATCAAACCATCATCCTCCAAAATTGGAAATCAAATTCAAAATCCATCTCATAGATCATAATAAAGCCAAAACGTATATCCTTAACAAACAATTCTTTCCAAAAAACCAATCCAGAATCAATAGCATAAGTCATTTTCACAATACCAAATATATACAATTTTACAATATAATACATTTCATAAATGAGATTCACAAATCAACACATATATCTTTTTTGTAATTTCTTTCATAAAGCATTTCTCAAATTATTTCACAATAATCAACTCATAAATCGTTCCTGAAAATGCCTTACATGCCATTACAAATATTTAAAATGTAGTAAATGCCTCATCCAGATTTTACACATAAAATATATTATAAACATCACTTTTCCTTTTAACCAAATTACACATAATATGTCTAATCCTTTTTTTCATTTTTGAATGAGCTTAGAAATTCAAAAAAATATAGAACCACTCGTTTGGGAATATATCCAAAACCAACTGCTTGATCTATTAGGGGCAAATTGTATACATACTAATACCTACATAATTTTTGTCCCTTTCTCATGCAACTCAGCTCAAACATGGAAATGAGGAAACAAAGCACATCAAGAGCATTCTTAAGTAACCAGAGCTCGTATCCAAGAGCAACTGATACTCAATAGCTGTTAGTTTCATCTGATTCCAGCTTAGGGTCCAATCGGGCGATGAATGCAGGGTCGAGGTTCTTGTACGGTGTAAATTCTTTGAGCCTCTCGAAGAATGATATCTGGAGACCGTTCCTCCGAGCAATTGGGGATCGCACCCACCCTGAGCGATTTCCTTGCGCACCAGTCACTACAACAGTCGTATCCTCATTGGCCAAATTAGCTAGCACAATCATCGCCTCTGGCTCAGAAGTGGACGACGCATCGATGAGGAAAATATGACTGAAGTGTCCTGCGTTGATGCCTTCATTGTGTAGCCTGAAGCTACTCACAAAAGTCGAGAATATTACCTTGAATTGTTGGAGTTCCTGGAGTTGAGGGCAAGCGAAACACTCGCTTTCCTCTTCATAAAGACATGAAGGGAGAATGTCATCAGGCACGACACCTATCTTACGGAATGCAGCATTCACTCGAAATATTTCGGAATCTGGGATTTTGTCCTTCAAGCTTCTCATCAGAGCATCGCACGTTTTATTTATAGGCGCAGCCACAAGAATCCGAGAATCTTTAGAGCGTTGGTATACTTGCCACACAGCTTCCCTAACCACTACGCCAGCCCTTGATAGGCCTAGATCCCATGTACAAAGAGGACCCTCCATGAGAAATGGTGCTGAACCTTTGAGAGCTAGAATCTGACGGATTGCGGATCTTTGCTCCAAGTGCACGCCATTTGAAAAATAGAAAGATGGCACGGCAAACGAATCACGTCTGACTGGACATTCAGGGAAAATGAAGTTGTGGAATGAAGGATCGGCGGCGGCTTCAACTGCTTGATGAGCTCTCTTCAAGCAAACTCTATTGAAAGAAAAGCTGATGTTGTATCTGCTGCTTGAATGATGCTGGGAGTGAAAATCATCTCCAAACTCTGCTAAAACGATGGAACTCTTCTTCACTCGATGTACAAAACCCTGCTTTTCGAAAAAGAAGATTAATACCAAGAAGGAGTACAAATGACACTCAACTAAACGTTTTATGCATCAAATGAAGGTAATTAACTGAGATTGCTGCAAGACTCTGCAAAAGAATAGCAGCAGAAGAGTCTGCATCTATTTCTTACCGTTGGAAACAGTACAAACTAAATGCCTCCTCTATAGTAATACAAGCCTTCCTTGTTCCAGCCCCTCAAATTTGAGACGTTGCATGGACGGAATAGCAATTCGAAATATAAAGTAACCAGAATTTTGTCAAATTCGGGAAAGAACAATTTCTGAGAGAGGCGTTGGTGTGTGTTCGCACGTGCAAGGACATGGTTTTGCACGTGCACATGCTTATGCTTGTCAGTGGGTGGCATGCATCTGCGAAGATAGTCATGCAGACATTTGTAGGCCTTCATGGAAGCTGCCACACTTCACACTGAAACAAGATTCCTGGCGAACGTATCATAATCAAGTGATCTTAACATGAAGACCGCTGTATTTTTCAGCGCTCAACTATCAGAAAGATTTCACTGATGATCGAAAAAATTGGAGCCACTGTATGGCCGTTCAATTATCATCAAAAAGTAAATCAATGAAGAAAAAGCAGATGCAAAAGCACAATCAGCAAACAGATGGGAGGAGAAATATGACATTTTTAAACAGAGCACAATACTAACATCTTAATTTAATCTTGAATGTACTTGAAAAGGACTAACCTGAAACTGTGTATCGCTCTTGTCCAGGGGCTTTGCAAAAACAAAATCCCTTGATAGAAGGAAGGGTCGATGCTCTGGTATGGATTCCATCTTGAATTCGACAAAAGTTACACGGACTTTCTCCCCACAAAAATCATTGTCCCCTATATTCTTGTTAATAGTCAATTGATGCAGCTCCAAAGGGACATCCTTCAGAATGAAATTAGTCCATTTCTGATTCAAATACAAGAATGATTTTAGACCATCATAAAAGCAAATCCTGAATTATTCACGGGGAAGACCTACGTCTGCTCAAAGTGTTAGAGTCATCTTAAAATGAATTAGTTTAAAATACATGATGCTTCACAGCAGTAAAGGTAACTCAAATTCCTACTCCATCAGAGACTGTTGCATTTATAACCAAAGTTTCATCTTAAAAGCAGGTCATTTCATTGCTCCTGAAAAAAGCAAGCATGGTGAAATGGGGCATGAGTGCTTGACAACTCTGATTATCCATCAACAAATAGGTTCTATCAACCTCGAAGTTTGCATATGCAAGTGACATGACGACAAAAAAAACAGCAATTAAACTTTGCATGCATTTTGCTACACTTCGTAGCAAATCCTCAGTAAGACCTTGATCCTCAAGGCCTGTTTGTGGTCACCTTCCTTCTTGATCTCTTAGTCTTTTTATTCCCCTTTTGACCTTCGCCCTCATCAGAGTCACATCTCCTCACCTGAACGTTGAAGGTCACTTTTGCATGCTCTAGACAAGCTGAGACGAGCTTCTCTCTTAATCAGGAATGTGCAAAGCAGACAAATTGTCCACACCCCACTGCTAAATAGCCCAATATTGCAGATCAAGAAGTTTCTACTAAAATTTTAATTCCATGGCCACGAGTAAGCTGAAGATTAATTAAACACAGAAATCAACAGAGAAATTTAGCATGCTACATTTAAATGAGAAGATCATATGCCGCTTTCCAACTTGGGAATCTGAAGTAAGCATGGCCAGTAACTTATGAAGGTCTCCGCCACACAGTACGAGCAGTTAACCGATCTAAAATCTTGCAAAGTGATCCAGAATCCGTGATACTCATAACATCTCGTGGCATAGACACGGGAACTACATGTGTCAAGCTTACATTTGAACTTGTCAACGCCTCTTTCCATAACTAGTCTTCCCTTATTGCATATCCTCTGACACATATCCTCTTCTCTCGCCTCTCTAAACCATCTATTTGCAGTCGTTACCATTTGGACGATGGATTGTACAATGGGATCGAACACATTCGGAGCGCAAACAAAATCTGGGGACACCATTCAGCCTGACCCGGTAAGTAAATGCTTACACATCCTTGGGAAAATGAAGCCTATGCTTGTTTTGGGTAATATTGTGGGTGTCACTATGACCATGTTAAAATAGACTCCACCGGTTTCACACCCAACTCCATATCAACATGGATTTTTCCAGGTCTTCCAAGTCAAAATTTCTCTGAAAAATGAGGTCATGACATTGCAGTGGCTGGCAGCTATCCTAATAAACCTATATGAGAGCAAGCAATAATTAATAAGTACTGCTACCGGCTTCATCCACCACACTTGATTGCATTCTCACATTGCAAGTAGTCATAAAAGATTGGGAGGATAGATAGAAGGATTTCAACCTCTTTAGCCAAACTGGCATTGTCACATGTGGCACTAACATTATCGCCAACCATTAATTTTCACAGCAAAAGTGTCATGCATCGCCATTACCTCCATATAGAAGTCCTCTGCATATAGAAGAGCTGCAAAATAATCCCTATATGTTGATGGAGATAGTGGTTTCTGGAGAACGCCAGGCACAATGTCTTGCTTTATCAAATCTTCAATATCCTTGGGGATGCTGTAAATAGGGGAAGTATCTTTCTGAACATAAACGGTCTCCTTCTGCTGATTCGGCAAAACTGGGGAAACTGCACGTAAGACTGGCTTGAATTGTTTAGCAGAACTTTCTCGTGTTTTTGGGGTATGAGAGGTTGTTCCTGACGAAGAAGGAGAATGCACATAAGATGAAGATGGTTCATCGGAAGGCCGAGGCAGTTTTACTACATTCTGATTCAAGTGAGTGGATGTTGGTGGTGGTTTGGTCCCCAAAACAAATGGATCGCTAGATTTTGATACAGAAGGGGATGGTTTAGTAGCCGAAGGGGTTGCTTTGAAAGGAGATGAAGTTGGCAGGTATGTTTTCGAAAGAGGAGGATGTACCAAGTGAGGTAAAGACGGCTTATTCAAAGATCGAGATGACTTTGACACATGCTGATTTGAGTAAGCCGGAATGGCCGTGGGTTTGGCCGGGGAAACAAATGGGTCACTAGAAGTGGCGGTTGATGGCTTTGATACAGAAGGGGATGGTTTTGGAGAACCGGAAGGGACTGCTTTGAAAGGAGATGTGACATGAGAAGACTGAGATGAGCCCTCAGCAGTCCTCCTCAAATTTGGCTCACTTTCAGGGGTGATCTGGTCAAAGGATTGTGAATGGTTCGTTGCTTCTGGTTCATTCCTTTGACGATGGTGATGACCATCTTCTTCCTTAAAACTGAAGATGCGATCAAGCAGTTTCCATGCCAAAAACAGAGGAACAATGACAAAAAGAGCCCTCATTTTTTCCTCTCCTTCGAACAACGCAGTGAAAAGGTCGAATGAAGGTCGAGCCGAGGCAAATTCGAAAGGAAACTTCACGATGCTGCCTTCATGATATCAATGTGTGATCAGATTCAGACGGCGAATGGGAAGAAGCGAAAGATCAAGAATGATGGACTTACTTTTGGAGGTTGCAGAAAAAGGTTGAAACCTTTCTTGGAATTTTCTCTTTTGGACAGTGTAAGTGAAGAGCAGGCGAAGGACCAAGAGAAGCAGTTGTCTTCACTGCAGATCTTTCTCGGACTGAATTAGTCGCCCCATAGGTTGCTGGATTCCAACGCTAACTACCTAAACGAATATATCAAATCACTCTATCTATCTGTGAAGAGCAGGGGAAGGACCAAGAGAAGCAGTTGTCTTCACTGCAGATCTGTTAAAAAAGTGATCCATTTTTTGAAAGCTCTAGACCACACTAGACTACACTTGCTTATGAATTAAGTATACTTAATGGAGAAGGAAGAAGTCGGCAGCAACAATTTGCTTCATGCAAAAGGAAAATGAAAGTCAACAAAAGTGGCTGGGAGCTGCATGGTATAGAAAAATGGAGAATAAGGAAGAAGGAACAGAAGATTGGAAGAAAGAAGAAAAGGAAAGCAAAGTCCAACTTGGACTCTGACTAGAAGAAAAGAGCTGCAATGAGCAGAAGCTAAAGAACGCAAGCTGAAATTTTATATTGATTTTTGTACTCAAAGTCGGTAGAGAAGGCGGTGAATTCACGCCTATAAATAGGAGTTAGCAGATGTTGTTCTAAGTAGCCGAAAGCTAGAAACACTCCCTCCTTTGTAATAACAACTATCATAATAAAGTTTTTTTTTTCCATATTCCCTTGCCGTTGTAGTCCACTTATATCCACCCATATTTCACAAATACACACTTGCACACACACACGCTTCCGCTAAAATCCAACAGTGGTATCAGAGCCACATCTTTGGTTGGTATAGGTCGTTTGTCCTAATCACCCGTTCCCAAAATTATTCATCCAAATTTCCAACAACTAAATTATGGCCAACTCTACCTTATCCTCATTTCGTATTCCTATCTTTGATGAGAATAACTATGATTACTGGAGCATCAAAATGACCACGTTCTTGATGGCCCAAGACTTATGGGACATTGTCAAGAGTGGTTATGAAGCTTTGCAAGAAGGTGCAAGTGTACCAAAGGATCAACTACAAAAGGATGCAAGGGCTCTTTACTTTATTCAGCAAGCACTCTTGAAAATGGTATTTCCGAGAATAATTGGAGTAAAGACTGCGAAGAAAGCTTGGGAAACATTATAGGAAGAATTTCAAAGCACTGAACAGGTACGAACTATTCAACTTCAAAATTTGAGAAGAGAATTTGAGAATTCTAAGATGAAAAATTATGAGATTGTTCAAGAATATTGTGGTAGATTGAAACAATTAGTAAATCAAATGAGATCTTATGGAGATGATATCACTGATAAGAGGGTTGTTGAAAAAATATTGGTGACACTCACTAGAAAATACAATTCTATTGTCACTACTATAGAATCATCGAAGGATTTAAAAACCCTATCAGTGAGTGAGCTAATTGGCTCTTTAGAAGCATATGAAAAAAGATTGCAAGTACAGGAAGAAGATACAGTTGAAAGTGCTTTTCAGTCAAAAATGAACATACGGTCTCATAATTCTAAAAGTAGTGGAAGAAGCTCATGGAAAAATAGAAGAGGATGAGAAACTACACGGAAGGAAAAATATCCAATTTGTGGTATTTGCAAGAAAAATAATCATTTGGAAAAGGATTGCTAGTTTAAAAATAAACCACAATGCCACTTTTGTAAAAGATATGGCCACATAGAAAAATTTTGTCACTCTAAAATAGATTATAGAGCGAATTATGTTGAAGAAGAAAAAGGAAAAGAAAAGGAAGAAGAAAATTTAGATAATTTATTCTATACAGTCCAAGAGAAAAAAGATGAGAAGAATGATCCATGGTATATTGATAGTGGGTGTAGCAATCACATGACGGGAGATGAATCTATATTCACCAATATCGATACATCGGTAAAAACACAAGTGAGATTGGGTAATGGTGAATCGGTTGATGTGAAAGGAAAAGGGACTATAACTGTCGAAACTAAGAAAGGCCCAAAGTACATTCATGAAGTATATTTGGTTCCTAGTCTTGCACAAAATCTACTTAGTGTTGGACAAATGATTCAGAATGGTTATTCTTTATACTTTAAAGGAGATACCTGCACTATCTATGATAAATTTAGGAATCATGTTATTGCCTCCGTGAAAATGGAGAACAAGAATTTTCCTATTTAATGGAAATATGTCAAAGATATAGCTATGAAAGCTCAACTTGATGATTCATGGCTATGGCATCGAAGATTTGGCCACCTTAACTTTTATGGGCTAAAAATTCTCCATCAGAAAAATATGATGAGAGATTTTCCAGCCATTATAGAAATTTTAAATGTTTGTGAAGGCTGTCTTCTTGGAAAGCAGCAGAGGAAGTCCTTCCCATCTGGAGTCACATAGAGAGCTAAGAAGCCATTAGAACTTCTCCATACGGACATGTGCGGTGAAAGGGCTAGTGAATACACCTAGAGGGGGGCGAATAGGTGTAAATAAAAATCTTCGCAGGGCTTAATGAAAGTGATTTGCTTTTAGAAGATGTTAGACAATAAGCATATTTCAACTTTAAGCAAATAGACAATCAATAAATAAAAGTAAGAAGTTCGGGGATAAGAGAAAATGAACACAGAGTTTATAATGGTTCGGCTTAGACCAAGTCTACGTCCACTCTCCTCGCTGACAACTTATTGGCTGAATTCCACTAAGGATCAAAAGAGATATTACAACTTGTGATCTTGACTATCACAATGATGAGTCTTTATCGAACTCTCACACAATCTCACTAAGAGTTTCTCTCTTTTGTATACAATGTTCAGCTCGATGAAATGAAAAGGCAAGAGACTAGAAAGCTTCAGACTTTGGAATTCTCTCTCAAGTACCGTATCAAACAACCAAAGAGTCAATCCTTAAATACTCCTTCATGCATTCTTGACCATTGGCACTTTCCAAAGGAATTCTTCCAATCTACCCGTTGGACAGAATCAATTAAGGTGATCTTGAGTCGTTAGATAATTTGTGTTGAAAGCCCATCAATCCTGTTCACCCATACAAATTAGGATCTTGAGTTTCCATAAGTAGAACCTTCCGAGTTTAGCTCACCTTTCAAAGATCTTAATATCGGAGTAGTTTCCAATAAGAATAATCAATCAAGTATATGTGAAATCCAGCTATAAGATCTTCCAATAATCATATGAAACGAAACTTTGAAGATAATCTTGCATCTGGATAATTCTTTATACTTCAGTCTGGAACTGTTAGTGAGGATAGACTTTAAGATGAAAATCTGGTGGTCTGTCGATCTTCAGACTTTGACAATAAAGTCTTGAGATCTTCCGATATAGACTTGGAAAGGTTTTTGTCAACTTCAAAACAATAAAAGAGTTTTCTCTAACAATCTCCCCGTTTTTTATGGTAACAAAACTTTTCTGCAAATTTGGAAAACTTTCGAGCTGCAAAACGGTACTTATGCAATATATAATTTCTTATAAATGTGATTAGAACTTTGAAAAAACCTTGGTTTTGCAACCACAAAACACATGTCAGTCCAAACTAGTTATAAGTAATATCGCAAACTTAATCACTGCACTTGCAAGCATCAAAAAATTAATAATATCCAAAGTCAAATGTCAAACCAAATCATAATAAAAAAAAGTCACAGAAAGTAAAGTCCAAAGTCAATGCAAATTTGCACTCAAACTCTCCCCATTTTCGTCATCGGCAAAAAGTGGAGACAAAAACGATTAAAAAGAGTTGGTTTGAATTAGGGCTGCTTGGGGATACGAACGAGCTGGAAATCCCCCATGGACTTGACAGTGTCTTCAAGCTTCTTCAAAGACTCCTTAAGCTATTGAATATCCGCATCCTTTGCCTGTTCTTGCAGTTGAAGCTTTAAGGCTTGAATCTGTCCTTGAAGAGAGTCTGTAGATGTCTTGAAGACAGTCATCATGTGTTTCATATCAAACTCAAAAGCATATTGCTGACCCTTTAATTCTAAAAGAAGCTCCATCACTCTTTGAAAATCTGCAGAGTGATCTGTAGTAATGCTGGGACCATTCAAATTAGTTGCAGGAGTTTGAAAATGAGGGGGAACATCAGTTGTTCTATCACCATGACTAGGAGTGTATGCCTCAAAATCTGCTTCAGGGAATTGAGAGGCATAGACCTCTTTTGGGTCTAGTGGAGATATGCTAACATCACTAGCAAAGACGGGTGAAGAAGTACCTCGTTTTTCAGCATCTCCCCCTGTCTTCATGCCTTCAGGTGGAGAGATATGTTCTTCTTCATGCTCTGCTTCAGCACTATAGCAATGTTGTTCACCAATCTTTCCACTCCTTGTCTTCTCTGAATCATCAGACAATGATGCAGCTAGCGTTGGTTCAAAAGAGTCATTGCGACTCCTTTCTTCTTCGCTTCTTCTTCCTTCTTGTTCTTCTCTTTTTCTTCTTTCTTCTCTTTCTTCTTCTCTTCTCTTTGTTCCTTCTTGATCTCTATTCTTTGTATGGCTCACATAACTCTGTAGATATCGCAGGGCAAGAGCTGAGATAGTGAGATCATCATCATCTTCTTCTTCATCTTCCAAGATGAGAGATCTCATTTTCTTTATTGGTTCTATCATGGGCTCTTTGCCTTTCCGTTTCTTTGCAGCAAAGTCTTACTTCGCCTTCACAGGAGACTTCTCCTTAAAGCGCTCCAGCTCCTTGCTCAGTTCCTTCAACCTCATCTTGGAAACCATTTTTAGACCAATAACCATTGGAGCAATGGTTCTAGCACAAAGAGGAGCAAGAAGTTTGATCTTGAAATGCTTGAAGAGTTGTGAGATAAGCGCCGAGTAGGGAAGTTGTCCTTTGTCTTTCACCACAGTTCTATACATGTGCATAAGAATTGTGTGAGGAAGAGAGAACTTACAGCCAGAGATGATCGCGCACATGAGCTTTGCTTCGAAACAAGAAACATCTGTCTTTGAGGTAGACTTTGGCAGGTTCAACGTCTTCAATAACCTCTTCCTGTTCTTGTTGTGGAGAAGGATCTTGTGCTGCTTATTGATGCGGTTGAGAATGTTGTCTTAGTTGTTGCTATTGTTGTCGTTGTTGAGAAGAATCTTCTTCCTCAGTCAAATCAAAATGTGTAGGTCCCTCATGCATTTGCTGTGGTCCCCGACTCGCGATTCTCGAAGACTTTCTTTGGGAAGACATAGTCAAAGTCTAGGGGAATTTCTTAAACTCACTCTTTCGAAAAGGTTAAAACTTTTTTGATGAAACTCAAGTAGATGAGAAAGAGTAAGATCACAGTATTCCAAGGTTTCAAAAAGAGTGCGTAAATGAAGAAGACGAGTTTCGACAATATATAAAGCAAGTATACGAAGCGTCGCGAGGAAAAGGTAAAAACTGCCTTTTTGAAAATGATAAACTGCCTTTTTCAAAAATAATAACTTCCTTTTTGAGAATGAACAATTGTTAATAAAGATAGTTTCTAAAAACAAAATAGGCGAAAAGTAATTTAAAGGATAACGTACCTTTTCAACATTTTGTCCAAAAATAACTTCACATTAAATTAGAAGAAATTTATTTACAGTTGTAACATTTGGAAATTCTGAGTCTAAACACCTTCAGACTTTACCTGACTAGAATGTCCGGTCTTGCACAAATAAACTCAAATAAGCTTTTATACAGTGGCTTTGTAAATATGTCCGCCAGTTGATTCTTCAAGTCAATGAATTGAATCAAAATTTCTCCATTCTGAACATGATCTCTAATAAAATGATGACGTATTTCTATATGCTTTGCTCTTGATTGAAGAATTGGATTCTTTGTGAGATTGATGGCACTTGTGTTGTCGCATTTGATTTCAGTGCATGATTCTTCAATTCCAAAGTCTCTTAGCTATTGCCTCATCCATAAGATTTGAGAACGGCAACTTCCAAGTGCCACGTATTTCGCTTCAGCTATTGAAAGAGCTACTGTACTTTGTTTTCTTGAAAACCATGATACCAGCTTGTTGCTAAGCAATTGACATGTACCAGAAGTGTTTTTTCTATCCACTTTGCATCCTGCCAGATCTGCGTTGGAATATCCAATGAGAGTAAAGTCTCATTCTTTGGGATACATAGACCTAGCTTTGGAGTAGTTGCAACATATTTGATGATTTGCTTTGCTGCACTGAGATGAGATTCTTTGGGATTTGATTAGAATCCAGCACAGATGCAAACACTAAACAAAATGTCAGGTCTAGATGCAGTAAGGTAAAGAAGTGATCCGATAATGCTCCTATATAGCTTTTGATCCACAGTCTTTCCGTTATCATCTTTATCCAGCTTTGAAGAGCTTGACATAGGTGTCTTTGTCTTTTTGCAGTTTTCCAATCCAAACTTCTTGATGAGATCTTTCGCGTACTTTTCTTGGTGAATGAAAATTCCTTCCTTAGATTGTTTTACTTGTAATCCCAGAAAGAAATTTAGCTCACCCATCATACTCATTTCAAATTCATCCCGCATGCATCTAGAAAACTTCTTGCATAGACTTTCATTAGGTGAACCAAAAATAATGTCATCAACATAAATTTGAACAAGTAGAAAATCTTTACCTTCCTTTTTAATGAACAATGTAGTATCTACTTTTCCTTTAATAAATCCATTTTAAGTTAAGAAATTACTTAACCTTTCATACTAGACTCGAGGAGCTTGCTTCAGTCCATACAAAGCCTTTTTCAATTTGTAGACTAAGTTTGGTTTTCTTGGATCTTCAAAACCAGATAGTTGTTCCACATAGACTTCTTATTGGATAAATCCATTTAGGAATGTGCTCTTTACATCCATTTAGAATAATCTGAAACTTTTAAAGCAAGCAAAAGCAAGTAATAATCTAATTTTTTTCTAACCTTACTATTGGTGCATAAGTCTCGTCATAGTCTATCCATTTTTCTTGTGTGTATCCTTTAGCCACGAGTCTTGCTTTGTTTCCGATCACTTTTTCTTTCTCATCCACTTTGTTCCTGAAAACCCATTTAACTCTAATAATAGATTTACCTTTTGATTTAGGAATTAGCTCCCAAACATCGTTGATGCTGAATTGTCTAAGTTTTTCTTGCATAACTTCAATCCAACTTTCATCAACTAAAGCTTATTCTATACTTTTAGGTTCAATTTCAGAAACAAGTGCCAAAGCACTAGACTCTTCTCGTCGTTTGGATCTAGTACAAATTCCTTTATCAATGTTGCCAATGATAACTTCTTTGGGATGACTAGACTTGTGCTTCCAATTGCTGGTTGATTTGTGAGTCTGCTCATCCTCTGCTTCAGTTGAATCTTTTGGTTCTTCTTATTGTTGAATTTTAGGAGTCTGAACTTCTGCATTGGAAGTAGACTTTGTAACATCTCCAGTAGGTTCAGTCTCTTCAAATTGAGTCTCTACCACTTGATTCTGTGTAGAGTCTTGAAGCTTGACATTCATAGACTCTTTAACAGACTGAGTCTTTTTGTTGAATACTCTGTAGGCTTTGCTTGTTGTTGAGTAGCCGAGAAAAATTGCTTCATCTAACTTTTCTTCAAACTTACCAGTTTGATCATTTGTATTTTTCAAAATAAAACACTTGCAACCAAACACATGAAAATAAGAAACATTTGGCTTTTTTCCTTTAAACACCTCATAAGGAGTTTTCTCTAAAATAGATCTCAAAAATACTCTGTTAATGATATAACAAGCTGTAGATATTGATTCAGCCCAAAAATGAGAAGAAACATTGCTTTCAATTAAAATAGTTCTTGCAATTTCCTGCAACGATCTATTATTTCTTTCCATAACCCCATTTTGCTTTGGAGTATATGGTGATGAGAAAATATGCTGTAAACCAAATTCATCACAAAAATTTGTAAAGTCTTGATTTTCAAACTCACCCCCATGGTCTATTCATATGCTTGAAATAACATAACTTTTCTCATTTTGAACTTTCTTGACAAACTTTGAAAAGTGAGAAAATGCTTTAGACTTACTTGCCAAGAAGAATACCCATGTAAAGCGAGAGTAATCATCCACGATTACTAAGCAGTATTTCTTTCCACCAATACTTTGAGTTCCGGTTGGTCCAAAAAGATCCATATGCAGAAGCTACAAAATACGATTGGTAGAAACTTGATTTATAGGCTTAAAAGAGCTTCTAACCTATTTTCCCAAAACACATGGTGTGCATAATTCAGGCTTTTGGTAACTCAAGTTGGGTAGTCTAAGAATAAGCTTCTTGGAGGAAATTTTGGCTATCTGCTTCATATTGACATGACCGAGCTTTCAGTGCCAAAGATTTTCTTCATCTTGAATAGAAATTAGACACTGAGAGCTTTCTGGTTTTATATCCAATAGGTAGATGTTTCCATATCTTCATCTCGTAAAAGATTGAGACAAATCTTTACTAGTTCCTGAGCAAATGTCTTCTTGGAAGTTGATTTTGATTCCAGTGTTGCATAATTGACTTATGCTGAGTAGATTATAGTTCAAGCCTTCCACCAAGGAGACGTTGTTGATTGTGAGACTTCCAATCTTCACAGTTCCACATCCAACGATTCCTCCTTTGATATTTCCACCAAAAGAGACTTTTTCTTGCATTCGAAGCAAATCACATCTTTATTGGTCTCATTGTCTTCAGTTGATTTATTTAGAAATCTTTGAGTACCCTGCTTCCTCCAATTGTACTTTCTTCCTTTTTTGTTTAACTTTCTGAACTTCCTAATCATGAGTGCTAGTTCTTCATCGTCCAGGTCATCTTCTGAATTTGTATCATCAGAATCATCATTAGACTTTAAAGCAATTGACTTCTTACCTTTAGGATCTTCTTCCTCATTGATTTGTTCCACTTCATAGGATTGAAGTGTGCCCACTAGTTCATCCACTAAGAGAGGCATGATTCTTTGAGTTTCTCTTATTGAGTTTCCTTTTTTGTTTAACTTTGGAGAATCCTCGTAACAACTTGTTAACTTTCATATGCCTTGAGATTGGCTGTCTATGATTTGCTAGTCCATTCACAATTTCTGTTAAATGACTAAACATGTCAGTAATGGATTCTTCAGGCTTCATACTGTCCGAGTAGAATATTGATCTTTATTTCTTTAACTTGATCAGTTCCTTCATAGGTAACGTGCAACCTATCCCAAACTTCTTTTGCTGTTTCACAAGATGAAATTCTATTATATTCAGTAGGAGATAAAGCACAATATAAGGAATAAATGACTTTAGCATCAAGAGCTTATCTCTTGGATATTTCAGCTTGAGTCATTTTGCCAGCATCCTCAATCTCCTTTCCTCTTTCTGAACTTGATGTGACTTTAGGAATAATCCCTTTTTCTACCACATCCCATTCCAGGGGATCTTTCGATCTTAGGAATGCTTTCATCTTGTTCTTCCATACGTTGTATTCCTTCTCATCAAAGTAAGGAGGTCTGGTGTTGTTTTGGCCTTCAACCAGTCCTAGAGCCAAAATACTAGCCATAGATCTTTAGCTTAAGAAGTAAAAACACTTCAACAGAATAAGCACACAAGCTCCGATACCAATTGAAAGGGCTAGTGAATACACTTAAAGGGGGTGAATAGGAGTAAATAAAAATCTTCGCAGGACTTAATGAAAGTGATTTGCTTTTAGAAGATGTTAGACAATAAGCGTATTTCAACTTTAAGCAAATAGACAATCAGTAAATAAAAGTAAGAAGTTCGGGGATAAGAGAAAATGAACACAGAGTTTATAGTGGTTCGGCTTAGACCAAGCCTACGTCCACTCTCCTCGCTGACATCCTATTGGCTGGATTCCACTAAGGATCAAAAGAGATATTACAACTTGTGATATTGACTATCACAATGATGAGTCTCTATCGAACTCTCACACAGTCTCACTAAGAGTTTCTCTCTTTTGTATACAATGTTCAACTCGATGAAATGAAAAAGCAAGAGACTAGAAAGCTTCAGACTTTGGAATTCTCTCTCAAGCACCGTATCGAACAACCAAAGAGTCAATCCTTAAATACTCCTTCATGCCTTCTTGACCGTTGGCACTTTCCAAAGGAATTCTTCCAATCTACCTGTTGGATAGAATCAATTAAGGTGATCTTGAGTTGTTAGATAATTTGTGTTGAAAGCCCGTCAATCTGTTCACCCATACAAATTAGGATCTTGAGTTTCCATAAGTAGAACCTTGCAAGTTTAGCTCGCCTTTCAAAGATCTTCATATCAGAGTAGTTTCCAGTAAGAATAATCAATCAAGTATATGTGAAATCCAGCTATAAGATCTTCCAATAATCATACGAAACGAAACTTTGAAAATAATCTTGCATCTGGATAATTCTTCATACTTCAGTCTGGAACTATTAGTGGGGATAAACTTTGAGATAAAAAGCTAGTGGTCTGTCGGTCTTCAGACTTTGACAATAAAGTCTTGAGATCTTTCGATATAGACCTAGAAAGGTTTTGTCAACTTCAAAACAATAAGGAGTTTTCTCTAACATGCGGTCCGATGAGGACACTTACACCCAGTCAGAATAAATATTTCATCCTATTCATTGATGACTACACTAGAATGACGTGGGTCTACTTTCTTCGATAAAAATCGGAGGTTTTCTCTATTTTCAAGAAATTCAAGAACAGTGTCGAGAATCAAAATGGCCGCATAATCAAAGTTCTAAGAAGTGATAGAGGCACAGAATATAATTCAAGGGAGTTCAATAAATTATGTGAAAATGAAGGATACCATCATCAATTGACTGTTGGCTATGCTCCAGAGCAAAATGGAGTAGCAGAAAGTAAGAATAGAACTGTCATGGAAATGGCAAGATCCATGCTAAAGGAGAAAGGCCTTCCAAACACTTTTTGGGCAGAAGCAATTTATATTGCAATATACATGTTAAACAGGTGTCCAACTAAAGCTATTCAAAATAAAACACCAGTCGAAGCATAGAGTGGATGGAAGCCTTCAGCAAAGCATCTCAAAGTGTTTGGATGTATTTGCTACGTTGACATCCTTGATAAAAAAAAAAAAAAAAAAGGAGCAAGCTTGATGAGAAAATGGAAAAAGGAATATTCCTCGGCTATAGTGATCAATCAAAAGGCTATCGGGTTTACAACATAAAAACTAAGAAGCTCATGATCGGTCGAGATGTTGAGTTCAATGAAAATGCCGCTTGGAATTGGGATGAAGAGAAGATTGAGAAGAAGTATGTCAACTTACTAGACATACCTCCTACACGTGAGGAATCAACACCACAAGAAGAAGGTGGAACATCGGATTCTTCCACTCAAGAAGTAACACCACCATCCTCTCCAAGCCTGGCAAAAGAAGAGTCTACTCCTGAGTCTCCTATACTAAGGGTAAAGTCTCTAAGGAAAGTCTATGAAACATGCAATTTTGTGTCACTAGAACCGGAAAACTATGAAGACGCTTCCAAAGAAGAGGTTTGGATTAAAGTCATGGAGGAAGAAATTAAAATGATTGAGAAAATGAAACTTGGGAGCTCGTCAATCGTCCCAAAGACAAAGAAATCATAGGCGTAAAGTGGGTCTACAAGACGAAGCTTAATGCAGATGGATCAATTCATAAGCATAAGGCAAGACTCGTAGTGAAAGGATACTTGCAACAACCAGGTATTGACTATACTAAAACTTTCGCTCCTGTTGCTCGCCTTGATACTATCTAGGCACTCATTGCTCTTGCAGCACAAAAAGAATGGAAGATTCATGAACTTGATGTAAAGTCAACATTCCTAAATGGATATCTTCAAGAAGAAATTTATGTAGCTCAACCAGAAGGCTTTACTGTCAAAGGCAATGAAGAAAAGGTCTTAAAGCTTAAGAAGGCCCTATACGGGTTAAAACAAGCACCACGGGCATGGTATAGTAGGATTGATGAATACTTCACCAAACAAGGATTTAGGAGAGCCAATGCTCTACATCAAGACCCAAGGTAATTCTGACACACTTATTGTCTCTCTAATGTGGATGATCTCATATATACGAGGAACAATGAGACAATGATTCGAGAATTTAAAGAAGAAATGATGAAGACATTCAAGATGACGGACTTGGGCTTGATGAACTATTTCCTCAGTATTGAAGTCAATCAAGATGAAGGAATTTACATTTCACAAAAGAAATATGTAGAGAAGCTCCTTGAAAAATTCAAGATGAATAATTGCAAAATAGTGGTAACACCACTTGTGATGAATGAGAAACTATTGAAAGAAGATGGAGCAGAAAAAGCAGACACTTCACTTTATAGAAGCCTAATTGGGAGTCTACTATATTTGACTGCTACACGACCAGATATTTTGTACTCGACAAGTTTACTATCATGTTTCATGCAGAGTCCAAGCCAAATTCATTTTGGAGCAGCCAAGAGAATTCTAAGATACTTACGAGGAACTACTAATTATGGTATTTGGTATCAACCTAGTGCAACAGCTAAGCTGATCGTTATACTAATAGCGACTAGGCAGGATCATCTGATGACAAGAGGAGCACCGCTGGTTATGCATTCACATTAAGTTCTGGAATATTTTCATGGACATCTAAAAAACAAGACTCAGTGGCACAATTCACTGCAAAAGCAAAATATGTTGCAGCTGCTACAACTACCAGTCATGCAATATGGCTTCGAAGAATTCTAGAAGACATTGGAGAACTACAAGAGGAATCAACGCCAATATTTTGTGACAACAAGTCCGCGATAGCAATATCAAAAAATCTAGTCTTTCATAGAAGAACGAAACATATTGATACAAAATATCACTTCATTCGTGAAGTGCAAAACAAAGGACAGATTGAGCTGAAGACCAAATGGTAGACATATTCACTAAAGCACTGCCGACAACAAAATTCGAGACATTGAGAAGCATGCTCGGAGTATTACAAAAATGGATCAAGGAGGAGTGTTAAAAAAGTGATCCATTTTTGGAAAGCTCTAGACTACACTAGACTACACTTGCTTATGAATTAAGTATACTTAATGGAGAAGGAAGAAGTCAGCAGCAACAATTTGCTTCATGCAAAAGGAAAATGAAAGTCAATAAAAGTGGCTGGGAGCTGCATGGTATAGAAAAATGGAGAATAAGGAAGAAGGAACGAGAAGATTGGAAGAAAGAAGAAAAGGAAAGCAAAGTCCAACTTGGACTTTGACTAGAAAAAAAGAGCTGCAACGAGAAGAAGCTAAAGAATGCAAATTTTATATTGATTCTTGTACTCAAAGTCGATAGAGAAGGTGGTGAATTCATGCCTATAAATAGGAGTTAGCAGATGTTGTTCTAAGTACCCGAAAACTAGAAACACTCCCTCCTTTGTAATAACAACTATCATAATAAAGTTTTTTCCATATTCCATTGCCGTTGTAGTCCACTTATATCCACCCATATTTCACAAATACACACTTGCACACACACATGCTTCCGTAAAAATCCAACAAGATCTTTCTCGGATTGAATTAGTCGCCCTACAAGCTGCTGGATTCCAATGCTAACTACCTTAAACGAATATATTAAATCACTATATCTATCTATCTATCTATCTATCTATCTTAAGTGGAAAAATTCCAAATAAAAATTTGAAGTGCTCTTATTTTCTCAAATAAGGAGTTCGAGTGGATTTTATTTCACATAAGGGTCTAAAGTGTTATCGTTTTTTTTTTTTCAAATAAGAGCCTAAAGTGACCATATCAGTCTCAAAAAATGGTCTAACATCGCCAGCCAAAGGACATTTTCATTTTTACTTTTTAAATTTTTTTCCTTTTCCTTTTCTTTTATCTTTTATCTTTTTCCCTCTTCCCTTCACCGCCCAAGGCGGAGGTCGCCGAACTCAAGTGAGGGCAACCATTGCCCTCACCTGGACTGGCTAGATCAAGGGTGATCCTTGCTTGACATTAACAAGGGTAGCTCTCGCTTGAGGCCGGCAACCTTTGCTGACCATCGACTAGGCGTGATGATAGCCGATGGAGGGAAGAGGACAAAGAAAAAGAAAAGGTAAAAATTAATAAAAAATACTTAGAATTGTTTTGATTAAAATAACACCTTCTCTTATGGCTAAAATTGTCACCAACGGGCCGAAAGTCTTTATTTTAGACGATTTGGCCACTTTAAACTCTTTCTTGAGACAATTTGATCACTTTAAGCCCTTATTTGATATAATATTCACTTGGAGTCCTTATTGAAGAAAATTAGAGCATTTCAAGCCTTTATTCGAAATTTTATCTATTTTATTTTATTACATTATTCTTGATTTGTGTCATTATCACATGACATTTATATATATCACATGGTATGCATTTGATCGATAAGTATTATTTTAATGATTCGTCACTCCTCAATTTTTGTCTATTCTTAATTAAAAAAACATAAAAAGATAAGTTATTCGCCATCTCAATTATGATAGAAACTCTTATAATTAATTTGAAACAAAATTAGGATGGAAAAATAGTAGTTATGTGAATAACATAAATGATGTAAGGCTATTTCGAATACAGCATGTTAGTTTATTGTGAAATTCATCGAGTTTAAAGATTGCAATAATATTACTAATTTAATAGTAAGGAAATTCAGAGGGATCGCATATAACTTAGGTGTAGTTTATGTTGTTGGTGTTGGTAATTTGTTTATAAAACAAATGAAGAGGTGCATTGTCCCACATCGAAAAGATGTGAGTGCGCACGTGGACGAGATTTGGCACTAACCAACGATCATTATTTTTATTTATTGAAAATTCAGATTTATTTCTATAAAAAAAATTAATTATAAAGTCTTGTTGAAACAGTGCGACTGTTCACGAAAAGTTACAATTATTTTTATTTATTTAATTCTGAATTTCTTATGTCTTTTCAACGTAACCTTTGAGACATACTTGTTCATTTTACAACCTTTCCCGAAAGGTTGTCTTTGTTCTTTTGCAATCTTTTGAAGAGTTGCATTTATTCGAAAGACATATATAAGTACATTTGTTTTGAGATCAAATGATTATCTTCTTCCATTTTTTCGTTCTCTTTCAAGAGAAACTACAGCTATTGTCTCTAATTGTTTCCCATGAGAGATCCTGGAGAAATACTAGAATTGCTATCTAGTATTCTCATTTGAGACTTTGTTGTATCCTGGAGGAAATTTGCCGGTGACCATTAGCAACGTTGTGGGGCAAATAAATCCTTAAAGAAAGTGATATCACGCCTCAAAGTCCGACTTGAGTACTCAAAAGATCCGACTTCATTGTTCTATCAAATTCAAAGCCATATTTTCCCAACAATTTTTTAAGGATTTATCTGCATAACAATGAAGTCAGAGTCGGAGGAAGTACCAGCCTATGGTGGCTCACCATCAGCAGTCCGAAAGATGTCGTCCATGAATCCCGAATCTTCCTCTTCTTTTGCCCATCTCAACATGCCTCTCAGAAATTGGAAATGCGATGGATGGCGTGCAGAATATTATTATTTGCTTGTTCATCTCCACCGCCTGAAGTTAAAGTCAATCACCAAAAGTCGAAAAGTTCCTTCAGAGGCTTCGGGTCGTGATATTTGTGGCCTGGCTGTGTATCTCACTCGCTTGCGAGGCATGCTAGACGAATGATTTATCGCCAGTGGAGTGAGCATTGCACGATTATCTGGTTCTCTTCGAGTCGGCCTCGGTCTAGTCTGCAGAGATTGTGGGCTTGTGCGAGGAGTGATGGAAGGGCGATCTGCCCGAGAAACAGAGGAAAGGAGACAGAAGAGAGAAATCGTGAGAGGTTGGCCACGATAAAAAGAGAAATACAATCCAAGAGCAAAGGCGATTAAAAAAGAAAAAAGAAAAGAAAAAATGAATGAGATAAGTTCATCCAGGGAGAAGTTGAGAAAACGCCAAAGCAGAATTAGGCATGTTCTTTCCTTTGGAGTTTACGTTCTCTATGGCCCTTCTCCAAGCCGAAATCCGATGACCTGAAAGTTTCAAATGAGTTGGTCCTTAAACTTCCGGTTCCCGAACATACGAAGCACTTCATCTTTGCTATGAGGGAACCCGAGTTGCTGTCCGTGATTTACATGCTCGCCATGCAGAATTTGTCCGGGATTTCTGCCCGGAACGTCGAGTGTTTGATTAGAGAGAGAAGGGGGCAGCGACTGTGTTCTGGGCTTTGTTGATTTAAGGCTATTGCTGAAATGTTATACGCGATTGTTGTTTCGGCATTGCAAATATGATCCTTGTCAAACGAATGAGAGAGACGCTCTGTACCAATCTCTCCTTTTACAGGATGTCTCATTCTTTGATGGGGAAACATTGATTCATCGAGGAATGGGGCATTTACCAGCCCGAATTGGAAGAAACTGTCGAGTAAAGAAGCGTGCAGTTGTTCTTGATGAATTTTTTTTTTTTTAGGGGCAATGCTTCGAAAGGATTTCTCGCCCAATGGAGTAATTTAGGAATAAGGTATGGCATGTGGGCAACTAAAATGTGCTAAACTCCTCATCAGCTTATACACTAAGGTATGTGATGTTTTTATTTCCATGTATACATTATTTGTCATTGATGGTCTCATACAGGCTCTTGGTCTTGAGTCATCTTTTGGCAAGTGTGTTCAATTCCATATGTGAGAAATTCATGTGGAGAGGAGGTTCCTTGATATAGCTTCGGAAGATTTTATTTATTTATTACATTGTTATCGTCATAACATCTTATGTGCAAGAGTCTTATATGCAAAACTTGGCATGCAAAGTGGACAAAGGATTTTGGTTAATGATTGACAGTCCCATTTTTTTAGTGTAGCGTAAATTGGGATTTGAGAAGTGTAAAAAGTCCACTTCCCATGGGCAGACTCTGTGTTAGAATGCAATCACTAATGCTTCCTTGTAGCTTCGCCAAGGAATTGAGTAGGAGGAGAAAGAAGTTGGATAAGATGATATCCGATGCCGGTGTGAAACTTCCCGAGAAGAATCGGGCGCTTGATGTCGAAGCGTCTTTGCCGAGTGAATTGAGCGGTGCCCCAGTTTGCGAAGATAATGGGGATCGAGTCGATGGTGAAGGCGATGGCCACGCCGATTCATCGACTGATTCCTGCGAGTATGGCGAGGATGGAGGTTCGGGTTCGGAGTCTGAGGCAAAGGTAATACCCCCGGCTCCGCAATTGCCACCGTCCTCTGGATCCATAGGCATTGCGGAGGAGTACGTCTCTCATCTGCTCTCTGTATATGGCTTCTCGAGGTCGTTTAGCGTCGCGATATATTTGTCCCTTTGGATTGGATGACTTTGTCGGGGCACTTAATTCTTTGTTTCCGAATTCGTTATTGGATGCCATCCACGTTGTCTTGATGCATTCATTAAGGCTTTATCTGGAAACCGTCTCTTCCGAGGGTTCAGAGCTTGCTTCGAAATGTCTAAGATGCATTGATTGGGACTTGCTGGATACTTTGACGTGGCCCATTTACGTGCTCCATTATTTAACTATGATGGGTCATGTTAGAGGGCAGGAGTGGAAAGATTTCTCTGAGGATGTTTTGTACAGGGATTATTACTCCTTATCTGTAGGTAAGAAGTTGTTGGTTCTTCAAATTCTGTGTGACCATGCATTAGAGTGTGCAGATATGAGAGCTTCCAGAATTTTAATATCACGAAGAAATGAGGTATGGCTCTGATTATACCTTTTAGGTTTCGGATTATATGATGTTGTTGATTCCATTCCTAGAATTGCCGGTATCTTCTTTTCACTTCTCTCAATTCCAGTTTATGCACTTTTGATACCTCCATACTTGATTTGCTCGCGTTTATTGGATTGTTAGAGAATGTCATTACATGCATGGGCTAATATGTAGTGCTCTATTTATGGAGGCGATATAGAGATATTAAATAGGTTTTCAGGTGTCCCTTGTTTGGTTCTAATGTGTTTTATTTGCTGTCCTTGCCTCCTCATAGATTTGATTATATGGAATAGCATAAATGAGCCAAGAGAGTAGAATTGCATTGATTTACTATTTTGATGTATGTATTTCATCGAGGATGAAAATTTGATGATGCATAATTTCGATTAATTACCTCTTGGAATATTCTTGAAGTGGGGCTATGTCTGAAGGGGACTTTAGAACTAATATGATTGGAATCATTGAGATTAAGAAGTATCTGACTTTCATTTTCAAAATGAAAGATTTGGGTGAAACAGATACTATTTAAGTGTTAAGTTAAAAAATAGTGGGGGTTATCCTTTGAGCCAAAGTGATTACATGGAGAAGATGTTGTATAGATTTAAACATCTTATTTTCAAATATATAAGTACTCTATTTGATTCCTGGTGGAGAGTTTTTAATGTGAGTGTTATGGGTCTTTAATGTATGCGATACATTATACTAGACCTAATATTACTTTTTATATATACAAGTTGAGTAGATATACTAGTAATCCAATTATAGAACATTGAAAGGCTATTATTAGAATTTTTTGGTTATTTTAAGAGAACCTAAAATTTGTGATTGTTCTATAATAATTATTCGGTTGTATTCTAAAGATACACCGATACTAGTTGAATTACAAGTATGGGAGATGAAACTTCTGGATGAATTTTCATATTACATGAATGTGTTGTTTCATGTGTTGTTTCTTGGGCGAGCAAGAAACAAATGTGCATAATTCACTCAACTATGAAATTTGAATCATTGCTTGGTAGCAACTGGGAAAAATGCCGAATGGATTAGGAATTTGTTGTTGGATATCAAATTATGGCCTAATCCCTCATATTTCTATCCACTGTGATAGTTAGGCTACTTTGGCAAGAGCCTATAATAGCACCTATAATGGTAAGTCTTACACATATTAGTTTAAGACATGAATATATGAGACAATTGATTAAAGATGGTACCATAACAATTGTTTATGTGAGGTCAAGTAATAATCTTGCCGATCCTTTGACAAATGCTTTACCAAGACATATGATAATAATGACCTCATAAGAAACGGGGCTGAAACCCTTTAATTGAAATCACCAATAATGGTAACCCGACCTTTTTCTAGAACATCACTAGTTATAAGGTTTAATGGGTAAGAACAAGTTATTGAATGTGATTGTTTGATACTGACGTAGCCCGATATGAGAAGTCAGTATCGTCTGTTACGTTTTGTAGGTTGAATTGAATTCTTAATGAAGTATAGTACAAACTTGTAATGTGTTGATAATAACAGAAACACATGGTAGATACTTCACCTATATGAGCTTAGAAGTGGTGCCGCTTCTTACGAAAGTTAGGGTTGCTTTCTAGAGAGCTCATGAAACAGGATCAAACACAAGGCCATAATAGTGCGGAGTAATATAGAACTTATCGCCGAAACAAGAGGTTAGTGTATGTGCGGTATGTCCGGTTCTATTATATAAAAGTACAAGTTTAAAGCCGAGCTACTTGTCACTTTGATAGAGCTTTGAGATGCTTGCACTAAGTAAAGATTTAACTCGAAAGAGACCTTTATGTATGTATATTAATCTCACGGAAATTTTGGCTGTATATTTCTAACGTTTTATTTTTGTTTTGTTTTATAAACAAAAGTGGGGGATTGTTGGTAATTTGTTTATAAAACAAATGAAGAGGTGCATTGTCCCACATCGAAAAGATGTGAGTGCGCACGTGGACGAGATTTGGCACTAACCAACGATCATTATTTTTATTTATTGAAAATTCAAATTTATTTCTATAAAAAAAATTAATTATAAAGTCTTGTTGAAACAGTGCGACTGTTCACGAAAAGTTACAATTATTTTTATTTATTTAATTCTGAATTTCTTATGTCTTTTCAACGTAACCTTTGAGACATATTTGTTCATTTTACAACCTTTCCCGAAAGGTTGTCTTTGTTCTTTTGCAATCTTTTGAAGAGTTGCATTTATTCGAAAGACATATATAAGTACATTTGTTTTGAGATCAAATGATTATCTTCTTCCATTTTTTCGTTCTCTTTCAAGAGAAACTACAACCATTGTCTCTAATTGTTTCCCATGAGAGATCCTGGAGAAATACTAGAATTGCTATCTGGTATTCTCATTTGAGACTTTCTTGTATCCTGGAGGAAATTTGCCGGTGACCATTAGCAACGTTGTGGGGCAAATAAATCCTTAAAGAAAGTGATATCATGCCTCAAGGTCCGACTTGAGTACTCAAAAGATCCGACTTCATTGTTCTATCAAATTCAAAGCCATATTTTCCCAACAGTTGGCCTTCCCCGCCACTGCTCCATCGATGGTGAGGCCATTGATGATGAGGGCGACCTGCCCTCGTGCTGCCAACAACGATGGTCTCAATCGCCGTCCTAGTGAGTGCCAACGTAATTTCTCCCAAAGGATCATTAATGATATTAATCCATAAATAATTAAGAAGTCACCGAATATGTTATTGAAATCAAAGAAGACCTGTATTTTTATTTTATTTTTTTAAGTATGGTGCTTCTAAATTATAGCAGTGTGCACACAATTATGTACTTTTGCGATAATTTTTTTTACTTTACACAACAACACATCGTAATATGTTGTAATGATGGCATGTTGTTGGTATAAAATGTGTGATGTTCACTTGAAAATTTATATATTGAAATGAATGATAAAGGAATAGTGAAAAAATGATGTGTGCTGTTTGGATGATTTTCCCATGAATTTTTCAATCCTTTAATTGACTCTCATGTATATTTCATTTTATTATTATTCCTACTCTTTTCATTTTTTGTCCTTTGCATATTGTAAAATATTGCACGGAAAAAAATCATGGGAGAATCAGCTCTGTAGCTAGGGCCATCCTCTTTGTATTTTCTTTCGTATGTATTCTGTCTTCATGTCCATGTAAGTCCTATGCTTTTATACATGTAAATGCCTTGCACTGCAGGGCTTGCAGGATCCTCGTGTGGCAAAATTGCAAGGGAACAACGATTTGTTTAAACAGCGCGAACGACGCTTCTGATTACATATGCTGAGGGAAATACTTATCGATTGGTTCCATTCGTTTATGTGCCTTCTCTGTTGAGCATTCCTATGACTGTTTTTGTTGCATAAAGCATCGAAGAAGAAAAGCATAGCAGATGAAGCCGGGGCAATCTTGCCGGCAAAGCTGAAGCAATCATCTCCGACAAGGTAGCCCCAACTGACGACATGTCATTATGCAGATCATTGTATCGCAATTTTGTCACTGGAAAACTGCTGCTTGGACAATGTAGCATGCAGCTAGTGATGCTAGTCATGTACGCCTTTGGTCAATGGTGATTCCATTTATGAATCTAGAAGTTTTAGTGCATAAAGACAGTGATTGAGCTCATTCAAGGTAAAAGAAAAGGGTTGAAGCAAAGGTTTTAATGTGGATATCAGCTGTTAATATTTCTACGGTCCGTGCCTTGTCATTCTTCGTTAGAACTGGTAAGATGTCCGAAAATCATTCGTGACTTTCCAAGAATTTCTTTAATAAAAAAAAAAAAAATTGGTGTTTGTTAGCTTTTTCTGCTTATCCTCCCTGTCATTTAGATCTCCATCTCAGTATGGGAATGTTAGAGCAGATGCTGGTAACTTTTCTCAAGATGAGAGGGAGAGGAACAAAAAGTGGCAACTTTATTATGAACGGTCGGGCCCACGAGAGCTGAGGAAACCCTAGCGGCACTGTTCGTCTTCCTCGTGGGGTGGCCCTTGCCCGCGCTGGTGCCGCGCTCACACCGGCCACCACGCTGGCACCACCTCCACCAGCCTCAACCGGCCTCCGCCTACGGTCCCCTTGCCATCGCTAGCCACCTCTGAGGCCACCACTTGCGACGACCCAACCCCCGAGCCGTTGACCCTCACCACGCTACCAAGACCCCTGCAGCTCACGCCTCAGCCCTCACCGACGCCTGCGATGCTCCTCGACGCTCCGCTCGTCGCCCGCCGGTTTTGCCATGCCATCCCCAATCTGAGCTCCCCTATAGCAGCCGTGACCCGACGCCCCTACTCCGCTTTTGCCGTTGCCAATCTGCAGCGCCAGGAGCCCGAAGTCGCAAAGCAGCCCCTGTAGCTGTTTCACCCGCGACACCGTCTCCACTGGTCCCTGCCGCCTGGCACCCTCTGCTCACCTGAGTCAGCCTCGCACCAGCAGTAACTCGCGCCCAACCCCATCGCCGAAGCCCGCCAACACCTGCAGCACCCCTTGCCACTTCACCAGCCACCATCGCGCACTGCCTCGCTGCCGGAGCTTCTCACCACGCACTTACCCTGCCTCGCCGGAGCTCCTTCCCGATGACTCCCCTCACGGAAGAGACTACCACATTGCTACTTCCCTCTCCTCTCTCACCGATGCGCTGCCTTGGTAGGTATGGACCATAATGTGTGAGCTCGGGTAAGGTTTTCTTCATCTATTGCTGTTGTGGTTGCGAGTTATCTACTGCGATGGCATCCAAGTCGGGTTTGGTCCACAACGCTAGGGAAGGGCCGAGTGCTCGTAGTCCACCTCCTCCCATTCATGGCCATTTGCCTCAAGTTGGTACATCAAAGGAGGATTCGAGACGTGCTAATTCGTTTCTGGCTATGATGAGCGATGATCCTCAAGTGGCTCAGTCTCCTCGCGCTCTTGCTGGGCCTCGAGGTAGAAGCTGAGGTAGGTCTAGCTCTAAGCACCCTCAGCCTAAGAAGGAGTCCAAGAACCCGAATGTTTGTACTTGGGCCGGCGTAGCCAAGGTTGCTACAAAGGGCTATGATTTGGAGTTTTTTCCTCCTTCATATGTCAATAATAAACCGAGTGGTTGAGTTATCTGATGATATACTTGAGGCTGCTGATCGCAAGCTGCAAGAGTGCCTTGTGGGTTACTTTATTGGCAGGAGATTACTGTTCAAAGCAACTAAATTGGCCCTAAAAAACGCATGGGGACCGAACTGGTTGAGGTAATGTTTAATGGACAATGCTTCTTTTTTTCCATGTGCCTAATGGAGATTTTCGTAAAAAGGTCCTAGAAGGGGGGTCTATCACGATTACTAGAGTGCCCTTAGTTTTGCAGCAATGGCAACCTGCATTGGAGCTAAAGAAAGATAGCCATTTGACTGTGCCTATGTGGATTAGGCTGAGGAACCTTCCTCTTGCTTTCTGGTCTTCACAAGGGATCAGCAAGTTAGCTAGTCCAGTTGGCAAGCCGCTGTATATGGACTTGCGCATTGAACAGATGAAGATGCTGGCTTTTGCCAAAGTTTGTGTTGAAATTACAGCAAAGCAGCCCGGTTGTGATGCTATAGAAGTTGTTCACAATGGTGAATCATGTTTAGTGGGAGTGGAGTATGAATGGAGACCCACTGCATGTTCAAGATGTGGCATCTTCGGCCACAAATGTGCCCCTACACCTGCTCATCCTTCTGCTCCAAGGGGTGCTAAGCAGGCTCCGGTCATTGCTCCCCCTATTCCCCAAGGTACGCCTCTGACCCCAGCTCCTCCTATTTTGAAAGCCCTTACAGAAGTTGAAGGCCAACGAAGGTAGGCTCAGCAAGAGTAGACTGATTTTGCCCCTCCTGCTACGTCTTGTCTACCTGCTGATGATTCTAGGTTGGAGAATGGACCTCAGCAGGCTGAGACAGGGTGGAATCTTGTTAAAAGGAAGAAGAAGAAGGACCCTCATCATAGGGAAATCGCCTCAGCACCTCTAGTTAGCTCGGGGGATGAGGATCACACAAACAGGGATAAGGCAGCTGAAGTACACAAGAGTTTACATTCTACTTCAACTCGCAATGCCCAAAGAGGACTACGAATTATTACAAGGACGGAAGCACATGCCCCCTCAACCGAAGAGGAGCCGATCAATCCTAGTGAAGATTCAATAGAGCCGATGAGCCCTGGGGAGGAGTCGGATGGATCGACAAACCGGATTGCTAGCTCAGATGACCCGCCACCCCCTACCTGTCTCCGAAAGCTCCTCCCGGTGCTACGGGTGTGAAGTCCATCCAAGACAAGTTGATGGATCTAGTTCCTGATCTGCCACCTCGCTCCTTTCGACCTACTCCGTCTTTTAATCAACACAAGCTCCCAACGAGGAGGTAATCCTATTTCTCTCTCTTTGTATATATGTATATAAGTTGTTGGAATGTGAGGGGCCTTGTTAACCCCACCAGACAGGCTAAGGTTCGAAGCTTGGCTATCTCAAACCAGTTGTGTTTGATTGGTGTTTTGGAAACAAAGGTTCCACAAAATGACTTCAATTCCATCTTTACAATCTTGTTGAGAGATTGGTCTTGGATCTCAAACTATGAGTTCTCCCCTAGGGGTAGGATTTGGGTTGGATGGGACCCGGCTCGGGTTAACTTTAAAGCTCTCTCTATTTCAACTCAAGCGGTGCATGGGAACCTTAAATGGTTGGACTCTGGAGTGCTTGATGCGTGTCAATGGTTTATGGCGAGCACACGTTCACGCTCAAGAGAGCTCTATGGGAGGATCTTGTTCTTAGAAGCATTGCTTTGCAAAACTCCGTCTGGCTTGTGATGGGAGACTTCAATGCAATTAAAGACCCATCTGATCGGGTCGGCGGATCCGATGCTTGGATACTGTGTTTTAACGAGTTTGGATAGTGCTTGGCACAGGTGAAACTCAAAGACCTCAGGTATGTAGGATTCAGATACACTTGGACAACTTTAATGGGCCCTACTAAAAAGGCAAGAAAGATTGATAGAGTTTTGGTGAATTATAAATTGAGCCATGAATTCTCATACTCCGAAGCTTCCTTCCTGGCGCCAGGTATATCTGATCACACTCTTATGGTGGTGAAGGTGCTTAACCCGATTCCTCGGAGGAAGCTATTCAAGTTTTATGACTTATGGATGAAGCACCAGGAGTTCAATGCTATTGTTTCTCAAGTTTGGGAAGCCCCTATGGAAGGAGTTCTTATGTTTAGACTTATATGTAAATTGAAGGCTCTCAAACAACGACTTAAGACTCTGAATAGAGTTTCCTTCTCTGACATCTCAATCAAAATGTCAGAGGCGAGGACAGCCTTAGAGACCACGCAGGCGGAGTTGCTGTAGGAGCCGGCTTCTGCTCATCTAGCTGAGATGGAAAAGGAACAGCGACGTGTCTTTACTAGGCCAAGGTCCATGGATGAGTCTTTCTTCAGGCAGAAGTCGAGAGTCAAGTGGCTCAAAGAGGGAAACCGCAATACTAAGTTCTTTCATCGGTATGTCAAAAAGAGACAGTTGAGGAATAGAGTCCTTTCTATCCAGGATTCGGAGGAGAACCTTATCACTGATCCGCAGTGGGTCCAGCAATGCTTTCTTCAATACTTCCAAGACCTCCTGGCATTGTAAGCTCAGCTGGGTAGACCTTTGGCGGAGGAGATTCGCGAAGTCATCCAACATCCTCTCTCGATTAATCAAGTTAGTTTCCTAGCTCATTCGGTTACGGAGTTGGAGATCTGGGATACTTTATTCTCTCTAGCTAGGGGTAAGGCACCGAGACCGGATGGCTTCACAGTCGAATTCTTTAAAGAAAACTGGGAGACAGTAGGGCACCTAGTTACTGCAGCAGTGTTGGACTTCTTCTCCACCGGGAGGCTCCTAAGGGAGATCAATAACACCATTTTGGTGTTGGTGCCGAAAGTGTTAAATGCGTCTTCCGTTGAGGATTATAAGCCCATTGCCTGTTGCAACACTATCTACAAGTGTATTACCAAAGTGTTGGCCAACCGGGTAGCAACAGTCTTGAAGGACGTCATTAGCCCTTTTCAGAACGCGTTTGTGAAGGGCAGGAGGATCAGAGATAATATATTGCTAGTCCATGAACTCTTTTCCGGCTTCCATCTTCAACCATGTGAAAGCTAGTACGAGCACCTAAAGGGGGTGAATAGGTGCAAAACCAAAATTTACAGAGTAAAGTATATAATTTTTCTTTTAAACAACTATGTTTAGAAATATATTATGAAAAGGAAATTAGACTCTAATAATCAAATAGAGTTACGATCAAAGTAAAAGAGCTTAGGGAAAAAAATAAGAACAAAAGGTTTATAGTGGTTCAGCTTAATCCAAACCTACGTCCACTCTTTCGCATTGACAGCCCACCGATTGGATTTCACTAAGAATCAAAATAATTGTTACAGTATAGTTCTTCATTGATTCCACAGTGTAGAGACTCTGCTACACTTCCTCAAGGTCTCACAGAAGTATAAACTCTCTTTTGAGTACAGGTTTTCGCTCAACAATTGAATTGACTAAGAACAAGGAGCTTTAGACTTTGGAATTCTTCTATCGTGCACACACTCGAATAATTGGAACATCTTCCTTATATACTCCTCCATGCCTTCATACCCGTTGGCACTTACCAAATGAGCTCTTCCAATCTACCCATTGGATAGAATCAATTAGGGAGATTTCGAGTCATTTAAGGAATATGACGATAGCCCACCAATCCTGCTCGCCCATATAATTAAGATCTAGGTTTCCATAAGTAGAATCTTCTAAGTATGCTTCTCCAATCAACGGATCTAAATTATCTGAATTGAAATCAAAACGAATAATAGATTCCAATATGCTATATCCAGCCGAGAGATCTTTTTCAGTTGATAGAATCAAATCCTTAACGAAATACTCAGTTCTAGATAAGACTTCTTCGACGGTCTAGAAACTATCAATGAGGGTAGACTTTGAATCTTGAGTCTAGCGGTTCGATGGTCTTCAGACTTTGACTAAAGAGTCTGCAAGTCTTCAGACTAGACTGACGGAAATGTTTTGTCAACTTCAAAACACGCAAGGAAGTTTTCTCCAACAATCTCCCCCTTTTTGATGGTAACAAAACTTTCCTGCAGATTTGGATATTTTTTACTTGCAGAACAGTATTCAAGCAAACATGGATATATCACAAAAGATAATTGACTTAGTAAAAACAACATTAAATTTGCATCCACCGAAAATAAGTTAGTCATGTAAATAAACAACTATCTTTACCATGAAATACCAATAGTACTCAAAATAAACAAACAATCAAACAAACCAAATCCAAATCCAGTCACAACCAAACAACCAAACAAAAGTAAAAAGTCATTCAAAAAGTAAGGTCAAAAAACTAGAGTAAAATAGAGTAAAGTTTCAAATATGCACCATCTCTCCCCCTTTTTGTCAGCATTTAAAAAATGTAGAGATAAAAAGATAATGGAATTATGGTTACCTAGGAACGCGAACAAGCTGGAAATCTCCCATTGACTGGACAATCCCTTCCAGCTTTTTCAAATCCCCCTTCAATTGAGCCACATCTTCACCCTTGGCATTTGCTTGAACTTGAAGAGCAAGGGCATGAACTTGATCATGCAAGGAAACTGAAGAGGCTTGACCTGCATTCTGCAAGTTCTGAACTTCGCATCCCAAGGCATAAATCTGGCCTCGCATCTCCATAAGAACATCAAGCACTCTGCGAAAGTCTGCTAAATTATCGGTCTGAGTACTGGCCTCTGCATGATCAGTAGGAGTATTTGCAGATGATGGCAAGCTAGCATGATCACTTAGATTTGGCGATGAAATCTCATGACCTTCCTCTGGGAATTGAGAGGCATAGATGTCTTTTAGATTTGCAGGTGAACGACTAACACCTTCACTAAGAACAGCAATTGAAGATGTACCTCTTTTCTCAGCAACTCCCCCTGCCCTCAGGAGGTGAGAAGTACGCTTCATGCTCTGTTTCCTCACATCTCCCTTCTTCTTCTTCTTCTACAATCCTTTCTTCCTCTGCTTCTTTTTGCATTGTTTCTCTCTCTCCACTCCTTTCCTCTTCTTCGTCTTTGTCTCGATCCTCTCTCTCCTCTGTCTCTGGAACAGCACTTTGAAGATTTCTCAGTGCAAGAGCGGAAATGGTAATATCATCCTCATCCTCTTCATCCTCCAGAACGAGTGCTCTTCTTTTCTTGGATGGAGCTATCATGGGCTCATTCCCTTTCCGTTTTGCAACTGAAGAACCTTGGTGAGGCTTAATGGGGGTTTTCTCTTTCGATCGCTCCAAAGCCTTGTCCAGCTCTTTCAAACGCATTTTAGAAATCATTTTCAGTCACACTATCATTTGATCACATGATCGAACACATAAAATCCTGAGAGGCTGAATATCGAAACGTCTGAAAAGCTTTGTAACAAGCGCTGAGTACGGTAGTTGCCCTCTGTCTTTCGCCATCGTTTTGTACATGTGAAACATGATTATGTGAGGCAGAGAGAACTTCTTGCTAGCATTGATAACATACATCAGCTTTGCTTCTGAGTTAGAGACGTCAGTCTTTGAGGTTGACTTGGGTCTAAGAAAATTGATCACGATCTTATGAAGTAAAATGTTAGAGGCATTCATCCTCGAGTACAAAATTCTTCCTTTAGCCATTCCATCCCGAAAAGCTCCACTGTCGCACGACCAATAGACACACTAATCGATTGGAATGCCCCTCGCTCTACTCCAATCACATCCGCCAATATGTCCATGTCAACGATATAGTCCTAATCTCAAGCACTAAACGAAAATCTAATCGCATCCAAGAAACTTAGATTAGAATAGAAGTAAGCAATAAGTTCTGGATATGCCTCTGTCATCTCAGAATAAAAACGCTCAAACTGAAGTCGAGTGAATTTCTCTAGTAGCTTCACATTCAAAGAATCAAGAAAATCAAAGTCTACACTTCTCGGATTGATCACCCCTCTTTTTAGCAACTTGGAGTAAAGTCAATTGTGTTCCTTCGAGTGAAACAAATCTGTTCTTTTGCTTCGAATATTTGCCCCAACACCCATTCTAGGCATGAAATGAGTGTACATTTTGTCATCATTATTCCCATCAGGCTGACTAAGACCTCCAACACGTGGATCACTAGGAATATTCGCAAATGCTTGATCTGCCGACCCCGTAGGAGCAATCTCCAATCGTTCCATTGTTCACAAAATGTGGGTTTCATTTTGATACCCTTTATCTTTCAAAAAGTTCATCGATATAGTTCAAGGGAGTGCCTCCCTTCTTCAAAGCAGAGTAAAGCTTAAAGATAAAGGCGGGCTTTTGAGTTCTTACAAGTTATGCGTCTTCAATGATTTCTTCCTCTGCTCTTTGATCAATGTCCTGAGGTCTAGCTTGAGAAAATTGACGCGGTTGAGAATGTTGTGGGCTCTGCTATTGTCTTAGGGATTCTTTTTCCTTGGTGAGGTCAAAATGTGTAGGACCCTCACGCATGTGTTGTGGTCCCCTATTCGCGATCTTTGAAGACTTTCTTTGAAATGCCATTCTCACAGTCTTTGAGAGATTCAAAACTCGATTCACAAAAAAAAAAAAATGAACACTTTGAAGATTAAACTAGAGAGTAAAAGTAAGAAAGCGAAGGTTTGTGTGGCATCCCAAAATTCAAGTCATCCTCTAGAGAAATTAAAGCCTATAATTAGGTAATGAAATTACCTATGGTCTATGTGTTAGCCATTAGTTTTCTTAAGGCTAGGTGTTATTGTGCTTGTGTTTATGAATTTTGAATTTAGGACTATAGGATAAATTAATAATCTATGCTTGGCCATGCACTTTATAAATTAAATTTCAATAAATGAAATGCCGAAAGACTTTGGCCATGTGGAAAATTTAAAGTTTAAAATATTTATAAAAGATTCAAAAAAAAAGAGAGGAAAAGGTCAATTTTTAGGATGGGCGTTAGGCCCATTGGCCTAAGCTTTTAATGGGCCAAGTTGGCCAGCCCAATAGAGGCCCAAGAGGAGTGGTCGACCAGCCCAACTCCAAGGCCCATGATGCATGCAATAGGACAAGTGGCATGGAGGAGGTGAAGCATGGTGGACACTTGCCTTCCTCCACAATTACACTTGTCCCTCATGCAAACCTAGAGTGCATGCAATATAAAAGGGAAGAAGAGGAGAGAGAATGGCCGGTTAGCCATTCGGCCAAGTGAGGGAGAGAGAGAGAGAATCGTGCGAGAGAGAGAGGAAGCCGAGAGGGAGAGAAAGGAGCCCGTTCGCCACCGTGTGCCATCCGCTCGTGCTGTTCGTGAGGTCTAGAGGCAAGTTGGGAATCCACTTTCTACTCTTGCACCAATGTTTTCGCATGAACTGTTTGGAGTCAGAAACTTGTTTGAGCTTGCATGTGTGTTTAGAGTCCGATTTTGTCTTCTATTTCTTCATGAAAGTTGTAGCTAACATCTTAAAATATAATATACTGAAATTTCGTGGAAAATGATGGAGATTTGAGGGGTCAAACCCTCATCCTACGGAGATGCTAGATCTGGAATATTTTCGTATGAACTGTTTGAGTCAGAATGTTATGAAAGCTTGCATGCATGTTTAGAGTTCGATTTTGGCTGTGATATCTTCATGAGAGTTGTAGCTAACATCTTGTACTTTTGAGGGGTTAAAGTGTCATCCTACGCAAACCTCAGATCTGGAGAGTTTTTACTGACCTTTTGCTGGATTCATGGTTGCATGTTGGTTTTTGTTGATAATATTACTTCGGTTTCTTCATGAAAGTTGTAGGGAACATAACAAGTATAGCTTGGTAAATCGACTAGATCTTGAAGACGATGATTCTGGTGATGTGTTCCGAGACACCCGAGACTTCAAGGACCTAAATGATGACTGTACTCTGGTTATTTGACCTAGATCTCTTCATGAAACTTGTAAAGGACACCTTGACACATAACATATCAAAATTTCAGAGAAAAATAAAGAGAATAGGTGGGTGAAATCTTAATATTTCGGAGATGGAGGCACTGGACGATGCGGTAATGAATCCAGAAGCTTCTTGAGGTTGAATAAAATAATATATAAGTAATTTGGCTTAGAGTTATTCATGAAAGTTGTACGAAAATTTCTTGGCTATAATCCAGTAAAATTTTATAATTTTTGAAGGCCATATGGATATTTTAATTGAATTTATTCGGAAACTGTGCATTCTGATTTTATCCGAATATTATGGGCTGTTTTGTGGAAATTGTGAAATTTTGTGAAATTCGATTTAGCCATGAATTTTGCATGTAATTCTATTGGTTTGTAGTTGCTTGAATTTTTGGAATTTATAGATATTGAATTTAATATTTATTTATTAAAAAATAATAAAATGGATTATTTTATTGGCCATAAATTCCATTGAATTTATTAATAAATAATTATACATTGTAGCATGTATGATGAGATATTGGTGTATGTGTGACATTGAATTGTGATGCATGTGTGAATGCTATGCCAAGTATGACTTGTTTGATGTCACGTCATGTGCCATGTTAAATTGAGATCAAAATATTGGAAAATGTGGAAGATGAGAAATGAGATGTATGAGAATATGCATCATGGTGATGATGATACCGTCGGAGGTGTGAACCGACGATGCCCTAGGAGTCGGGATGCCCAAAGGTTCGAAGGAGTCGATGCCCTTTGGATGCCTGGTTGTATTATGAATACATGCCCGGAGGTTTTCTCCGGGAGTGTCGGGATGCCCGGTTGTATTATGATACATACTCAGAGGGTGAGGGATTGTATCATGATGCATGCCCGGAGGGTTGGGGTAACCATTTTCATGGCGAGCCCCGGAGATTCCTCGTGATGCCAGGTGGGGTGCGAGATGCCCAGAGGTTCGAATGAGTCGATGCCCTTTGGATGCCCGGTTGTATCTTGGATACATGCCCGGAGATGCCTCGTGATGCCAGTTGGGATACGAGATGCCCGGAATGTGGGGGTGCCGGATGACCGGTTGTATCTTGGATACATGCCCGGATGGTTTCTCGCAATGCCAAGATTGGGCGCGAGTGATGAATGTGGGATGCAAACATTGATCCCGGGAAAAGAGAAATGCGGCAGTTCAAAATGAAATTGAAATTAAATTATGCATGATGTGATGATGATGTTACATGCATGGATGCATGGAAATGATGATGGCACATGTGATATAAGGATATGGTGATGATGTTAATGCATGGATCATGGAAATGATATGATATGCATGATGATATGCATGATGATGATATGCATTATGATATGATGATGATGATGATGATGATGATATGCATGATGATAATGATGATGATATATGATATGACATGTGTAATGTGATGATGCCATGATGATGATGACATGTGTAATGTAATGATGTCATGATGATGATGACATGTATGATACGAAGATGATACACATGTATGTATTATAAATTGATATGATGATGCATGATAGTATGTGCATGGCTTCAAGGTAAGTAACGTCTGCAATGCATGTATGACTTGTATGATGCATTGAGTGGTTATTGGATTCCTTTATCTGCTGAGTGGTTGTACTCACCCCTTTTGGATGGTTTGAACGGTTGGATGTGACCGTGAGGAGGAGGATAACAAGGGAAGGAGCTTTTGGACGCTGACACGGATCGATGGACTTAAAGTGTATGACTGTTTGAGGAAATGTCGGTCATCTTTTGGAGTGTAGCCAAATATAAAAGACTAAGGCATTTTGATGTACCGATGAATGATGTCCATCTGATTTAAGTAAATAAAAGTGTACGGCTTTTACTTATAAATATTTAGTAGGTGTGCATCGTTTTCTAAATATAGGGAAGGAAGTTGTCGGACGTGCTTCCGTATATGAATTGCGCAAGGGACCTTTAGTTAAAAAGAGAAAAAAAAAATGTGTGTAAACCCCCATGGTTGTATGGACCCGCTGCAATTGAAATGGTATCAGAATAACATGTTAATAGGGAAAGTGAAAGGTAGAGCGAACTATGGCGACCCTAACGGATCGGGGGCCGTCGAGGGGTGCCACAGTTTGTGCTTTTTAGGGTCTACGAGGAAGACGATCAGTATATAAAGCAGTCGAAAAGAGGCATACGGAACGTCGTAAAAGGAAAAATAGAAAATGTCTTTTCAAAAATAACTGCCTTTTTGAAAAAATAGATAACCGTCTTTTCAAAAAGGAATGATTACAATAATTGCGAAAACTAGGGAAGATAATCGTACCTTTTCGAGATTAATAACATCAATCAATTATAGATTACTAGATAATCGTACATTTTCGAGATTTTATCCGTGAGATAAATTTCTAAAAACGAGAATAACTTACAGTTGTAAATCTTGATCTTCTGAGTCTGAATATCATTAGACTTTTATCCCTGAGTTTGAACTTCTTCAGACTTTAAAATATTGAGTCTGGAACGAATAAGCTCAAATTGACTTTTCTCCAAAAGCTTTGTGAAGATGTCCACTAGTTGATTCTTTGAGTTAATGAATTGAATCGAGACTTCTCAATTTTGAACATGATCTCTGATAAAATGATATCGAATCTCTATATGCTTTGCTCTCGAATGAAGAATTGGATTCTTGGTGAAGTTAATCACACTAGTGTTGTCACATTTGATTTCAGTGCATGAGTCATCGATTCCAAAGTCTCTTAACTGTTGCTTTATCCACAAAATTTGTGAACAACAACTTCCAAAAGCTACATATTCTGCTTCAGCTGTAGAAAGAGCTATGGTACTTTGCTTCCTCGAAAACCAAAATACTGTCATGTTCCCAAGTAATTGACAAGTGCCTAAGATGCTTTTCCTATCAACTCTGTATTCTGCTAGGTCTGCATCTGAATATCCAAGAAGAGTAAAGTCTCCTTCTTTAGGATACCAGAGACCGACATTAGAAGTAGATGCAACGTATTTGATAATGCGTTTTGCAGCACTTAAATGAGATTCTTTGGGATCTGATTGAAATCTGGCACAAATACAAACACTAAACAGAATGTCAGGTCTAGAAGTAATAAGATAAAAAAAGTGAGCCAATGATACTCATGTATAGCTTCTGGTCAACTTTCTTTCCTCCTTCATCTTTGTCCAGTTTCGAGAAACTTGACATTGGTATATCAATCTTTTTGCAATTCTCCAAGCCGAACTTTTTCACAAGTTCTTTAGTATATTTTTCTTGGTGAATGAAAATTCCTTTCTTCAATTGTTTTACTTGAAGTCCAAGAAAAAAGGATAGTTCACCCATCATGCTCACTTCAAACTCATCTTGCATAGTCTTAGAGAATTTCTTGTACAAGTTTTCATTAGGAGATCCAAAATTAATATCATCAACATAAATTTGAACAAGCAAAAGGTTTTTGCTTTCTCTTTTGATAAACAGTGTAGTATCTACTTTACCTTTAACAAAGCTATTTTGGATTAAAAACTTACTTAGTCTGTCATACCAAGCTCGAGGTACTTACTTTAAACCATATAGCGCCTTTTTCAATCTGAAACAAAGTCCGGTTTGCTTGGGTCTTCAAAACCGGGAGGTTGTTCCACATAAACTTCATCTTGGATAAATCCATTTAGGAAAACACTTTTGACATTCATTTGGAATAACCTGAAATTCTTATAACAAGCAAAAGCAAGTAATAATCTAATTGTTTTTAACCTTGCTACTGGTGCATAGGTCTCATCATAGTCTATCCCTTCTTCTTGCATATATCCTTTGGCCACGAGTCTTGCTTTGTTCCTTATGACTTTTCCTTTCTCGTTCATCTTGTTCTTGAAAACCCATTTACCTCCAATGATAAATTTACCTTTCGGTTTAGGAGTCAATTCCCAGACATCATTGATCCTGAATTGCCTGAGTTCTTCTTGCATAGCTTCAATACAGCTTTCATCAATTAAAGCTTCTTCTATGCTCTTGGGTTCTATTTCAAAAATAAGAGCCACAACATTAGACTCTTCATGCCTTTTGGATCTTGTACAAATTCCCTCATTAATGTCACCAATAATGAGTTATTTAGGATGACTAGACTTGTGCTTCCAATTGCTGGTTGATTTGTCAAACTGTTGGTCTTTTTCTTCATTTGATTCTTCAATGATCATTCGTTGCTGGTTTTCTAAAGTCTGAGCTACTTCTGGAGATTTAGACTTTGTAAAGTCTGGAGCAGATTCAAATTCTTCATGTTGAGTTTGAATCGATTGATTTTACATAAAGTCATGGAATTTAACATTCATCAATTCCTCCACAGATTGAGTCTTTTTGTTGTATGCTCTGTAAGCTTTGCTGGTGGTTGAATATCAAAGGAAGATATCTTCATCTATTTTCCCAATACGCACGGTATGCATAGGTCAAACTTTTGGTATGTCAGATTGGGTAGTCCATGAACAAGCTTCTTTGCTGAGATTTTGGCTATTTGCTTTATGTTGATGTGCCCAAGTTTTCTATGCCATAGATTCGCTTCCTCTTGAATTGAGATTAGACATTGAGATTTTTCTGGTTTGATATCCAAGAGATAGATATTCCCATGTCTTCGCCCTGTGAAAATCTGAAAGGAGTCTTTACTGGTTCCTGAACATATTCCTTCTTGAAAGTTGATTTTGAAACTAGTGTCATACAGCTATCTGATACTCGGCAAGTTGTAGTAGAAGGAAACGTTATTGATTATGAGACTTTCAATCTTTATAGTTTCGCATCCCACAATTATGTCTTCGCTACTTCCACCAAAAGAAACTTTTCCACCATTAACTTGCATAAGCTTTATGAAACAACTTAAGTCTCTTGTCATATGTCTTAAGCATCCACTATCCAAGTACCATTTAACATTTTTCTTGATTGTGACCCGTATTTAAAAAGGAATCTCAAGCTTTCTTTGGTACCCATATTTTCTTGGGTCCAATGGAGTTAGTGTGATATACAGTCTTTGCCCAAACCTTCCACACAGGTTTCCAAACCATAGGACATTCTTTCTCAAAATATTCTGAGTTGTCACACCTAGAACATTTAAGAGTACTGCGGCCTACAGGTTTTACAAAAAAATTTTGGAAATGATTTTTGTAAGAATCTTTTTTAGGTCATTGTTTAATTCTTTCATTTACCTTAGGAAAATCAATTAGAGGAATGGTTTCAGCATTCATTCCCCAACTTGATTTGTTGAAATAAGGTCTTTGTGCTGAAAGAATCTTTTCTAATTTCTCAAATCCTATAGCAAATCTTTTAGAAATACTTGAGATATCATTTTTTTCAAAAATGCATTTTCTTTTGAAAGATTGTCTGCATTTTCTTTCAAAGTAATAACATTTTTATTTAAACTTTTGACATTTTCTTTACAAACAATATCCTGTTGCTTTCGTGCAGAATTTTCCCTTTTAAGTTCGGGAATCCTCTTGAGAGAGGTTTTGAGACTAAGACACAATTCAAAAATATATTTGGAGACTTTAGTAGGAATTTTTAAATTACTTACTTCGATTTCACTGTCTGAGTCTGAGTCTGAGTCTAAGTCTGTCTCAAAGTCTGAATCTGATTCTGAGTGTGCCATGAGACAAATATTGGCATAATCATCATCACTTTCTTCACACTCGGTATCAATCCAAGTTTTTGCTTTTAAGTGCTTTTCAATATTTCTCAATTTTTCCTTTCTTTCTTTTCAGCACAGGACAATTGGGTTTGATGTGTCTTTTTTTCTTGCATTCAAAGCATATTACATCCTTGTTGGATTCATCATCCTCACCTGATTTATTTTGTAGCTTTTGAGAACTTTGTTTCTTCGAATTGAATCTTCTTCCTTTTCTATTCAGCTTTCTGAACCTTCTTATCATGAGAGCAAGCTCTTCATCATCCATATGGTCTTCAAAATCTGCGACATAAGAATCATCATTAGATTTTAATGCAATGAATTTCTTACCTTTGGGATCTTCATCTTCATTGATTTGCTCCACTTCATAAGACTGAAGAGTACCAACCAACTCGTCAATAGAGAGTGGCATGATTCTTTGTATCTCCCTTATTGAGGTCTTTATGTGATTTCAATCTTTGGAAAGTCCATGCAGTAACTTGTTAACCTTCATGGGTTCAGAGATTGGTTGACCCTGATACTCAAGACCATTCACGATTTTTGTAAAACAACTAAATATGTCAATGATAGATTCTCCTAGTTTCATCTTGAAGACTTCATATTGACTAAGCATAATATTGATTCTGGTTTCTTTCACTCGATCAGTTCCTTCATATGTGATGTGTAATCTATCTCAAACTTATTTAGCTGTTTCACAAGAAGATATTCTATTATATTCAATAGGAGATAATGCACAATATAAAGAATAAATTGTTTTTGCATCAAGAGCTTGTCTCTTGGTTATCTCTTCTTGAGTCATTTCACTGGACTCAACAGCTTCTTTTCCTCTTTCTGAGACTGTTGCAGCTTTAGGAATGATTCATTTATCTACCACGTCCCATTCCAGAGGATCCTTTGATCTTAGGAATGCATTCATCTTGTTTTTCCATATGATGTATTCATTTCCATCAAAATAAGGTGGTTTGGTGTTGCTTTGCCCTTCAACCAAACCTAGAGCCAACATATTAGCCATGGATTGTTAACTCTAAAGTAAAAAACACTTAAATTTAAATGAGTACAAGAGCTCTGATACCAATTGTGAAAGCTAGTACGAGCACCTAGAGGGGGTGAATAGGTGCAAAACCAAATTTTACAAAGTAAAGTATATAATTTTACTTTTAAACCAACTCTGTTTAAAAATAGATTATGAAAAGGAAATTAAACTCTAATAATCAAATAGAGTCACGATCAAAGTAAAAGAGCTTAGGGAAGAGAATAAGAACACAAGGTTTATAGTGGTTTGGCTTAATCCAAGCCTACGTCCACTCTTCCGCACTGACAGCACACCGGCTGGATTTTACTAAGAATCAAAAGAGTTGTTACAGTATAGCTCTTCCTTGATTCCACAGTGTAGAGACTTTGCTACACTTCCTCAAGGTCTCACAAAAGTATAAACTCTCTTTCGAGTTCAAGTTTTCGCTCAACAATTGAATTGACTAAGAATAAGGAGCTTCAAACTTTGGAATTCTTCTATTGCGCACACACTCGAATAACTGGAACATCTTCCTTATATACTCCTCTATTCATTCATACCCATTGGCACTTACCAAAAGAGCTCTTTCAATCTACCCGTTGGACAAAATCAATTAGGGAGATTTCGAGTCATTTATATGACGATAGCCCATCAATCCTGCTTGCCCATACAATCAGGATCTAAGTTTTCATAAGTAGAACATTCCAAGTATGCTTCGCCAATCAATAGATCTAAATTATCTTAATTGAAATCAAAACGAATAATAGATTCCAAGATGCTATATCCAGCCGAGAGATTTTCTTCAGTTGATAGAATCAAATCCTTAACGAAATGCTCAGTTCTAGATAAGACTTCTTTGACGGTCTAGAAACTGTCAATGAGGATAGATTTTGAATCTTGAGTCTAGCAGTTCGGTGGTCTTCAAACTTTGACTAAAGAGTCTGCAAGTCTTCAGACTAGACTGATGGAAACGTTTTGTCAGCTTAAAAACATGCAAGGAAGTTTTCTCCTACAAACCATACCTGCCTAAGTGTGCAATCAAGTTGGACTTTAGAAAAGCTTATGACACGGTCGATTGGGGGTTCTTTGAGAGAGCCCTCTTGACTTTTGGTTTCCCCGAGTTTATAACTCGACTAATTATGAATGTGTTTGCACTCCTAAGTTCTCGATTGCTTTGAATGGGGAGCTTCATGGATTCTTTGCGAGTGGTCGTGGACTTCATCAAGGTGGTCCTATTTCTCCATATTTATTTAGCTTAGTGATGGAAGTCCTATCAGGGATCTTATATAGATGCTCTTTGAAGCCGGAGTTTAAGTTCTTCTAGAGATGCAAGCTCACGAGCCTTTCACATCTTTTTTTTTGCGGATGACGTTTTCTTGTTTTCGGGGGCGGATTTGCCCACTATAGCTATTCTTAAAGAAGGCCTTCAAACCTTCTCTAATTGGAGTGGCTTGTTCCCAAATCCAAATAAGAGTGAAATCTTCCTTGCTGGAGGCACACCATCCTTAAGAAACCAGATTATCTCTAAGTTGGGCTTTCATGAAGGTAACTTGCCGGCTCGCTATTTGGGGGTTCCTATCATTACATTGAGACTCACTAAAGCTGACTGTTGCACTCTTGTCAACCGCATCACGGCGAGGGTTCAATCTTGGACTCATCGCTTCCTTTCTCTGGCTAGGCGGTTGCAACTCATCAAGTCAGTTCTTCAAGCTATCCAAGCCTATTGAACGAGTGTTTTTGTTTTACCTATAACTGTTCTAGATCAAATTGAGAAAATCCTCAGACAATTCCTTTGGAAAGGCCTGGAGCTAGGTAGAGGGGGTGCCAAGGTTGCCTGTGAGGATGTTTGCCTTCCAAAGAAGGAAGAAAGGCTTGGTATCAGGAGGCTTAAAGATTGTAACAAGGCTGCCATGTTGAAACATATATGGCTCTTATTCTCAGATAAAGAAGCTCTGTATTGCAAGTGGGTTCATTCCACGTTTTTAAAGGACATGAACTTTTGGGTCGCTAGGATGCCAACCTATTGTTCCTGGGCCTGGAAGAAGTTTCTAAGTCTCAAGAGCGAATTTTGAAATGCTGTCTTTTGGAGGATTGGGGATGGCCGCTCGGTCTCTCTTTGGTTCGACAACTAACACCCTAGGGGACCGCTGAATTTAATCTTCACAGACTCGTTTATCTATAGCTCAGGGTTATCTAGACAGGCCTCAGTTGCAGATCTTTTCTCTGATGCTGGCCAGGCTCTCAAAACAGTCTTTGAGCCATGGGATTATCCTCTTCCAACCCCTACTCAAGCAACGGATTGCTGTTGCTAGTAGGAGAACCCATCGGACCGATTCACGGTAGCAAATGCTTGGGAAACCATTAAGAGCGAGCAGAACATCGTGTTTTGGCATGATTTCATCCAGGATAATGCAATCTCGCCGAGGTATCAACTTAACCTTTGGCTTATGGCCAAGCAGAGATTGCCCACACAATCTCTATTATTGGCTCATGGTAGAATAGAGAGGGGATCCTGTGTGTTCTACAATGGGTTGCCTGATTCCATCAATCATTTGTTTTTTGATTGCTCTGTCACGGCCGGTATTGCTTTCTTTTAGGTGGCAAGATGCAATCTGCCTTGGCAGAATAGGTCTTGGGGAGAGAATCTCTTGTGGGCCACCTCTTTCTTGAAGGGTGAGGACTTCTCTAAATGCATTGCTCGCTTTTCCCTTGGGGCTTTTAGTCACATTATTTGGAAGAATAGGAATAGCATCCTATTTAGAGAACAACCCCTTATCGTCCGGCTATGAAGAACCATCTTCTTAAGGTGGTCAGGGATAGAGCTAGCACCTTCAGAAACAAAAGGTTGCAAAGGAGTTGGGGCATCGATCCCATTATTTTCTCGGGAGACCCGTAATGAACCCTGGTTTCAATTGACGCTTCAAGGAAATGCTAGTGCTCTGGAGCCGACGTCTCTCCTCCTTCACTGAGATGTTTGTTTCTTTGCCGGTTGTTCATGCTGTGCCTTTCTAGTTTGTTGTTTGCCTTCTTTTGGGCGTTGCATTGTGTTTTACATCATGGCATACTTCCACTCATTATGTTTATTCATCTTGAGTGTAAGTTTTGGTGCCATGATTTTTTGTACTTTTGACCTTTCCTCTTTATATTATTACCTTTACCAAAAACAAAAAGTGGCCGTTGATTTAAATCTTTTATCCTGAGCACTCCAATTTAACACAAGAGTTGATGGTTCAAACTAAGTGCGTGCATCATATGTGCCATCAGAATTGTACCATGATCTTTTCCATGAATCAATCCAATCTCCCTGTTCCTCCACATTGCAGTATCAATTCCTAGTTCGAAGGCCTGAGACATGTATCGCATTGTTTATCGAACAACTTGAAGATGGGGACGTTAGGTGCTGGCAGCTTCTGGAGAACTCGAGGAGAAACTTTTGAAGGAAATAGCTATTTAATTAAATGAGACACAAGCATTGGAGAAGAGAAGCTGTGAAATTCAAGACGAACTTTACAACTGAATTACAAACAAAAAACCAACCTGCTCGGTTTCAATCCCTTTCTCACGCGGCTGAGCTCAAACATGGAAAATGAGAAAAAAAAAAGCACATCAAGAGCATTCTGAAGTAGCCAGAGCTTGTATCCAACAGCAACTGATGCTCAATAGGACAGGCAGCTGTCAGTTTCATCTGATTCCAGCTAACGGCCGAATCATGCAATGAATGCAGGGTCGAGGTTCTTGTACGGTGTAAATTCTTTGAGCCTCTCAAAGTATGATATCTGGAGACCATTCTCCTGAGCAATCGGGGATCGCACCACCCAAAAGCGATTTCCCTGCGCTCCAGTGACTGTAAGAGTTGTATCCTCGTTGGCCAAATTAGCTAGCACAATCATTGCGTCTGGCTCAGAAGCGGACGATGTATTGACACGGAAAATATGACTTAAGTGTCCCGCGTTGATGCCTCCATTACGTAGCCTGAAGTTACTGACAAAAGTCAAAAATATTACCTTGAATCTTTGGAGTTCCTCGAGGGGAGGACAAACGAAACACTCGCTTTTCTTTTTACAAAGATACGAAGGGAGAATGTCATCAGGCACGTCATGAAACTCACAGAAAGCAGCATTTGCTCGAAATATTTCGGAATCTGGGATTTCCCCCTTCAAGCTTCTCAACAGAGCATCGCACGTTTTGTTTACAGGTGCAGCCACAAGAATCCTCTGGGGTCTCCAGAGTGTCGGTATACTTGCAACACAGCATCCCTAACCACACTCCGGCCCTTGATAGGCCTCAACCGTATGTCCAAAGAGGCCCTCCACAAGAAATGGTGCTGAACCCTTGAGAGTTAGAATCTGATGGATTGGGGATCTTTGCTCCGAGTCAAGCCCGTTAATTGAAGAACTGAGAGATGGTAAGACAAACAAATCACGTCTGAATGTACATTCGGGGAAAATGAATTGCGGAATGAAGGATCAGTGGCGGCTTCCACTGCTTGATGAGCTCTCTTCAAGCAAACTCTATTGAAAGAAAAGCTGATGTTGTATCTGCTGCTTGAATGATGCTGGGAGTGAAAATCATCTCCATACTCTGCTAAGATGACAGACCTCTTCTTCGCTCGCTATACAAGTCCCTGATTTACGATAAAGATGATTAATAGTGGGAAGAAGTACAAGCAAACTCAACTGAAGGTTTTATGCATCAAACGGAAGTAATTAATTGAGATTGCTGCGAGACTCTGCAAAAAAGAGCAAAGGAAGAGTTTGCATCTGTTTCCTATAGATGGCAACCATACAAACTAAATGCCTTCTCTCTAGTAATACAAGCACTCCTTTTCCATTCCCTCGAATTTGGCATGTTGCATAATCAATTCGACATATAAAGTAACCAGATTTTTGTCAAATTCTGAAAAGAACAATTTCTAATAGAGGCATGGGTGTGTGTTTGCATGCGCAAGGACGGGTTTTGCACGTGTACATTCTTATGCTTGTCAGTGTGGGCATGCATCTGCGCAGATACTAGCGTAGACATCTGTAGGCCCTCATGGATGCCGCGGCACTTCACACCGAAACAAGATTTCTAGTAATCATATCATAATCAAGTGATGCCAAGTGAAGACCGCTGTATTTTTAAGCAGTCAATTACTAAACTTGACCGATGCTTTGGTGATCAGAAAAATTTCACCGATGATCGAACAAATGGAGCCACCATATGCGCGTTCAACTTTCATCAAAAGTAAATCAATGAAGAAACAGCAGATGCAAAAGCACAATCAGCAAGCAGATGGAAGATGAAATATGACATTTTTAAACAGAGCACAATACTGACATCGTATTTTAATCTTGAATGTACTTGAAAAGGACTAACCTGAAACTGTGTATCTCTCTTGTCCAGGGGCTTTGCAAAAACAAAATCCCTTGATAGAATGAAGGGTCGACGCTCAGGTTTAGATTCCATCTTGAATTCAACAAAAGTGACACGAATTTTCTTCCCGGAGAAATCATTGTCCCATACATTCTTGTTGATAGTCAATTGATGCAGCTCGTAAGTGACATCCTTCAGAATGAAATCAGTCCATTTCCGATTCAAATACAAGAATTGTTAGACCATCATAAAAACGAACTTTGCTAAGAAGACGGTACTGTTTTTTGTAATTAATGACGATGCAATTCTGTCCGTATATTTGTTTTGCAAGTTCACGGCAACTAGTTAATCTTGTGCAAGACTTTAAATATAATTTTGTAAGATACACACACCTTTAATTACTTCTAAAGTGGAAGCTAAAGAAAGTATGACATAAAAAAAAGCCAAAGAAAGAAAAGGACGACAGCACCGTAATATTTTTTTTTTCTAATTAGATATTACGTTAAAACAATATATAAAAAATACTAATGTCATTGCCTAGTCACTGTTAACTAGCGGTGTGGTGCTACCGTGGAGTCTTACCTTGCTTTTTCAACAAATATAAAACAGAACAAATGTATAAAAAAAAAAAAAAACACCTGGTCACATATCCCTTGGGGGCACTCAAGAGAATTTAAATGATTTTCACTCACTTGGAAATTGGATCAGATGGGTTACCATAGGTATTCTCAAAATATAATATGTAATTAAGGAAGAAATAATTATTCTTCTTATTATTGTTTTGTTTTGAAGAAAATTACTTTGCTAAAAAATTAACTTCCAATTTATAAGAATTGACGTAGGGTTAGGTGTCACGTGGTCATGTGTTATTGAATTATTCCATTTTAACTTTATTTTTTGACTCATGACATCCTAAGATTGATTTTGTAATTTGTTAAGTCCTCACACATCTTTGTATATGAGATTCAAATGAACAGATAATTTTTTTGTTTACTAATTCATTATACATATTTAGGTCATTTTTTTCTTAAATTGTTATCACACATTACCAATATCACTTATCCTAATTCTAGTCACTCAAGAATCCTTTTGGAGCGACTTGATTTGAGCACAAAGAATGAGAAGCCATTCAAAAGCACAATAATTTCATTATTAGTCTCAAAGCAAACATTTATTGTGTTTTTTCCATATAAAAAAAAAACTTAAATTGATCTTTCGAATGACTAACTATTTTTTTTTTTTTTTGGCTAGGGATTATATTATTCTGCTTGCGAGTATCTATATTTTGGTATTCCATTTATTTTAAAATTTTGTGTTTTCTATGTTACTTTTTCTTTTTTTCTTATGAAGGAATCTGATGGGATATTAATGTAAGATTTTCCAATTTTAATTTTTTTTGAAGGAAACCAGTTAAACAGGTTAACAGGTTTCCTTAGAAAAAAAAGGAAAATCTCAAATAAGGACCCAAAGTGAGCCTACTTTCTCAAATAAAGACCCGAAGTGATCATTGTTCCAAATAAGGACTCGAAGTGACTAACAAGTCTCAAATAAGGACCTGAACCCGTCGGCCGGCGAGCGTGTGACATTTCCGGTGGCTGGAATATGGGCAATTTTGTCCACAAAAAATATAGATAGAAATTAACAAACCCTAAAAACAAAACCCCCCAAACTCTTCACATTATTTTGACCTAAAAAAAGCTCTTCACGTTCTCTTCATCTTCTCCGTTCTTTGTCCTCTCTCGCTTGGAGCACCGAAATTTTCTATTGATGGAACACAAATTGAAACGCAACAAAAAACCCTACCTTTGTTTCTTCTCATCTTCTTCTTTTGTTTTCAATCTTCGTTTCTTTCCAATGAAGAAGACAAATTTCGAGTAAAGCCACCTTTTCGTTATTGAGACACTCATGTGTAACAGGAGGGCCTCGATTCTTCATTATCTTCTCCTAGGTTTGCCATACACTTTGATTCACACTCTTGTTCAATTGAGGTCAGTTTTGTTCAAATTGGTGCAATCGATCCTTTGTTCGTTCAAAGTGGTTGTAACTTGTCGAAGCAACATGTCGACAAGGCACGGGCATGTGGTCGAATATCACATAGATGGCAGCGAGGATGGTGATGGTAGGATGAATTCTTTTGTTTTATGGTGTTCTTTTTGCTTGTTTTGTTGGATTTCTGAGTTAATGTCTCTTTTGTCCGAAAAATGCATATGAGTTGTGTCCACTATGGATTTTTAATTAGATATTACTGCAGTTGGGGTCCTACATGTTGTGATGGTGGTCCCTGTTTTGCAATTTTTTAATACTCTCTTTTTGTTTTTTTTTTTTTTTTGGTTTATATTTTGTCGTTTGATGGTCGGAGCTCACGACCTGTCATGGAATTTAAAAGCCCACATAGATTCTCATAGGGAAAGTAGATAGACATTTAAAAAAAAAAAAGCTATAATTACTCTGATATGGGTTCTTTGATGGAAAGTATTTAGGGGAGGAAATTTGGTGGAAGCATGTTGAGACAAAATCAATTTGAGTCTACGCATGAGTTTACAGTCAGAGCATGGGGGCATCTTGTTTCCAATAATTTTTGTGTGCACTAGTTATTAGGAACTGGAGGTGTCTTGTTTTCTGCAGTTTTTGTGCACTATAATGGACGTAACTTCTAAAGTAGCAATTTGTTAGATTACTCGTTAGAAGTTCTTCTTCCCAAGTTATTAATATGAAGACTACTTAATCTTTGTGTCAAGATGCATCGTATATCCTGCTAGTTATCATTCCACAATTAATTAGTAAATTTGCAATTAAGTCTTCTTGATAGGATTGTGTTTCAGCCTTGTTTGTTGAACAAGAAAGAGAGAATCCATACAAAAGTTGAGTCGACCAAACTTAGTAGTCGTTTCCATAATTTTCAAGCCGATAACATATGAGCCTAAGAAATGCTTTGAATGGGATTAGTTTTCTTTTCCTTATGGTATATATATCTAAGTTTGGTTTTTGGGCCACCATGGTTGGCTCACCTAAGGAGAAAGTTATGGCGACATTGAAAACATTTTAACTCCATAATGCACAATATTTTGACAAACGGTATCCAATAAAAGTGTGGCATATAGTCACTAGTGTGCCTAGTTTCCTTTCATTAATCAAAGCATGGTACAATTTTATTGCAATTGTTTATTATTTTTGTTTTGTTTTTTCCCGGTGTACGTTTTGCATGGAAATATATTGACTTTATTTTTGCTTCATTTTGCACCAGTTGAGGGATGTGAAGAACTAAACTATTCAATGTATGATGGTGGGTATGATGGCGTTGCTATAGAAGATGGGTTCGCCTTTGTTCATCTTGACGAGTTATACATAAGAAATGTAAGTTGTGCTGTCGGTGATGGTTCAATGGAGAGGGATATGGAGGTTGGAGACATCAGTCAGTACGTAGATTTGTTAGCTAACAATCTAGATTTCTTGAATATGAATGGCGAAAATGAGTATACACATCCCGATTTTAATGTTGAGGTTGATATGGAAAATCCTGTCTTCAAGTTAGGAATGTGCTTTAGTAATGCTAAGGAGTTTAGAAAGGCCATTAGGAACCATGCCATAAAAAATGGGAGAAAGGTGAGGTTTGTTAATAATACACCTAATAAATTGAGGGCAATGTGTTATGATGGTTGTGATTGGCTTTTATATGCTTCCAAAGTGCAAAGGGAGCATACTTTACAAGTCAAAACCTTTAACCCCATACATACATGTAATAGAGCTCTACATGTTCTTGAAATAAGCACTAAATGGTTAGCAAACAAGTACTATGATAGGTTGAGAAACAATGCTACATGGCCAGGTGCTTCAATTATAAAATAATGGAGTCGTAGAATGTTTTAAAGTAGTCGAGGACAATGGTTTATAGAGCTAGAGCAACAGCAATGAGTATGACCACTAGAAATGAGGAAGAGCAATTTTGGATGCTCAAGAGCTATTGTCAAGCTCTTCTTGATGCCAAACCAGGATCCACGTGTATAATCAAAACTAAGCAATATCAAGACCAATGCAAGTTTAAGACAGTCTATATTTGTCTGGATGCATTAAGGAAGGGCTTTGTAGAAGGATGTAGGCACTTTATGGGTTTTGATGGTTGCCATTTATCATCAGGCTACAAAGGTGTACTTCTAGCAACAGTGGGCATAGATGGCAACAATCAAATGTATCCCTTTGCATGGGCAGTTGTCGTACAAGAAACATACAAGACATGGCATTGGTTTATTAGTTTGATTGCAGAAGACTTGGGGATTACCAACCCTAAAAATTCAAAGTACTGGACTTTCTTGTGTGACAAATAGAAGAGATTGGTGCAAGCACTAGCAAATATAATGCCTGAAGCAGAACATAGATTTTGCTTAAGGCATCTTCATGAAAACTTCAAGTTGCATCACAGAGGGGTAGAACTTAAAAAGCTCCTTTGGAAGGCTGCCATGGCAACTAGGGTATGTGATTTTACTTGGCAATGGAAGAGCTGAAGGCAATTAATAAGAAAACTTATGAATGGTTGTCTCAAAGGCCTCCGGTGCAATGGCACAAGTCCTACTTCAAGACAAGCTCAAAATGTGATATTTCCTTGAACAACTAGTGTGAAAGTTTCAACAAAGCATCATTGATGCAAGGGACAAACCTATCATCACAATGCTTGAAGCTATAAGAGTGCAGCTCATGGAAAGAATTCATAAGCAAAGAGATGGGATGGCTAAGTACACTGGTGTGATATGTCCTAATATCCAAAAGATATTAGATCTACAAAAACAATTTTCAGCATCATGGATTTATAGCTGGAATGGGGAGGATGAATTTGAATTGCGTGGCCCATACGGTGACAAGAGAGTTGTTAATATTAGACATAGATCCTGTAGTTGTAGAAGATGGGACATCAGCGGAATCCCTTGCTGTCATGCTGTGGCAACTCTTATATACATGAGAGAAGAGCCTGAAAAATGGGTTCACACAATTTTTAGTGAGGAAACATTCATGCAAACTTATACCCATGTTGTGCATGTTGTAGATTCTATGGACACATAGCCTGCTAGAGAGCCATTACTTCCACCAGATGTGCCCAAGCAAGTTGGCAGAAAGAAGAAACAAAGAACAAAATCAGTGAATGAAACAACTAATAAAAATTTGAAGAGAAGAAAGAAGAAAGTTGTGCAAGAGCCCGGGGGAACAAAGTTGAAGAGAAAATACTACAATCACTTGTGGGAAATGTGGCGGCATAGGCCATAACAGGTATCATTGCAATAATCCATCAATATTATCAACAGCAGTGGCAACGACAACAGTAGCATCAACATCTTCAGCCCCTTTAGCCCTATCAGAATCACAACCTGAGATAGTTGAATTTCTTGCTTCAACTTTTGGTAACATCTCAAGCTCGTCGACATCTATAGGAAGGACAAAGATGCAAGTATCTATTTGCCCTTGACTTTGTCCTAGAAGTGTTCTTATTTGCACTTTACTTCTTTTGAATAATTAATTTATTTTTTGATTTAATCGTAGGTAAAGAGGAGGATGTAAGGATCTCAACTTGAAAGTGGTGGAAGATGAGCAATTTTTTTTTGGAGAAATGCAAGACCAACAACACAATTTATCTTCTTGTTAGTTGATGTGGATGAGTCTATTTTAATCTATTAGGGAGCATTTTAAAGTATAAATATGTATAGGTCTACTTCATTAGGAAGATTTCTTTTGTGGTATATTTCTTTTTCCATCATACAGGCCGTGTTTCGTGGTCTTCAAGGAAGACCACACATCCACACAATAGTTGGTTTGGTTGTTGTGTTGAAGAAGGTTTGCTTTTCTCTTATCTAGGTCCTGCATTGTTATGGTATTTTTCAGTTTGCACAAGTACCCTTTAATGCCCATTGATTTGATCAATGCTTTGAACAAATGGTTGCTATTGGCTGCTCTTGAACTTGTTTGCTATACATTCTCAGGCTGAATCAGGCCATCTAAATTACATTATGAAATACGTCTTCTGTTGTATGATGTCTCATATTGTAACTCATCTAAGAAGAATCGTCTGTCATACTACAGAACAGATTGAGTTGCTGCTCCCTTAATGAATAGACTAAATCGTTGACCGTGTAGTTGATGTTTTATTTCTCAAGTTTGTTTGAATTTATTTTTTTGGGCCATCACTTTTGAAGCTGGAGGGTTACCCCACTATTACTGCCGTGTCCTCTCATCCGATGGTCCTATGTAGATTTTGAGACCCTTTCAATTGATGATTTGTGTTTTGACCAACAAAGAAATTGATGATTTGTGCCCTCTTGTAATGGTACTTTCCTTTTTAATCTCGTATATATTTCTCTTTCACAGGTTAGTCTCATGGTTGATGTATCTAAGTTTTATGTTCCTGATATCTATGATGCTTTTACACTTTGCTGCATATCTATCAATTTGATAGAATGATGGAATCTGTTGATATCATTTGACTCCATTTAGCGCGCTGGAAGCACGACTTCCTTGTCGCTTGAACTTTGGCTAAACTGGGTTCCCAAACTCAAATTGAAGTAATACCCATGGCTATGTCTTTCCAAGTTAGAAATACCATTCTGTTCTTAGAGAATCAATCAAAGCTCATCAGTCCATGGACTCGAGTTTCTCTGCCCACTGAACTTGATCTATCAATGGCCATTTAGGCATCACATCCAAATGCTTTAGACAGCATAATTTTGTACTTTTTTCATTTTTTTTTGTACACCCCTTGCATCATGTATGAAATCAAAGCCTTGATAATCATTTAATTGTAGAAGATAGACTATGTCACAAGACTGGGCTGTTTCGGGGAATCTTTTGATATTAATGCTTCATCAACTTATACCACCTTTTGCAGTGGCTCAGTTAGATAAGACTCCGATGATCCTTTGCGAGGAGGTGAGGAGTTCGAATCCCGCTGGACGCACGGGATCTTAAGCGCGACGTCGGGGTGGTAGGTCCTCCACTAGCGTCACTCCAGGGTTTACCCGCCGGCTGTCAGCTGTACGGGGTTCCCTAGGTACCCAAAAAAAAAATGCTTCATCAACTTATTAAAGAAGACTCATCATCATAGCAGAAATAAACTTCTATGTCCATTGAAGCCCAAGAAATGCAGGTGTATAACTTGAGTTTCTCAGTTAACATGTTCTCATAGTGCAATAAAGAAAGAGAGATTTTCAAATTTCCATCTTTACAGTATCCTTTTTAGTTTCAGATTAGGAGATCACGATACAAACTTTCTTGACATCGAAATTTGTATCTGCAGCCACACTTCTACATTATAATTGATTTTGTACCACACTAATCCATGATTTGTCCCTCAGTTCTTGTACTTCATTGCTATTTTCTCAAACTTGATTGTAGGAAATTGCTTTGCATACTCCTCGACATCGTGGTGAAGTTTAGGACCCGATTGTAGCAACCTCTAATTGAAAGTGAGGGGAAGACTGCATTGTGGCCAGGAAGTCCTTCAACTTTGTTCTTGCTAGACAAAAAATTTTAACATCGAATAAAGAAAGCATGAACAAAAAAGAGGAAGCAGTAGAGAAGAAGCATTAAGCATGCATGAGGTGATTTGAACCATCTATAATTGGCAGAGAAAAAAAAAAGAATTTGGTAGAACCATTCACCTTTGGTTATGACCTTGATTTTCACTACCCAACTGACGACAACATCAAAGAACTTAGCTACTTCCACAAAGTCCTCTTCAACAAGAAAGCAACAAGATGGACAAATTCATAAGTAACCAACATAAAAACCTTGAACCTGAAAGCACAATCTAGTCCATAAAAAGCATCTACCGTCAGGAGCCATGGCAGATACATCTCCTATAACATAGTAATATGAACAGATTCCGTCACCTTTTCAACTCTGGAACCATCAATTCCCTATAGAGATTTGAAAGAAAAAGAGAGCGATAAATTGGTTCCTATTTTTTATGGTAAACGGTAGTACAATTAAAGTGCCTGCATTACCTACTGGTAAATGGTAGATGAACTATAAGATTTGTGTAAGTTCTTCAAGGTATATCTAGCAGACTCGTAGAAAGGGAGAGAATGTGAAGTTTTTGCATTACCTTTTTCTTCAAGTTCACTAAAATCGAATGATTTTCAGTCCCCCCGGAAACAAGTTCAATAAAAAAGGTAAACAGAGGTAAGAAAGTAATACAAAGTATTCCACAAACATCTCAATCTCGAACACAATTAGAATCCACTTCCACAAACCCAACCAAGAGACAAAGAACATCTCCATCTCGAGTACCCACATCTTGGGCACAATTCGAATTCACGTCCACGGACCCAACCCTGAGACAAAGAACATCTCCATCTCGAGTACCCACATCCCGGGCACAATTCAAATCCACTTCCACAGACCCAACAGAGAGAGAGAGAGAGAGAGAGAGAGAGAGAGAGAGAGAGAAGGAGGGAGGGAGGGAGCGCACGTACCTTTGGAACTCAGGGAGCCAGGGATCTTGCTCCATTAATAGAGAATTTGGATTCTCCAAAGGAGAGGGGACAAAAAACATAAAAGATGAAGAGTAGAAGAAGAAGAACGTGAAGAGTTTGGGGGTTTTGTTTTTAGGGACAAAATTGCCCATATTCCAGCCACCGGAAATGTCACACGCTCACCGGCCAGCGGGTTTAGGTCCTTATTCAAGACTTGTTAGCCACTTCAGGTCCTTATTTGGAACAATAATCACTTCGGATCCTTATTTGAGAAAGTAGGCTCACTTTGGGTCTTTATTTGAGATTTTTCCAAAAAAAAAAAAATGCGATGGAGAACCCACCATTAGAATTTGGAATCTAACGGCACCGTTACCCAATCTTTTCTCCATAATAAACATATCTTGAATTATTAACCGGGGGACACCAACATCTACTAAAACTCTTGTTATGGTCACCTTAAAATGAATCAGTCTACAATATATGATGCTTCACAGTAGTAAAATTACTCGAATTCCTACTTCATCGGAGACTCTTGCATTTTTAGCCAAAGTTCCATCTCCAAAGCAAGTCATTTCATCGTTGCAGAAAATCGCAGGCATGGTGATTTGGTATGAGCGCATGACAACTCTGTCATTGTCCATCAACAAGTTGGTTCTATCAACCTCCAAGTTCGAATATGTAAGTGACATGATGACAGAAACAACAGCAATTAAACTTTTCATGCCATTGCGCTACATTTCATAGCAAATCCCCAGTAAGACCTAGATCCTCAAGGCTCGTCTGAAGTCACCTTCCGATTTAACCTTTAGTTTTGTATACCCCTTTTAACATTCGTCCTCAGAATCACATCTCCCCGTTAGAGCATTGAAGGTAACTTTTGTACATTTCTAAATAAGCTGAAACGAGCTTTTCTCTTAATCAGGAATGCACAATGAAGCAGACAAGTTGTTCACATTCTACCTCTAAGGGTCTGCATAGTAATGTTTCTATTTCTCCCAATTTCTATTCTTTTGTTCTCAAGAACAAAAAAAAAAAAAAAATCCGTTTGGTAACGTCAACTTATTTTTCTATTCCCCGCAATAGAAAAGTAGCCAGGGAATAGTTTTGTAATAGAAAAAAAAAGTAAAAAAAAAAAGTTATTTCTTGTTCCCGGAACAAAAACAAGAAATAGCTTTTGTTTTAGAGAAGCCCTAAGGTCTCTTCTCTCTTGTCCGTTTTTAGTTCACACCCGAAGGTCTCTTCTTAGCTTACCTGCACTTTTGTCCAATTGCTTCTCTCCGATCTCATCACCTTCAATCGCCTCTCTCCCGTCCCATCACCTCCAGTCCCGTCGCCTCTGGTTGCCTCTCTCCGAGCTTATCGCTACCTCTCTATGGTCACTTTGCTTCGGTCACGTCGCCTTCAGCTAGGTCGCCTCACTCTGGTGCCATCGCCTCCGGTCGCTTCGCTTCAATTGCGTCACCTCCGGTCCTATCACCTCTAGTATCGTCGCCTCTGATCTCCTTTCTCCGGTTTCGTTGCCTCTAGTCCTATTGCCTTTGGTCGCCTCTCTTTGCTTTGCTTCGATCGCGTCGCCTCTCTTTGGTCATAACGCCTATAGTCGCTTTGCTTTGATCACGTCGCCTCTCTCCGATCTCATCGCTTCTCTCCGTTTATCGCTTGATCTATAGTGAAATTTGTTATTGCTCTCCCTGTATACAAAGGTCACTATGATCAAACCACTTAAATTTATTGTCCAATCTATTTTCTTTATTCTATCTATTTTATTATTTGATTGCTTGCTTTCCACAACAATTGGTATTAAATCTAGACTTGGCTAAGTAAAAGTAAATCGATTGCGACAAAATAAGGAAAAGTCAGAGTTGATAGATTTGATGGGAATGATTTTAGTTTCTAGAAGATGTAGATTGAGGATTATCTCTATCAGATAAAACTACACTTGCCCCTGTCTAGGGAGAAGCTAGAGACAATGGAGCAAGCTAATTGGGAATTGATAAATAGACGAGCTATGGGTGTTATTCAGCTAACGTTGACTTGTAATGTCACGTTTAACATCATGAAGGAGAAGACCATTGCAGTTTTAATGAAAGCCTTATTGGATATGCCCTTTATGATCAATAAGATCTTTTGATGTGACGTCTATTTAATTTGAAAATAAGCAAAGGTACGTCAGTTGCAAATCATATTAATGAATTCAATGTTATCGTTAGTCAATTGAGTTCAGTTGAAATTAACTTTGAAAATGAAATACATGCTTTGATTACGTTATTCTCATTGTCCGATAGTTGGTATACTACCATTGTTATTGTAAATAATTCCTTTAGGTCAACAAATTTGACATTTCATGGGGTTCATGATTTGATTATGAGTGAGAACATCCTTAAAAGAGAATTTGATGAACATATATATGCTACTTTAGTATGCAAAAATAGAGGAAAAATTAGTATACGTGTTAGCAATGATAGTATAAACATGAACAGAATTAGTCAGTCTAAGACTGGTGGTGCTGTTTATTGGAGTTTTGGCAAGAGGGGGCATCTTAGAAGAAATTGCCTTAAGTTGAAGAACGAGAAGGATAAGGAAATTATAGTTGATTCTATAGATAATGTTGTAGTTGCAACTGATGGTAATTTGGATAGTATTGATTTTGTCTTGTCTATCACTGATTATTCATCATTTGATGAATGGATTATGGATTAAAATTGCTCTTTTCATGTTACACCAAATAAATTGGTTTACTAATTACAAATGCATAGGTAATAGTAAAATCTAGTTAGGGAACAATACAAAGTGCGATGTTGTAGGTGTTGGCAATATTAGAGTCAAAATACATGATGGTATCGTGAGAACATTGACTGGAGTACGGCATGTTCCAAAGTTGAAGAAAAACTTAATTTCTTGGAATACCCTAGATTTAGCTGGATGTCAGTATGCTTCATAGTGTAGAGTTCTGAAAGTTGTTTGAGATGCATTGGTGATAATGAAAGGAATCAAGCTCAGTGGCCTATATGAGCTTCAAGGTGAGATAATGATAAATTTCACCCCAGAGACGTTGGATGCATTTATTCAAGACTATGAATTGTAGTATATGCATTTGGGACACATTAGCAAGAGAAGCCTAGATTTTTTTTTTTTTTTTTTTTTTTTTTTGGTCAAGAAGCCTAGATATTTTAAATGAAAGAAAACTATAAAGTGGTTATGTTGCTAATGAACTAAATATATGCAAGTGTTGTGATTTAGATCAATGGTGGAAAGTGCACTTTAGTATAACTCCCTTTGGTCGTGCGGAATCACTCATGAACCGACTACGTACTTCCGTCGAATCAATTTATATCAATTTACTAATTGACTTATAATAGTGTAGTATTGACCTTTAGTTGATCCTTATGGGTGAGCAGTCGATCCTTGATCAAATTCTCTGATCTTTCGTGTTTTAATCATTTACGGCTTCACCCAATAGATTAATTACTCATGAGTGATCAGTTCAGAGTAAAATAACCATAAGTGTGTCAATGAAATAACAATTTCATATATTTCGAAATATGGCCAAATTTCAAGACATCACAACATTTGTGGTAGCCTGTCATTACAACCAATCTCCTACTACAATGACAGCCTTCTACCATGATGACAACCTCCTACATGTAGCTTGTATTCTAGGCATGACAACCCACGATAGGTAAGCAACCAAGTCAATGTTAACTAGATCTCTCTTTAGTACATTGAATTGCAATGACGTTTTTCGATTAATTTTTTTATCTAAACTGAAGTTGACTTCTATGCACCTTGAGTTTGAGAGGGATGATAGAAACAATTAAATATCCAATGTTAGAGTTAATTAGGATATATCTCTTGATTTTTTTTATTTATCTTAGGATTGTGTATATTTTTCCCTTTGATTGTGCATATCTTTGATCGATATGTTATCCTAGATAATCATCTAATATAGTTTATAAATACGCTCACTGCTCTTCTTTTGTACACATCAAATATACTGAAATTTCACAATTCTCTATTCCGCTTGTTTCTTATCTTTTTTGAGATTTTCTAACCATTTTTCTTTTATAAAAGTAAAATAGTAAAATATGATCTCTTGCATATGAGAACCTTTTTTTCTTTTGCCTTTTGTTCTGATGAGTTGCAAGAAGAAGAAGCGAAGAACCGTTTTAGTATAAGCCTTGGTGCAATTTACTTAGAGAGGGAGATGATGTATGTACTTTTCAACAGTTAGACTTCATGGGAATAAATAAGCACACGCATGACCTGAACCTATTGGCTGGCGAGAGGAAACTAGGTCCGGCGGATGGGTATGAAACCCAACAACAGCGGAAATAATAAGCTCGGCTTCATCGCAACCTAGCTCATGGGCATCGGTCACCGCGGCAGTGAGGTTGAAACACGAGAGGCAAGAAAATATTGCATCATCTTTAGATCATGCCAATCAAGCCTATTTGAAACATTAGTTTTGCGAGTCTTGCCAGACGACCCATTTCATTAATGGTCGAAATAGTTTTGGTACAATTCATGTAACAACATCACGAAAGAGAGAGGCGAGATCGGATCCCATTAAAATGGATAAATAAACGATCATCTTATTCCAAGAAAAGACTAGTTCTACGGTGGGGTGCATCAGCATCCAAATCGATACCATCGCGCGCAGGTTATTATGACGGAATATTAAACGAAACTAAACGGAAGCATGAAAGACCAAACGCGAATCGCCCGGCGACGGTAAATGTCTTCATCAGGTCTCCCCCAAAACGGACTGAAAGCGAAGAAGAATCAACAAGGTGGCATGTCGGGTGGCGGCGACAGCAAGTGGATGCTCGGGGGAACTCCATTCCTCACGATGAACGCCGTGTCCATGCCCCGCGTCAGGTGCCGCTCTATGTGGCAGTGCATGAACCACACTCCTGCCCATTTTTGTCACAATCAGTACCAGTAATTTTCTATCTACGCAATAGATATCTGTATAAATGGCTTTGTATGACATTAATTTAAGCGTAGGTTAAAAGACACAAGCACAGAAAAGAATATAGGGCCAAGATAATACCAATAGATATTAACACAAATAAAGCGTCTATGTCAAACATTAGTTCAAACTCACCAGGATTGTCCGCCCTAAATCTGATTGCAGCCCACCCATTCTTCGGCACCGCAATGGTGTTCTGCAAAGGTGGATCCACTAGATTATAATTCAAGGGATCCTTCTTGATGTTGAAGTTCCCAAGTCCCCAACCAACGACATAAAAGCTATATCCATGTAGATGCATCGGGTGATCGGTTCCAGCCTCCAAGTTTGTCCCCTGGAAAACGAGCTCCACGGTTGAGTTATACTTCAGTACCTTCACCTCCGTCCTGTGTTACAAAATCGCACGTCAATTCCAGAAAAATAACGTTCGCAAACAATTCACCAAACACAATATAATAATAAAATAATAGAATCAGAAGAACATACCAAAAAATTTATTAACAAAGTTCACCCAAACCTAGGCTATGTCTCCACATAGAGGCACTCTGTGAATCCACTAGATTTTGAAAAAAGTTGAAATACAATGATATTTCTCAAGATCAGAGCACAAAGAGATTAAGAACTCTCATAAAGAAAAAAAAAAAAAAAACTCACTATTTTCTTCTCTCTTTTTGTTGCCTCTCTATTTTCTTTTTCAATGTCTTTTTGGGTAACGTCTTGACATCGCTAATATAAAGGTATCACTTTTAATCTAAAAGCAAATCTGATAGAAAAGTCAAAAAAGCCCCTAAAAATATTTGACTTCATCTATAACAATCTCCCACTTGAAGACAAATTATACCCAAGCACCAAGCAACTTTGCATCCATCTTCTTCAAAAACGAGTAGTTGAAAAATTTGTGCCTCTGCGATACTCCTCATCAATCAACATGGATTAATACCAATGGTAGTAGTACAGAAAATATGTTTCTCCCTATCTATTACCTTGATCAACATGTCAGCTGGATTCTTCGAGCCATCAATCTTTTTGTAACTTTTGATAGAGCTAGTATGTGAACCTAGAGGGGGGGTGAATAGGTATATAAAAAATTTCCTTGAAGATTGCACAATATTTAAACAGTTAAAGGATTTGCAACAGTTAAAAATCAATCGCAAGACTGAGTAAGAGAAAGAGAGAATTGAACACGCGGTTTATAGTGGTTCGGCTTGATTCAAGCCTACGTCCACTCTTCTGCACTGACAGCCAATTGGCTGGATTCCACTATGATCAAAGAGCTGTTACAGTGTTGTTCTTCCTTGATTTCTAGGTGTAGATGATCTACCACACTCGCTCAAGGTGTCACCAAGTATAAACACTCTCTGTGTATACAATTTCGCTCAAGCTGTATCGACTAACAATCAAGGATCTTCAGACTCTGGAATTTTTCTATCATTCACACACTTAAAACAACTAGAACGACTTCCTTTTATACTCATTTATGCCATCATAGCCGTTGGCACTTACCAAAGGAATTCCTCCAATCTACCCGTTGGACGGAATCAATCAAGAAGATCATCCGAGCTATTTAAGGAATCTGATGATAGCCCATCAATCCTGTTCGCCCATACAATCAGGATCTTGGTTTCCAAGAATAGAACATTCCAAGATTATTTCGTCGACCATCGGATCTTCAATCGATCTTAGATAAGAATCAAAGAATCCGAAATATTTATCCAACCAAAGAATCTTTTCCAGAGGATAGGATCGAATCCTCAACCATTTACCTCGGCTTTGGATTTCCTTCGTCACCTGGATTAGAAAGACTGTCAGTGAGAATAGACTTAAGTCTTGAGTCTTGAGACTTGAGTCTTGAGATCTGAGTCTTGAGTCTTGAGTCTTGAGTCTCGAGAATACAAAGTCTTCAGACTTTTCACTGTCGGTCTCCAAACATCCAGACTTAGACTGAAAGAAACGTTTTGTCAACTTCAAAATATTCTGGAAAGATTTCTCCAACAATCTCCCCCTTTTTGATGGTGACAAAACTTTCTTGTAGATTTGAACAACTTTGACCTGCAAAAACATTTCTCAAGCAATATGGCTAACTCATAAAGATTAATAAAACAACCAGACTCTGCATCCACAGAAAATTGGTTAGTCTTTCATGAGTAACACCATATACCAATACTTGAAATAAATGCAACCAGTCAAGCATCACAATCCACAGTCAATTCAGTCAAATTCACACTCAAGTTCAAGTAGTTCAAATCATACTCAAAAATAAACATAACCACTAAAGTTTTAAAAGATATTGAAAAAGTTGTTGGTTCAAATAGGTTCTCCCCCTTTTTGTCAGCATTAAAAAGGGTGAGAAAGGAGTCATGTCTGCTTGGGAATGCGCACGATCTGGAAATCCCCAATGGACTGGACTACTCCTTGAGCTTCTTCAGTCTTCCCTCGGATGAGCTACCTCTTCTCCCTTAGCATTGGCTTGAAGTTGCGGAGAGCGAGGTCTTTGAATTTATCTTCCGAGAGATGAAGATGCTTGTCCAGCATTCTTCAAGGCTTGGATTTCACAGTCCAGAGCATATATCTGGCCACGCATTTCCAGAAGGATATCCATGATACGACGAAAATCTGCAGAATCTTCCGTCTGAGTACTAGCATTGGCTTTCTCAGAAGGTGTGTATGCAGACGATGGCGCTGCAGTTAAGTCTTGCAGATTTGGGTCTGACGTATCGTGACCTTCCTCAGGCAATTGAGAGACCTGAACTTCTTCTGGGTCTTCTGGAGATTGTCTTAGATCTTCACTGACAGCAGCATGAGGTGTAGACCTCTCTTGCTCGCCAACTCCCCCTGTCTCTAGGACATCGAAAGAGGAAGAGTGATGATCATGCTCTTGATTTTCCTTCTCTCCAGATTCATCAGCAGACTTTTCTTTTTCTCCATCTCCTTCTTCTTCAACTTCTTTCTCCTTCTCTCTCTGTTCTTCTTCTTCCCTGTTCTTCTCTTCTTCTTCTCTGCTCTGCCGAAGTTCTTTTCGAATAGCAACTTACAGTCTTTAGCCATGAATGTTTGAGTCTCATGATTTAAAGTCTAAGAGATCAGAGTCTCAGAGTTGGTGAGTCTCTGAGTTGGTGAGTCTCTAGACTTTAACTTCTTCAAGCTTCAAAATGTTGAGTCTTGCACGGATAAAGTCGAATTGATTTTTCTCCAAAGGCTTTGTGAATATATCCGCTAGTTGACTCTTTGAATCAACAAATTTAATCGAGATTTCTCCATTTTGAATATGATCTCTAATAAAGTGATGTCGAATCTCAATATGCTTTGCTCTTGAATGAAGGATTGGATTTTTGGTGAGATTGATTGTTTGGTGTTGTCACATCGATTTCGTGCATGAGTCTTCAATGCCAAAGTCTTGTAGCTGTTGTTTTATCCATAGAATTTGCGAACAGCAGCTTCCAAGAGCTACATACTCTGCTTCTGTCGTTGAGAGAGCTACAGTGCTTTGTTTCCTCGAAAACCAAGACACTGTCCTGTTTCCAAGCAGTTGACAAGTTCCAGAAGTGCTCTTTCTATCGACTCTGTAGCCGGCCAGATCTGCATCTGAGTATCTTAGAAGATTAAAGTCTCCCCTCTTTGGATACCAAAGACCGATACTTGAAGATGAGGCAACGTATTTGATAATACGTTTCACGGCAATGAGATGTGATTCTCTAGGGTCTGATTGAAACCTAGCACAGATGCAAATACTCAACAAAATATCAGGTCTAGAAGCAGTAAGATAAAGAAGTGAACCGATCATGCTCCTGTATAGCTTTTGATCTACTTTCTTCCCTTCTTCGTCCTTGTCTATCTTTCCGAGAACATGACATTGGTATGTCGGTCTTTTTGCACTTTTCCAATCCAAACCTTTTGACAAGATCATTAGCATATTTTTCTTGATGAATGAAAGTTTCTTCCTTCATTTGTTTTACTTGGAGTCCAAGAAAGAATGTTAACTCTCCCATCATACTCATTTCAAACTCATCCTGCATAGACTTAGAAAATTTCTTGCATAGACTTTCATTAGGTGATCCAAAAATAATATCGTCCACATATATTTGAACAAGTAAAAAGCTTTTGTTTTCCTTTTTGATAAACAAGGTGGTATCTACTTTACCTTTGACAAAGCCATTCTGTAATAAAAACTTACTTAGTCTGTCGTACCAAGCTCGAGGTGCGTGCTTTAAACCATACAGAGCCTTTTTCAGTCTGAAGACTGAGTCTGGCTTCTTTGGGTCTTCAAACCCAGGTGGTTGTTCCACATAAACTTCCTCATGGATAAATCCATTTAGGAATGCACTTTTGACGTCCATTTGAAATAACCTGAAATTTTTATAACAAGCAAACGCAAGTAATAGACGAATAGCTTCTAACCTTGCTACAGGAGCGTAAGTCTCATCATAGTCTATTCCTTCTTCTTGCGTGTATCCTTTGGCCACGAGTCTTGCTTTATTTCGTACGACTTTTCCTTTTCGTTCATCTTGTTTCGAACACCCATTTGGCTCCAATAACAGTTTTACCTTTTGGTTTAGATGTCAATTCCCGAGACATCATTGATGTTGAACTGTCTAAGTTCTTCTTGCATAGCTTCGATCCAACTTTCATCGAGATAAAGCTTCTTCTATGCTTTTTGGTTCAATTTCGAGAGATGAGAGCCACAAGACTAGATTCTTCACGCCTTTTGATTTGGTGCGGATTCCTTCATCGATTTCGCCAATAATGAGATCTTTGGGATGACTGGATTTGTGCTTCCAGTTACTAGTTGATTTGCCTGGTTGATGATCTCTTTCTTTATTTGAGTCTTCATGAGCATCTTGATGTTGAACTTCCTGAGTCTGAGATGCTTCTTGAGTTGAAGACATTGGAAAGTCTAGAGCGGATTCAGACTCTTCATATTGAGTGCGGCTGGATTCATCTTGCGTTGAGTCTTGGAATTTGACATTCATTGATTCCTCCACAGATGACTTTTCTTGTTATAGACTACGTAGGCTTTGCTTGATGTAGAATATCCAAGGAAGATGCCTTCATCGATCTTTCTTCAAACTTACCAACTCGATCATTTGCATTTTTCAAAATAAAGCATTTGCAACCAAACACATGAAAGTATGAAACAATAGGCTTCTTACCTTTGAACAATTCATAAGGGGTTTTCTCTAGAATAGGTCTTAGGAAGACTCTATTTATGATATAGCATGCAGTTGAAATGACTTCAGCCCAAAATCGTGAAGAGATTTTACTTTCAATTAAAAGTGTCCTAGCCATTTCTTGAAGAGATCTATTCTTTCTTTCCACAACTCCATTTTGCTGAGGAGTGTATGGAGAGCGAGAATACGTGCTTAAAACCAGATTCATCACACAATTTTGTGAAGTCTTGATTTTCAAATTCACTTCCATGATCTGTTTTTATACTAGAGATAACACATCCTTTTTCATTTTGAACCTTTTTAGCAAACTTCTCAAAGTACGAAAAGGTTTTCGACTTACTTGTAAGAAAATACACCCGGTAAAGCGAGAGTAATCGTCTACAATTACTAGACAATACTTCTTACCTCCAATGCTTTGGGTTCTTGTTGGTCGAAGAGATCCATATGAAGCAAATCGTAGTACATGATTAGTAGAGACATGATTTATTGGCTTAAATGAATTTCTTACTTGCTTTCCCAGAATGCATGGAGTGCATAAGTCAGACTTTTGGTATGGCACTTTAGGTAGTCCTCGAACAAGCTTCTTTGATGAGATTTTGGCTAATTGCTTCATGTTGATGTGGCCAAGCTTTTTGTGCCATAAGACTGCTTCATCTTGAATTGAGATTAGGCATTGTGCTTCATTTGGTTTTACATCAAGGAGGTAGATGTTTCCATGCCTTGACCCATGAAAGACTGAGTCGAATCTTTACTAATCCCAGAACATATGCCTTCTTGAAAGGAGATCTTGAAACCAGTATCACACAATTGGCTAATGCTGAGAAGATTGTAATTGAGTCCTTCCACTAGAGAAACATTGCTTATTGTAAGATTTCCAATTTTCACATGATCCGAATCCCACAATGCTTCCTTTGCCATTTCCTCCAAATGAAACTTTTCCACCATTTACTTGAATAAGCTTTGTGAAACAATTTGAGTCTCTGTCATGTGTCTTGAGCATCCGCTGTCAAGATACCACTTTACCTTCTTTTGACAGAGACTTGCATTCAAATAAGAGTCTCAAGCTTTCTTTGGTACCCAAATTTTCTTGGGTCCTTTGGTGTTAGTAGGATGAGCATTATTAGGCCATACTCTCTTAACGAGGCTTCCAAACCATATGACAGTCTTTTTCAAAATGATCTTGGTTTGTTACACTTTGAACATCTTAGAGCATTTCGACCTACTGGACTTTACAAAGACTTTCTTGAAATGACTTTTGTAAGCCTCTTTTGACGGTCTTTTCTTAATTCTTTCTTTTACTTTTGGAAAATCAATCAAAGGGAATTGTTTCATTTGTCATACCTAGACCAGACTTATTAAAGTAAGGTCTTTGACCGAAAGAACTTTTTCAAGTTTTTCCAACCCTATTGAAAATTTCTTTGAAATATTTGATAAATCGATTTTTAAGAAAGCATTTTCTTTTGAAAGTTTATCTTCATTCTCTTTAAGAGTAGAAACATTCATGTTTAAACTTTTCACTTTTTCTTCTAAAATGTTTTCCTTTTGTTTTAAAACTGAGTTTTCCTTTTAAGTTCGGAAATCTTTTTGAGGAAGTCTTAAGACTAAAACATAATTCATCAATGTATTTAGAGACTTTGTGGGGATTTTATAATCACTTACCTCGAATTCACCGAAACTTTAACTCATTATCTTTTAATACGTTTTGTCAACCTGATTTCTCCAACAACTTTAACTCATTATCTTTCAATACTAATAAAGTGATAACGCTTCTTGATATGTCTAGTCCTTGGTGATAAGCTACATTTTTTGCTAAGCGCACTGCACTTTGACTATCACTCCACAGTGTACTGACTGGCTATTTTCGATGTAGCTCCTCCATATAATCTTGTAACCACATGATTTCCTTGAAGGCTTCTGTGATCACCACGTATTCTACCTCTGTCATCGATAAAGCCACTACTTTTTGTAGTTGAGAGCTCCAACTTACTGTTGTACTTGCAACTATAAAAACATATCTAATGGTACTTTTACCACTATCTCGATCACCCAAATGATCTGCATCTACATAACCCTACAACTCTAGAGATGTATCACCATAACAAAGTGAGTAATTGGAAGTACCTGCTAGATATCTTAATATTCATTTCACTACTATCACGCCCCGATCCTCCGAGCGCATGCCCATCCCTTAGCAATCGATTAAATAACGACGTCCCAGAACGCATTGCCGACCCATTCATTTTAATGCACATGCGGAAGCGAATTACTAATCCCCTGACAATAATAAACTTGCGATAGAAAAAGCAGGACAATAAATTTCAAATCAACATATTATTAAAAACCACAATCTGGTTTACAAACGGAGGCCAACTCTAGGGTCTAAGTACAGGAAGTCTATCTTCAAAAAGGACTTCTGAGCGATCCACACTCCTAACCCTTTTGTTGGAGAAAACTTCCTTATTTGTTTTGAAGATGACAAAACGTTTCCATCAGTCTAGTCTAAAGACTTGCAGACTCTTTCGTCAAAATCTGAAGACCGCCAGACTGCCAAACTCAAGATTTAAAGTCTGCCATCATTGACAGTTTATAGACCGACAAAGAAAACTTATCCAGAATTGAGTATTTCTTTAAGGATTTGATTCGAGCAGCTAAGGAAGATCTCACGGCTAGAGATAGCATTTCAGAATCTATTATTCGTTTTGAAATTAATTCGGGTAATTTGGATTCGTTGAATGGCGAAATATACATGGAATGTTCTACTCATAAAAACCTAGATCATGATTGTATCGGCGAGCAAGATTGGTGGGCTATCGTCATATTCCTTAAGTAACTCGAGATCTCCCTAATTGATTATGTCCAACAGGTAGATTGAAAAAACCCTTTTGGAAGCTGCCAACGGTTATGATGGCATGGAGGAATATATAAGGAAGACGCTCCGATTATTCGAGTGTGTGCATAATAAATAAATTCCAAAGTCTGAAACCTCTTGTTATTTGCTAATTCAATTGTTGAGCGTAAATTTATACTCAAAAAAGAGTTTATACATTTGTGAAGCCTTAAGGAAGTGTAGCAGAGTCTCTACACTATAGAATCAAGGAAGTGATACTGTAACGACTCTTTTAATTCATAGTGGAATCCAACCAGTGGGCTGTCAATACGGGAGAGTGGACGTAGGCTTGGATTAAGCCAAACCACTATAAAACTTGTGTTTTTATTCTCTTCCCTGAACTCTTTTACTTTATTCGTAACTTTATTTAATATTTCGTCTTCAAAGTCTATTGTTAACCAGACTAAGGTTAAAAGTAAAAGTTCTACATTATACTTTGCAAAATTTGTTTTCGCACCTATTCACCCCCCTCTAGGTGCACATACTAGCACTTTCAATTGGTATCAGAGCCTGTGTACTCATTTAAATTGAAGTATTTTTACTTCAAAGTTAACGATCCATGACTAGTATGTTGGCTCCAAGTTTGGTTGAAAGGCAAAGCAATACTAGACCACCTTATTTAGATGGAAAGGAATACAATATATGAAAAAACAAGATGAAGGCATTCCTAAGATCAAAAAATCCTCTGGAATGAGATGTGGTAGACAAAGGAATCATTCATAAAGGTACAACAGTCTCAGAAAGGGGAAAAGAAGCTGTTGAGGCTAGCGAAATGATTCAAGAAGAGATAACCAAAAGACAAGCTCTCGATGCAAAAGCAATTTATTCCTTATATTGTGCATTATCTCCTACTGAATATAACAAAATATCTTCTTGTGAAACAGCTAAAGAAGTCTGGGATAGGTTGCATATGACCTATGAAGGAACCGATCGAGTGAAAGAAACCATAATCAATATTCTGCTCAGTCAATACGAAGCCTTCAAGATGAAACCAAGAGAATCTATCACTAACATGTTTAGTCGTTTTACAGAAATTGTGAATGGTCTTAAGTATCAAGGTCAACCAATTTCTAGACCCATGAAAGTTAACAAACTGCTATGTGGACTTTCCAAAGATTGGAATCATGTAAAGACATCAATAAGGGAGACACAAAGGATCATGCCACTCTCCGTTGACGAAGTGGTTGGCACTCTTCAGTCTTGTGAAGTGGAGTATGAATATGAAGATCCCAAAGGTAAAAAAATCAATTGCTTTAAAATCTAATGATGATTCTAATGTTACAGATTCCGAAGACGATATAGACGATGAAGAGCTTGCTCTCATGATAAGAAGATTCAAAAAACTGAACAAAAAGGGAAGAAGATTCAATTGGAAGAAACAAAATTCTCAAAAGTTTCAAAATAAATCAGCAAAGGACGATGAATCCAATAAAGATGTAATTTGTTTTGAATGCAAGAAAAATGGACACATCAGACCCAACTGTCCCTTGCTAAAGAAAAAGAAAAGAAAAGCTAAGAAATACAGAAAGGCACTTAAAGCAGAGACTTGGAGTGATATCGAATGCAAAGAGAGTGATGATGATTCTGCTAATATTTGTCTAATGGCACAATCAGAATCAGATTCAGACTTTGAGACAGGATCAGACTCAGACTCAAACAGTGAAATCGAGGTAAGTAATTTAAAAATTCCTACTAAAGTTTCTAAATATATTGATGAACTGTGTCTTAGTCTCAAAACCTCTCTCAAGAGGATTTCCGAGCTAAAAAGGAAAAATTCTGCACTGAAGCAATATGAGATTGTTTGGAAAGAAAATGTCGAAAATTTAGATAAAAGTCTTATTATTTTGAAAGAAAATGTAGACTCTCTTTCAAAAGAAAACACACTTTTGAAAAATGATATCTCAAGTATTTCAAAAAGGTTCTCTATAGGATCTTAGAAATTAGAAAAGATTCTTTCAGCACAAAAACCTTACTTTAATAAATCAGGATTGGGAATGACTTCTGAAACCATTTGTGACATCCTGAAATTCGACCCCGTTTCGATAAAGTGAAATGGGCATTTCGTCGACATGTTTACGGTCATTTTTCTCTGAGCTGATCACTCACGAGTTAACTAACCTATTGAGTGAAGCCGTTAAGGGATGTATCTGCAGTAAAATCCCTAAAAGCTACTCAATTTGTTGGATTGGACTAAAATTACGTCTGATCGATTTTTAACCACGAAATTGAACTCGATTTCGGGAATCGAATTTTATGCGCATCATAATCTTTTTTTTTAGAACATTGTCTCATCGTTCATCAATTTTTTGAAGAGTCCGAAATTTCAATAAAGAAATTATCGGAGAAAAATTGAAGACCAAAAGAAATTAAAAGGGAATGAGAAAAGGAAAATAATAGAGGTAATGAGAAAATGGTGTTTTCTTATTTAAAATATTATTTTCTTTTCCCTTTTTTTTTCTCTCTCTCTCTCTCTCTCTTCTTTTCTCTCTTTTCTCTCTCTTCTTTTCTCTCTCCCCTCCCCCTCGTGCGAATCCCCTCCCCACCGACCGCCTACCCCTTGCCAAATTCAATTTGGCTTCTTCTTCTCTCCCCATTTGACTAGTCAAAACCCCCTATCTCTTCCTTCTCTCTCTTCTCTCTCTCCTCCCTCACCCCACGTGACCGAACCAACTCCTTTCTTCTTCCCCTCTTGTTCGTGAAAAACCAGAAGCTGAAGATAGAAGCGGAAGAAGAAGACAGCAGCTCGCCGCTCGCCGCCGTCCCGTCGCCGCACCGCGCGCCCGCGCACGCCGCGCGTCCGCCGTTCGCCGCCCGTTCATCGATTGCACCTACCGCCCCTCCCCCGCGCGAATCGGCACCTGTTCAGCCCTGTTCGCCTCTGTTCAGCCCCCATCCGGCCACCTCCGGCCGCCGTTTGAGCTCGCCGGACCTCCACCGGCCTTCCCCCGCGCCTTGCCGCCCTTGCCGTGGTTGTAGGTTGCTGTTTTGTGTGTTTTTCCAGCCATTCCAGCAACCCAACGAGTGGGTTTCCAGCTCACTCGTGAGCCGTTTTGGGCCGTTTCCGGGTCCCGAACCCGAGCCGTGCTTTGGGAAGATTTGTTCCTCGCATCGCCCCCGTCGGATTGATCCGATTTGCGCGCGACTTGGTGAGTAATCTCACTAATCCTGGATTAGTTGGCTAATTATGCTTAAGGTTGGTTTAGTTTTAATTAATTATGTTTAGGTTGTTAGATTAGAATAAATTAGCAATTATTAGTCAATTGTGATGCAATTTACATAAATTGATTGCGCAATTAACAAGTAGACGTGGTTTACTATTTATTGGAAGTATCTCGGGAATTTTCCGACCCCTAATTGGGCTTCAATTTGGCGATTCGGGCCTAAGTGAGATTTTTAGGCATTTAAATATTAATTTTCGGAATTAAATTAAATAATTATTTATTTTCCGAAAATTCAAGGGAGATGGTCCGGAACCGGAATATTATGCGGATGACTATGGTGAAGTCCGTTTATTTAATCGGGCTTTATTTTGAGCTAAATTGAATTTTTAATATTAATTATTTAATTTTCAAAATTAATTATTTATTTATTTATTTCCTGAAAATTCAACTGGGATGGCCCGTGACCGGAAAATTATGCTGATGACCGTGGTGAAGTCCGTTTATTTAATTGGACCTTATTTTGAGCTAAACGGAATTTTTAATATTTAATAATTAATTTTCGAAATTAATTATTTATTTATTTATTTTTCGGAAATTAAGTTTGAGATGGCCAACGACCGAAATCTCATGCTGATTGTCGTGGCACAGTCCGTTTATTTATTTAAGCTTTGAATTGTGCCAAATTGATTTAATTGTGGATATTTAGGATATGTCCCTAAATTGATTATTTGGGTAAATTGAGTACGAACTAAGGTTGTTGATAATTATTTTACAAATGGGATGGATCATCATGAAAGGCACGGGGCTTGATGATTAGATATATCACCTCGGAGAATGCACATGGCTCGATGACGAAGTATGTCGCCTTGGAGAATGCATGTGGCTCGGTGATTAAGTTTGGCATCTAAAAGGACACGTGGGCTCGGTAATTTGATGCATTACCTTGGAGAATGCACGTGGGCTCGTTGATTCAAAATGACATTTTAAAGAGCATGTGGTCGAGTGGGACCATAAAGCCATTGAATATCGAACGTGGTCGAGTGGGACCGTAAAGCCATTGAATATCGAAAGTGGTCAAGTGGGACCATAAAGCCATTGAATATTGAATGTTGTCGAGTGGGACTCTGAATAGCAATAGCTTGAATGACCGGGAAATGGTCAGGCTGACATGTAATCGACGAGGTCGATTGATCATTGTTTTGATTTGATGTTGTGAATTGATTGACTGAATGGAAATGACCATGAGTGGTCTTATTGGCTTGTAATCGACTAGGTCAATTTGATCGATGCTTTGATCGGTGATATGATTGCTTGAGTGCCTATTATGAATTGTACTGACTTGCAGGTGGGATCTGAGGCCAAGGTACATCTTCTGCCCTGTGCGTGTATAGGCAGCCTATAGTATAATGGTTTACTAATCGAGCTTAGTGGGGTAGAACTCGCTAAGACGTAGTCTCATCCCAGTTTGGGGAAAAACATTTCAAGACCCCGTTGAGGAGCTGAGGAGGAATCTGAGAAGGAGAACTCAGAGGTGAAACCTGAGTAGAAGAATTTTTGGAAGAAGAAGATAATACCGAGAGAGATTTTGAGTATGACCTGAAGGGATTGAGATTCCATCTTCTTTTGTGAACTCCAATTGATGTGAATAGTTATGAAGTTCTCTAGTTGATGTCATGTACAAAAGTTTGGTTATAAATTTCAATATGAAAAATATGGCCCTGCTTTTCTATCCCATCATTTTATTGTTTGGGGATTTTAACTGCTTCCGCATGTGCTTAAAAATGAAAGGGTCGGCGATACTTAGTCCTGGGATATTGCATTATAAAATCGACCAAGTGAGACGGATGTGTGCGTGCCTGAGGATCGGGGCGTGACACCTTATACAAAATCAATCGATCCAGACTCAACTTGAAGAATCTGAACCTGCTCCAAACTCTACAAAGTCTAAATCCCCAAAAGTAGCTCAGACTTCAAAAGGTCAACAACGAACGATCGTTGAAGAATCAAAATCAAGAAAAAGAGCAGCAATTTATCAGACCAACTAGCAACTTGAAGCACAAGTCTAGTCATCCCAAAGAACTCATTATTGGCAATATTAATGAAGGGATTCATACGAGATCCAAAAGGCATGAAGAGTCTAATGCTATGGCTCTTATTTCTGAAATAGAACCCAAGAGCATAGAAGAAGCTTTAACAAATGAAAGCTAGATTGAAGCTATACAAGAAGAACTTAAGCAATTCAGTATTAACAATGTCGGGGAATTGACTCCTAAACCAAAACGCAAATCTGTTATTGAATCTAAATGGGTTTTCAGGAATAAGATGGACGAAAAAGGAAAAGTTATAAGGAACAAAGCAAGACTCGTGGCCAAAGGATATACGCAAGAAGAAGGAATAGACTATGATGAAACTTACGCACCAATGGTAAGGTTAGAAGCAATTAGATTATTACTTGCTTTTGCTTGTTATAAGAATTTCAGGTTATTCCAAATGGATATCAAAAGTGCATTCATAAATGGATTTATCCAAGAGGAAGTCTATGTGGAACAACCTCCCGGTTTCGAAAATCCAAAGAAACCAGACTCTGTATTCAGACTGAAAAAGACGTTATATGGTTTAAAGTAAGCACCCCGAGCTTGATACGACAGGTTAAGTAAGTTTTTCATCCAAAATGGCTTTATTAAAGGTAAAGTAGACACTACTTTATTTATCAAAAGAGAAAGTAAAAACATTTTACTTGTTCAAATCTATGTTGATGATATTATTTTTGGATCACCTAATGAAAGTATGTGTAAGAAATTCTCTAAGTCTATACAGAATGAATTCAAGATGAGCATGATGGGTGAACTATCCTTCTTTCTCGGACTACTAGTAAAACAATTGAAGGAAGGGTGTCACCAAGAAAAATTTGCTAAAGAACTTGTTAAAAAGTTCGGTTTGGAGAACTGCAAAAAGACTGATGTACCAATGTTAAGTTCTTCGAAGCAAGACAAAGATGAAGGAGGAAAGAAAGTTGACCAGAAGCTATATAGCAATATCATTAGTTCACTTCTTTATCTTAATGCCTCTAGACCTGACATTTTGTTTAGTGTTTGCATTTGTGCCAAATTTCAATCAGATCCCAAAGAATCTCATCTAAGTGCTGTGAAATGCATAATCAAATATGTTGCAACAACCTCTAATTTGGGTCTATGGTATCCTAAAGAATGAGACTTTACTCTCCTTGGATATTCAAATGCAAACCTAGCAGGACGCGGAGTTAATAGAAAGAGCACCTCGGGCACATGTTAATTGCTTGGTAATAGAATAGTATCTTGGTTTTCAAGAAAGCAAAGTATTGTAGCTCTCTCAACAGCAGAAGCAGAGTATGTGGCTCTTGGAAGTTGTCGTTCTCAAATCTTATGGATAAAACAACAGCTAAGAGACTTTGGAATCGAAGACTCATGCACTGAGATCAAATGTGACAACACCAGCATGATTAATCTCACCAAGAATCCAATTTTTCATTCAAGAACAAAGCATATAGAAATTCGACATCATTTTATTAGAGATCATGTTCAAAATGAAGAAGTATTGATTCAATTCATTGACTCAAAAAATCAGCTGGCGGACATTTTTACTAAGCCACTGGAGAAAAGTCAATTTGAGTCTATTCGATCTAGACTTAATATCTTAAAGTCTGAAGAAATTCAAACTCAGGGATAAAAGTCTAAAAATGCTCAGACTCAGAAGATCGAGAATCACGACTGTAAGTTATTTCTGTTTTAGAAATTTATCTTTCAGATAAAAACTCGGAAAGGTGTGTTCATCTATTAATCTGCAATTGATTGATGTTATCTTCCAAGTTTTCGTAATTATAGCAATCATTTATTTTCGAAAAAGAAGTTATCTTTTTAAAATGACAGTTATCTATTTAAGACAGTTATTTTTTGAAAAGGCATTTTCTATTTTTCCTTTTACGACGATCTGTATACCTTGTTTTGATTGCCTTATATACTGATTGTCTTCTTCACGAACCTTAAAAAGCAAAGAACTTCACTTTCTTACTTTTACTCTCTAGTTTAATCCTCAAATTTTTCATCTTTCTCACGAATCAAGTTTGAAATCTCTTAAAGACTGTGACAATATCTTCTCAAAAAAAGTCCTCAAGGATTGTGAGCAGGGGACCACAGCATATACGTGAGGGTCCTACGCATTTTGAACTGACCGAGGAAGAAGAGTCTCCAAGACAACAGCAGAGTCCACAACATTCTCAACCGCACCATTCTCCTCAGGCTAGACCACAGGATGCTCAGCAACAACAAGTGGAGGAAGAAATTATTGAGGATGCCGAACATGTAAGAACTCAAAAACCTACTTTTACCTTCAAACTTTACTCTGCCTTGAAGAATGGAAGTTCTCTATTGAACTTTATTAATGAATTTTTGAAAGAAAAGGGGTACCGAAATGAAATCCATTTTTTACAAACGATGGAACATTTGGGAATTGCTCCTGCAGGCTCTACAAAAAGAGCTTTTGCGAATATCCCAAGTGATCCACGTGTTGGAGGATTTAGTCAACCTGATGGAAATGATGATGAAAAGATGTTCACTCATTTTAAGCCTAGAATGGGTGTTGCTGCAAACATTCGAGGAAAAAGAGTAGATTTGTTTCGTTCTGAGGAACATAAGCGACTTTACTCTAAGTTGCTGAAGCGAGGGGTGATAAACCCAAGGAGTGTGGATTTTGATTTTCTTGACTCTTTGAAAGTGAAGTTGCGAGAGAAATTTACTTTACTTCAACTTGAACGATTTTGCTCTGAGACAAAAGTGGCTTATCCAGAACTTACTGCGTACTTCTATTCCAATCTAAGCTTTTTGGATGCGAATAGATTTTCTTTCAATGTTAAAGACCAGGATTATGTGGTTGATATGCACACTTTGGCTAATGTGATTGGAGTAGAGAGACGGGTATTCCAATCAATTAGTGTGTCTATTGGTCATGCGACTGTGGAGCTTGGGATGGAATGGCAGAAGGTTGGATTTCATACTTGAGGATGAATGCCTCAAATGTCTTGCTTCACAAGATTGTGATTAACTGTCTTAGACCAAAATCGACATCAAAGACTGATATCTCCAATTCAGAAGCAAAGCTAATGTACGCTATTAATGCTGGTAAAAAGTTCTCTCTGCCACACACTATCAGATTTCACATGTACAGATCGATGGTGAAGGACAAGGGCCAACTTTCTTATTCAGCACTTGTTACAAAGCTATTCAGACATTTCAATATTCAGCCTCTCAAAATTCTATGTATTCGAACTTGTGATCAAATAGTGGTGGGACTAAAGATGGTTTCAAAAATGCGTCTGAATGAGCTAAATAAGGACTAAGAGTGCTTTAAGGAGAAGACCCTGTCAAGACTCGTCAAGACTCTGTGGCTGCGAAACGGAAAGGCAAGGAGCCAATGACAGCTCCATCTAAGAAAAAGAGAGCACTCATCTTACAAGATGAAGAAGATGAGGAAGATGTCACAATTTCTACTCTTGCCTTAAGAAACTTACAGAGTTTTGTTCTAGAGACAAAGGAAAGAGAGGATCAAGACAGAGAAGAGACAAAGCAGAGGAGTGAAGAGAGGGAATTGATGAGGAAAGAAGCAGAGGAAGAAAGAACTGTAGATGAAGAGGGCAGAGGAGAAGAAAGTCATCATGTCACTGAAGAAGAGACAAAGCATGAAGAGTACTTTTCTCTACCTGAAGGCAATGAGACAGGGGGAGCTGTTAAGAAAAGAGGTACTTCTTCACTTGCTTTTACTAGTGATTATATTAGTCATTCTCCTGCCGATCCAGAAGATGTATATGCCTCTCAATTTCCTGAAGAAGGTCATGAGGTTTCATCTCCGAGTCTGGGTGCTCATGCTGAAATGTCATCATCTGCCAATACTCCACAAACCGATCATGCTGAAGCAAGCACTCAAACTAACAACTTAGTAGACTTTCGAAGATTGCTTGATGTCCTTATGGAGATGCGAGGCCAGATTTATGTTTTGGGATGCGAAGTTCAGAATATGCAGAATGCCAGTCAAGCCTCTTTAGTTTCTTTGCACAATCAAGTTCAGGCCCTTAATCTTCAAGTTCAACCAACTGCCAAGGGTGAGGAAATAGCGCAACTGAAGGAGGATCTGAGAAAGTTGGAGGAGACAGTCAAGTCGATGGGAGATTTCCAGCTTGTTCGCATTCCCAAACAATCTTAATTTTATTCAATTCTCTTTTCGTTTCTACCCTTTTAATGCTAACAAAAAGGGGGAGAAGTTGGTGCAGATTTGACTTTTGTTTGACATTATTATTTGACTTTACTTTTAGTTTGGGTATGACTAGCTTGGTTTGGACTATGTTTCTGGTTTGGATTGTTTGATCGTTTAATGCTTGCAGTATCTTAAGCATTGTCGGTATTCGTGGCAAAGATAGATGTTTTTACAAGACTAACTCATTTCCCGTGGATGCAGATTCTACTATCTTTATCCTAATCCATTTATTCTTTATGAGATATCCATGTTTGCTTAAGTATTGTCTTGCAGGTCAAAAGTATCCAAATCGGCAGGAAAGTTTTGTTATCATTAAAAATGGGGAGATTGTTGGAGAAAACTTTCTTATTCATTTTGAAACTGACAAAACGTTTCCATCAGTCTAGTCTGAAGACTTACAGACTCTTTCGTCAAAGTCTGAAAACCGCCAGACCACCAGACTCAAGATTTAAAGTCTGCCCTCATTGACAGTTTTTAGATCGACAAAGAAAACTTATCTAGAATTGAGTATTTCTTTAAGGATTTGATTCGAGTGACTAAAGAAGATCTCACGGCTGGAGATAGCATCTCAAAATCTATTTTTCGTTTTGAAATTAATTCAGGTAATTTGGATTCCTTGAATGGCAAAGTATACTTGGAATGTTCTACTTATAAAAACTGAGATCTTAATTATATGGGCGAGCAGGATTTGTGGGCTATCGTCATATTCCTTAAGTAACTCGAGATCTCCCTAATTGATTCTGCCCAATAGGTAGATTGAAAGAACTCCTTTGGAAGCTGCCAACAGTTATGATGGCATGGAGGAGTATATAAGGAAGACGCTCCGGTTATTCGAGTGTGTGCGCAATAGATAAATTCCAAAGTCTAAAGCCTCTCGTTCTTTGCTAATTTAATTGTTGAGCGTAAATTTGTACTCAAAAGAGAGTTTATACATTTGTGAGGCCTTGAGGAAGTGTAGCAGAGTCTCTATACTATGGAATCAAGGAAGTGATATTGTAACGACTCTTTTGATTCATAGTGGAATCCAGCCAGTGGGCTGTCAGTGGGGGAGAGTGGACGTAAGCTTGGATTAAGTTAAACCGCTATAAACCTTGTATTCTTATTCTCTTCCCTGAACTCTTTTACTTTGTTCGTAACTCTATTTAATTGTTAGAGTCCAATTTCCTCTTCAAAGTCTACTGTTAACCAGACTAAGGTTAAAAGTAAAAGTTCTACATTATACTTTGCAAAATTTATTTTCGCACCTATTCACCCCCTCTAGGTGCACATATTAGCACTTTCACCTTTCGCCTCAAGCTCTCTAGTTCTTCACCCTAAGGACTTGAAAATGTTAACCCACAACGGGATGAGACGACGTCTTAGCAAGTTCACCCCCTAAGCTCCGACTAGGAAGGACATACGCCCCAATGGCTACCTAAGTAAAAGCATAGGTCAGAGGACTTACCTTTGCCTCAATTACTTCCTACAAGTCAGTATAATTCATACAATCATTCAATCATTTCAATTCAATCAAATCAAATTAATTTATCAATCAATCAATCCGATCGTCTCCATACCATCAAGACCATCTCTCGGTCAATCTATTCAACCATCAATCATTCGACTCATTCGACTCCATACCATCGATACCATCCATAAACTCTATCAATTCGAACACTGCCCACCTAAGCGAAATTGGATGGTTTAGCTCACCAAAGCTGATAGATATATTCATATATCATTGCTCACCAAAGATGATGTTTAACTTGCTCACCGAAGCTGCTATATCAATTATTGTTCACCGAAGCTACTATATCAATTATTACTCACCGAAGCTACTAGATAATCTTTGCTCACCGAAGCTAATATCTATAGTGCACACCAAAGCTGCTAAAGTATTATTGCTCACCGAAGCTGTTATAGATCTATATTAGTGTTAATGCTCCCCGAAGTTGATCAATGCTCACCTAAGCCGAACGACAATAAATTACTCCTGGCCAAGGATCTTGTGCTTTGCACATCAATTCTCAATTAAATATCCAATTTGGCCTAATTTCATCGTGTAAAAATGTATCCGATAAACATAATCGTGCGTGGGTACACGGTCTGCCTGAGCCAAAAATATAATATGTTTATTTTAGAAAATCCCACTATTTATATAGTGTCATGTTATAAACCGACACTCCAATAATTTCAAATTAATTTACTGAAATTAAACAATTTTGGGATAAATTCCCAAAATTATAATTCACACTCAATTTGTACAAAATATCAGTCAATTAAATAAATCAATCACACCATTACAATCAATATAAAATTCCGGTTACCAATTATCCCGGTCTAATTTTTGAAAAATAATAATTAATTAAATAATTACGGAAATTAATTATTAAATACCAATAATGCACACTTAGGCTCGTAAAGCCTAATTAAATACCAATTCGTGTTCGAAAAATTCCCGAACCTCGCTAAATAAATACTACCACTTATTTACTTGCTAATTGCACTAATCTAACCACCTAACATGCATCCAGGATTAACTAAATCACTAATCCATTCTAACTAACCACATAATCCTAGCTTAACTTAAACTAATCAACCCTTAAACGTCATTAGCTTCCTAAGCGAGGATTAGTGAGTAAAACTAACTGGATTCACGCGAAAACCAGTCCATGACGACGGCGGCCGATAAACTCTGAAGTAGTGAGACCAACAGGGGCCCGAACCGGGCCGAAATTGGCCACATAAAGCCCACGATCAAGCTGAGTTTTTGCTCATGGCTGGCCGTGAGTTGGCTTAGTGGCTTGACTCGGTTGAGATGCGGCTACGGCAAAACTACGAACACAACGTCGAGGGAAAGTGGTGCCCAATTGCTTCGATGGACTTGCTGAAGAAGCCGTGGACGTGTGGAGATGGGGCGGCTGAATCGGTGGTGTCGCTGCCCAACAAGAAGGCAAGATGGGCTGACGAGCTACAAGTCGGCATCAGGGGAAGAATTTGCTGGATTGTTGACCAAGAGTGGTGGCGTTGGCAACGTGTGGCAGCAGCAAAGACCTGAGCTGCTCAGTGGGTTGCAAGGGAAATGGAAACCACAGTAGGGGGACCTTAGAGCAGGGGGCATCCATGAAGAAGAAGAGGGGAGCGGGAAAACGTGTGAGCAAAAAAAAAAAGAGAAAGGGAAGAGAGAGAAATGTGTCGGCAAAGGGAGGGGGAAAGGACAAGAGAGAGAGGGTCAACGGTCAAAGAGAGAAAAAGGAAAATGAAGATTAGTGCAGGGGCTGTCGGCTAAGGGAAGACGCGTGAGAAGGAGAGGACAATGGCATAGGCGTGAGAGGTCCAATGGAGGGGAGGGAAAAGATAATTGAAACACCATTATTTTTAGCTTAACCTCACACAACAATATCAATTGGTCATTCAAGGCCAATTTCCACACCAACTTGTCCCAAATGAAGTCCAAATAAGGATCAAAATGCGACAGTCCCTCAAGCCTACAAGTTTCCCTCAATTTCGAATTCTGATTACTTTTTCCTTGGAATCCAATTTCATAACAAATCTCTCCGATTAATGTCCGATTTTGTTGAAGAAAAAGCCCACACAATTTCTTATCACCAAGTAGCTCACATAGAAGCCAAAAATCTCTTCAAATTAGCCAATCTGAATTTCCGTTTGTTTTTCGAATCGTCCAATTTGATTTTCCATAAAAATCACAAACTTGCCGAAAATTCCTCGAAAGATTAGTTGACGTTCCTAAAATTAATCATGACATAATAGAACTTTCAATTTCTGAAATTGGGTTCAAATTCACAGTCAATTTCAAATGGTGCGATTTTAGCGTAACTTAACCTACCGGGTAGCTCTTAGGAATTTTTTATGCAATTGACCCGTGGTCGATTTTCTCCGTGCCACAACATACCTCTTCGACACATTGGCGACTCTCGGTGGTCGTGAAAATCTCAAGGTTTCAAATACGGACACAGGGCGCCAAAACGACAGAAAAATCAGTCTAGTGCCAATCGATGAGAATTTTGCAAACTAGTGAAATCACCCATGTTTAGCCACACATCTCAGTCGAACCGACCTATCTCCGATCTCTGATAGGTTTTCGACTGTGCCATAATAACCCTTGCAAACCAATATGGCAATCAAAGTCAAATCAATTTCCTATAGGCCCAGTTATCTCGTGAGTGGCCATCAAATTCATCGATGAAAGATTCATTCAATTAAAAACATAACTAAATTTTCAGGATATCACAACTCTTTCCCTCTTACATTAAAATCCCTTAACGGTCTTCACTTTTCACTTGATCCGTTGTGTTGCCAAACCACTTTAACCAAGGGGACCATCTTGGTATACAAAATATGTTATTTCTGAACCATAATTTGAACCGGGCTTTTCATATACGATACTCTGTCATCCACGTCTAATTCTTCAAGACTCTATGCTAGGATCCTGATTCTTTCCAGAATCTTAAAGGGTCCTACGTACCTCGGTCTCAGCTTTCCTTTCTTGCCAAAATGCGAAGTACTCCTCATTGGTGACACCTTTAGAAATATGCAATCACCAACTTGGAATTCCAGCCTTCGACGCTTAACAAGACAACTTTCCTGGCAACTCTAAGCGGTCCTTAATCTGTCTCTGATCACGGCAACTACAATCACTAACTGTTGAACTAACTTTGGGCTATGATCTTTCATCATCTAACTTCCTTCCCAACAACTGAAGTTCTGTACACTCTAGTATGCAATGCCTCAAAATGAACCATCTGACTGTTCTACTGAAACTAGGAACCTCGGGTCTAGATCTAATATAAATTTGTCACTGGCACTCCATGCAGACAAACTATCCGGTGCACATACACTTTTGCATATCTATTCAAATCGAGGTCCTTTCATACTGCGATGAAGTGAGTCGACTTCATCCATCTGTCGACCACTACCCAAAATGGAATCATTACCCATCTAATTTCTTAATAAGCCCGTCACAAGGTCCATCATGATGTGCACTCATTTTCACTCTGGGGTCTCGAGAGGTTACAAGAGTCCTCTTGGCTTACAAAGTTGTGCCTTCACTCGCTAACATGTCGGACACTTAGCAACTTGATTGGTGATGTCCGTCCTTATACCGGACCACCAATAGTGTTGACACAAATTCTGATACACCTTCGTACTGCCAGGATGAATGCTGCAACTGCTATAATGAGTTTTTGACAAGATCTCTTTCCTGAGTGTTACATCATCAAGTACACACAATCATCCTCGGAGCTTCAATGTTCCACCTTCAGAAATCTGAAAGTCAGTTTTTTCTCTTATCGATGTTTCTTGCAGGATCTTCTGAATCTCTGGGTCTATCCACTGAAGTTCCTTAATTCTAATTTAAGCATCCAGTTCAATTTTGAGGGTGGTTATAAGATTTGGAAGGTAGCCTACCTCAAATTTGAAAACCAAATCTCAAACTTTCTCAAGTAAGGTCCATTCTTTAACCAGTATATGCGCAACTGAAAACTCCTAACTCAGCGCATCTGTGACTTAAGTCGTCTTTCCAGGGTAATACGAGTTATTACAATCACAGTTCTTCTAAAGTTCTAATTCATAATGCTATCTCATATTCAACTCCTTCTGAGAGAATAAATACTTGAGACTTTAATGGTCAATGAAGATCTAGAATCTTTCTCCACACAAATAATGTGTGACAACCTGAATTTTCAGATTTCGTTTTCGATTATATAAATCAGGTCTTCCATCGACGCGCAGATAGTGTTATTCTCTAAGGTGATCACTCACAAAATAACTGGACTATCTAGGGAAGCAATTAAGAAATCTAAATGTAATGGACTTGAGAATTCGACCAGAAATCAACTGCTCGACTATGCTAATCTACAAGGGTCATTACGATACTGTCAGAAATCGATCAGAGACCGGAGATAGGTCGATTTGATTGAGATATGTGATCAGAGTGTGGGTGATTCCACTTGATTGCAAAATACTCATCAATCGACACTAGACTGATTTTTCTATCGTTTTGGTACCCGGTGCCCGTATTTGAAACCTTGAGATTTTCATAACAACCGAGAGTCACCAATGTGTCAGAGATGTACACTATGACTCGAGATAAATCGATCACAGGTCAATTGCACCAAAAATTCCTAAAAGTCACCCGGTAGACTATGTCACACTAAAATCGCATAGGATTGAAATTAACCACGAAATTAAACCCGATTTCAAAAATTGAAAGTTATGTTGTGTCACGATCTATTTTAGGACCGTTGACTCATCCTCCGAAGATTTTTCAGAATTTCCGAAATTTTAACGGAAAATCGCTTCAAATGTTGCGGAAAAATAGCAGGAATTCGAATGAGCCAAATTAAAGGAAATTTGGACTTCCAAGCCAAGCCTTTGAGTGCTTGGGACTTGCAGAAAATTGTACAGGATTTTTCTTCATTGAAATTGGACCTCGATTTGGAAATTTAGTGAAGACATTGAAGCCAAATTAGTGAAATTCAGAATTTTGGAAAGGATTACAATTATGGCTTCAATTTGGATTAAATGGTGGATTTAATTAGCTAGAAAGTATTGGGGGGACAAGAAGGATAATCATGTGGAATAAGGGAGACCAAGCATTGATTAAATTGGGAGATTATCTTGGACTTTTCCTCCCCTTTCATCCGACTTCTTCATCTTGCTTGCTACCTCCTCCATCCTCTTTGAGTAGATGCTTCCACAAAGCCAGCTACTCTTGTTTTTCTTTCATTTTTCCTTCGGCTGACAGTTTTTCATTTCTGCCCCATCTCTCGATCGCAAGCGGACTGCTTCCTCTGCCGTGCGTCTTCCCCCACAACCGAAGCCCACCCAGTTCTCACTCCACCGCCTCTACCAACCATCTTCATTTGTCTCATTGGTCAACAACCCACTCCACCGAAGCTTTCGTTTGACCACATACCCTCACGCCAGCAAAGCCCAAAGATTTCTCACCGAAGCTACTCTTCGTCCGCGCGTCTCCACCGAACGGCCGCTAGCTGCACGAAGCCACGCCAACCCACATCTTGTTCAACTCGACGATCCCTCAGCAACTCCCTTCGTGCGCCACCTACCTCCACCAGAAGACTCCTTGCTAGGCTACCTTCTTCTGACAGCTCCATTCCAGCGCTCGTTTCCTCGAGTACACGAAGCCAACAAACTTCACGGCCTAGCGAGCTCCAGTCCGTTGAAGTCCACAGGCCCAACATTTCCATGAATTTCGGGCCTAGCAAAGTCCATCAACAGCCCATAAATTGAGTCTTAAGCCCAATCCAAAAAAGCCCATCAAGTGAGCCGAACCGTGAGCTCTTCAGCCCGCGGGTCCAACCCAACTAATCTCAACTTGGGCTCGCCAAAGTTGGGCTAGACCCGCAAGCCCGAGTTTTGGCCGCTGTCACGGTGTTCCATTCTTCACATTCAAGTGAGTTTAACTCACTAATCCTCACTTAGTAGGTTAATGATGCTTATGGACTAATTAGATTAAGTTAAGTATGGTTAGGTGATTAGCTAGATTAGATTAGTGAAATTTAATTACTTACCAATGTATGTTAGGTGGATAGTTAGTGCAATTAGCCAGTAAATAGACTCTAGTATTTATTTAACAAGTCTCAAAAATTTTCCAGGCCCATTCTCGGCATATAATTAGGCATTACGGGCCTAAGTATGCATTTATTGTATTTATTTAACATTTTTCATAATTATTTATTTATTTATTTATTTTCCGGAAATTAAACCGAGATGGCCGGTGACCGGAATTTCGTGTTGATTGTAATGGTACTCTCTGTTTATTTAATTGAGTACCCGATTATGTAAATTGATTTTGATTGGTGTTTGTGGGTATTAATTTCCAAAAAAGGATAATTTTGGTAATTAAGTGGAAAATTACCGGGCATCGGTTTACAGTGCCAAAAATCTATTTTGGGACTGCTGAAAATAGTGGGAGGTTCAAATATAAAAACCTTGTATTTTGGCTAAGACCGGCCGTGTATCCACACACATGTATCTTTATCAAGAATGATAAAAATGGTAAAATTGATTGTGCCTTTGGAACAAAAATACTATAATGGCTCGATGATTCGTATGTCATCTGGAGAATGAATGTTATACTATTACAGCTCAATGACTCTCATGTCATCTTAAAAAGGAATCGCTTGTATATCGGCTTGATGACTCTATATGTCATCTTAGAAATAGGACAATATGACCCAAGGGTGTGCTATAACGGCTCAATGACTCTATATGTCATCTTGGAGATAGAACGTTATGCACAAGTATGTTATAACAGCTCAATGACTCTATATGTCATCTGGAGAATGAATAGTATATTATAGTGGCTCGGTGACTTAGTGTGTCATCTCGGAGAATGATATTATAATATACTGGCTCGGTAACTTGGTAGGTTATCTTGGAGAATGGACCATATTAAATGGAATGACTGGGGAATGGTCTGATTGACATGTAATCAACTAGGTCGATTGATTGATATTTCAATCTGTGGTGATTGATTGGGTGCCTATTAGAACTGTGTTGAATTGCAGGTGGAATCTGAGGCCAAGGTAAGTCATCTAACCCGTGTTGTGCATAGGCAGCCCTTAGGGCGTATTGATTTCCTAATCGAGTCTTAGGGGATAGAACTCACTAAAACATTGTCTCATTGGTTATTGTATAACCATTTTCAAGTCCGTAGATGGTGTTGGTGAAGGACCAAGAGCTGGAGTTCATGAGGTGAAGCCCGAAGAATCGGTGACCATGTCCGACTAGCTAGTCATAGAACAATTTTTTTTTGTAGGGAGCCGATTCCTTTTGTAAACGTGTGTATAGACCCATGTGTTTATAAAAATGTATTTTGTGAAAAATTGGTCCTACTTTTCTATCCCATTGTTTTATTGTATAGGGATTTTATATCTGCTTCCGCATGCACATTTAAAATGAAAGGGTCAGCAATGCGTCCTGGGGCGTCGCTATTAATCGACCAAGTAAGGGATGGGTGCCTGCTCAAGAATCAAGGCGTGACATAATGTCTCTAAATCTTCAGAGCGAAAATTATTGCTACGAATTACAAGTCATGCGTCGGGTAATTCAGCTCACAGGGTCTCAACTGACGGGAGGCATATGCAGTAATCCTACCATATTGCATCAGAGCGCAACCCAGTCCTCTGAATGACGCATCATTATAGATCTCGTGTCCTCCAAGACCATATGGTATAGTCAGCACCAGGGTGGTAGTCAACTTCTGCTTAAGCTCTTGGAAACCACACTCGCACTTGTCTATCCACACAATTTTCTCCTCCTTCTTCAATCGTCGAGTTAATGGCTATGCCAATGCTAAAAATCTTCCTACAAACCCTCTGTAGTAACCTGTCCAACCCAAAAAGTTTCTGATCTCCGACACTAATGTCAATCTTGGTCCACTAATAACTACTTCTATCTTGGACGAGTCCACAGAAATTCTTTCACCTGAAATCAAATGACCTAGAAACACTACCCTAGTCCACCAAAACTCGTACCTACTATACTTAGCATACAATCCATGCATTCTCAGGGTCTGAAGTCCTATTCTCATATGACCCTTGTGCTCCTCAGCACTTCCTCAAATATACCAAAATATCATCAATAGACACGATCACAAACTGACCTAGATATTCTTTGAACACTCAGTTTGTCAAATCCATGACAACAGCTGGAGCATTCGTTAGACCAATGGCATTGCAATACTCTCATTAAGACCGTCTTGAGTACTAAACACTAAATTCGACATGTCCTTTTTTCTGATTCTCAACTAATGTGCCCTATTCCCAAGTCGACTTTTGAAAATATCAACACTCTTTGTAACTGACCACGTAATTCGTCGATTTTCAGCAATGAACACTTGTTCTTGATCGTCACTTGATCGGGTTGACGATAGTCAATGCATGGATGTAATGAACCATCTTTCTTTTTCAAAAACGAAACCGGTGCTCTCCAAGGTGATGCACTGGTGCGTATAAATTCCTTATCCAATAAATCTCGCATCTGCACCATCAATTCTTTCAATTTAAACAACAACATACGGTAGGGAGCCTTAAAGAGTGGCTCTATCCCGAGTGCTAATTCAATTACAAATTCTATCTTTTTCTCTAATGACGGGCCTGATAATTCTTTTGGGAACATCTTAGAAAATTTATGCACCACGGCTACATTCTCCACATTCGGTTCCTCAACTATTGCATCCATTACAGTTGCCAAATAAATCTTGGCAACCTACCTCCAGAACCCGGTCGTCTTCAATGATGAAATAATAGGGATCGAAGGTCCCTTCCAACTCTCAGCAATGCAAAAATTTCATATGCAACTGTTCAAACCGCATTATATCACTATCACAATTCATTACAACAAAAGCTCCTCGAGCCAAACCTTTTTATATAACATTAAAGTTACACATAAGCAACTCAGTCTAGTACAACTCTAGTCAGACATGCTTCTTTCTACTACTTTATTACAACCATGGAAGTTCTACAACCTTCACTCAAAATCTTGCTGCGCTACTCTGATAAAAACACCTCAAAGACATTATTCCCCTGATCGATGCATGGTTGGTCCATTCATGCTCTCGTCCTCCTAGTGGCACCCTATTTGCAGTAGCAATGCTCATGTTCTCCTGGACCTACGAAGGCAGTTCCTCGCTAATGGCTGTGCTGGCCACATTCAAAGCACACTCCTGATACACTCGGACACTAGGCTGACCCATGCTTTCTTCCACAACCTTGGCACACATTCGATGAGTCCTCCAACTCTTGTCGAGTGACAGCCTACACCCTTCCTTGCACTAGAGGCCTGATCCAAGTACCCCATTAAACATCTTGTAGTGCATTCCCTCTATTCTGATCTATCGGCAATGGTGGCGACAGCTACTGCAATTCCATCTGCCTGCACGGATAGTTTCTGGCCAAGTGACCCTACTGACCACACTTAAAACAAGCACCCGTCCTAGAATGACATGGGGTCGGTCCATGCCGTCTTCCGCAGAAGTGACACACAACATCCTAGTTCAACGCTGACTTCCCGATTCTATTCCTTCGATTGGGACGAATAGGGTGATTTCCTTTAATCATCAGCTTCTTTCCAAACCGATTTCCATTTCTATCTAAATTGAACCGTGACCTAAATGTGGTGGCTTGCTCCCTAATCACAACTCCAGATTGGGCCTCAACAGGTGCGGCAACAACAGCAGTCACGGCACTGGCGGCGGTAGTTATAGCGGCAACAACGGCAGCTCGGTCGTGAGCTTGCTAACCCAACAAGTTCCCAAGGTTCAATAGCGTTTGAACAATCCCATCGAACCTAGGATCACTTGGTGCTGCTACACTAGTACTGGCCTACGACAGTACTCTCTCACTCGTGTTGGCCTGAGCCAGCGCTTTACCTCGACCACGACCTTCTCGAGCACCGACCCTCGTTGGCGTCCTACTCTAAGCAACAGTTCCGATGGTATGCCTCCTGGGAGTCTTTTGCTCCTGATTACTCATTCTATAGGATCTTTATAGAAACCTACTTTCTAATTCCAATACCATATTAGAATTTGAGTGACCCACATCAAACAAGTTACCAATCAACTATCAATCACATGCACCAGTATAATTAAATGTGGCTTTTCCTACTAACTATCTCATGACTCATCACACCTTATCACTCCAAACACAAACTTGCTCTGATACCACTAAACGGGGATGTCACACCCCAATCCTCCAAGCGCGTGCCCATCCCTCAGCGGTCGATTAAATAACGATGTCCCAGGACGTATCACCGACCCATTCATTTTAATGCACATGCGGAAGCGAATTACTAATCCCCTAACAATAACAAGCATGGGATAGAAAAGTAGGATAACAAATTTCAAATCAACACTTTATTAAAACCCACAATCTGGTTTACAAACAGAGGCCAATTCTAAAGGGTCTAAATACAGGAAGTCTATCTTCAAAAAAGACTTCCGAGCCATCTATGCTCCTGACCCTTCCACCTCAAGCTCTTGGGTTCTTCATCCTAGGGACCTGAAAATGTTATCCCACAACAAGGTGAGACGATGTCTCAGCAAGTTCACCCCCTAAGCTCCGACTACGAAGAAAATACGCCCCAAGGGCTACCTAAACACAAGCACTGGTCAGAGGACTTACCTTTGCCTCAATTCCTTCCTGCAAGTCAATACAATTCATATAATCATTCAATCATTTCAATTCAATCAAATCAAATTGAGTTATCGATCAATCAATCTGATCGACTCCATACCATCAAGACCATCTCTCGGTCAATCCATTGAACCATCAATTAGTTGACTCATTCGACTCCATACCATCGATGTCATCCATAAACCCTATCGATTCGAACACTGCCCACCTAAGCTGAATTAGATGGTTTAGCTCACCGAAGCTTATGGATATATTCATATATCATTGCTCACCAAAACTGATGTCTAAATTGCTCATCGAAGCTGCTATATCAATTATTGCTCACCGAAGCTTCTAGATAATCTTTGCTCACCGAAGCTGATATCTATAGTGCTCACTGAAGCTGCTAAAGGATTATTTCTCACCAAAGCTGCTATAAATCTATATTGGTGTTAATTATCCCCGAAGCCGATCAATGGTCACCTAAGCTAAATGACGATAAATCACTCCTGGCCAATGATCTTGTGCTTTGCACATCAATTCCTCAATTAAATATCCAACTTGGCCTAATTTCATCGTGTAAAAATGTACCCAATAAAAATAACTGTGCATTGGTACACAATCAGCCTAAGCCAAAAATATAATATCTTTATTTTAGAAAATCCCAATATTTATACAGTGTTTGAAAACATTTTTGGCATTGTAAACCGACACTTCGGTAATTTCTAATTAATTACTGAAATTAAACAATTTTGGGATAAATTCCCAAAATTACAATTCACACTCAATGTGTACAAAATAGTAGTCAATTAAATAAATCGATCACACCATCGCAATCAGTATAATCTTTCAGTCACCAATTATCCCGGTCTAATTTCCTGAAAATAATAATTAATTAAATAATTACATAAACTAATTATGAAATACCAATAATGCACACTTAGGCCCGTAAAACCTAATTAAATACCGATTCGTGTTCAAAAAATTCTCGAACCTTTCTAAATAAATACTACCGCCTATTTACTTACTAATTGCACTAATCTAACCACCTAACATGCATCAAGAATTAACTAAATCACTAATCCATTCTAACTAACCACTTAATCCTAGCTTAAATTAAACTAATCAATCCTTAAACATCATTAGCTCCCTAAGCAAGGATTAGTGAGTAAAACTAACTAGATTCACACAAAAACCGATACATGGCGACAGCAACATGACGGCGGCCGATAAACTCCGAAGCGGCGGCACCAACAGGGGTCCGAATCGGGCCAAAATTAGCCACGCAAAGCCCACGATCAAGTTGAGTTTCTGCTCACAGCTAGCCGTGAGTTGGCTTAACGGCTTGACTCGGTTGAGATGTAGCTACGGCAGAACTATGGACGCGACGTCGAGGGAAAGTGGCGCTCGGTTGCTTCGGTGGACTCGCTGAAGAAGCCATGGGCATGTGGAGACGGGGCGGCTGAATCGATGGCGTCGCTGCCCAACAAGAAGGCGAGATGGGCTGACGAGCTACAAGCCATCATCGGGGGAAGAATTTGCTAGATTGTTGACCGACAGTGGTGGCGTTTGTCACGCCCCGATCCTCGGGGACGCGCCCACATCCTTTTACTTGGTCGATTTTAGAATGCGATATCCCAGGACTATGTATCGCCGACCCTTTCTTTTTATTAAACACATGCGGAAGCAGTTATAAATCCCCAGACAATAAAACAATGGGATAGGAAAGTAGGCCATATATTTCATATTGAAATTCACGACCACACTTTCCTTAACAGCACAACTTATAGTATATTTACAATACTATTTACAGCATAAAAGTCTCTCACCTATCTACACTAAGACAGGGTGCACAAAAGGGATGGGATCTCAATACACATCTGGATTGTACTCAAGATCCCTCTATGGATCATCTTCTACTTCAAAATACTTTTTCCCCTTCAGGTTCTTCCTCCTCAGCTTTTCCTCAGGGTCCTGAAATGGTTATTCAATAACCAATGAGACCACGTCTCAGCGAGTCCTACCCCCTAAGACTCAATTAATAAACCAATATGCCATACGGTTGCCTAAGCACAACACGAGACAGAGGACTTACCTTGGCCTCAGTTCCAACCTGCAATTCAAGGTTACACACAGATATTCAAACAATTCACGACATACGATCACACATTGATCAATCGACTTAGTCGATTACATGTCAATCAGACCATCTCTAGGTCATTCCCACTCATATCACGATTTCCCAGTGGTGTACTCATTCACCAAATCACATGTGTTTCTCGGGCGTCGTTTTCGCCAATGACATACCGATCACCGACACCGTGCGTTCTTTAAGGCGCCGTTTTCACCGGTGATATCCTCGATCACCGAACCACGTGTCCTTTCTAGGCGTCGTTTTCGCCAAGGTGACATCGGCTATAGACAACACCGTGAGTTCTTTAAGGCGTCGTTTTCACCAGTGATATTTCCTTAATCACCGAACCACGTTTGTCTATAAGTCATTTACGTGCGTTCTTTAAGGCGCCGTTTTCGCCAGTGATACTTCCAATCACCGAACCACGTATGTCCAATAACATCGTACCTGATTGGTCTCAGCCAATAACATTCTCAATAAGCTCTCATCATTCTCTCTACTATATAGCCCATCATCGAACTGGCGCTATATACCCATACTTGGCCATCCATCAATTAAATGCTCAATTTAAAACAATTTAGGAGAAATTCCTAAAATTCCACAATTAACTCGATTCAACACAACGTAGAGCTCAAATAAATAAACGGACTGCACCACGATAATCAGCACGAAATTCGGTCACTTTGGCCATCCCAGTTGAATTTTCGGAAAAATAAATAATCAAATAAATAATTTCGAAAATTAAATAAATAAATAGTAAAAATCCAATTTAGGCCCATATTGCCTTATTGGAGCCCGAAACGGGTCGGGAAAAATCCCGAGATACATTCAATAAATAATAAAGCATTTCTACTCCCTAATGGCTATAGCTAACCACCTAACATGCATCCTTAAGTCACTAAATTAATTGTTCTAACCTAATCTAACCACCTAAGTGCATTTAATTAAATCTAACCAACCCTAAGCATATTAGCAAACTAATAAAGCTTTAGTGAGTAAAACTCACTTGACAAAAGCGGAGATCGAATCACCGCAACGGTGACGCGACGGCGGCCGAAATCGAGCTCGCGACGACTCCCACGGGCTTGGACCGGGCCTTAAGACTTGGCCCAACAAACTCTAGCAAGGCTGGGCTTTACTGCTGGAATTGGGCTTCACAAAACTCTGCTGATGGGCTTTCTTCGCGGGCCGGTCTTAAATTGACTTGCTGAAATATTTTTGGGCTGGACTTCAAAGTTGAAGATGGGCTTGAAATAAAACTGAATTGGGCCTGTCTGTGCTGGGCCCAAAAATTTGAAATTGCTGGGCTTTCCAATCCAATTGATGCTGGGCTTCAAGACTAAGACAGAATTGGACTGGGCTTGAACTTGGGCCAAACTGATGCTGGAACTTACAAGCTGATGGGCCAAAATTCGTTGGGCTTTGAATGGGCGTGAGGTTCGTGGACTGAAGGCGCGGACGAAGGGAGCTCCTTCGTTTGAGGCTGGCGCGGCAAGACTGAAGCAGAAACGGTGGAGTCTTCGTTCGGTGCTGCTCGCTGCTCTCTCTCTCTTCGTGGACTCCACGATATGCTTGGCTGAAGACGCTGAAGACGCAAGCTGGCAGAGGGCGCTCGTGAGTGGGCTGAAGCGGTCAAATGATGGGCTCCGTTCTTGCAGGTGTTGACCGAGAGATGCTGGTTGATGGGCGAGTGGCGAGGAGCAGCTTAAATTGAAGATTTCATGGCTGGCGTGAGTGGCCGACCAGCTCGGTGGAATCGTGGCAGAGATGGAGAGAGTTGTTGTGGAGTTCGCTGGTCTGTTGCTAGGTCAACACTGGCTCGGTTTGTTGACCATGCAAGGAGAAGAGGTGGCCGAATGATGCTGCAACGAAATGGAAGAGGGGCAGTTCGCGTGAGGCTTCACTGGACGCACGAAGGAGCTGTAGCTGGGACGTGAGGTCGCTGATTCGGTCAACTAAGGAGCTTCTTCTGGTTTCACTGTTGACCGAGCGTGAGCTGGCTGAAGACACGAAGCGGTGGATGTTGAGCTTCTCGGGTAGTTTGGTGGACGCTTGGCAGAAGACACGGATGGAGAAGCAGCTGGGTCTTCTTCAGTTGCTGTTGAAGGTGTCGCACGCAAGAGAGGATGAAAAGGAGAGAGAAGTAGTTCACGGCAACAAGAAGGAGAGGATGAGGAAGAGGTGGGGGCCTTGGCTTGATATTATGCCAAAATATCCTCCAAAATCACTCTTGGCCAAGTAAAAACACTTGGCTATCACTAACCCACCCAAATGACTTCCATAACCTCTCGAGTAGTCAATATTCTTTAGGGTGAGGGGTGATACGAATTTCACCATTTAAACTTCAATTTCTCCAATAACTTCCCAAATTGAGGTCCAATTTCGACGTAGAAAAATTCCAAATGATTTTCTATAAATCCCCGACACACAACGGCTTAGCTTGAAAGTCCAATTTCCCCTTAATTTAGCAAATCTGAACTTCCGTCAAATTTCCGCGACGTCCGAAACGGTTTTTCGTAAAATTTTCCGAATCTCCGAAAATCTTCTGAGACTGAGTCAATGCTCCTAAAATTTATTGTGACATGGCCAAAACTTCAATTTTTGAAATCGGACTCGAATTGGCGGTTAATTTTCATTCGACGCGTTTTTAGCGTGACCTAGACTATCGGGTAGTTTTCAGAACTTTTTAAGGCAAATGACCCGTGGTCGATTTTCTTCGAGCCACTATGAACCCACTCGATTGAATGGCGACTTTTGATTGTCGTGAAAATCTCGAGAATTCAATTACGGACACAGGGTACCAAAACAATAAGAAAATCAGTCTAGAGCCAGTCGACGAGAATTTTCCAATTTAGTGGAGTCACCCACGATCGGCCACACATCTCAGTCGAACAGACCTATCTCTGATCTCAAATCGATTTTTTTTTAACTGTGCCGTAATAGCCTCTAAAGATGGACACGGTCGAGAAGCCGATTCATGATCGAGTTCTCAAGTCTAATTGCCTTAAGATTCCTAATAATTTCCCCAGATAGTCTAGTTATCTCAAGAATGATCAGTTCTGAGAATAGCCCTATAGACGCGTCAATGAAATGCCCGATTTATTCAATAGAAGACAGGGTTGAAAATCTGGATGTCACGGCGTTGGCAACATGTGGCAACAGTGAAGACCTAAGCCACTCAGTGGGTTGCAAGGGAAATGGAAACCGAAGCAGGGGGACTTCAGTGTAGGGGGCATCCACGAAGAAGAAGAGGGGAGGGGAAAACGCGTGAGAAAAAAAAAAAAAAGAGAAAGGGAAGAGAGAGAAATGTGTCGATAGAGGGAGGGGGAAAGGATAAGAGAGAGAGGGTCAATGGTCAAAGAAGGGAAAAAGGAAAATGAAGATTAGTGCAGAGGCTGCCGGCTAGGGGAATACGCGCGAGAATGAGAGGGGAATGGCGTGGGCGTGAGAGGTCTGGTGGAGGGGAGGAAAAAGATAATTGAAACACCATTATTTTTAGCTCAACTTCACACAACAATATCAATTGGTCATCCAAGGCCAATTTCCACACCAACTTGTCCCAATTGAAATCCAAATAAGGATCAAAATGCAACAGTCCCTCAAGCCTACAAGTTTCCCTCAATTCCGAATTCTAATTACTCTTTCCCCGGAATCCTATTTTTTAACAAATCCCTCCGATCGATGTCAAATTTTGTTGAAGGAAAAGCCCACACAATTTTCTTTCACCAAGTAGCTCACACAGAAAGCCAAAATCCCTTCAAATTGGCCAATCCGAATTTCTGTTTGTTTTCCGAATCGTCCAATTCGATTTTCCGTAAAAATCCCGAACTCACCGAAAATTTCTCGAAAGAAGAGACGACATTCCTAAAATTAATCATGACATGAAAAAACTTTCAATTTCTGAAATCGAGTTCAAATTCGCGGTTAATATCAATCTAGCGCGATTTTAGCGTGACCTAACTTACCATGTAGCTTTTAGAAATTTTTGGTGCAATTGACCTTTGGTCGATTTTCTTCGAGCCACAGCATACCTCTTCAACACATTGACGACTCTCGGTGGTTATGAAAATCTCAAGGTTTCAAATACAGACACAAAGTGCCAAAATGACAGAAAAATCATTCTAATGTCGATCGATGAAAATTTTGCAAATTAGTGGAATCACCCACGTTTAGCCACACCACTTAGTTGAACCGACCTATCTCCGATCTCCGATAGGTTTTCGACCAACATGGTCGACCAATCGATTCTTGGTCGAATTCTCAAGCCTATTGCATTAAAATCCTTTAACGGCTTCACCTGATAGGCCAGTTATCTCATGAACGGCCATCTCAGAGAAAAACACTATAGTCGCATCGATGAAAGGCTCGATTCATTTAATTGAAAATAGAACCAAATTTTCAAGATGTCACAACTACATTCCAATGCTCTATGCTCGGGTTCTGCATATATCAACTCACAACTCCCACTGCCTATGCAATGTCTGGTCTCGTGCTCACCATGGCATACATCAAACTCCCCATTGTTGATGCATATGAAACTATTGCCATCTCATCTTTCAAAACCTGAGTGCTCGGACACATATCCTCGGAAAGTTTGAAGTGACTCACTCGAGGAGTTGCAACCGATTTTCCTTATCCATGTTAAATCTCTTTAACACCTTGTTCACATAGTCTTCCTGTAATAGCCATAATTTCTTATTTTTCCTGTCCCTGATAATTTTCATGCCTAAAATATTCTTGGCCTCTCCCAAGTCTTTCATAGTAAAATATGATAATAACATCTTCTTCACTTCTACGATTCTCTTTATATTGGAACTAGCCATAAGCATGCCATCCACATATAAAGAGAGATACACAATATCACCATCATCATACTTGCGAAAATAAACGCAGTGATCAGACTCACAGTGTGCAAATTCTTTTTCTTTCATGAAACCATCAAATCTTAGGTACTATTGCCGCAGAGCTTGTTTCAAGCCATACAAGCTTTTCTTCAAGCGACATACCTTGTGCTCATTACCTTTGACTTCAAAACCCTTAGGTTGTGCCATGTATAGTTCTTCATCTAAGTCACTATATAAAAACATTGTTTTTATGTCTACCTACTCAAGATAAAGATCCTTCATTACAAATATACTCAACAGAACTCTAATTAATGTCATTTTCATTACAGATGAAAATATCTCGAAGTAATCAATCCCTTCTTTTTGAGAAAAGCCATTGACTACAAGTCTCTCCTTGTATCTAATACTACCATCTGCTTCATTCTTAATCATATATACCCATTTGTTTAATAAAGCTTTTTTACCTATAGGCAACTTGGTCAACTCCCAAGTTTTGTTCTCAAGTAACGAGCTCATCTCATCTTTCATAGCACACTCCCACTCAAGTGAGACGTGTCTTCCTTTGCCCCATCGTAAGTCTCTAGTTCTCCTGAATCTGTATATAAAACATGGCTCAGAACAATATTAGTTGATGGATCAAAAATTACCTTTGGCGTTCTCATACGTGTAGACCTCCTCAATACAAGTACTTCAGGGTTGTTAGTTTGCTCCAAATCACTACGTTCCTCTTGAACTACCTCCTCACTAATAATAGGCTCATCTTGAACCTCTCTTTCTAGTGCACTTTGATCTACTAGAAACATCTTCACGGGCATTATGTCTAATTCAACATAATCTGGTTCTACTACCTTCTCATGCTTTGTCTCACGATCCTTGTACATCTTTTTCTTCATGGAATACCACATTCCGACTACGAATGACTTTGTTATTCTCATAATCCTAAAGCCTATAGCCATACTTGTTGCCACCGTATTCGATAAAGACGCACTTCTAAGACTTAGCATCAAGCTTTTTTCCTATCCTCCCTATCAATCAAAACATATGCAATACAACCAAACACTTTTAGATGTGAATAATTAATCTTTTTACCTGACCACCGTTCTTTTAGTATTTCTCCATCCAACGCACTAGATGGACTTATGTTAATAAGATAAATAGCCGCATCAATTGTGGCAGCCCATAAGTGTAATGGGAGACCCGCGTGTTGTTGGAAAAAATTTTCCTTGAGTGTTTTGAAGTTGACAAAATGTTTCCATCAATCTAGTCTGAAGACTTGCAGACTCTTTCATCAAAGTCTGAAGACCACCGAACCGCCAGACTCAAAACTCAAAGTCTATCTTCATTGAGAATTTCTAGACCGTCGAATAAAACTTATCCAAATCTGAGTATTCCGATAAGGAATTGACTCTATCAACTAAAAAAGATCTCTTGGCTGGATATAGCATGTCGGAATCCATTATTCAAATTGAGATTGATTCAAGGATTTTGGATCCGTTGATTGGCGAAGTATACTTGGAAGGTTCTACTTATGGAAACCTAGATCTTGATTATATAGGCAAGCACGATTGGTGGGCTATCATCATATTCCTTAAATAACTCGAAAATCTTCCTAATTGATTCTGTCCAACGGGTAGATTGGAAGAACTCCTTTAGTAACCTATGATGGCATAAATGAGTATTATATAGTGTGTGCACAAGCTCCTTGTTCTTTGTCAATTCAATTGTTAAGCGAAAACTTGTGCTGAGAATTTATACTTTTGTGAGACCTTAAGGAATCAAAGTCTCTACACTATATTAACAACTCTTTTGATCTTAGTGAAATCTAACCGGTGAGCTGTCAGTGCGGAAGAGTAGACGTAGGCTTGGATTAAGCCGAACCACTATAAATCTTGTGTCTTTATTCTCTTCCCTAATCTCTTTTACTTTGATCATAACTTTATATGATTATTAAAGTCTAATTCCATTTTCATAGTCTATTGCTAATCAAAGTTGATTTAAAAGCAAAATTTGTTTTCACACCTATTCACCCCCTCTAGGTGCTCGTACTAGCTTTCACAATTGGTATATGAGCATGTGTACTCACTTAAGTTGAAGGGTTTTTACTTCAGAGTTAAAGATCCATGACTAATATGTTGGCTCTAGGTTTGGTTGAAGAGCAGAGCAATACCAGACCGCCTTATTTTGATAGAAAGGAATACAACATTGGAAAAACAAGATGAAGGCATTCCTAAGATCAAAGGATCCTCTGGAATGGGATGTGGTAGACAAAGAAATCATCCCTAAAGCTGCAACAGTCTCAAAAAGAGGAAAAGAAGCTGTTGAGTCCAGTGAAATGACTCAAGAAGAGATAACCAAGAGACAAGCTCTTGATGCAAAAGCAATTTATTCCTTATATTGTGCATTATCTCCTACTGAATATAACAGAATATCTTCTTGTGAAACAGCTAAAGAAGTCTGGGATAGATTGCACATCACCTATGAAGGAACCGATCGAGTGAAAGAAACCAGAATCATTATTCTGCTCGGTCAATATGAAGCATTCAAGATGAAACCAGGAGAATCTATCACTGACATGTTTAGTCATTTTACAGAAATAGTGAATGATCTTGAGTATCAAGGTCAAACAATCTCTGGACCCATGAAGGTTAACAAGTTACTGTATGGACTTTCCAAAGATTTGAATCACATAAAGACCTCAATAAGGGAGACACGAAGAATCATGTCACTCTCTGTTGACGAATTGGTTGGCACTCTTCAATTTTATGAAGTGAAACAAATCAACAAAGATAAAGATCCCAAAGGTAAGAAATCCATTACATTAAAATCTAATGATGATTCTGATGTCACAGATTCTGAAGACAATATGGACGATGAAGAGCTTGCTCTCATGATAAGAAGGTTCAGAAAACTTAATAGAAATGGGAGAAGATTCAATATGAAGAAACAAAGTTCTCAAAAGCTACAAAATAAATCAGATGAGGATGATGAATCCAATAAAGATGTAGTCTACTTTGAATGCAAGAAAAAGGGACACATCAGACCCAACTGTCTCTTGCTGAAAAGAAAGAAAAGAAAAGCTTAGAAATATCGAAAGGCACTTGTAGCAGAAACTTGGAGTGATACCGAATGTGAAGAAAGTGATAATGATTATGCCAATATCTGTCTCATGGCACACTCAGAATCAGATTCAAACTCTGAGATAGACTCAGATTTAGACAGTGAAATCGAGGTAAGTAATTTTAAGATTCCTACTAAAGTCTCTAAATCTATTGATGAATTGTGTCTTAGTCTCAAAACCTCTCTCAAAAAGATTTCCAAACTTAAAAGGGAAAATTCTGCATTAAAGCAACAGGAAATTGTTTGGAAAGAAAAGGTCAAAAGTTTAGACAAAAGTGTTACTATTTTAAAAGAAAATGTGAACAATTTTTCAAAAGAAAATGCATTTTTGAAAAATGATATCTCAAGCATTTCTAAAAGGTTTTATATAGGATCTAAGAAATTATAAAAGATTCTTTCAACGCAAAGACCTTATTTCAACAAATCAGGTTTGGGAGTGACTGCTGAAACCATTTCTCTAATTGATTTTCCCAAGATATATGAAAGAATTAAACAAAGACCTATAAAAGATTCTTACAAAAAAAAAATCAAAAAGTTTTTGTAAAACCTGTAGGCCGCAATGCTCTTAAATGTTCTAAATGTAACAGCTCAGAACATTTTGAGAAAGAATGTCCTATGGTTTGGAAACCCGTAAGGAAGGTTTGGCCAAAGACTGTATATCACACTAACTCCATTGGACCCAAGAAAATATGGGTATTAAAGAAAGCTTGAGTTTCTTTTCTAAATGTAGGTCACTATCAAGAAAAATGTTAAATGGTACCTAGATAGTGGATGCTTAAGACATATGACAGGAGATTCAAATTGTTTAATAAAGTTTATGCAAGTTAATGGTGGAAAAGTTTCTTTTGGAGGAAATAGCAAAGGTAGAATTGTGGGATATGGAACCGTAAAGATTGGAAGTCTCACGATCAATAATGTTTCCTTAGTAGAAGGACTCAACTACAACTTGTTAATTATTAGTCAACTGTGTGACACAGCTTTCAAAATCAACTTTCAAGAAGGAATATGTTTAGGAACCAGTAAAAACTCCTCTCGGATTTTCACTAGGCGAAGACATGGGAATATCTACCTCTTAGATATCAAATTGGATAAAGCTTAATGTCTAATCTCAATTCAAGAGGAAGTGAACTTATGGCACAGAAAGCTTGGGCACATCAACGTGAAACAAATAACCAAGATCTCAGCAAAGAAGCTCGTTCGTGGACTACCCAAACTAACATACCAAAAGTCTGATCTATGTACACCATGTGTGTTAGGAAAACAAGTAAGAAATTCATTCAAACCAATAAATCAAGTATCCACTAATCAAGTACTGAAGCTCTTGCATATGGATCTCTTTGAACCAACCAGAACTCAGAGCATTAGAGGTAAGAAATATTGTCTAGTAATTTTGGATGATTATTCATGATTCACTTGGGTATATTTCCTGGCAAGTAAGTCTGAAACATTTTCTTCTTTTATAAAATTTGCTAAGAAAGTCCAAAATGAGAAAATGTATGTTATTTCAAGTATACGGACAGACCATGGAGATGAATTTGAAAATCAAGACTCTGCTAAATTCTGTGATGAATCTAGTTTTCAGCATGTGTTCTCTTCACCATATACTCCAGAGCAAAATAGAGTTGTGGAAAAAAAGAATAGATCGTTGTAGGAAATGGCTAGAACTCTTTTAATTGAAAGTAACATTTCCTCTCGTTTTTGGGCTGAAGCAATTTCTATAGCATGCTATATTATCAATAGTCTTATTAAGGCCTATTCTGGAAAAAAACTCCCTATGAGTTGTTCAAAGGAAAGAAGCTAATTGTTTCCTATTTTCATGTGTTTTGATGCAAATATTTTATATTGAAAAATGCAAATGATCGAGTTGGTAAGTTTGAAGAAAAATCAGACGAAGGCATCTTCCTTGGATATTCAACCACCAGTAAAGCTTACAGAGTATACAACAAAAAGACTCAATTTACGGAAGAATCGATGAATGTCAAATTTCAAGACTTTATGCAAAATCAATCGATTCAGACTCAATCTGAAAAATCTGAACCTGCTCCAGACTCCACAAAATCAAAATCTCCATAAGCAACTCAAACTTCAGAAGATCAGCAACAAATGATCATTGAAGAACCAAATGAAGAAAAAGATCAATAATCTGACAAATTGACCAGCAATTGGAAGCACAAGTTCTGTCATCCCAAATATCTCATTATTGGTAATATTAATGAAGGAATTCGCACAAGATCCAAAAGACATGAAGAGTCTAGTGTTGTGGCTCTCATTTTTGAAATAAAACCCAAGAGCATGGAAGAAGCTTTATTTGATGAAAGCTGGATTGAAGTTATGCAAGAAGAACTTAGGCAATTCAGTATCAATAATGTCTGAGAATTGACTCCTAAACCGAAAGGCAAATCTATTATTGGAGCTAAATGGATTTTCAAGAACAAGATGAACAAGAAAAGAAAAGTAGTAAGGAACAAAGCAAGACTCGTGGCCAAAGGATATACGCAAGAAGAAGGGATAGACTATGATGAGACTTACACACCAGTAGCAAGGTTAGAAGCAATTAGATTATTATTTGCTTTTGCTTGTTATAAGAATTTCATGTTATTCCAAATGGACATCAAAAGCGCTTTCCTAAATGAATTTATTCAATAAGAAGTCTATGTGGAACAACCTTCCGATTTTGAAGACCCAAGGAAACCAGACTCTGTATTCAGACTAAAAAAGACGCTATACGATTTAAAGCAAGCACCTTGAGCTTGTTATGACGGACTAAGTAAGTTTTTAATTCAAAATGACTTTGTTAAAGGTAAAATAGATACTACATTGTTTATCAAAAGAGAAAGTAAAAGCTTTTTACTTGTTCAAATTTATGTTGATAATATTATTTTTGGATCGTCTAATGAAAATCTGTGCAAGAAATTCTCTAAGTCTATGCAAGATGAATTTTCAATGAGCATGATAGGTGAACTAACCTTCTTTCTCGGGCTTCAAGTGAAACAACTGAAGGAGGGAACTTTTATTCATCAAGAAAAATATGCTAAAGAACTTGTCAAAAAGTTTGGACTAGAGAATTGCAAAAAGACTGATATACCAATGTCAAGTTCCTTGAAGCTGGACAAAGATGAAGGAGATTTCAATCAGACCCCAAAGAATCTCATTTAAGTGCTGCAAAATGTATTATCAAATACATTGCCTCAATTTCAAATTTAGGTCTCCGGTATCCTAAAGAATGAGACTTTACTCTTTATGGATATTCAAACGCAGACCTAGCAGGATGCAAAGTTGATAGAAAGAGTACCTCGGGCACTTGTCAACTACTTGGTAACAGGACAGTATCTTGGTTTTCAAGGAAGCAAAGTATCGTAGCCCTTTCTACAGTAGAAGCAGAATATGTGGCTCTTGGAAATTGTTGTTCACAAATTCTATGGATAAAACAACAGCTAAGAGATTTTGGAATTGAAGATTCATGCACTGAGATCAAATGTGACAACATTAGCGCAATCAATCTCATCAAGAATCCAATCCTTCATCCAAGAGCAAAGTATATAGAGATTCGACATCATTTCATTAGAGATCATGTTCAAAATGGAGAAGTTTCGATTCAGTTTATTGATTCAAAGAATCAACTAGCAGACATTCTTACAAAGCCTTTGGAGAAAAATCAATTTGAAGTTATTCGTTCCAGACTCAATATCTTAAAGTCTAAGAAAGTTCAGACTCAGGGATAAAAGTCTAAAGACACTTAGACTTAGACGATCAAGATTCACGATTGTAAGTTATTTCTATTTTAGAAATTTATCTCTCGGATAAAATCTTGAAAAGGTACAATCATCTATCTGTAATTGATTGATGTTATATTCCTCGTTTTCGTAATTATTGCAATCATTCCTTTTCGAAAAAGAAGTTTTGTTTTTAAATGACGATTATCTATTTTTTTCAAAAAGGCAGTTATTTTTTTGAAAAGGCATATTTATTTTTCCTTTTACATCGTTCCATATGCCTCGCTTTGATTGCTTTATATACTGTTGGTTATTCTCGGTTCTACACACAAAACCCTAAGAAAGCACAGATCTTCAACCTCTCTTTTCTTCTCTTGTTTAATCCTCGAAAAGTTCTCACCTTTCTTGGGAAACAAGCTTGAAATCTCTCAAAGACTATGAAGAATGTCGTCTCAAAGAAAGTCTCCGAGGATCGCGAATAGGGGACCACAGCAAATGCGTGAGGGTCCTACGCATTTTGACCTCCTGAGGAAGAGGAATCTCCTAGACAGCAGTAGAGCCCACAACATTCTCAGCAGCGTCCATCCCCTCCATCTAGACCTCAGAATATTGATCATCGGAACAGAGGAAGAAGTCATTGAAGATGCAGAACCTGTAAGAACTCAAAAGCTCACTTTTATTTTTATTGTGCTTTGAAGAAGGGTGGTACTCCCTTGAACTATATTGATGAATTCTTGAAAGAAAAAGGGTATCAAAATGAAACCCACTTTTTACGCATAATGGAACGATTGGGAATTGCTCCTGCGAGGTCAACAGAAGAAGCATTTGCAAATATCCCAAGCGATCCACATGTTGGGGGGTTGAGTCAACCTAATGGGAATGATGATGATAGAATGTACACTCATTTTAAGCCTAGAATGGGTGTTGCGGTGAAAATCTGAAGTAAAATTTGTTTCGCTCGGAGGAACACAAGCAATTGTACTTTAAGTTGTTGAAGCGTGGTGTGATTAACCCTAGAAGTGTGGACTTTGATTTTCTTGATTCTCTGAATGTTAAGCTGCGAGAGAAATTCAATCTTCTTCAGCTAGAACGATTTTGTTCTGAAACGACAAAGGCTCATGCTGAACTCACTGCTTACTTCTATTCTAATCTAAGCTTCTTGGATGCGAATGTGTCTATTGGACGTGCGACGGTAAAGCTTGTTTGGGATAGAATAGCGAAAGGAAAGATTTCATATTTGAGGATGAATGCCTCAAATATTTTGCTTCACAAAATAGTGATCAACTGCCTCAGACCCAAATCAACTTCGAAAACCGATGTTTCAAACTCGGAGGCAAAGCTGATGTATGCCATTAACGCTGGCAAAAGGTTCTCTCTTCCACACACTATCATGTTCCACATGTACAGAACGATGGTGAAAGATAAGGGCCAACTTCCTTACTCAGCACTTGTCACTAAGTTATTGTACTTCCTTTCGCTCGGAGGAACACAAGCAATTGTACTTTAAGTTGTTGAAGTGTGGTGTGATTAACCCTAGAAGTGTGGACTTTGATTTTCTTGATTCTCTGAATGTTAAGCTGCGAGAGAAATTCAATCTTCTTCAGCTAGAACGGTTTTGTTCTGAAACGACAAAGGCTCATGCTGAACTCACTGCTTACTTCTATTCTAATCTAAGCTTCTTGGATGCGAATGTGTCTATTGGACGTGCGACGGTAAAGCTTGTTTGGGATAGAATAGCGAAAGGAAAGATTTCATATTTGAGGATGAATGCCTCAAATATTTTGCTTCACAAAATAGTGATCAACTGCCTCAGACCCAAATCAACTTCGAAAACCGATGTTTCAAACTCGGAGGCAAAGCGATGTATGCCATTAACTTATTTGGCAAAAGGTTCTCTCTTCCACACACTATCATGTTCCACATGTACAGAACGATGGTGAAAGATAAGGGCCAACTTCCTTACTCGGCACTTGTCACTAAGTTATTCAGACATTTGAACATTCAGCCTCCTAGGATTCTATGCATTCGAACATGCGATCAAAGGATGGTGGGACTGAAAATGGTTTCCAAAATGCATCTGAAGGAACTTAACAAGGCTTTGGAGCAATTCAAGGAGAAAACCCCTGTCAAGACTCATCTAGTATCTTCAGCTGCAAAACGGAAAGGGAAGGAGTCCATGGTTGCTTCATCCAATAAAAGAAGAGCACTCATCTTGGAGGATGAAGAGGATGAGGATGATATCACAATTTCTGCTCTTGCATTAAAAAACTTAAGTCATTCTGTTCCAGAGACAGAGGAGAGACAGGATCAAGACAAGGAAGAGATCGAACAGAAGAGTGGAGAGAGAGAATCAATGGAGAAAGAAGCAGAGGATGAAAGGATTGCGGAAGAAGAAGAAGAAGAAGAAGAAGAAGAAGGCAGAGGTGAACAAGAGGAAACAGAGCATGAAGAGTACTTCTCACCACCTAAAGGCGATGAAACAGGGGGAGATGCTGAGAAAAGAGGTACATCTTCAATTACTGCTACTAGTGAAGGAGTGAGTCATTCACCTGCAAATCCAGAAGACATCTATGCATCTCAATTCCTTAAGAAAGGCCATGAGGTTTCATCGTCAAATCTAAGTGATCGTGCTGACTTGCCATCATCTGCCAATACACCTACTGATCATGCATATGCCAGTACTCAAACTAATAATTCAGCAGACTTTCACAGAGTGCTTGATGTTCTTATGGAGATGCGTGGCCAAATTTATGCTCTGAGATGCGAAGTTCAGAACTTGCAGAATGCAGGTCAAGCCTCTTCAGTTTCCTTGCATGATCAAATTCATGCCCTTGCTCTTCAAGTTCAAGCAAATGCCAAGGGTGAAGATGTAGCTCAACTGAAAGAGGATTTGAAAAAGCTGGAAGGGATTGTCCAGTCAATGGGAGATTTCTAGCTTGTTCGTGTTCCAAAGCAATCCTAATTTCATTCTCTTTTCGTCTCTACCTTTTTAATGCTGACAAAAAGGAGGAGAGATGTTGTACAGATTTGAGATTTGAGATTTACTCTTGACTTTTTTGATTGACTTTACTTTTGTGTTGGGTTGTTTGGTTGTGACTGGATTTGGATTTGAATTGTTTGATCATTTTCGGTTGTTTATTTTAAGCACTAATGGTATTTCATGACAAAGATAATTGCTCATTTACAGGACTAACTTATTTCCTGTGGATGCAGATTTTAATGTTATCTTTACTAAGCCAATTATCTTTTGCGAGATATCTATGTTTGCTTGAGTATTGTTTTGCAAGTCAAAGTTATCCAAATCTGCAGGAAAGTTTTGTCACCATCAAAAAGGGAGAGATTGTTGGAGAAAACTTCCTTGAGTGTTTTGAAGTTAACAAAACGTTTCCATCAATCTAGTTTGAAGACTTGCAGACTCTTTCATCAAAGTCTTAAGACCGCCAGACTGCTAGACTCAAGACTCAAAGTCTATCCTCATTGACCGTTTCTAGACCGTCAAAGAAAACTTATCCAAATCTGAGTATTCCGCTAAGGATTTGACTCTATCGACTAAAGAAGATCTCTTGGGTGGATATAGTATGTCGGAATCCATTATTCAAATTGAGATTGATTTAGGGATTTTGGATCCGTTGATTGGCGAAATATACTTGAAATGTTCTACTTATGGAAACCTAGATCCTGATTGTATGGGCGAGCAGGATTGGTCGGCTATCGCCATATTCCTTAAATAACTCGAAAATCTCCCTAATTGATTCTGTCCAACGGGTAGATTGGAAGAACTCCTTTGGTAAGTGCCAACTGGTGTGATGGCATAAAGGAGTATATAAGGAAGACGCTCTAGTTATTCGAGTGTGTGCACGATAGAAGAATTCCAAAGTTTGAAGCTCCTTATTCTTTGTCAATTCAATTGTTTAGCGAAAACTTGTACTCAAAAGAGAGTTTATACTTTTGTGAGACCTTAAAGAAGTATAGCAGAGTCTCTATAATGTGGAATCAAGGAAGAGCTACTGTAACAACTCTTTTGATTCTTAGTGAAATCCAGCCGATGGGCTGTCAATGCGGAAAAGTGGACGTAGGCTTGGATTAAGCCGAACAACTATAAACCTTGTGTCTTTATTCTCTTCCCTAATCTCTTTTACTTTGATCATAACTTTATCTAATTATTAAATTTTAATTTCCTTTTCATAGTCTATTGCTAATCAAAGTTGATTTAAAAGAAAAATTTGTTTTCGCACCCATCCATCCCCTCTAGGTGCTCGTACTAACTTTCACACATGTAGCCTCATGCATCTCGCACGTTTTAGAATAGTCATGTTCATTCTTTCAGCTACACCGTTCTCTTGAGGAGTTCTATAAATAGTCTTTAACCTATGTATGCCTTCTTAACTCAAATATTCTGCAAATTCCTTACTCGTGTATTCACCACAATTTTTAGATTTCAAAAGTTTAATATGATAACCTATCTCTTTTTCTACCATGGTCTTCCACATTTTGAACATCCTAAATCCTTCTGACTTTTCTCTAAGAGTATAGACCCAAGTCTTTCTTGTCGCATCATCAATGAAGGTGATAAAATATCTCTTACCACCATAAGAGAGTTTCTTAATAGGTCCCCATACATCAGTATGAACCAACTCTAACTTCTGGCTTTTATTTTGTAGCCCATTCAATTGAAAACTAACAACCTTTTTGTTTTCCATAAATTCAACTCTCACAAAAATCTAACTCAACTTTTTGCAAACCTGAAAGTAATTTCTTCAAGTGTAACTGTTTTACACATTTTTCACTAAGATGTCCCAAACGATAATACCAAACAATAGACAAATTACCTGTAACCATTATAGTTGCAACCATATCATTGATATTGTCTCTTTAGAAAAGGTAAAGTGTACTCATACGCTTTCCCTTTGCTACTACTCTTACCTCTAAGGTTATCTTCCACTCTCCGCATCCAAAGATTGTTACCAAACATTCTTGGTCAAGTTTTCTACTTGAAATCAGATTTTTCTTTAATTCTGGAATATGTCTAGTTTCACACAAAATTAGACATCCTCCACTTGCGATGTTCAAAGTCACGGTTCCTTTTCCAACAATGGGACACATGTGGCCGTTTCCCAAAACCACTTGTCCGAAATCTCCACTGGTATAATCATCAAATATATCTCTTTGTGATATGTAATGAAAAAAAGTACCGAAATTAATAAACCATTTATCTATTATCAAATCAAACCCTGTAGACAAACACAAGTTACCTAGTAAAGATTCATCGCTAACCACATTAGCTCATTGATTCTCATTTTGTTGCTTCTTTTTGCAAGCTTCACACTGAAACCTCCAGTGTCCGGTTTGGTGATAAAACCAACACTCATCTTTTGCAACCTATCTCTTACCCTTTGATTGTGATCTACCATGCCCATTGAATCTTCCTCTACTTTTACTTCTTCAACGGTTCTCCACGCGAGTGCCATTGAAGATGTAGATGCAAAAAAATTATTTACACCGAGACTTTCCTTCGCATCTCTTCATCCATAATACTACTCATGGCATAATCAAGAGTTAAATCATCCTTCATGGTACTTGAAATTCCCTGTACTACGGTATTGTAGTTTTTTGGAAGAGAACATAAAAATAATAAAGTTTGAAGCTTCTTATTTAAATTTATGCCTACGGATTCCAATTGACTAGTGACCTGCGTAAAACTATTAATATGCTCTACCACAAAACCTCTATCAAATGACTCATATTAACCAGTTTTTTCAGCAAAAATACCTGATTTAATGTGGACGGCTTCTCATAACTATTCGTTAGAATATCAATGGCTTCTTTTGCAATTTTTGCTTTCGCAATGTGGTACCCTATCTTTTTTGTCAACACTAGACGAATCGCACCTAATGCATTTCGATCCAGAATTTTCTATCCGGCTTCTACTATTGGATCCACTTCCGCCATCTCGGGTTTCCAACCCTCAAGTGGTGCATAGAGATCTTTTTTGATAAAGATAATCATCGATTTGTAGTTTCCACCATCCGAAATCCTGTCCATCGAATTTATCGATTCTTATTTTATCTTCTGCCATATTGTTTGCCTTCAATTGAACATCACTGAAAAACCATCGATGTTCTCGATTAGCCAATGTAGGCTCCGATACTAGTTGTTACGAAATCTCACGTCGATTCCAGAAAAATAACGCTAGCAAACAATTCGCCAAACAGAATATAATAATAAAATAACAAAATCAGAAGAACACGCCAAAAAATTCATTAACGAAGTTCACTCAAACATAGGCTACGTCTCCGCACAAAGGCACTCACGAATCCACTAGACTTCTAAAAAGTCGGAATACAATTATGATCTTCTCTCAAGATCATGGCACAAAAAGATTTAGAACCCTCATAAAGAAAAAAAAAAAACTCACTTTTTTCTTCTTTCTTTTTCTTGTCTCTCTATTTTCTTTTTCAGCGTCTTTTTGGCTAGCGTCTTGCCATCGCTAATATAAATGTATCACTTTTAACCTAAAAACAAATCTGATAGAAAAGACAAAAAAACCCCTAAAAATATTTGGCTTCATCTATAACATCCTGCGCTTTGGCGTGTCCAGGTCCAACGGCAAGTCATCAGCTGTGAAATTGAAGATGTATGGTGGGAAGCTGGAGAGCTGGGTTCCGACACGTCATTGATGCCATAATAATAAGCTTGGAGGATGTCGATCGAGGGGTTCGTGAAACTTATGTTGTTCACGCTTGCAGCAAGACGGGTCCCATAGGGGCCCGCGCAGGAATTGTTTGGACACGGGAATGAGTTAACGGAGGTCGTGAAGATGAAATGATTGGTTATATTCTTGGGGATGTCGATGGGGTGCTCGTCGCTCGCTAAGCTTCGGAGGCTGCCGGTGAAATTGACTGACGCGGAAGTGTCGTTGTAATAAGGAAGTTGCGGCAAAGGAGTTGGCGAGGTTGGAGCATACTTTCCAGAGTATTCCACCACGGCTGTGGTGGTTGTGTTATCGCAAGCCACACCAAGAGCGCTAGAGTAAACCCTAGCAGCCATATAATAGTGGTCAGCGTTTTGGTTGGCTTTGAGGAGGACGTCAATGGTTTGACCGGGAGATATTGTGATGATATTGTAAGAATTATTGTGACCCACATGATATGATTTATTATATGGTTTAATAATTATTGAAATGCTATAAAATAAATAATTATTGGTTATGAGAAGTTGCGACTCTAATAAAATAAAAGGGTATATCGCTTTGATGGAAGGCACATTTTCAACGAACGTATAAATAAAGTCCGGTTCTCTCTCCACCCACAACGAACAACAATAACTGAAAGGAATTTGGTATTCTCTCCTCCATCAATTGAATACATTAAGGAATAGTGGGTTAAGGGAGAAAAATCGGATTTCTTCATTTGGTTCGAGTTCTATTACAACGCTATGGATAAAAGTATGTCTTCATCTAATTGTGAAAATCATGAAGATCAAAAGATCATTGTTTACTTTGAATTTCTGCATCAAGTATTATATGTATAGTCTAACAGATATCTCTCGTTAAGGGCTTAGTGCAGCTCGCGTCCGTCGCGGCGTCGGCGAGGTTGTGGTTGGCAATGGAGAACAAGAGGTCTTGCATGGCCGCGTTGATTATTCGCAGCAAATACGTCTTGCTTTGCTCAACCCTTTATTTGAAAGTGTCTGAAACAAAATTACACCGTAAATAATTACAAACATACGGAAGAAAAACTGTAGAGAAGATACCATACTTAATGTCTAAGCCAAAAATAGTTTAAGCACAAAGTCCCACCGTTTGAATATTCCATTTGGGGAACAATCCATCTGAGCATGGTAAACCAACATTTCTTATTTTGATGGTTGGTTGAATTTATAGCATAATTATTATAACATATTGTTCAACAGCCTTGGGTGGGAGATGGGTCTGCATCAGGAATGAGACAGGCATTTTTCATATTAAAGAACAGAAAATGATAATAAGAGGAGGGCAACAGCTCTTGCTAACCCCAAAAACTGACAATTAGGAAATTACACGGTGCATATAATTTCATTTTAGGACGACCCTATGGTTCGTCCAGCTTTTAAAATGTTATATGGCTTTCGAAAGCAAGTAGATGCGGGGTCACATCCTTACATGTTGGTATACGCATGCATTAAAGACTATGGGAATCTCTTGCAAAGCAAGTAAGCATCTTGACATTTATATGTGAATATAAAAACCATAGGTGTAGGAGATGTAGTTTAATTTTACCATTAATTTCTATCACACTAGGCAACCTTATTGCCTTTACTTGATGATTTTTCAAAAACCATGTAAGAATTGGAAGAACAATGAAATAAAATTAGGCCAAGAAGAAGAAGAAGAGTTTAGACATGGCATCTCTAACCTTGCTTTGAGCATGGGTAAAGATCTCCAGGTTGACCATTGATAGTATAGGCATCAGAAACATTTGGATCTCCCCCGGTTCTGAGCATTTCATGATTGACCTCCATTATCAGTTTCTTCCACCATTCTCCTGAACATATATCGTTATGTTTGAAATTTTGAATGATCAAAGATCAATTACGTTTGATTGCGCTATACTTTTTATGAAAATGTAATAGCCAACAAGCACATATTAATTACTCAACCAAATTTGTGAATTACCTAATATAATAGGTACTTCAGCATCAGGTTTCAGAAAAGGATAGCTTGAATCTTTTTTGGGATAAATAACAATGGCTCCATGCACAGTGGCTCTTGACCAGTCACTATGGGCATACCACCATAAGGTCCCTTCTTCTGTGGAGAATATCACCTTCTAACTAAATTTAGCTCTCGGCTGTATTGGACATTAGGCTATATACTCTGATCCATAGGACCACAGATATCTTGATTGTTTCACGCCATGCCTACAGTATGATTGTCCACATTCAATTAGGACAAATTTTCAAGCAACCATGGAATGATGTTGAGAAATTGTTCTCGAGAACCATATCTATATTAACAAAATAATGAAAAGTTGTTGAAGAAAGCTAGTAATGAACATAGAAATCTACTAAAATAGGACATGCTCTCCATATGTTTTGAAATGGTGTGGGCTATGCCTGATGACCTTTGAGTGCCTATATTCTCAAAACTTGTGGATCATCTATGGCGATAAGGAAGACGCATAAATTACTTTCACATATAGAAGGTCAATTCTATCTAACGTCCGCGACTAATATACTTAGATGCTAATGACAGGATCATCTTCAAGACAATGTTTCATAATGTGAAAGCTGAGAAACACTATTCATACCAGTGAATGGTAATGTTGCATTTAGCCTTGTTATAGACATCAACAATGATGGTATCGCCTTTGTGCATGTATAGAGTCGGCCCAAGAAATTGCCCATTCACCGTCAGGATGTTCTTCGTGCTACATAATCTCTTGTATGGCATTTCCTCGACCTGTAATATCTTACGCACTTGAGCAATGCAGTCCAACCAATGTTTGCATGCATATGACAATGGGGAAATGTCAGTATAACACTCAGTTGAACTTACGACGAAAGAATAACGAGCCAAAGCTTTACATTGGAGAATGCCGATGAGGAAGAGTAGAAACCCTAAGCATTGAGCTTTTGAAGCCCTCATGGGGATTAACTTGGAAACGAGACGGTGGGTGTGGCTCGATTATTTGGAGATTAAGCCGCGAGTGGGAGGTATTTATAAGGCTTGAGAAAGGCTGGACTGACCGGGAAGGTAGAAGTTGGCGGCGTGGATGAAATTGTCAGCATTGAACAGGTCATTATAGCTTTGGACATCCAGGAAAGTTCTGCAACTTACTAACCTTTAGGTTCTCGAGTCGTGGAAAACCATCAGCAATATTGTTTCGATGTCTATTGTTTTTCCTTTTCTGGATTCCTAATGAGAAGAGGGCTGCTTCCACAATTGTTACCTGTTGATTAACCCTGGCTATAATACGGTTGACGATTTTCTGAGGCAACTAATTATTTCCTAACTAACGTTTCTCCACAACAATACCCTATCATCACTTAAAACGTTACTCTTTCCTCGTATATTGTCGGGCCATATTTTGCCTCTTTATGCTCTACGCAGCCAGTAGCTTGGTATATAAGTCAATCAACTTGCCTTTTGATTGATGCTAATGGCCCTATATCGTTTATTACTATCCTAGCTACGTTCTGAATCAAGCAATGCGACAAACAGAAGCACTCAATCAGTTTGGCGACGTGCAGTGGTAATCTTGTGAATCAGCTACACTGTTCATCTACGGTGTAGATAGTCAAGGTCTTCGTTTTCTGGTCTCTAGTTAAGTAATTATTATTATTTTTTTAAACACATGCCTTTGCAAGTCAAATGTGGTGAACAAAATCATAGAATTAGAACATCTGCGTCTCGTCATTAATATGTTTTTCCTGAGATCTCATGGTGCAAGTGCATTTTTCCAAGCCCTTTAGATCAGCATACTTTCGTGAACTCAACTGCTTTCTAAGTTTAAGCTCGTCCATCGACTTGGAAAAGTCGAATTTGTTTACGTTTCCGGTTGAACTGAAGGGCTGGCTAGACTATCCTTATCAACAGAGATTCCTATGGTCAGGATAATAGTTGCATTTGTTTCGCCTAATTTCCTTAATTACGGTCAATTTCAACGTAGATACGATGTGGATACAGAGCCACTATAGGAGGGAAAAAAAGGTGAGGCGTGAAGCAATCGCTCTCCGGAAAATTGACATGTCATTTTTCTACACCTAACAAGCGTCCATGACTTGCCCTTGTATGAGCCAGGTTCATGGAAAACAACAATGGCTGTAATCAAAATGCGCCAAACACAGCCAACCCTTCGAGGAACACTCGCTAACAGCATTTGAGAGCCTAGTAAAATTCAAATCCATGCTAATTACACAATAGTGAGTGTGACATTCCGAAATTCGGCCCCGTTTCGATATATGTGAAATGATTGTTTCGTCAACGCGCTTATGATTATTTTACTCAGAACTGATCACTCACGAGTTAACTAATCTATTAGGTGAGGTTGTTAAGGGATATAAACGTGACAGACTAGAGAATTTGATTAGAAATCGACCTCGACCATAATAATCGGCAAGGGTCAGTATGACGCCATTATAAATCGATTAGCGAACAAATATAGGTCAATTCAATGGAAATACGCAGTTGAATTGTGGGTGATTCCACACGATTGCGATATTTGCATCTAACGGCAATAACCCAATTTTCTATCGATATTATATTCGGGACACGTAATTGAACCCTCGCGATTTTATGACAACCGAGGGCCGTCTATGATTCAAAGATGCACAAACGTGGATCGACCACGGGTCAAACAAGCTAAAATCCCTAAAGGCTACCCTATAGGTTAGGTCGTACTAAATTCGCGTTTGGTCGATTTTAACCACGAAATTTAATTCGGTTTCGAGAATCGGACATTCGAGCGGGTCACAATTTATTTATTGGACATCATCTCATCTTTCAGCGAATTTTCGACGAGTCCGAAATTTTGTGGAAAAATAATTTTCGGAAAAAAAGAAAATGAAAAGGAAATTCGGATGGGATGAAAAATTGGGTTTTTCTACCCCAAAAAGAGTTTAATAGTGGGAAATTAGAAGTAATTTATGATTTGGTGGAGTGAGGATGAGCTTAGGACTTTTGGGGCATGGAGACTTTAGGGGGCTATGTGATGAGTGATTAGGGGTGCGTATGGTAACGTTTCTGTTCCCGAAAACAGTTTTTTTCAGAAACATTTTTTTTCTATTTATGTTCTCATGAATAGTTTCTGAGTATTTTAAGGTGTTTGGTAACTATAAAAAAATTTATGTTCCGGGAACAGAAACATGTTTGGTACAATCCCAAAAAAATTTGTGACTTAAAGTTTCTTTTAATATATTAATAATTTTATTATATATTTTTCTTTTTTCTTTCCTTTTTTTTTTTTTTCCTTCTCCTTCCTCTTAGTAGGTTGCTAGCTTGGCTATGGCCGGCCAGCGACTAGCTAGACGAGGTCGTCGGCCTCGAGGGAGCCTCGCCAAATCTGGACAAGGTCAGGCCTCGCCCACCACAACGAGGCCAAGCCTCACTCAGCCACCGCGAGGCTCGACCTCGCCCATCCACGGCGAGGCTCAAGGGGCCTCGCCCAGCCATAGTGAGGCTCCCCTAAGCCTCGCCGGTGGCCAACAAGCTTAGGGCAACCTCACCGTGGGCCGACGAGGCTCCGGCAAGGTTGCCGAGCCTCATCTGGCTGATCGCCGACCATTGCCGAGCCAATGACCAGCTGGGGAAGAAGAAAGGAAGGGAAAAAGAAAGAAAAAAAAAAAAAAAAAAACTTGTTTCTTGAGTTGTTCCCGAGAATAAGAAACGATTTTATTTTTTTGTTTCTCATTTCTATTTCTGGGAACAAAAAATTTATCAATCGCATTTTTGTTATATTTTTGTTCCAGGGAACAAAAAAAATAGAAACGGGTGTTCCCCGGAACTTCACCAAACAGCCTCTTAGTGACTATCAATATCAAGGGCCAATAATTGGGTCAATTTATCGTAAAGTTGTCAAAATGAATCACAAATCCATATGTTCACTTACATTTGTTAAAATGAGTCATACATCGGTCACATAAAACTCAATATATGGGTCATGGATGGGTTTTGAGAAGTAAAGTCCAAAAAAGATTAATATTAATGGATCAGTTAGTCGCCTACTTACAACCCAAATTAAATATGGAGTCGGTCCATGAAGTCACCAAGTCTTTTTTATTTTCGGTCAAAAAACTATCCATTCTTCAAATGCGACAATTTAAGAAGAAAAACTACAAAATACGGATCTAGATCACATATGATTTAGGTACAGGCGAATTCGGGTGTGGATTGTTGAATTTATATTGTGTATAAGTGGGTCAATTTGGGTCAAAACATTTGTAATCTGACCCAAACACAATCCCACCCATCTATTTGACTAGCCTCATTTCATCAAGGATCACACCGATTGGTTTCAGGTGGATTTACGTAGGGACCAATTCGGTTCCTAAGGAAAAAATTGAGAAACCAAATTTGATCAGTTTCTTATGCTATGGCCTAAACCGTCATTTTAGGAGAACAAGCCATGTACTAGTTTCGAGTCTGGTTGAAAGCAAACCCACTATAGAGGCAAGTGTCACGACCTAAAGGGTTTTTGAACGAAGGACTATGGCTGATCCATGAAGAACAGTTAGACCTCGAAGATTTTAAGTCCTAGGGTTTTCTTGTGTATTCTAAAATACTCCTAAGGGCGGACAACATTGTACTTGTACACTCTTGTAATAAATCCCGTAGATTGGAAGAAGAAATTGAGGAGGGATTTACAACTATGGTTAGGCTTGTATAAATAAGGATCTCTTCCCCCTCATTTGTATTTTGTATCATCTAGCAAGTAATGGTATTCTAGAACTTCTCTCTTTAAAAACTCTTGTGAGTGTAAGCAAGTAATGCCAACCTGAAAATAATTCCTAAGATCACATAGAAGAACGTTAGATTGATCGATCCATGACAAGTGGTATCAAAGCAAGTCAATCCTAATCGCAATAGATCAACGTCCACCAATGGTGAGAAGCACTGAGATGGGAAAGCCATTGAGGAACCAAATAGAAGGCTACTAAGCAACAAGGTGCCAAGACAAAGAAGGATGTCTTCATCGACTTCATTATGAACTTGCCTAAGTTTGAATGGTGATGAACTCTCATGGTCGTGGCAGATCGGTTTCCTAAGTATGTGACATTTGTGCCCGCAACAAAAGATTGTTCAACCAATGAGGCAGTCAAATTATTTATGAAGCACGTCATTAAGTATTAGGGAGTATCACAAACGATTGCGAGTGGTTGTGATCCCCAATTCATTGGAAGATTCTAAACCGAGCTCTTTAAGCTTTTGGGATCATATCTCAACTTCTCCACAAGTATCTATTCCCAAAGTGATGGTCAGATAGAACGTGTGACTGCACTCCTAGAGTTGTGCCTCGGACATTACGTGAGCACAACACTATAATCGAATTGGGCAAAGTTGATCAACATAATATGATTCTCTTATAACTTGCAATGAAGCGAGTCTACAAGCCAAAGCCCATTCAACATTGTGACGAGACAGCAATCACAACTTGCAACAAAGCAAATCTACGAGCAAGAGTCCATTCAAGATCACGACAGGGCTACGACCACTCACCTAGAGTACAGTTGCAACAGGCTCTTAATTCATTAAGTAGTGGCATGGGCAAGCATACTTGGTATGGACATGTCTACATAAAGCCTTGAAGCGCATGAAAAAGGGGATGATAAGAAGCAATGGCACATGGAGTTTCAGGATGGGAATTTAGTGTTGGTCAAGCTACACTTTATTCTTTAATACCAGGACATGCACAAGGAGTTAATCCGGTGCTACGAGAAGCCATTCTGAGGACTACGATGAGTCAGGAAGGTTTGTGAAAACTAAAAAGTGCATATGATGTTATACATTAGCATGCCTAAACCTTTTCATATAGACAAGAAGGACCTAGATCGAGGGGAGTTGCAATAGGCACCACTTGGGACAAAAACCTCATATGATCGAGACGTTGACTTCATCATGGCGAATCGAGTCATATAGAAGCAACACTTGCATGCTAAAGCGAGTGTGTCTAATCCGATGAAAGGTTGGTCAAGAATTGGGAACCCATTGAAGCACTTTGACAATTCAAGAAGCAAATCGATTCATTCCATGATGAAGATGAGGACGTCAATTGATGAGGGAAAATATCACGGTCTAGAGAAGTGACACAACTTAGAGGGTTTGTGAACGAAGGTCCTAGCTAATTCATCAAGAATAGAGTTTTCTTGTGTATTTTAGGATGAGTTTGGTAGCCATTCTATTCTCAAAAACAATTTCTGATTAGAAATTATTCTTTTTTATTATGTTTTTGAAAACAAATTTTAAGTATTTAAAGGCGTTTGATAATTGCCCAAAAATTTTATTCCTATGATAGAATTATGTTTAATATTGTCTTCAAAATTTCTAATTCAAACCATTTAAAAAAATAATATTAATTTATTTCTTTATTATTTTTTATTCTTTTCTTTATCTTCTTCTTGAGCCAATCATTGGCCTTGGGATGATTGGCAACCTCATCAACTGAGCCTCACTAGCAGTTGGGCGACGCTCGTCGATGGTCAGGGGAGGCATGAGTGAGGCTTGCTGGTGGCTGCACAAGCCTTGGGCAACCAACAGTGATGGAAGAAGAAAGAAAAGGAAAAAAAAAATTTCAATTGGCTTGATTCTGGAATTGTTCCTCGAAATAAAGAATCGATTTTTTTTTTTTTTTTACTTCTTAATTCTACTCCAAATCTATTCTCAAGAATAAATTTATCACTGGAAACAAAAAATTTATCAAATGGATTTCTATTCCAAATTTATTTTCAGGAATAAAATAATAGAATCAAACACTATTTGGCCAGTTACCAAACGCGTCCTTAGAATACTCTTGGCAGGATAATATGATAAATGTACATTCTTGTAATAAATGGGGATAATTGGTAAAGAAGAAATGTAATCTCCACTGAGAATGGATCTAGGACTGTGATTATATATATAGCGAGTCTCCTTTGCATCAAGTAATGGAATTTCAAAGCTAGATGGACTCGCATGATGCTAGTGGTGTCATCGCCCTTCTTCCCTCCTCTATTGTCTTTGTTAGAGACCCTTCTTCCTCCAAACGCGTTAGTCTTATGGAGAGAATGTGATTCGAGGTAACAGGCAGGCAGGAGGAGAGTGAAGAAGTCTTCTCGAATTTTAACACAATTTCTCTCTCTCTCTCTCTCTCTCTCTCTCTCTCTCTCGAGTCTCGCCTCGACTGGCTGACGCCATCTCGCCTCGTCTCCCTCGGTCTCGCGGGTAGCGGCGTCGCCTTTGTCGGTCGGACGCCAATCAGAGCCCCACTCCTCCTAGGCACTCTCCCTCTCTCTCCCTTTCCATGTCGATTTCAATTTCGATTTCGATTTCGACTTCTTCCTCGAATGTTTCGATTTCGGCGGACGGGCGCTAGCTTTCATCCTCTCATTTTTATTTAGTAAAACAATCATCTTTATTTTCTGAGATTTTGCTTGTTACGACATATATATTCATTCTCTTTTTTAATTGTAGTAATACTAAAATCTCCATGAGCATGACGGAGAGGACGTGAAAAGAACTGACCCCAGCAGCAGGAGGTGGAAGACGAACACTTTGGGAAGCAAGATCTTCCTTCTTCTTCACCTTCTCCTTCCTGTGCAAGTGTGAATGCAATTGCTCGCCTTTTGAGCTCTGGATCCATCGGTGCGGCAGTAGATTCCAATCCGAACCGCACCATCGTCACATGCTCAGATCTCCTGCCCAATCGGGGAGATGGGGAGGCCGGTGGGGAAGCTTAAATCTGCCAGATTGGTGCTCGGATGCGTCCTCCTCCTAGGGTGCGGCCTCGTTTACGACTATTTCTGGGCTGCTTCTCCGCGTTTCACTTCTTCCTCTTCTTTTCTTTCCTCCAATTGGGCTGCCGACAATCCCCCCTCCAGCATAACCGTGCCCAGCAGCCCTGATCGGAGCTCCCTCGAGGTACCCATTCTTGCGCACTCCCTGTTTCGGCCAGCCGCGGTTACTTTCTTGTTTGTTTACTGGGGAAAGGATAGCCCACGATTCGATTTTGGCTTTTGCAAATGCTGGGAGAGACTTGCTCATTCGGGATTTACGATGAGTAATGCTTTCTTGTTGACCTGTGTAATTGAAGGCCAAGAGGGTGGTGTTCTTTTATAGGGACGACCTGCGGAGAGGGATGATGCTCCCGGGAGAGTCTTGTCTGCAACTTTTGCAGATTTACCTGGGCCGGAGCTGAAATGGGAGAGGATGGCTCCTGCGCCGGTGCCTCGATTAGATGGGGCAGCAATTCAGATAAAGAATCTGCTTTATGTGTTTGCCGGATACGGCACTATTGATTTTGTAAGCACCCCACCGACCTCCTTGGTTTGGCGTGTTTTATCTGGACTAGGAAGCAAGCTATCGACTTAAATGTCTATATTGTTCTCGTAACATGTTAACTGGGCAGCTTTGCTGCTTCTCCTTGGGAACTTTTCTATTCTTGCTGTTGCTTTGTTACTCTAATGATGCATTGTGGTGAACTTTGCGTCCGATGCAGTGTGAAGTTCTGTTATGTTAAGCCTTAAAAATAGAACTATGCCGGACAAAAAGCAAGAAACTTATTCATTTTTATCTTGGGTAGATAATGAAGGGCTCAGTCAGCTAAATCCCAAATATATTGCCACGGAAGCATGACTCGAGATTGGTTTAATTCCCAGAAATGCTGTTTAGACCAGCCTCCTTGCTTGTGTTGTCTGGTGTCATGAATTGTTATATGAAGAACATGCAAACATGCCAGGAGTATGTAGTACTAAAGTACTTGGATCAGCATCATTACTTCAGTAATTTGTGAGCCATGTGAGTTGATTTCTGAGGCAAATGAGCTATGTTTGGAATTGGACTGGTGAGACTTGAGTTTATGTGTGATCACCTTGAGTTGGATACCTTGTTTCCCCTGTTAAATTCCTCATGAGATATTTCATGTCATATTCTTATTATGCTAATCGCGAGTGCTCTCATAGTATTATCATGTATTCCTTCGGCCATGTTGCCTTCTCACTTAGGAGACATATCTAACCACGGATGTAAAGTTGGCGTGTTTTGCATTGTTTGGTACTGTATCTGAGCCTGGAGGTTCTGACACTTCCTCTTTTGCTTTAATTTTTGGTTGGCCAAACAGGTGCATTCTCATGTTGACATATACAACTTTTCAGATAATACTTGGGGAGGAAGATTTGACATGCCAAAAGAAATGGCTCATTCACACTTGGGAATGGTGACGGATGGGAGATATATATATGTGGTCACAGGACAATATGGTCCACAGTGTCGTGGACCTACAGCACACAATTTCGTGTTAGATACTGAGACCAAGCAGTGGCATGACTTGCTCCCTTTACCGGTTCCTAGGTACATTATTTGTTCTCCAAATCTTAAGTTTTAGGCCTTCTAGAGAAACTTCTTATCATCATACTCTTGTTTTCTGGGGTAATTTTCTGTGGGAGTACTTTAATAATCTTTATGAGCATGATGAGCTTTTACAAATCATACTGAATATGTGAGATCCTATATTGTTTGTTCTTTTTTTCCTCCCAACTTATTTCCTTATTGCAATTATCATTTTTCTTTGTAAATGGCTCCAATTGGATTTTACTCCTGTCGAAATCAGTGGAATTGTTCTTGCCTCTCCTTTAAGGACGTTTTTAAATTTGCGAATTTTAGGTATGCACCTGCAACCCAACTTTGGAGAGGTAGACTTCATGTGATGGGAGGCAGCAAAGAAAATAGGCATACGCCTGCAGTTGAGCACTGGAGTCTTGCTGTGAAGGATGGAAAAGCATTGGAGACGGAATGGAGGAATGAAATAACAATTCCCCGTGGAGGACCTCATAGGTTCATTTCCCCTTTTTTTGGAGATATCCTCTCCTAATTTATTTCAGTGCATGGTTATCCATTGCTATAGTTTTTTCTGCTGCTCTTAAGGATGCTCACTTGAAAATTTTATATATCTTGAGTAACAATCTTGTACAACAAGGAGCACTTGATCACTGTAGGCGTAGAATCACTCTCATAAATGCAGACGTCTACTTAACGGTTTTCCCTTAATCTTTGACAAATGTATGGATTCAGTGTAAAAACATTGACTACTTAAAACCAAGAAACTCAAGATTACTTGGAGGACCTTTATCCCATGCGATTTGTTAGAGGCATTTCCATTTCCAAATATCCATTGGATTTTCACATGAGCATTCTATTGGATTTTCACATAAGCATCATCACCTTTCCGAAATGTTAAAAGACGTTTAATCAATTCTATGTTGTTTCACCTTGAAATTATTTCCATGCAGGGCCTGTGTTGTGGTTGACGACCGATTGATGGTTATAGGTGGTCAAGAAGGTGATTTCATGGCAAAACCTGGATCGCCTATTTTCAAATGCTCCCGTAGAAAAGAGGTAGCCTGATTAGTGTCCCTCTCAAAATTTCTTTAGAGATGGGAAAACTTATGTTGTTGACCTGGTCGACGTCATTGGATACTTGTTATATAACTTAATATCTATTTGTGGTTTTCTCAGTTCATCTGTTCATGTGTCTTCTATAGTATACTTTTTGTAGTTTTTTGTGTTCCGAGGGGACAGCCTAGCTATAGCATCTATTTGATAAATTTAGCTTTTGCTTAACCAAGGCAATGCTTTGTTCACTCTGTCAGGTTGTTTACGGCGATGTTTACATGCTAGACGATGAGAACAAGTGGAAAGTATTACCTTCAATGATAAAGCCAAACTCTCACATCGAGTTTGCTTGGGCTCATGTTAATAATTCTCTTATCATTGCTGGAGGCACAACGGAGAAGCATCCCGTGACAAAGAAGATGGTGCTTAACGGGGAACTGGTCCAGTTTAATTTAGATACACTGGTATTAACTCCTTTCTTCATTATAGTTGGAAAGAAGACATGCCCATAACTGTGTCTCCACTTGCCTTGGAACGTAGATGGGTAGATAAAATAATTAACCATGCTCATCATATTCACCGTTACAACACTGATCATGGTTAGAAGCTCTGCCTAATTAATCATATTTTATTGTCAACATTGCTTGTATGGTTCTTTGCCTATTCTCCTTGTATGCCATTGGTCCATTGTTCATCAGGTCACTTAAACACTTTTCAAGTTATTCTGCTCTACAAATTTGTGATATTTCCTGAATCTCAGGGCCATTTGGTTCTCTTTGTCCCTTATCATGCACTAAGTATAGTTGTTGCATTGCTTACAATTCTGAATGATTAATTTGTCAAGTTTAAAGCATAAACATATCTTACGAGGTTTCTCTTTTGGCATCCTGTGAAGCTTGGTTTTTTGTTAAATCTCAAGCATAAACACGTTTCGCAAAATTTTTTTTTTTTTGACATCCTGTGAATCTTGGTTTCTGGGGGGCTTTACAAGATGGTACTACCGTTTCAGGTCAAAGATCTTCATTCTCATTCTTTTTTTGGTTCTGTTATGTCCTTTTTCTGGTCATGTCACTGCCTTTGCTTAAGTACATTCAGCAACGATGCTATTACATGGTTTATCATCACCAGGTTCCATACCTGTCTTCCCGTTCCCCATTTTATTCAGCAAAGAACTAACCTGTTCGAGATAGATGTTTTCTCCTAGGTCAATACAACAAATAAACTTTGATTGCTCCAGCTAATGGACGACCCCTTGATAATTTCATATCATTCAGAAGAGCTCAGTTTATTTGATACACTTCACTAACTGTACTTTTTGCCTCTTACTTCTGTCATATCCCAAATGATGCAGAAATGGTCTGTGATTGGTAAACTCCCTTACCGTGTGAAGACTACACTTGTTGGGTTCTGGGATGGGTGGTTTTACTTCACATCTGGACAGCGAGACAAAGGACCGGCTGATCCATCACCAAAGAAGGTCATCGGAGAGATGTGGAGAACCAAATTAAGATTGTAATTTTTTGTTTCCGACCGATTCTTTTATTGGGTACTTGGGATGCGATTTTTTGGTTATAATGCGTTATGCCTAGTTCAGTGGGAACAGGGGGCGGGAATGGTGTCTCACCTAACCATGTATAGAAATGCAGGCTTCACGGGACCAATACTGTAACTGTCGAAGTTATATAGTGTTATATCTCCATTGATTCTTGAGGAACCATTCTGGTATGAACTACTTCGTGATGAAATTGTCCATTGGAGTTTGACGCGTTGGGCGCAGCATACTTGTGTCTCCTTTCTAGTCTCCTTATAACAAGTATCAAGAGCTCTAACAAACATGGTCAATGCAATTCAATTCTCCCCCTATGACTACCGACACCCGAGGACTATCGTCAGGAATAAGCCATTTAAAGATTTTATCTTTCCATGCTCTAGGGTATCCCACAGAAAACAACCTCGCCAATAGGAGTAGAATCGTGTCTAATTCCTTTTATTAGATGCATGGATATCATTTAATCGTAGAGTCGGCGGTACATACAGGACCAGGTAAGCGACTGAGACAAAATGATAAACTGCACCTATTCTACTGGTCTTCAGAGCTGAAGCATTAGTTCTGCCAGGAAGAGCTCCCCATCAAACCTGAGGCCGGATGATTCTGCAGGTTGAATCAAGCCATCCACCATTCCCCCATATATATACAGGTATCTTCCAGAATGATCAGCACAAGTTCGATGAAATGATCTACAGTTGGGTTTGTAACCTCTGGAGTTCAATCTTTTCCACGACTTCCCTTCAATTGGCTGGAATCTGATGGATGGAATTGCTTTAATGTCCAACACCCAAAAGTCATTCTTTCGGCGCCTGCATGAATCCTCACCCCCGTGAATTAGCAGGCGACCTCCTAAGACGAGGTTAGCCGAGTGGCCGACTCTTGGAAGGCAAACGCCTTCAGGTATATCGCTTAACTCGTAGAACAATTCCACCCACGTCCCATTGCCCTCAGACAAATCCAAGAGCCACACATCGTTGAGCACCTCGTAGCCCAATCCTCTCCCTCCAAATAACACTGCTAGGCTTCCCCCGATGCAAGTCAGTGAGTGACCTGAACGAGCAGGGGGTGATGGCTGAGTCACAACCTCATGCCATCTTCCTAAACAGAAGTTTTCAGACAGTTCCAATACCCACGTGTCTCCTAATCGAACGCCATACAACCCTATTCCTCCGTGGACAACCATCTTCCGGTCGTCGATGCAGCATGCAGCATGTGCTCCACGGGCTGGTGGTACGATTGAATCCACATCAAGTAGCCTCCACAATAACGTGATGCCCAGAGTCTCATGCCCTGCGACTTGCCCCACCCACGTATCATTTTGGCGGTTCCCATGGTCATTGATTCCTCCAAACAGAACAAGGAAATCGCCGATCACCACACATGTATGCCCAAATCTTCCGCTTGGAGAGCTTGAATTCACCCTCTGCCATTCTAATCTCCTCCTAAAATCTTGTCCAATATACGCCACCCAAGTGTCATCGAGATGACGTCCTAATGTGATCAAGATATTAGATAAAGAGAACAATATTCAATAGTGAAATCATGCATTTGCTGATCTACTATGGCCGAAAAAGTTTTACTCTGCTGTTGAATGCAAATGAACCACTTGCTCAAGCCAACCATAACAGATGCTCAGCTCCTAGAACTATTTGATATAAGAATATACTCTCCCTTTTAGGAAACAAACTATAAAGAGATCATTTTTCAGTTTTTCAGAATTGTCATTTGGGACCAATCTTATCCTGTATAACTCTTACAGAGCTTGATGCATGAGGCACATCCTTGAAGAAGCAATTTGCTAATAAAGCTATGAACTTTGTATGTCACTCCTCTCCTGAATTAAAAGATCCTTAAAAAAGAATAATTAGAAAAAGCTAGGATAATTTATCACACCAGCAATCAGACCACGGACTAAAGATCGAAGCAATAATGCGGAGAGCTACATGGGTGGGGCAATACGAAGATGCAAGGCAAATAATATCGGATTAATGATTAACATTCCACATAAGAAAAGCTGGTCTAACAGAAACTACTTTGCATTGAAATGACATATCACTGAAGCACGTTCACCAAGGAAAAGAGAATCAAAACTGAGCAAAGAGTTAGAAGGTAAAGGATTTCTATGATACAAAGGCTTGTATGGCAAAACCATCAAAATTGAATACAGGGAAGACAGTCATCAGCTGTTAGATTAATGTGAACAATTCCACATCTAATATCATTCCATGAGGAGGTCAGTCAGCAAGGATTTCTCGTGAATCAGCAAATCCAAGTGTTCATATACTGATAGGGCCAGATTAGAAAACCAAAAGCTATCCTCCTCTCCCCACTAAGTTTCCAAAAGATGAAAGGACGGAGGCTACGCTTTTGGTGCCCCCTCCGATCATGATTAAAGAATTCAGGACTGATGGTCACCCGTGAATATCAATTCCACATTCTCTCTCTGGCTATCTTCGTAATGGTTCGAGCCATTGAAACAATGCTGTTAGGAGGAAGAAAAGTTACCGTGATGATGCTAACAGAATATCATCTCAGAAAGGCAAAGTGCCAGTCTATTTTCTTTGGGAGACAAACAAGTTTGCAAGAGCTATTCTGATGATCTACCCCTTCTATTGGCAGCTTCATCTCAATCATATGCTAAGCGGTACTCATTTTGGTCCAGGACAATAGCAAGCTAAGGAATATTCATGATGGTCATTGTCAATACCAAGCAACAAGGACTCTCTATATTAAACCAATGCCTAAGCTAGTTCACTTCAAATGCTTCTCAGACAGATTACACTTCTCATCCATGGCTTTATATTGTTTTGATGGCGTAACGATCATTGTCAATTTTCAATTATCGGTAGCATTGGGAGTATAAAAAGGTATGATTGAGGCAAATGACATATTCATGCCTCGTCAGTCATATATATGAAGTAGGTAAGCCTGCATTAGAGCATCAATTATGGAAACTTAAAGAATGTACTTTGGGCTCTATCCTCAGCCTGGAGGCCCATCAATTATGGCAAGTTTAGGCAGTTACAAAAGCTCCATTTGTACAGGGAGCTCCGAATTGGGGGGGGGGGCAAAAAAAAAAAAAAAAAAAAGAATCAGAAATAAATAACGTGGCCAGAAAACACAATCCAAATCCTACAAATCTTTCTAGGCAGACCATGGTAGTGTATTTCTGCTGAAGACAACAGAAACCCAGAGAACTTAACTAATTGGGAAGTATGAATATATGCTCACTGAAAACCCATCATCTTACAAACATTTCACCTCACAGCCGACAGTGATCATCATCATATTCAGGAAATAGAAAGCAGAGTTTATTTATTTATTTATTTATTTTGGTCATAAAAAGCACAGTTTATTGAATACTTGAAGTTCCAAGAGCAATAAGAGACTTACCTCCCTCACAGCCTCCGCCAAACAAAACCAAGCAATCAGACACGAAGTTGAGAGAGTGAGAGGCCCTTGGGCCGGGCAACACCATCTCACCACCACCGGTCTCCGAAAGATTATGACATGCGACGGAGTCAAGATGAAGCACATGGTTGTAAATCTTCATCCATGGGAACTCACCCTCACGATAATACGAGGATTTGAGGGCATCCACTAAGGTGGGTCCCCAGTCTCTCCTGCATATGGACTCCCAGAGAGCATCGGAGCATGCTAAAGTCCTGATTTTTTTGCAAGTCATGGAGAAAGAAACGATTGAATCAAACGGTAGGAGGAGCAAGATTGAAAAAAGTTGGTCTGGGGCTAAATTGCTTATGGGAGATCCATCACTGGTGGTGCTGGTGCTGGTCCTGGCCTCCGCCATGAAAAGGGAGCTGTGGATGCTACTGGCCACTGTGCAAGAGTTGTGGAGAGTCAATCATTGGGATGCTCTGGTGGAGGGGGAGGTTAAGTGATGAAGCTGGTGGGCTGATATTGTCAAGAAGCAAAGCAACAATGACAAAGAATGGTGAAAACTTTCCTACTGGACAGGATGGATGATGGGGGCTCCCATGTGTTTTGTCCTGTTTCTGAAACTTTGAGCTCCACTTGTGAGCATCCTGTACTGCTTTAAAACATCAAACTTCCCCTATCTAGTTGTGCACTGTGCTTAGTTTCTCGGTTGGGAACCCAATGCAAAGCCTGCTCCGCATCCACATTTTCACCGAAGAAGAGTGATGATTAAGCCACATCTCTTTTTGAATTGACCTCTGCTGATAGAACCCTTCAGTTTCTTTTTGTCAGTCGAACGAGAGTTTGATAAATAGAAAGGTTTTGATTTTGAGCCGCACAAGGATGACTTTGTAGGGAGTTACCGGTGGCTAGCAAGATATTTGGGCGTTGAATATTTCTAAGACCGTATCTTTCATATTATTCTAAATATTTGTGTCGACATTCATTTTTACAAAGAGAGAAAAATGTACGTGAAAAACCATAACATAATAGATATTCCCATTAATCAATTTTCCAATAGAATTTAAATAGAGCTTTATCTACAAAAAGATCCGAACCCCATCATGTAGATTCATCTTTTGGTTTATTATAAAGCATGTCTTCTAATTTTTGTGACGAGAGATTTATTTATTGATCTTTAATATTATTCATTCGTCAAATACGAGTCGAGTGTGATATTCATCATCTAATGTTAATATTTCTCATATACGATTTTGATATTATATATTTGTCTTCTAATATATTATTTCTCAAATATAAGATGGCTATCATTACATTATCAAACTCTTTCAAATAGAATTATGTAATAATACAAATATGAATCAAATATACGCAATAATTTATCTTTTAACATTTATTACCAAATTTTGCATTATTCTACTGAATTATGTATACGGATATATATATATATATATAACATATTGATAAAAAAAATAATTACCATATTATGCATCAATATTAGATGCAAAATTAGAGATTTTCTTGGTTTAGAGCACGGCTAAATAACTATTAAAAACAAATTATTTCGGTGAAGCTTGCATGGAAGCGTACCATGTGATTTATGCTCATCCGATGAATAACATTCAAGTATAAGGATGTAGTTTTCAATAACATTCAAGCATATACAGATGCTTTCGAATGGAGAGATGAACCCTACCTCGAGAGTGAAAATAGAAATATGAATGTATGAATATGCGTCCTTTATCTTTAAGCCAAAACCATGTTTGGTCTCGCGATTAGGACTAATATTCGCTTCTTACATTTAAAAAAAAATGATAAATGCCCGTTCGAATTCGGGATAACTACATGGTTTGAGTCAAGACGTGAATTATTTTGGTGTCAAGTAGCACTTCATAATGGCTGGAAAAAAAAAAAAAAAAAAACTAAAAAAGAAAGTTGATCTTCTAACAAAAGTCTGATGTCGTTGCTTTGGCTTCTAAATATCCTTAGGCTGTCCATTTCTTGCTTCTCTTTTCAATTGAGAACAAACTGACAGGGTCAATTGCAAGCATTATATGAATATTCTCAGTAGTAAAACTTGAACTGTGAAATTGAAGTCCCGAGGATCAAATCCAAACATGTCCACACTAGAGATAACTAAAAAAATAAAACAGTCAAGAGAGAACCTATACATCCAGCTGGTTTCGGAATATATACAATAAAAAAGAACAAGAGATCAAGAATTATAAGTAAACGCGTAGGATCGGGGGAGCGATTGACATTATTGTTCAGCCATTTAACACATAAGGGCACTTTCGAGTAATGAAACGCTAGACAAGACTGCGAAGAACCATCTCGCTTATTTATACACAGTTTAGGTCAAGATATACAAAACGAGGGAAAATTGCAGTTCCTCTGAAACCTAACAACAGGAAAACCATCCCAAAACCCAGCAGTTGCTTGGCCAGCGTATAGGGAAATTTTCCAAGACCTGCATCCATCTGGAAAGCCAGAAAGGACATCCTATGCAGTAAATTGAGTATGTCACCATCCGAAAGGAAGTCTCTTATAAACCTCCAAGTGTGCTCCCTCAAATTGTCTAACATCAATATCTTTTTGCTGGTTGGGCCAAGGACTGTAGTTATGATGAATCACTAGCATTTTCAGTGATTCTAAGGACCACTTAATCAGCCCCCAGACTTGCGCTCTGCATCAATCAACATAGAGGGGAGATTTAACAAGTGAACACAATCCCCAAGCAGAAAAACAACTCTAAAGGACTCAGATAATTTAGCAGAAGCAGCAACTGGTTGCCCACCTCATTCCTGTTTAAGGAAGAAACTTGTCCACCTGGGTGGGCTGCCTTCGAAAGATCCCTTAAAGTTCCCTAAAGATCATTAAGAAATTTCTGCAGTAAGCAAATGCTTTTCAAAATCTTTTAGACTGAAGAGCCATAGAGACAAGTCAAGACATTTCTTCTTGTTTAAAAGCAAAAACTTGGTCAAGCAATTCCAAGGGAACATGCGGATGCTAATGTAAAAGATACGAATCTAAGGCATCACTTTTACTGCACCAACACCTGCCGAACAATATCATAGTGTCTACCCTAGCCAATGGTGAAGTCTCAAAAGAATACCATTACCACAAACAGCATCAGTCATCTTTGCTTCACCAATGTGGCAAATAAACAAATCAAGTAGATCACCTAATTTTCAAGCCAGGATTAGCTATAACATACTAAATCTTATAGCAGTGAAATATTTCCTAACATGGTATTTGTGCCATAGTCATTGTTTATATTGTATCTTGAGAATTAGAACAGGAAAAATATGATTTGAACAAAACTCAAAACCACATCACAACTAGACTCTAGCATTCACCTTGTTTGCCCACATCAATCCGCATGCATTGCAAAGGGTCCTTGGTCCTTCAGGGCCACGTCGCATCATAGGAGTAGATTTCTCACTAATCCCACAGTGATGACATCTGCACAGATTTTCAGACAAGCATTAGATTTATCAAAAACTGAATGCAATGCAAGGCTCAACTTATACAATGTATGTTACCTGATGGCAGCAATTAAGCTATCATGAAAACATATATACATGAAGAGCTAACAGGCTACCGTTGTTTGGATAAGGTAGTGCTTCAAGAATCAGAAGGGACTACACATATACCTCCCTTTTCCCATGTCCCTAGATTAAATCCTAGAGAAAGAATTTGCTCCCACTTTGAGAAAGTTGTGAGATAATCCACCATTAATTATCATGAACAAGTCAATGCGAATTGCGAAATTGTCAGCATAACTCTGTTAAAACCGTTTTAAATTATGAATGTAAAATTCTTCGTGACAATCAAACTTTTCTAGATCACTTGTCATAAGTATACACAGGTTGCATAACTTGGGTAACTTTCTAACATAAGTATCATTATGTTTAGCTTACCAAAGGCTGGTTAGAATCTTAGACATCAGTATTTGTTGGTTCTATAGTATTAATGGAGATTATGATGATTAAACAGCCAATACAACATTAATGGCTCCGACATAACAGCAACAAAGAGACTATCTCCCATTATGAAGTGTGAGTTTAAGGCAATTTAGTGATGATGGAGTTGTGGAGTCTGATAGAGGGAAGTATTGTAAAAATGGTATATCTGATTTTGAAGAGCTTTCAATGTAAAAATTTGTGTGTTTTCTTCTCTCATTTCTTCTCTTTTACATTTCTCATTCTTAATAGATGGTAGTTAGAGCTCTGGTTCAATGGAATAGTGGAAGCAATGAAGATGGACGAATGGACGGTGAAGATCAATCAATTCAACGGTGAGTACTCTGGTGTATTAGAAGAGTCTCCATTGAGAGTAAAACTAGAATTGATGAAGCAAGAAGACTAGGAATTGTTAGATCAGGAAGTGCTAGGTGTAATCGTCTCATGCTGGCGTGGGACATTGCCTTCAACATTGCCAACGAGAAGATGACAGCCGAATTGACAAGCGATTTGCAACATGTACTAGAAGCCGCATTAAACAAGGTATATCTGATGCATTGTCTCTTCAATCTAAAGATGGACGGAGGCGCTTCTGTGACATTACACATCAACGAATCTAATGTGATCACAACTTAATTGAGTTCAATGGAAATCAAATTCAATGACAAGGTAAAAGCTTTGATTCAATTATCTCCTCTACTTCAGCTGGAGCACAACTATGACTGTGGGGAGTAGTTCGTCAAATCAGAAGAAGTTGAAGCTTTAGAGAGATTTGATTCTTGGTAAGAAAATTTACAGAAAAGAGTATGGTCAATCTTCAGGCACTGCCTTTAGTACTCAAGGTAGAGGGAGAAGCAATTAATAAGGTCATAATCCATATCCAGTGATGGTTTTGACTGATGCTTTGGAACCAGAATATTTTTCAGAAGCAATGCAAGATATAAATTCTATCAAGTGAAACTTGACAATGTAGAATAAGTTGGATTCACTCAAGAAGAACAAGATACAATTGCTAACTCAGTTACTGGATGGGAAGAAGACATTGTAGAAAAGTGGGTGTATAGAGCCAGAAGAACCTGATGGCAGAAAGAGGTACAAAGCGAGATTGGTACTGAAAGGTTTTTGCAAAAGAAAGGAATTCACTACACAAGAGATTTTCTCTCCTTTTGTAAAGTGGACCACTATCGGGTTAGTATTGAGTATTCAAATTGCTGAGAATTTACATCTAGAATAATTTAATGCGTAGACTGCATATGGTGACTTGGAAGGGGATATCGACAATGTAAAACTAGAAGGTTTTCAAGTTCCTGGCAAAGAAACTATGTGTGTAAGTTATAGAAAAGTTTGTATGATTTGGAGCAAACTTGAGTGAAGTGGTACAGGAAATTCAACACATTTATTTGTGTTAACGGGTCCACTAAACATTTATTTTGACATTTTATGTGAATGATATGCTCATTACACAACCTACCACGAAAGAGATCAACAAACTGAACTAGCAATTGCCAAAGGAGTTCATGGAGGACTTGGGAGTAGAAATCGAATTTTTCGGATGAGGATCATGCGAGATAGAACATAAGGAATTTAAAGTTGTCTTGAGAAGAGTACATTGAGGAAGTGCTGGACAAGCTCAGTGTTTGGAATACAAAGTCCATAAGAACTCCTTTAAGAAGTCACTTCAACCTCTCGAAGGAGCACTTACCAAAGACAAATCAAGAGCGGAGATTACATGGCTAAGGTGTCTTATATGTCAGTTGTCAACAGTTTGATGTATGTTATGGTGAGTAGATTGTACCAAACCAAAAGTAGCTCATCTAGTGTGAGTTGTGAGTGGATACATGGCTAATCCCAGATTTAAGTATTGGGAGGCTGAGTGACTACTAAGATACCTAAGCGGCACCTTAGATATTACCCGTTTCATGGAAACAATGTGACATCACAAGGCTTTGTCAATGCAGATCTTGGTTTTGACATGGACAATAGCAAGAGCACCTCAGTTATGTATTTACCTTAGGAGGCACTACAGTAAGTTGGATTTCTAGACTTTGGGAACTGTGTGCCCCTCTCAACCACTAAAACAGAGTATGTTGTTGTATCTACAGCTAATAAGGAGATGATCTAGTTGAAGAATCTTCTGAAAAAGATAAGCAAGGAGAAGAATAGAAGTATTCTGTTCAATAACTATCAGTGTTGTTTGTCTAGCAAAGAATCTGGTATTTCACTCAAGAACAAAGCACATTCAATTGAAGTATCATATATTTGAGCTGACAAATGATAGGACGTTGTAATTGAAGAAAATCCTCGGTGCAAAGAATCCAATAGATATATTAACCAAGGGTGTCACTAATGTAGAAATTGAGGTTGTGCATTGTCTTAATTGGCCTCCATGGTTAGTGATAAAAAGGTGCCACTGCACTTGAACAATTTGGGTCATAAAGATGAGAGAAGATTGTGAAAGACTGTCAGCCTCTAAGTGGGAGATTGACAAAGTTGTGGAGTCTGATAGAGAAAAATTATGTAAAAAGGGTATAGATGAATTTCTCCTGTAACTTTGTAAGCCCTGAACTCCTCTTATATATATGGGGGATCTCTCTTGTAATTGTAACTTAATATTGATAGTAAAAAGATTGTCATGTGCAACACCGTGATTTTTTCCTTTTTTATTTTGAAGGGTTTTCCAAGTAAAATTTTTTTGTGTTTCTTCTTTAATTCTCTCACATTTACGTTTCTTCTTCTGAGTCCACTCTTGCTCCATCCATCAATGAGAAGAGCACAAGCTCCGGTTAGCCTAATACCTGAAGACAGCTGCAAGCTCACCACTCAACCCCATCCTAATTCAGTTGTCCAATGAGAAGAGAATCTTCTATGGAGTACCTTATCATGCTTCAGGAAACTAATGGTATGCATGTCCAGAGATCAGACCCAATGTGAAATTTCTTATCCTCAGGTGTTACTGTTTCCAGGGATGAGAGGCATGATCTTTTATTATAGACACCAGACACTGACAACATTACAGACTCGTAACTTACAGGATCTCTTGATGCGGGGATCCATTACTCTCAGGTCCCCAACTCTGGTTCGATTCCCATGTCGTCACAGCTGAAGAAGATTCATCATTGTTGGATTTTGAAGATGAAAACTGACCCTTATTTCTTTGCATCCTAAGACCATGTCAGAAAAGACAGTAGGAAAGGTAAAAGGATTGTTACTTCTGCATGTGAAAATAATCCAAGAGCAGCTACCAAAAGTTAGATTAGAGAAAGTAACCATAAAAAAATTATCAAAAATTGTGTCATACCTAAGTGCCACCTCTTTACGGACTGCATAACGAATTTTCTTGTCAAAATTTCGTTCTTTTTTCTTTTCACGAAATCGAATCAGTGAAGCCATCCTCTGTGGGACATTCGACCTTTGAGGAGTACCCATAAGATCCTGGTAAAATGCTTCATTAATGTGAAAGGCGACAAAGACCACTAAAAGAAGTATTGTTCAGACAAGTTCTGATACCTGGTTTTGGTTGGTGGCTACTGGGATTGCAGGTGGATTAGGCGTCACTTCTCTCGCGCCAAGTAACAGCAGCACTGCTTGTACCTAAAGTGTGCAAAAGAAACTAATGCATGATCTCAATCAAGAATTTATAGAACAGATGGCAGCTTAACGAAAATGGATGCTTATGCTCCTGCAGAAAAACTCCAATACAAGCTGTCAAAGACGGCATTAGCCAGAATGTTTCGGACTTCTCTTTTACTACAAGTTCTTAGCTTTGGACATCCAAAGAGTTCATGTCCACCACGGCAGCTACGTCAAAGTTCAAATTTTAACCAAATAAAGAATGAACAAGAGGCAAAACAACCGCAACCTCTCTATGTTTGCTCAACAGGTGCAATCACAAAGGACCATCGTCTGTCGAAAAACGTTACACGAGGCTATTTTAACATGGAAAACCGAGCCTCATCATGACAGACCAAAAGAGGCTAATCGAAAAGGAAAAGGGAACAAGGGATGGGCTCAAGTCCCTACCTTTTGGGGCGGCACGGAGTCAAAAACATAAACTTGGCCCTGGAAAGAAAGAGTGAGCTGGTCCGCATCATCGCCTCCTCCGCGATTGTCCGAATCGTTCCCGGCGTCAGAGGGGACATCCCCTTCAACGCCCTCCCCGCCGCCGCCGTCATGATCGTGATCGTCATTCATATCATTCCCATTGCTCAAATGCGGTTGCGCCTGCAACCCATGATGATGCCGGTAAAGGGGTTGCATGGGATGCCGATCGTGGGTCGGATCCCCCACATCCATTCCATCATCGCCCCCATGAGACCCGTCCATGTTTCTTCACAGCCTTCCTTCCCCAGATGCATCGAAGGCAAGGCTCCTCCTTCACACCCGCATTGCCAGAATCACCTTCGTGTCCAGTATGATAACTGAATCGATCAGCCAAAGAGGGTAGCAAACTGATCAGCCATTCAGCTCAGTGACAGGAAATGGAACGAGCAAGATGGCTTGTTTTTGCAAGAGATAAACACGGTTCCTCACGAGAGAAACCAGAGGCGAAACTGAGGGAATCAGAGGGCTGGGATTTCTCCTTCCTTTTATAGGGCTTTTTTGAAATACAAGAAAAGTTAGGCCCTTTTTTTAAGTTTCTTGGTTCACATGTTGTGCAATTTTCCTTGATTGTTGTTGTTCTATCTTGTGATATTTTGAGCACGAGTAAATCGTTATAAAGAGAAAGGGAAAAAAAAGATTGACAAATTGTTTAGAGAGCAATATTATGTTTGGTACTCAGGATATGATTATTTCATCAACTTATTGTACAAATACAAATTTAGTTTGGTCATCATTACTCGTATTGCATTACATATTACACCACTACATCAATGATTTTTTGTAAACATTGGTTGAAATGATTATATTGAAATATTGTGCACATATTTTAGACTAAATTGACAAAATCAAAAAAATTATGACTAAATTAACATCCATGCAATAAATTTAAGACTAATTTGACATTTCTCCCTCTATTCCTATGTTAAGTTTGGAGCTATCCAAAACAAAATAAGGTCTCGCTTGTAGAGATTAGATAAAAGTGTAAAGAATTTCTAATGTCTATAATATAAAAGTTATCCTTTCTTTTCTTCTATTTTGTAATTTTGGTTTACATTAAAACTTAATGACTCATGCATAGTTTTTTGGATCATGTTGAAACTTCATGAAAGCAGCAACAAAGTTAAAGCTCGTTCTCCTCCGTGCATCTTTGCTTCGTGTCTAAGCTTCATGAAAAAAGGAAGAAAGTCAAGACATTATCTTTTTCGAAATCATCATAGTGAGTGATCAAATTTATCTCTCTTACTAGATTTGGAAATTTGTGGCTAATCTATCTCGTTAATATCACTATAATCTATTCACATTCTTGTCATATTTCAAATGTCACTCTAAAATGTTTAAGGTATAGATCATAGAATAATCATGCATTATTTGTTGGAGAGAGTCTCTATTTGTACATTTCTAATTTCTTTGGCTACATGTGATCATCTAAATTTGAATGACAATGTGATGGGATTAACTGAGATCATAAATCCTCCTAATATTCTCTATTTATCAAAAGTAGATTTTTTTTTTTTTAGTAATTTATAAGTGTAGCAATTCGTAATTAGTCCGTTCCTCTAGTTAGTGACAAAATGAGTCCTTCATAGTTGAAAGATACAAAAACAATGATGAAAGTGTACATAATCTTGGGAACCATTTAATTGGCAACTATTTATAGATAACAGTATCCGACCATTGGACTTGTAGCCCCAAATAATGAAGAACGATGAATACATGTCAAAATAAATCAAATGTCCCACTATTATGTGTTTGAATATACTTGCCAAATGTCATTATAAACTATAACAAAACCAAAAATTGAAATATACATGTCAAATCAAAACCACAACTGCCCCGAAATAATTGAAATATATTGAGAGATTTTTTAAAAGCAAAACTCAAGTGATGGCAATACTTATCCCATCACTGACGAGCATCACTAACAATTATCTAGGGGTTACTATCAAATGATTTAGATCTCAAGTCACTCGTTTAAATCCCCAAATCACTTTGACTTTACTAACACTAGCACACTAGCACCTTGGTGGAGCGGTGGTCACTGACAGGCTCACTCAACATGCATTATAGCAAGAGCTCCAATCAAATGTTTGATCGCCATAATGGAACTTTTATGGTACCACCCAAAAACTGTTGCCGCCCCCATCCTTTTTACTCAGGAAAAGAAAAGATTAAAAAAACAAAAAAATCAAAAACAAAGCTAGCCGCGGGGAAATTTTTTTGCAGTAAACCAAAGCCTGAAAAAACAATTGCCACTCAGTCTTGACTTAATATTGACTAAAGCTTATACGTGACGGCATAAACTCTGGAATTAGCGGTTTATCTGCATATGGTTCGGAAGACTAGGCACCAGCAAAGGAGCTGAAGATTTTTCTCCCACACTTCATCACGGCTAGAGAATGTACCCAAAAATCTGGTTACCACAAGATGCTTCGTGAATTTGTTAGCGCAAGCAATGAGAACTTTGCAATGCTCACTCTTTGGTCTGTCTCATCAGGACAAAGAACAAGTCGGTCATGCTTATGCACACATTGGTGGCAAGCTTGCAAAAGGGTCAATAAACCCAGTTATAGGATTCGTGAAATTGGGGATGACAGATGAGGCCACCAAAGAGCATCCTGTCGTGGCTAAGAAAACCATCCAATATGTACTCAGCACAATAATTCTCATATATATTGTGCCAGTTATAATCCTCTAAACCATCTGCAACTTACCATTAAGGACTAAGGAAAACATATAACAGCCAAAAGCAAAGCAAAGGATTTATCTCAATTGTCATAGGATAGGATCTCCAAACTTGAGACTCTCTGACTTCAAAACTGAGCAGTCTTAACTCAAAAACGATGTAAAACCAACCAAACGTTCAAAATTCCACATTGAATTTGATCACGGTATAAAAAAGCTTAATTCATTCTACGGATCAATTCGTTGATATAGTTCTCACGGTTGCCAGCATCTCCACCTTCAACATAATGATTCCTTTTCTTCTTGAGTCCACCCAGTGGTGCCTTGAGCTTAAAGGGCCATAGGAAGTTATTGGCTTCCCTAAAATGAGGTCCCACTGTCATTATCTCATGGATGAGATCTTCCGCGCAGATAATTCCATATGTACCCAAGGCCTGCTCACCGAAAAGAATGAATCAGGTCTCTCATAAGCCCGGAGAAGCATAGACGTCGTAAGGCACGAGATGAGATAAGAACCAAAATGGACCTGTTCAATGATGGAGTTGTCTGTCAAAGCAATTCTCTGCTTGTTGAGCTTCCCGTAGCCCCTTTTGTATATCAGTTCCCTCACGCTCTTCAAGTTAGGATATCTGAAAACAAGCATATTCACTTAGCGGCCTGACAGGCGACATTGATCTAAATCCAAATTATGGAAGAGAACCACATACCCAAAAGTCACATAGGGTTCGACCCTGTGAAGCATGTTCACGGTTGCTTTATTGACTTTGAGAAACACCCCATTGAAGATCTATATCCAAAGAAAAATCAGTCAACACAAAGGTAACAAATAGATTTGTTAATTAAAAGCTTTGCTTCTAGCCACTGCACAAGAAGAGATAACTTTATAGCCAAAAGAATAGAAAGGTCATTTAAAAACAGATTACTTAGTAACAAAAACCAATCGACAATCAGATCCTAGTGAAAAAAAAAAAAAACCGCTGGAACCGCATCAAATCAAATTAAGCCATGACAACAACCGAGCCTTCACGTAAGGCTCTTTCACTGCTGAAATAACTTCTTCAAATGCCTCCAGCAATGCAAAGACTGATCTCAATAAGTGATTCAAGACTTGGAAAGATTACCTGTCTTAGTCTCAACAACTGCAAGATTGTTCTCGTTTTTGGGTGCATGGCATTGATACTGAAAGCGAAAGATACTCGCATAAGAAATTCTGGGAAAAAAAAGTGTTACATTCATATTTGTAAGACGCAGAAGACATACCCACGGATGCGAATGATAAACAAAAGCTTAGCTTCCGGGTTAACGTAAAATCCTCCTCTCAACTTTGCTTCACGCTTCAATTGAATTAGCTCCTTTTCCTGGAAAGCCAACACCCAAAGGTCAGCTCCATGGTTGGAAACACAGAATTGTCCAACAACCTTATGAAAACTAGTGTCTATGTCTATGTCTATGTCTATACCTGCTCGGCATACTCCTTGGCATATTGCTTTGCCCTATTGTAGATCAATTTCCTGTTCTCAGCATTCTTTTTCTTAGCGGATTCAAGCTCTTGCTTTTTAGCCAATGCCCACTCCTCATTTCTCTTCTGCTTCTTCAATACCGACTCGGGAACAATGGCCTTGACTTCTTCCCCGCCCATTTCTCTGCGCTCACTGTTGAAACAACAAATATCAGCTATCCTTTCGTTTCCAAGGTTGCACCATCAAATAGTCATTTGTCAAGCTACATGCAGCAAACAACGGAATAAGGACAAAATAGTGAAAATTCACGAGTGTATCCTATCCAATTCATAATCACAATTCACAATCGGGATGCTCCGCAAGCAACTGAAAGAGTCCTTGAGAACGAGCTTTGCAAATGGAGCGACAACCCGACAACTACAATCCCTTTTAACTATTGCTAGTGGATAGACATCGGATTCGAACAAATTTCGACTCTTCCCATATTCAACCCTGAGAGAAACACCAAAGAGAACAGAGCCTAACTGCACTCTGCCGCACCAGAAAAAAAGGGGACAAATTGAACTACAACCACGAGCTCATCGACAATTCCACTCATCCACCAGCAGCCCGAGCTCGGCAACCCGAATGCACGTACGAATCATCAGGCGAGCCACCGACCGGGCGCTTAGAAAACAATACGCAGGCAATTGAAAAAAGAACCCCCCCCAAAAAAAAAAAAAAAAAAAAGCAGGGCAATAACGCCGCGAACTGATCGCAAGACTGCAGAATACGAAGCTTGTAAGCAAGACACGCCGAATCCATCAACCTGGAAACACAAAGTGAGCGCTACTCACCGAGTGGTATCTCTGCGAAGAAGACGACTCGGCGGTGGTGGCCAACGGCAGATGCTTCTCTTTCTCTCTCTCGCAGGAGGAGCCTCTAGGGTTTTTGTAGCGGGTTTTTATGAGGTCGGAGGGAGTCAGTAATCGGACGGCTCTGGATTGCCCTGTGTCCCGAAGGCGTATCCTGTGCGTACGTTGGTTTGAGGGCCGATTTGGGCAGCCCAATTCAAAGGCTTCCTGTTCAAAAGAACGTTTTCCCATTTGGTCCCATTCTTTCGGGATAAATGGGGTTTTGCGGTGGTGCAAACTGCAATTCCTGGAAGTTTGGGCCGAGCACTCCATTCAGGGGGCTTGCTAGTGTTGCTATGTTGCCAATTAATCAATTCCCTTTTGTGGCCCATGTCTTATAATTTTCTCTGGGCATCGTTAATGACTAATGAGCACTTGTAAAAATAGTGGATCAATAAATATTTGATTTTTGAGGTATTGATTGCCCGTTGCGAGAACAATCAATGTGAAATTCATAACTTTGCCTTATTTCGATTGCTTCACGTGTCCTTTCCGGACAATTTTTAACATAACTTGTTTGCTTTCGGTTCTACTCGATTTTTTTTTTTGATTGCCATGTTTGGTGCATTATGTATATATCAACTTCTTTTTTCCCCTCGTAAAGGGTAATATGGAGTTATTTTTGACATCGAGAAGCATATTTACTACAATTAACCATATGAAGAGTATCAATATCACTTGCCATTACAGAGTTTTAATTAGTCCATTGTTGCTCCCCTCATTTGTTTCAGATGCATTTGCTTCGGCTATTGAATCAAAATTGTCATTTTTAAAGTCTCTTTAATCCCAATACAATCCCCACCTAATATTAGCCTCCGGTACTTTTCGGGAGGCTGCTTTTTAGAGTTAGTGGACTTTTTCTTTTTCTTTTTCCTTGTCAACTTTCCTTTCGTACTCATTGAACTCGGGCAAATTGAAATGGAAGAAAGCGCGTGGGAACTTTCGGTGGCACACACCGTGACGCGTTGGTTTTCTTCACGCGGGAAACGCAGGTTTTTTTCGGCTGCTCTCACGGCCGGCGAGTGGAGTAAACAAGCGGCACGCGCGCAACGTTTGCACTTTGCTTCATCTACAGCCGTTTGCACGAGTTTTCACGCGCTTTTGCTTTCTTACCTTTATGTTTTTTCTTTAGGTTTAATACCTTGAAAAACTCCAAACTGGTACACTTGTGACAAATTTACCACAAACTATTTTTTTGACCAGCAAAAACCCCAAACTGGTATACCTTTGACAAATTTATCCCGAACTGGTACACTTGTGACAAATTTACCCTATGTTAGTTTTCATTAAATGTTATTCTCAAATTATTAAGTTAAATGACACGTGACAGTTAACATATATACCAATTTAGGATTTTACGCTCCGTTTGTCACAGTTTATAATTTTTGTGATTTTTTTGTGGTATTAATCCAATTTAACATAGGGTATATTTGTCACAAATTTACCAGTTTAAGGTTTTTTTGCAGTCGAATAAATTAGTTTAGGGTAAATTTGTCATAAATGTACCAGTTTAAGGTTTTTTATAGTCAGTCGGGGTAAATTTGTCACAGGTTTACCAGTTTGGAGTTTTTCATGGTCAAAAAAATAGTTTGGGATAAATTTGTCACAAGTATACCAGTTTGGGGTTTTTTAAGGTATTAACCCTTTTCTTTATAGTGACAGTAGCACGTGGCAAAATTACTGTAGCATAGGACACTACAAAGTAATAAGTTATGAAAATCATTATTCATGATCACTATTCATATCTTCTAAAATAATTTTCAACCGGATTTTTCGAAGTCTCTAATTGTTTTAAGACCCATGAGCATAGTCTTTATTTTTTGTGATCTCTTAATGCCTATAAAAGGCAAAAAGAATGTGATGTGTTGGGCAGAATCAGTAAAGTATATGCTTGTGAAAATTCTCTCAATATTTTTCTAAACACTTCCTCTTCTCCAGTCCTCTAAAAAATGCAGCTCGACACATTAAAAATGGCATCGTCCTGACAATCTTAAGTGTCTTTGTACTCTAAACTAAATCACTGGGTAGTTGAGGCAATCCCTTAAAGACTTGAATAAAAGATTCGCCTATATGGGATAGTGTCAGAAGAAAGTGGGCGGAAGACGACTTACTTGTTTTCGATGCGCGATGAATAATTTACCTCGGAACGATCGTTGAATTGCGGATGAATCACGAACAAAAATACTTCACGTTGGTCTGAATGCAATCACGAGGAAAACATCATATTTCCACAGCGTAAATGCTAATTGTTCTTGTAAAAGAGAAATGGAATGCCTCCTTTTTCTTTGATGGAAAGGGGACAAGAAAATTAGAGGAATTTCTGAGTGTATATTCTGATAACCGTACCAACGGTTATCTTCAAAAGACTTTTATACAACTCCATTCATACTCTTTCAAATTGTGTCTTTCCATCGTAGCGTATCAAGACGAAACGGTACGTTTTCATCGCACCCCATCATGGACATACTAATTAAGTACAACATTTCCCACTCGAACATAATGGGCTTGATAGTACTCTATCAAGAATATAAGGCATTTAATATTCATCTACTTTACAAAACAATTCATATTGGCAAGTAAGCTGAGCGACTAGTAAGTACACCTGCATTTGAGAGCTCAAATTATGCACCTGTTAGGGATGACATAATGGCTACAACCCTAAAAATAAATAAATAATTGATGTTTTACAGTGCTCCAAACATATTTTTTTATATCAATCCAAGTATACTTATCCCTTAAAGGTTTTATTTGACTATTCTAAAATACACAATATATTTACAATTATATCAACAATCACATAAGGCGATATAATTGGTCGACTAGTAAATACATGTAATAAATGTAAAATAACAATAGTCTTCCTTCGCACTCATGTCTCTCTCCATTTCAGCACAATTACTTTCCTAGACACATCCCATAAAGCCATATATATTCATAACCACCGGTAACATACTAAAGTAACAACATTGATCTTTCACTTCGAGAACATAGTCAAAAGTAACATATAACACAAAATGAGGTAAATTATAAATTACCTCAATGACTCACACGATGAGTAAATAGGGATAATTTTACTCACATTTCATTGTCGATTGAACAATGTACATGTAGTATGAATTGCATGATATAGTGGATTTCTCTTTCTATAATAGCGTATGTCATTTATTAAATATATCTACTATACGGACTTTAACCTAAACATAGTCACTTGCTTATCACATACTCATGTTTAGCTTGAGTGCTCTATCAGCTCGCTTTCTATAGCGCCTAATTAAGTACTTGCATCCGGCATCTTCCAAGCACATATGATTGTAGAACTATCATATTCAGTCTTATTATAAATAAAACACAAACCTCATGTTGACTCCAATCAAGGCGACATATTATTTTATATACTAAACTTGCTCTTCAGCATTAATTTGTATATAATGTCTCATCTCAACGTGCTAACTATAGCACTTGAGGTGATTGCTCGTGCGAATGAGCTAATCATTGCCTGCTGACATACTTTTCAATAATATATGTGTGTTTGTACTAGTCTCATAATAGATTTGTACTTATTAATAAAACATCAATTCATTAATAAATAAATAAGTACAATACAAATGTTTACATATACATAAACCAATGATCTTCTATAATAACACATATCACATTTTACGCAATCCTAGTGATGTCTTGTGGGTCAAAAATATGTCTTTAGAAACAGTTTTCGTAAATGGATCGGTAACCATTCTATTGGTTGAAATGTATTGTAAGATCACTTCTTTAGGCGCTATAATATTTTTGATAAAGTTGTTCTTTATATCAATGTGCTTTGTCCTTTCACAGTACTTGGGATCATTTACATAAGTAATGACTACTTGACTATCGTAATAAACTATCACTGGTCTTGGAATCTCAGTGATAGTGGCTAAATTTTCCAAGAAACGTTCTAGCCATACTACTTCTTGTACTGCGGCAGAACATGTAATTCTACCTCCATAGTAGATAAGGTCGTACATGTCTATTTCTTATTATTCCAAGAAATTGTACATCCATTGAGCAATAATGCATATCCAGAAGTCGATTTACACTCATCAAAGTCTCCATCCCAATCAGCATTTGAATAGCTTAATAGGCATAAATCATTCCCTTGGTAACAAAGTCGATAGTTCATGGTGCCTTTCAAGTATCTCAAGATCCACTTCACTGCTTTTTAGTGTATTTGATCAGGATTTGATTAATATCGGCTCACCAATCCCATGGCATAATATATGTCGAGTCGAGTATACATCATAGCATACATCAAATTTACAACCGCACTTGCGTAAGGAACAATTTCCATTAATTTAATTTCTTCTAGAGTCTTAGGACACGTCTTAGTACTTAGGCCTTCACCTTGCATGACATGGGTATCAATGGGATTACAGTGCTGCATATTGAAACGTTTAAGAATCTTCATTATATAAGAATTTTGTGATAAAGTAAAGAGTTTACTTGATCGATCTCTTTCAATCTTAACTCCTAATATATAAGCAGCTCCTCCCATGTCATTCATTTCAAAATTGGATGACAACCATTCTTTTATGATGATAACCAAAACCTTGTCATTTATAACCAATAGAATATCGTCTACATAAAGTGATAAAATCACAAATTTATTTTTGGACCATTTGACATATACACAGTAATCTTAATCGATCATCGTGAAACCAAAAGTTGTTATAGCTCGATGAAAACGAAGATACCACTGTTTAGATGATTGCTTAAGGCCATATATTGAGCGATGAAGTTTGCAAACTTTATGCTATTGACCTCTAGCTATGAAATCTATTGGTTGTTTCATATAGATTTTCTCATCTAGTTCTCCATTAAGAAATGCCATCTTTACATCAATTTGATATAATTCAAGGTCCAAATGTGCAACGATGGCTAAGATAAGACGTATTAAAACAAACCTTATAACTGGTGAAAATGTTTCCTCATAATCTATATCCTATTGTTGAGTATATTTCGCCACAAGACGAGCCTTATATTTTTCAATTGATCCATCCACATTTCGCTTAATTTTAAAGACCCACTTGTTTCCAATAACCTTACGATTGTGCGGTAGATCAATTAAGTCCTAAACATGATTTGCTCTCGTTAATTCCATTTCATCTTCAAAAGCTTTTCTCCATTTCTCCTTATCAGAGGATGAGAGAGCCTCTTGAACAGTCTCAGACTCAGTATCGTCTTTCTGAGCAATCATAAATATTTCCTCTTCAATCTCAAAACGATGACGATGAATACTTTTACAATTACTTTTACGTAACTGAATTTCTCTTGAATTTAGTTCACCAGGCGATGCAACACTCCCACTAGGTATTGTATATTGAGGTAAATCTTCATTTTCTTCTACAACATTAGTGGAGGTGTTATTAGGATTTTCCATCTCATATAACTTAAAGTTTTTATTAATCTCACCTCTATTAGGAAAATTGTTCTAAAAAAACGTGACATCTTGTGACTCTATTTCAATCATACTTCCATCAGCTTGTTCACTTAAGAACACGTACCATTTGGAGTGTTCACAATATTTTATAAAGATACATTTCTTCCCTCTATGACCTAATTTACCATATTTATGGGAAGAATCATGAACACAAGCTACACATCTCCATGGACGTAGATTACTTAATTCTGATTTCCTACTAGTCCATAATTCATAAGGGGTGGAAATGACTGATTTTGAGGACACTAGGTTAAGTACATGGACAACATTCAATAATGCATCTCTCCAATAGGAGATGGGTAATTTTGTTTACGCAATCATAGATCTAACCATTTCCAATATGATTCTATTCATTCTCTCAACTATCCTATTTTGTTGTGGAGTACCAGGAATAGTCAATTGTCGTACAATTCCCTTTTCATCACAAAGAGCCTTGAATTGTTTCGATAGATACTCACGTCTGCAATCGGTTCTCAATGCCTTTATTGTTTTGTTCAATTGATTCTCTACCATCGTTATATACCGTTTAAAGTAGTCTACTATTTCTAACTTATGGGAGATCAAAAAGACATAACCAAAACACGTGAAGTTATCTATGAAAGTGATGAAATATAAGGCTTTATGCCTCGCCCTCACATTCAAAGGATCACAAATGTCAGAATGTATGAGTTACAATAGAAATTCGGCTCTACTTCCTTTATTGAATGGTTTTCTAGTTGTTTTTCCCACTAGACAATGTTCACATATAGGTAGAATAACATTACTGAGTGACCCTAAAAGGTATTCTCTAACTAATCTTTGCATTATTTGTAACTGATGTGACATAATCTAGTATGCCAAGTACTCACATCAATCTCAACATTACTAGAAAATGCAATTAAAGAAAAACAACCATCGACATTAACATTGTACTAATCATAATCAATATTTAATATCATAAAACCATTAATACATGACATGAACCATAATAAACTGTTCCAAACAAAATGTCAATACAATCACCATGAAAATTCAATGCATAACCTAGGCTAAAAAGAACAATTACGGAGACCAAGTTTCGTCGAATATCTGGAGCATAGAGGACATCATGTAGAAATAGGCTTTGACCATCACGTAAAATTAATTTACATGTGCCGATACCCTTCATTTCAATTCTTGAGTTATTCACAACATATATCCATCTTTTTCTAGGTTGTATCCGACAATACTCCACAAATGCTTCTCGGTATCTAGCTACATGGTTTGTTGCTCCTGAGTCTACAGTCTACATTGGATGAGATTCAGCAAGCATTACAGTGCTAAAAACAAAATCATTACTTAAAGTAATGGAGTAATATGTTACCCCTTTCAGCTTAATACATTCACGAGCAAAGTGATCAATCTTGCCACAATTGTAGCACTTCAACTTGGCATTGTCCTTTTTCCTATCACGTTTCTTGCGTCGGAAAGTCTTAGCCCTCTTAGGTGCCTGATCAGTCTTCTTTTTTTTGTTGTTGAATTGATGATTCTTTTGGCGCTTGAAGTCCGAAACTTTGCGCGAGCTCAATTCAGCAACATAAGCATAGATGGAGGATCTCGCAGCCTTTAAGCGCTCATCCTCTAATTCAAAATGACGCGTTATATCATCAAAAGTGACAATATTCTCATTATGTATCATGTTGATCTTCATATGTTCCCAATTGTTAGGAAAAGACCTTATAACAGCCTGAACTTGTTGTTCATCAGTAAGGGATTGACCTGCCGATTTCAGCTCACGAATCATATTTGACATCTCCCGAAGATGCTACCTCATAATTACATTTAAGCGCTTTCGGTATGTGTTAAATTTCATGGTGAGTCTCCTCAACTTAGTGGTAGATGTACCCCCAAACTTATCTTTCAAGGCAATCCACATTACTTAAGCTTTATCATAACTTTCAAATTCACACATAAGATCATCTTGCATACAGCTCAGCAACGTGATGTGAGTAATGCTATTTCTCTTTTTCTAAGCTTGATAAGCTTCTAGATCTCTCGTGTGTTGAGCTGAAGTTCCATACTCAGGTTTATCCATGGTGTGGTTGAGGGTTTTCAAAACCTCTTGCTCCTCAAGGATGTTCTGAACCTTTCGGTGCCAAATATCATAATTGTCACTGTTTAGCTTTTCGCCCTTATTGAGGTCAGCCACAATGGTCTTAGATGCCGAAGGCATAATTAATTGTTATAACACATTGACATAATAAACGCAGAATTAATACCAGCACACTTTTCAGAGTAACACACATATTTAATTTGCAGCAAAGACAAACTAAATTAATAATAATTCAACAAAAGATATAGAAACGAAAGTTCACTATGTTCCCAATCAGCTCAGATGTATGATTTTTCTACTATAATTAATTATTTTAATTTACGCAAATTTTAAGTTCTAAGTGAGAACTCCTTCGAATTCTACCAACTTTTCCCACTAGAAAAAATAATTACATGACCTCATGTAATTTCTACATTTTTCCATTAACATAAAAGTATAGCATGATGTAAACAAACGTACAAAAAACAATCATATTGCAACTACAATGAAAATCGCAATTTAACATGTAATGGAAAAATAATGATTTCCTACAATTGTTTGAATTTTCATGAAACTAGTAAATTGCAAGTATATTAAACATATATATGCTATCATCGAACCATGCTCTACACAGCATATATGATACTATTTTCATATAGGCTGGCTACTGTATTTCCTAAAACATAAGAAAATACAAGCTGAAAATGAATAAACTATGTATTAAAACTCAAAAAATACGTGTACTTAAGGTTTCATATACATTTTCATACATTTATAAATCTCAAAAATAAATAATAATTACACTACAATGTAGAACACATTCATATGAACTAAACGCCGCCAACCATGGTCCAATCGGAGCTCTCACGCACCCACACGCACTAGCGATCCTCAAAGGATCCTGACCAGTCCGACCGATTTGACTAGTCAATGGTCAGGTCGGGTCAGGCCAATTGTCACCGACGGTGACGTCATCGATGACGTCATCCAGCGGTTACCAACCGTTAGATGACATCATGGTAACGTCAACACGCGTTGGTTCGCCGATGCGCGCGTGACGCTCATGTGCTGGCGTGCCCAGCGTGTCAAGCGCATGGCACCCACACGCAGCGACTTCTGTCTGTGTGTGTGGGCGCATCCAGCAGCCTCCGGCGGTGCTCGATCCAACGTTGGACTCGTTTTGACGAGTACTTTCACCTTATATATTTTAAAATTAATTTTGACTGAAAAATATTTCAAAAAATGGCCAAAACCATACTGATGTACGCGACCCGAAACTCGTTTTTCTCTTCAGTTCGTTTTCGACGATTCAAATTACATTTCTGAGCAATAAACATCCAGGCAATGTAGAATTCAATCTCTTGATCTCAATATCAAGTGGTAAATGAGAAAATTCGATGAAAACAAAGCAGAAATCACGACTGGGCTTTGATACCAATGTTGGAAGAAAGTGAGCAGAAGATGACTTATTTGTTTTCAATGCGTGATGAAAAATTTACCGCTGAACAATCGTTGAAATGTGGATGAACTACGAACAAAAATACTTTACGTTGGTTTGAATGCAATCACAAGGAATCATCCGATTTCCTCAACATAAATACCAATTATTCTTGTAAAAAAGAAATGGAACGCCTCTTTTTTCTTTGATGGAAAGGGGACAAGAAAAGGAGAGGAATTTTTGAGCGTATGTTCTATCAACCGTACTAACAATTATCTTCAGAAGACTTTTATACAACTCCCTTCATACCCTTTCAAATTGTGTATTTCCATCGTAGCGTATCAAGATGAAACGGTGCATTCTCATCGCATTCCATCATGGACGTACTAATTAAGTACAACAAATAGCAAATCTGATGCAAATGTCTTGATTTTCCCTAGTTTTAAGCATAGATCTCCTCATTGTAAACATATTTCCAAACATAAAATATCCCAAAAAGACTAGGAATGGGAAGACACCCAATTGAAAGGAAGTTTTTTGGCTTCGGTGAGCTTTGCTACCTAATCGATGGCTCGATTTCCTTCCCTCAGACAATGGGCTGCTTTTACTTGGCTGAGCTGGGCTAAGATCCCTTTTCCTTCATTCACTATATTCCTCACGGCCCAAGCCACCACCATGCAACTATCACTTTCACCCACCAAATATATTGGCTTCTACTCTACTGATCTCGTGATCTTTCTGGCTTTGTTGCAAATACTTCAAACCTTGCACAAAGGCTAGGGTTCAACTTGTAGGGTGTCTTTGCTCTGGTTTCGTTTGCGAATCCTCCTTTAACCATCTCGCTTAAATTCCTCAAGATCCCTGCAATTAAGCAAGGTTTTTCACTCCTCACCTATGAGACATCCACATATAGCTTCAAATTGTTGTCGATTGGAGGTTTCCATTTGGTCACTTCTCTCCTTTTTCTAGGTTTTGTTTTCCTCCTTTGTGGGTTCCATCAAAGGTAGCTACTAACCTGTGCTTGTGCTTCTTCTAGTAAGGCTTGCGGATCGAGCTATTGATCCCGAAACACGGCATTGTTGCGCACCTTCTAGATGGGCTAGAGGGTTGACGTGACTAACTCTGCTTCGGATGGGTTAGTTTTTGCTATGAGCCATTTGTCTACTCTGGTTACATTTAGGGGACTGTTAAAGGTGCGTTTGTTTGTGTTTCTATTCAAAAATTGTTCCAGGGAACAGAAATAGAAAAAACTATTTCTGTTCCGGGAACAATTTTTTACTAGAAAAATGTGTTTGGTAAATTTGTTCCGGGAATAAAAAAAGAACAAAAACACTTTTGGTAAATTTCTGTTCTTTTTTTGTTTATTTTAATTTTTTTAACTTTTTAATTTTATTTTTCCTTTTTTTCTTTCTTTTTTCTTCTTTTGGCCGGTCGCAGGCCTCAGCCATGGTTGACGAGGGCTGGCGGCCTCGCCCAGCCACGACGAGGCTCGTCGGCCCTCGGTGAGGCCGAGCCTCGCCATGGTTGTGCGAGGGTCGGGCTCGCCCAGATCCGGCGAGGCCGAGCCTCGCCGATGGCTGGGCGAGCTCGAGATTTGGGCGAGCCCGAGCTCTCCCAGCCACCGGAGAGGCTCGGCCTCGCCGGGCCACCGCCAAACAACGCCGACCTAGCTCTAGCTCGGCGAGGCCGAGCCTCTCCGGTGGCTGGGCAAGCTCGGCCTTGTCAGATCTGGGCGAGCCCGAGCCTCGCTAGGGGCCGGCGACGCTTGGCCTCGCCAGGGGCAGGCGATGCTCCGGTGAGGTCACTGGCCCTCGACGGCCGATCGCCGGTCATGGCCAAGGCCAACGACCGGCCAAAGAAAAAAGAAGAAGAAAAGAAAGAAGAGAGAGAATTGTTTCTCCAAAGTATTTCTAGAACAAAAAAACAAGTTTTTCTTGTTTCTTATTTCTGTTCTTTTTTTTGTTCCCTGGAACAAAAAAACAAAATTTTTGTTCATAAACAGAAAAAAAGAACATAAACAAACACACCCTAATTGTCTCGATTCTTGGATCTAACAAAAAAATTTCTATCCATCCACAGATCAAAAGCAAATGCTCAATTGTCTCTGGGTGTTTTGAGTAGAGCGAACATAGTAGATTTGGTGATACTCTTCTCTTGAAAAGATTTTCTCGTGTGGGTAGGGCATCTTGGCATATGCTTCATAGAAAGATGAGCTAGTATTATGATGTTGCTTTGTTGGGATCTAGCTTGTTTAACTTGGAACACTCATTGCTATAACCACTTTTTACTGCGTAGCTTTTGGCTTTGTTTGTGGTCCAACCTAGTCCATTTGCTTTAGGGGTAGGGCTGATGGGGGTAGATAGTATTTCTTTGATGACATTCTCCGCAAAAAGATTCTGCAAAATTGGTTCTTTCTACTCTCTCGATTCTTCATTAATTAGATCTACTATTTTGATTGGATCATCCCCATTTGCAAGCCCCCCAATTAAACTAGAGGATAGCCATTTATCCCCGCAAATTTCATAGACTTACCATCACCCACCAACCATTCAATTTCCAACTCTATGATTTCTCTTCCACCGCAAGGATGCTTTGCTAACCCTAGGACGGATGATATCCTTTTTGGGCTTTCCATAAATTTCATCCAAAAAGTATATTCCTTTAAAAACTTGACTCCATAGTGTTGAAGGGTTTTGAGATAATCTCCAAGCTTGTTTGCCTAACATAGCTTTGTTAAAGATTTGCAAATCTTCGAAGCCAAACCCTCCTTCATCTTTCATTGATTTCATCACTTTCCATTTTTTTTCAGTGCATTCCCTTTCTTATATCACTTTGTTTCCATTGGAAAGATGCCGTTCTCTGCTCAATGGCACTGCAAACAAAGTTTGATATCTTGAAAGTCAACATAGTATATTGAGAAAAAGCTTGTATTACACTCTTAATCAAAATTTCTTTACCTGTTTTTGATAGGATCTTTTCTTTTCAATCTTCCATCTTCATGTTTACTTGAGAAGCCAACGGTTGTCCTTTTTAAGTTCTGTCCTTTTGGACATGCAAATTTTAGAGGCCTATAAATCTGTTGGCCCGCATGAAGCTGACTTAAGAGTTTGGAGAAAACTCGTGAAGCATACCTGAGAAAAACAAAATTAATTTGAAATGACGCGGGTATTCGTTGTGAACTGCAGTAGCTAGTCAATCATGATACGTGGTCATTATAAATGTGAAAATCCAGAGATTACGAGGTACTGAACAATTTCATCAGAGTGGGCTCCACTTCTTGCCATGCCTAAAACCTACTAGCCACCTATTCGTTCACATCTTTTTCCGGTTTCCCGTTCCTTTTCTGTTTTTAGTCATCGCTGGTTTCGTGATTGGCACTGAGCGACCAAATCTAGTTTATGGGCTTATATTCTGGCGCAGAATTCCTTTTCTTGCACTGGATTTTGCTGAAACCTTTGCTCTCGATTGACTGAGCAGGGAAAAAAACAGGATGGCAGGAGCAGGAGAACAATCTGCAAGTGACTATAATCTCGATGTAGTCGTAAATTCAATAAAGGAGAGACTTGATGGACTATCACCGCTATCCAACCATCGTTGCATCTTCACCATTCCAAAGACGCTCCGGCAAACCAACAAGGAGGCCTACACGCCCCACTTCATCGCGATCGGACCTTATCACCATTCTAATGAGAGCCTCCTGCCGATGGAATATCACAAGCTGCTTTACTTGAAGATGTTCCTCCGGCTCAACCACAATCACAGTCTCGAGTACTACACTCAGAAAGTCATGTCCTGGGAGAAAAGAGCCCGGGAGTACTACGATCGGCAGATCCAATTCAACTCCATCCAGTTCACCGAGATGATCCTCCTCGACAGCGCCTTCGTGATCCAGCTGTTACTGATGTGCGAGGAAAGGAAGGAACTGCCGTCCAATCGCTGGAACTTCATATACAATGACCGGATCTTCAACAGGCCGTGGATGTTGACTGATGTCTGCCGAGACATGGCACTGCTGGAGAACCAGATTCCATTTTTCGTCCTCCTGCGGCTGTTTTCTGAGGCGACGAGCCAGCAGCCCAATAAGCTGCTTGAACTCATATGCTCATTCTTCAAGTCAGCTACGCAGATGGAGAAATTGCCGGCGCGGGTGATGGAGTATTCGGCGAATGAGATGGAGTTGAATGTGAAGCACTTAGTCGACGTGATCGGGCTCTCATTCTTGACGTTTGAGAAGCCGCAAAATACTAGCAGCCCTATGGAGAAAAAGTTCATCCCGAGTGCGACAGATCTGGTGGCGGCCGGAGTGAAGCTGAGAAAAGGTAGATTTGACCTGTGTCATTTTGTTTTCTGAATACGAATATTATTTAATTTGTTTCGTTCTCTGTTTATTCCATATTATTAACAATGCTTAGGTGAGAGCAAGTGCTTGCTCGATATCGAGTTCAAGAACGGAGTGCTCGAAATCCCGCAACTGGTTCTTTGTGACTTGTCAGAATACTATTTTCGGAACATCATTGCCTTCGAGCAATGTCACTACAAGTGCAATAGGTATCTGACCGACTACATGGATTCATGGATCGCCTAGTTGATACCTCGGGCGATGCAAAGTTGCTGATCAACAAGGGAATCATCGTGCACCGGCTTAGCAATGAAGAAGCTGTCGCAGACCTAATCAACGCCTTCGGCAAGGAAGTTAACCTGTCAGGACGAGGATTCTACTTCAACAGCGTCAGCCATGAGCTCATCAAGCATTGCGAAAAGCCTCATAACAAGTGGAAGGCGACGTTCAAGCGTGATTATTGCAGTAACCCGTGGGTGGTCATCTCAGTTATCGCTGCAGTGGTGTTGCTTTTACTGACTGTAGTACAGACTTTTTGCTCAGTCCTCTCTCTCAAATAACCTTGCATTTTCAATGGTAAATTGCTGCTGTAATTCTCTAAATTTCGATTGAATGATGTGTGATCAGCGGTCACTTACTATTGGAATCAGCAGAACATCGATTTATATGTCGAGGGGGTTCACTTTTCCCTATTCAATACATTTCACGATGTAGAACTGGCAAATATGAATGGTATGCAGTGATTCAACATATGTTTTAAGGATTGTTCGCCGAATAAATGTTGCCAGAATTGACATTAGCGTGTCCGCGCTTATCAGAATTTAGCAATTCATAAATTTGAGGCATGTTGAGAAGGAATCAATGAATTTTTTCACAAAGTTTCAGTTGTAAGTATGCCTACAAAAAATGCACCTCGCTAGAGCCTTGCCAACCACGTAAGGGAAAAAAGGAAGAAGAAGGAAGAAGAGCAAGAGAAAGAGAAAAAATAATAATAATAATAATAATTGAAAAAATAAATATATTTTAAAAAATTATTCATAGCGGCATCGACTGTATAAGTTTAGTACTTTTTTGATAATTTTCCTGCCAAACTCCTAGGTGGATTACCCGAATTAAGTTTGCATCATCCATATTTCTCTATGGTTTTGGATATACAAATGCTAGCTCACATGCATATTATCACATATATAATGTATAGAGCATGATTCATTGATAATTTGTATAAAGTTTAATATGTAACAATGTAATTGGATTTGCATGTGATTTTAGCGACAAATTAACTCTGTCTTCAAGTCTAAAATTGTATGTATATGGTAAATGTGAGATATAAACTTCACATCCCTAATATAAGAGAGCTTTCAGGATTCAATCTGTTAAAGTAATACGCTTAATTGAGTTTAAGAAATATTGATTTTATATCGTGATGTGATGTCTCATATTTTAATGCATGGTCGTAATCCCACCAAAGAGGTCTACGTCCAAGTCTCTGATGTATCCATAGAGATAATACAAAAGAAGTATAAACAAGCATGAGGATGAGTATCTGAGCATTTTGGTAAATCTCTTTTGCACTAGGTATTTCTGTTGTCTAGCATCTTTAGTACATTTGTTAATTAGCACATGCCTAATTTGAGACAACCCTTCCTTCATTGCCTCGAGCTTCTTTAAATGAAAAGGTGATTCTTCTTCATATTTCAAACATCTCATGAAGTCATCAAACATCTCAAGGACATTTTCCCGCTTCCTTGAAGTGGAACTCACATCGACGAAGAGGAGTCAGGAACTTTCATTTAATAATCATCCTAGTAGAACGAGTTGGGCTTGGCCCGAAGACAGAGTGTCTACATATAGTGACACAATTCGCGCGTCCAGGCTATACAGGCTTTGAATAGATCTTGTCTACTACATGTATAAAATGTAAGACTAAATCTAAATAAAAATTGACGATCTCGATTTATCATTCACGGATAAATTCATACAAAATTCGGAATTGATTTGTAGGAACGTAAAGATCGACATACCTCTAGCCATTGATGAAAATTTGCAAGTGCGGGAAATCCTTAAACCTTAAATGGATCCACGAAGCACGATCAATTTGCAAATATGGAAATACTAAATCTGTACGTCATGTTCCACTAATCAATACCTCTCAAACACGACAATGTGTTTTCTGTAGTGATAGAGTTTGAACTAGACGACCTAACGTTTTATTCATGTTCTTACGTTATTGACATCTTCCATCAATATCGTTATGATAACATATTAATGGATAAATATCGCGTAATAAATGCGGGTAATAAATTAGGCAATAAATCGAAATTAATTGGAAAATACAAAATTGGGATCATATTAAAATAATAAAATACATTATAATAAAAAACTCTCAATTGAGGACTGATCGCAAGACTGCAGAATACGAAGCTTGTAAGCAAGACACGCGGAATCCATCAACCTGGAAACACGAAGTGGGCGCTACTCACCGGAAGGTATCTCTGCGAAGAAGACGACTCGGCGGTGGTGGCCACAGCAGATGCTTCTCTCTCTCTCTCTCTCTCTCTTTCGGAGGAGGAGCGTCTAGGATTTTCGAAGCGGGTTTTTATGAGGTCGGGGGAAGTCAGTAATCGGACGGTTCTGGATTGCCCTGTATCCCGAAGGCGTATCTCGTGCGTACGTTGGTTTGAACGCCGATTTGGGCCTCAAGGCCAATTCAAAAGGCTTCCCGTTAAAGAGAACGTTTTCCCATTTGGTCCCCTTCTTTCGGGAAAAGAGGGGTTTTGCGGTGGTGCAAACTGCAATTTCCCGAAGTTTGGGCCGAGCACTCCATTCAGGGGGCTTGCCAGTGTTGCTATGTTTGCCAATTTATCAATTCCCCTTTGTGGCCCAAGCCTTATAATTTTCTATGGGTGTCGTTCATGACTAATGAGCACTTATAAACACAGTTGATCAATAAATACTCGATTTTTGAGATATTGATTGCCTGTCGTGAGAATAATTGATGTGAAATTCGTAACTTTGCCTTATTTCAATTGCTTCACAAATCTTTCCGGGACAATTTATAATTTAACTCGGTTTTTTTTTTCTTTTTATTGCGATGCTTGGCATTACATACGTATTATTTTCCCTCTAAAAGGTTATGAAGAGTTAGTTTTTACATCGGGATGCTTATTCCCTACGATTAACCGAATGAAGAGTGTCGACATCATATGCTGCTACAGAGTTCTAATAACTCCATTATCACTCTCCTCCTTTGTTTTGGCCGCATTCAATTCAGCATACACAAAGGTCTTTGGGGCTTCCGAATGCCCTTAAAACAGAGTTTGTGGTATTTAAAAGCTGTGTTTGATTCAGCATTTCAAAGGGCTTTCAGCTTTTAACTTGCCTTCAAAATGCTAAAAGCCCAAAACTAGTAGGAACTAGCTTTGGGTTTTCAACATTCGACAGGATGTTGAAATTATTTTTTATCTTCCAAAATTACTCTCACTAATTTTTCATATTTTTGATTTTGCCCTTGTTTATTTATTATATTTTTTAATTGAAAAATGAGACAACCCTTCGCCGGTCTGGCGAAGGGCTATGGCCGCCAGCAAGCCAAATTTGGTGCCAACAACCATTGGCTAAGGTCGCTCGAGGTCGGGTGACCTCTGGCTAGGGTCACTTGACCCAAGGGCTACATGACCCAGGCGACCGTTGCTTGGGTCCCGCGGCCGCAAGCGACCCTCGCCTGGGTCTCGCGATGGTAGCCGAAGTTGTGCGACCCTCGCGAGACCCAAGTGAGGGCAACCTGCGACCGCAAGACTCAAGCGAGGGGTGCCTACGGTCGTGAGACCTTAGTGGCGGTCGCTTGGGTCGCGCGGCCCCTAGGTCAAGTGACCCTCGCCAAGGGTCGCCCGAGGTCGGGCAACCTCTAGAGGCCCTCGGCTAGGTTGCGCGACCTCAGCCGACGACTGTTGACACCAAATCTAGCTCGCCGGCAATCGTAGCTTTTCACCGATGGCCGTAGCTCTTCACCGGTCCGACGAAGGGTTTAGTTCAATTTTCTAAGGAAAAAAAAAAGAATATATATATATCAAAACTCATTGCTAAAGTTTTCTTTACCAAATGCAATCAAAATATTCCCATCCCAATGCAAACTACACCTAACATTAGCCTCCGGCAGCTTTTAGAGTTAATGGACGTTTTTTTCCCTGTCAACTTTGCTTTCCTGCTCATCTTCACGCGGGGGATTCAGATGGAAGAAAGCGCATCAAAACTTTCGGTTTTCTTCACGCGGGAGACGCAAAGTGTTTTTTTGGGGCGAGCGAAGTCAGAGCAGCACATGGGCGTGCACTTACTTTAATCCACCGCCATCCATTAAGAGGATTCACACGCTTTTGCTTTCTTACTTTTTTTATGTTTTCCTCTATAACGACAGCGGCGTGTGATTTTTGTCGTCAATTCTTTTTAGTTCTGCGATTTTTGTCCTCCATGCACGAGGTAAGCGAAGTGTGACCGTTCAGTTTTTTTTTACAGTATCAGATTCGATTCGAGGTTTATTCTGAGATTCCTGATGGCGGGAATTGGACGCTGCTCGAGCGCAACCCTATTCCTTTTCTACAATTAGAATTGTCGATTGAACCACTTAGACCAGTTCTATTGTAAAATCGAATTTCTTTTTTGTCAATCCTATTTTATTCATAGTCTTTGTTGATCCTATTCTATTCATAGTCTAATTATTCTACCTCATTGTAGGTGTGAAAGTCAAAACCTACACTAAATGCTAAATTGCTTCCATCTCAAATTCGAACCCCTACTTCTCTTTTTTTCCTTAAAAATGGTGATTATTAATTAAGCAATGTGATTGATTTGACTTAAGTTCAATTTGACAATATTATTGGAAATGTGATTTCGAATTATTTATTTTTCACATCATTATTTAGAATACTGGGTTTGAATAAATTTTCAAGTTACAAGTTTTCGTGGGAAAAAGATGAAACATTGGTCCTTAGATATTGACTCATTCTATGACAGGATGGTTTGACTATTAGTTCCGAATTATTAGGACTAGATCACTCGCCATGAATGCGCCTAAAATCAAGCGGCATTTGTCAAATGTTCTCACCATGCATTACTATCAATCACATTATTGCTAACTAATCTTGTCAATATGGGTCATAAATTTCTAGGTTGAGTCGTTATATTAGTTATTTATATTTTGTAGATGAGTTTTAAATGGATTTAGAATGATGAAACCCAAAGTAACACGAGTGTTAAATATGTTTATAACTTACTGAGATCCAACTTACATTCATAACTCTCTCTCCCTTATTCAATTTGCACTCGCTCACTTCTATTCGAGTCTAAGTGTTTCCTAATTAAGTCATGTATATATTTTAACTATATGGGTCAGATGTGGTATGTATTGAGTAAAAGTCACTTGTCAAAACGGATTAAAATAGGTCCATTTCAATGAGATCATTTTCAATCAAACCCGAGCTTGACTCGATCATGTCGTAATAAGAAGTACCTTATTATCGCGTGGAAAATCTGAGGCCGGCCTCTAGAAACACGGCCGGATTTATGGACAAAAGGGGCCCGGGCTCCTCGACACCGCAGGTTGCGGGGACAATTTAGTACTTAATGTTTCCCACTGAGGGAGGTCGACGTAATTCTCCTTGCATGGATTTTACATTAAGGTCTCTCATTTGACCCACCCTTGACAACGAACCCCATACTAATTAAGTTCTAAAACACATTTAAAAAAAAAAAACAGAAGAAGAAAAAGACCAAGAAGAATGTCGACGTTTTAAACATATTTTATATTACACATATTTTATTGATTAAAACGTTGCGGTTCCAATCCGAGATACTATGTCTGGCCAAAAGAGGAGACGATCTACCTGCTCTGGGATTTATCACTGAAGGCGCTTGAACCAATAAAAAAAATAAAAATGACAGCATTTTCCATAGCTTTTGCAGGTGGGGAGGCAGACGAAGCTTCGGGGAAGCTTCGCGCCAAATTATTGTGCGTCTGTTGCATTGTCTTACTTTTTATATTTTTATTCGATCCAGAATTCTTAGACTTGTTAACCCAATCGCTTCACCCAGAATCTTCGCAGTAGCTCTGTCGTTCCTCCTTTTGATCTTCTGGTCAGTGGTAAGTTCTAGTGTTGAAAGAGTCTTTTGTCCTGGGCTTTTTGTTTTCCTCTCAAAATCACATAAATTGCAGTTTTTTTTTTTTTTTTTTTTTGGCTCGGGTTTTTATCTCATGCTCTGTTTCTTGAATTTGCAGGTGCAAATTCAGCGACGCAGTGACGTTGACCATACGGGTCAACGTGTGCAGCTAGGGATTCTCTTCAGTGCCGAAGAGATTTGATCACTTTCGTTTCGTATTAGAAATCAATTTTTTATCTTTCGTTTCGGTGCAGAATGCTGTCAACACAATATTATTTGATTGTATTTATAGTGGGATTTCATGTAACCATCCAAGCGCTATGTGAGGATTCAAAGTCAAGTCATTCTTCCAAAATAACAAAGGTCTCTGAAGTTGTCAAGTAAGTCGGTATCAAACAAGATCCTGACTCGCCAGCCTGTCAATAAGCACTTGCATCTCGCATGTCACTCCCAATCATGATGAGGCATTTTCCTTCGGGGCAATTTTTTTCCTCCTTCATTTCTTTCTGTCTTTCTTCGGTTCTATTAGAAATATAATACGTGAAAATGATAAGATTTTACAATTTATGTCAATGCGAAATTACCAGAGAAATAACAAAAAATAATAGACATTGGAAATTTATGTAGTTCGGTCCGAGTATTGATATCTATGTCCAATCAATTATAATTGAAGAATCAAAGTTTATAATTGCTTATCACTCTCGAATTTTTCCGCGATTAAATTTAAGCTCAAACTCAAAGTATTTATAAATAAATAATTTATTCGAACATAAACTCACCATACAAAATTACCGTGTAAAAAAAAAAAAATCTCTACGACAAAATTAGGAACTCCAGTGTCTTTGGTCCACGTACTTCGCGTTCCTAGCCAATTCATAATCACAATTCGCAATCGAGATGATCCGCAAGCAACTAAAAGAGTCCTTGAGAATGAGCTTTGCAAATGGAGCGACAACCCGACAACTACAATCCCTCGTAACTATTACTAGTCGATAGACATCGGATTCGGGCAAATTTCGACTCTTCCCATACTCAACTCCGAGAAGGAACATCAAAGAGAACAGAGCCTAACTGCACTCTGCCGCGCCAGGAAAAAAAAGGGGACAAATTGAACTACAACCACGAGCTCATCGACAATTCCACTCATCCACCAGCAACCCGAGCTCGGCAACCCGAATGCACGTACGAATCATCAGGCAAGCCACCGACCGGCCGCTTAGAAAACAATACGCAGGCAATTGAAAAAAGACCCAAAAAAATAGAAAAAAGGCAGGGCAATAACGCCGCGGACTGATCGCAAGACTGCAGAGCACAAAGCTTGTAAGCAAGACACGCGGAATCCATCAACCTGGAAATACGAAGTGGGCGCTACTCACCGGGTGGTATCTCTGCGAAGAAGACGACTCGGCGGTGGTGGCCAGCACCAGCAGCAAGATGCTTCTCTCTCTCTCTCTCTCTTTCGCAGGAGGAGCGTCTAGGATTTTTGGAGCGGGTTTTTATGAGGTCGGGGGAAGTCAGTAATCGGACGGCTCTGGATTGCCCCGTGTCCCGATTTGGGCCTCAAAGCCCAATTCAAAGGCTTCCCGTTGAAGAGAACGTTTCCCCTTTTGGTCCCCTTTCTTTCGGGAAAAAGAGGGGTTTTGCGGCGGTGCAAACTCCGTGGAGGGGCTTGCTAGTGTTGCTATGTTTGCCAATTTATCAATTCCCTTCTGTGGCCCAACTCCTGTAGTTTTCTTTGGATTTCGTTAATGGGTGCCCGGGAGCACTTGTAAAGATAGTTGATCAAAGAATAATCGATGTGATATTCGTAACTTTGCCTTATTTTTATTGCTTCACAAACTCAGTTTTTTTTTTTAAATTTTATTTTAATTATTGAGATGTTTGGCATTGCGTATGTATTATTTTCCCTTGTAAAAGGTTATAAAAAGTTACTTTTTTACATCGGGATGTTTATTCACTAGAATTAACCAAGTGAAGGGTGTCGACATTACATATGCTATTATGGAGTTCTAATTACTCCATTATCGCTCTCCTCTTTCGTTTCGTTGCATTGGTTTCGATATTCATAAAGGTTCTTGGGGCTTCCAAATGTCATTTGGAATGGAGCCGAGGAGTTCTTCTATTCAAAATTGTCATCTTCAAAGTCTCGCAGCCCGATGCACGCTACACCTAACATTAACGCGGGGGATTCGAATGGGAAGAAAGCGCGTAGAAATTTTTCGGCGCCGCGCCCCACGTGAAGCATCGGTTTTCTTCACGCGGGAAACGCAAGCTCGGCGAGTGAAGTCAGAGAGGTGTGCGTGCGCACTTACTTTCATCCACCGCCGTCCATAAGAGGATTCACGCGCTTTTGCTTTTGTCACTTTTTTTTTTTTTTTTTTTTTTAATGTTTGTCGTTAATTCTTTTAAGTACTGCGATTTTTGTCCTCCACGCACGAGGTAGGCGAAGTGTGACCGTTCAGTTTTTTTTTTTGTACAGTATTAGATTCGATTCGAGGTTTATTCTGAGATTCCTAATGGCGGGAATTGGACGCTGCTTGAGCATAACTCCTTTTTCCTTAGACCAGAACAAATCGAATTTCTTTTTTGGCGATCATATTCTATTCATAATCTTTGTCAATCCTACCTTATTTATAGTCTAATTATCTTACCTCATTGTGAGGAGTGAAAGTCAAAACCCACATTGAATACTAAATTGTCCGCATTCAAACTCTCTAAAAAAGTGAAAATTCAAACTCTTTATCTTCTTCTTTTACTAAAAGAAGGGTAACCATTGGGGTCAATCCCGAGAATTAAGCAACATAATTGATTTGACTTAAGTACGATTTGACATTACTAATGGAAATCTAATATTGAATTATTTATTTTACGCGTCATTATTTAGAATACGAGGTTTGAATAAATTTTAAAGTTACGAGTTTTCATGGAAAAAAGATAAAACACTAGTCCTTGGACATTGACTCGCTCTATGACAAGTTGGTTTGATTATTAGTTCCGAACTATTAGGAGCAGATCACTGGCCATAAATGTGCCTAAAATCAAGCAGCATTTGTCTAATGTTCTCACCGCACATTACTAACAATCACATTATTGTCAACTAATCTTGTCGATATGGATCATAAATTTATAGGCCGAGTTATTACACGAGTTATTTACATTATGTAAATGGGTCTTAAATGGATTTAGAATAATGAAACCCAAAATAACACGAGTGTTAAATGTATTTATAACTTGCGTAGATCCAACCTATATTCATGACTCTCTCTCCCTCACTCAATTTGCAATTGCTCACTTCATTTGCGGTCTCACTTCCGTTGGGATCTAAGCGTTTCTCAATTAAGATAATATATATTTTAATTGTATGGGTCGAATGGAGTATGTATTGAGTAATAGTTACTTGTCAAAACAAATTAAAATAAGTCCATTTTGAATGAGATCATTTTCAACCAACCCAAGCTTAACTCGATCCATCCGTTCACCGGGTTTTATGGTCGACCGTGTCTTAAGAAGTATATTATTATCGTGCGGAAAATCTGAGGTCGGCCTCTAGAAACGCGGCCGGATTTAGGGACAAAAGGGAGCCCGGGCTCTTCAACACCGCAGGTTGCGGGGACACTTCAGGACACTTTACTGTTTCCCACTGCGGGAGGTCGACGTAGTTCTTATTGCATGGATTTTACATCAAAAGGTCTCTCATTTGACACACCTTTGACAAGGAGCCCCGTATTATTTAAGTTCCAGAACACATTTACAAAAAGAAAAAAACGAAGAAAAAGACCAAAGAATGTCGACGTTTTAAACCTATTTTAATACTACACGTATTTTATTGATTAAAACGTCGCGATTCCAATACAAGACACACAGATGATTTAAAATTAGAAAAAAAATCCAACAGGAGGCACGATAATTTGGCGCGAAGCTTCCCCGAAGCTTCCCTCCTCTGCCCACTGCAAAAGCAAAGGAAAAATGGAGTCCTTTTTTTTCTTCAGTTCAAGAGATAAATCCCAGAGCAGGTGGTTCGTCTTCTCTTTTGGCCAACCACTCCTTCGATCCGGAGACCTGGAATTCTCCTCCGTTTACGGTAATCTCCACCTCCTCGTCCTCCGCTATTCTCGTCGGCGGGTGGTTTTGTCCCCGCCTCGCGGCAGCTCAGCTCGTGTTTTTATCTGCTTTTCCTGTGCGTGCGTGCGTGCGTGTGTTCGTTCGAGAGTCTGTTTGCTCCTATTTTCGCTCCGAACCCTAAAGTAGCTGCCGCCAAATGTTGGCCCGATTGCACCGCTATCACCTTCGTTTGCTATCATCAGACATCTGCGCCGTTGCGCATTTGCCGTGCTCCTTCCGTGGGCCTCGTTTCTTCTTCTTCTCCTGCTGTCTGTAGTCGTACTAGTCTCTTTTCTCTATCTCTTGTCTGCGTTTGATCCTGATTCGTGCTTCTTTCGTCACGAGGTGGTGGCCCTGGATGAGCCCCTAGTTTCTCACTGGGGCGTGCCATCTCTCCTTGCGACAGTGTTTAGCTTTCGGATTCGTTATCACTATGAGTACCCCGTCGTCGAACGGGCCCTTGCCCGGCTTGCCGGCCTCCGGCCCGAAGCACGATGTGGAGGCGGGCCGGTGCTCCACCAAGGAAGATGATGACGAAGACAGAGTTTCGTCCCCGCCTGGTCCTTTCGACATCACGCATACCAAGAATGCCTCCATAGAGACTCTCAAAAGATGGAGGGTAACCCCTCATTTCTTATTTTGCTGCTCCTCTTTTATTCGTGGTGGTTGTCGATGTACATGATGTGTACGTACTTTTTCTATATGCCGTTGTCCCGATGATAATTTGTCTGCTATTGTGCTGGAGAGTGCCACGAGAAATCCGTTCCCACAGTTGCAGTCCGATCAATGCAAAACTTACGATTATATAGCCAATCTACCTGACTCGGCAAATGGTCAAAACTCATTCATTTGCTTACATTTTGTGTGAATCGCTACTTGTGCTCCTCATGCTCAGTACACTGCATGTAGGTCACTGCTATTTCAGGCTAATGCAATACCATCTTCATTCAATTGCAATGTCTCACAACGCAATGGGAGTGTAGTAAGTGCGAATTATGATATAACACTCTTTGTTTGCTTGAATGCTAAGGGGTTATTGACATCGCAAGTACCCGAACTTTTGCCCATCATACAATAGAGCACCCAAACTTTCTTTAATTTAATCGAGTACTGCAACTTTTCAAATGTGGATCAATATGGAAACTCCTATTAAAACCACGGAAGGAATGCCGCCATTGACTGTATGTATCATGTTTGACGTGGTCTCTTGGAACGATGCCATGTCATTAGGGACATATTGGACGGGGAAGATCGTCCAAGTCAGCACTATCTCTCTCTATCTCTCCTCATCACCCAACATGTATATGTAGATAAAATCATATTCGTTTGGTAGGTGAGCCATGTTAGCAATGGGGCTTAACCTTTGTAAAGCGAGCCACCTCAGCAAAATCACATGACACGGCTTACTTTAAAAAAGGCCTCATATTGAGTCAAATTTCATGATTGAACAAAAACTAAGTTCAAGTAGTTGATTGTAAAATGGATAAATGTTCAGGTACCTGTGGGGTCATCGGCCTTTGTATTGAAGAACCTATTGACATGTTGCTGTAGTTCCTATTTCAGGGGACCTGATCCATTCGGTAGAGAAAAAGGAAAACATGACTGTATAGGGTTATTTTGCAATTTGACATGTGATTATATTGAAGAGCGTCTATATAGAACTTGTTCCTTAGCTTCGAGTTCTTTGTGTTTGTAGAAGGAATGCAAATGTTTCCATGGGCAAAAATTAGATGAAGACACTTTGGTTGCTGAGGGAATTGATGAGGGCTGAGTTGGATTAGCTCGAAAATCCTCAAGTATTTGCACATAAGCATTGCACAAACCAAATCTAGGAACTATGAATCTTACTTATAAGTCTCATAGACTCTATGAAACTTAATAGTGAGGTATTAATCTAAAGGAGTATACGATCAATGTTGCACAGTTGACTAGACTTCTAGTTGATTTTGCGTTAATGTATGGACCATCTTTGTGCCTCCTTTATTTCTCTTTCCCCATGCATGTTACCATGCTCATGGCCAAAATGAGTATTTTTTTGGGAAATATGCAAGATTTGATCAGTTAGTGACTCTATCTGAAAGTTGGTGAGTCATTTTATGTGTTTAAGATATAGGACATCTTCTAACGGGTTTGGACATGTAAGATGACAGATTTTTTGCTGCACAACAAGAAATTGCAACATTATGAGATTGACTCAAGTGGGAAAAGAGTTGGGCTGACGGAGATCCTTGAAGTATCCATGCAAATTCCAAACAAGATCTCGGGAGCATAAGAACATAGAAAAATTTTAGGAATGAATTCATTTCATTGTTGTAGTTGGCATTGTCCAAATGGACTGGTTAGAGGTACCGGAGATTACGCATGAACTTCAAAGTGATCAAATGAAACATATTGGTTTTACACCAGCTGAAGATGTTGTTCAATCTTGTGAGAATTTGATGGGACCACAATTGACTATTTTAAAAGTTTAAGCTATTAGATGAAGACGTGGTTTAATATTTAATTATTCCAACAATCTCCCTCACGTTTAATATGGTCTTTTTATCTAGTATTAAGCATAGACATATCTAATTGGGGTGGTAAATGAGGCTTGAAAAAATATGAACTCTAGATCTCTAGCTCTGTTCTATGTGAGAATTTGGTAGGACTACACCAACTGTTTTAAAAGTTTAGGCTGTTAAATGAATGTGTGATTTAATATTTAATTATTTCAACAATTTTGTTACGTGCTTGTTCAAGAGATTCGATTCATTAAGTAGTGACTTGAATTCAATCAATTTAATTACACATAAAGAAAAATTTTTCAAGTCAATAATAATAATAGAGATAAGTGCGTTGGGATTTTTAGAACTTGTCATGAAAATGCAATTACGTCTTAAAACTTTCAAACAGTGCAATTAAGTCATAAAATTTGTCACGAAAGTTAAATTAAGCTCTAAAACTTTCAAAAAGTTTAATCAAGTTCTAAAACTTGTCTTGAAGGTATAATCGAGTTCTCAAACTTTCAAAAAGTGCAATCAATGGAAAGATTAGATTTGATTAATTTGACAAGTTTTAGGACTTAATTGCATATTTTGAAAGTTTTAGAATTTAATTGCACTTTATGACAAGTTTTAAGACTTAATTGTAATTTTTGAAAGTTTTAGGATTCAATTGCATTTTTCATGACAAGTTTTAGGACTTTTAATGCACTTATCCCAAAATAATAAGGTTGACGATGTTGTATAGTTTGAAGCTTTGAGTTGTCAAGTATCAATTTGTGCACAAAATGAGTTAGTAGAAAAAGAAATGCTCCATTGGATTTGCATACACCAAAAAGGCATACAATTTGGAATGACTACATCTGAGGAAAAGTTGGCATGGCTTCAATTGAGGATAAAAAACTCAACCAAGTCAGATAGATTGGGAGATGTGAAACAATGGAGGGCTTGGGAGGATGATGTGAAGGAGATGTTTGGAGAAAGTTGAAAAATATGTCGATGGATTAAGGAAAGATGGTTGAACACTTGGATGGAGGACCAAGTGCAATGGCATAATTAGATCCAAGTACTTGACCTAACTAAGTGAGAAAATAGCTTTGGCCATAGCTGTGGATTGAAGTGCACATTGGTTCTTTTTCCTTGGTTAGCTAAAACCATAATCAAAGGGTCCAACTTGCATACATCCTCCACAGTTGAGAGTTAGACCAAATTGTGTGTAAGTGGAATTTTGTCATTAGAAAAAAGGAAAATAGAATGCAAGAAGTTGGTTGTACTATTAACACACATAGTACTACACCACAGTAGCTAGAATAGAAGCATTTTTAGTTGGCTTCATGTTGGGGATTAAGGGTGTGTGTGGCGACACTTTTGCTTTCTATCTCTTGCTCTTTTCTTTTTTTCCTTTTCTTGTATCGTCTAAAGTTTGACTTGTATTAACTTCAAAAACCAAAATCCTTAAAATACAAACAGTGATAAGTAGAGTCATTTAGAATTTTTTTTTTTTTTTGTGCATAATTTAGTGAAGTTACATAATATTTTTGTTTGAAAAATCTAAGAGGTGAAGCGACATTGAATGATTGCCTTCTATAAGTTCCTAGTATGGCTGCCAAAGGCACACCCAAGGTAGTGTTGGTGGGGGCCATCGACTAGTAAATCAACGAATCTTCGATGCAAAACTTTGTTATATTTTCCAATCTAAAAAATCAGTCAAAATATTTCTCTTGCTTTTTATGGCCTCATCACCTTGACCCCATGACCTTAAGTCACTTGTTCACTTCTAGGCCATGACCGATAGGGGTGATTGGTTTCCGGTCGAGTCTGGTTCCAAGGTGGAATCGAGAACTGGGGACTGGATCGGTTCAGTGGAATCAATCACTTCATTTTTTTCCATTACTTGGAACCGGATTGAAATAGTGTTTAGTTCACATTTTACTATTTTTTTTGAAGAAATAATAAAATAAAAATGTATATTTAGTCGGTCTGGTCCGGTTCTCCTTGGAACTGGGAATAGGACTGCCCAGACATTGATTCCACCTTTAGGAACCGGGAATCCGACTGACACTCCTGGGAATCCGACCAAACTGGCCGGTCCGGTCCGGTCAAATAGCTTAGGCCATTAGCTGAAGGGAGACTACATGTGTCATTATATAATCCCTAAACAAGTTACATGAGTTGATTTGAGATGAATGGATTTGAACTGAAGGTCCTTCAACTTTGCAGCAAGCAGCTCTAGTGTTGAATGCATCCCGGCGGTTTCGATATACATTAGACTTGAGAAAGGAAGAAGACAAAGAGCAACGGCGAAGAATGATTAGAGCCCATGCACAAGTCATAAGAGTAAGATTAATTTGGTACAAACGTTTCCTTTGATGTGTGCGATGGATTTTGGTTCTAACCATCCACTACGAATTGCATTAGGCAGCTGTGCTTTTCAGATTGGCAGGGGAGCGACAGATTGGTAAATAAGTCTCTCTTTGCTTATCCCCACATCTATTTCTGAAGGTTGTATGTTAACAAGTTTAACTTTGCATGTGGTTCAACTGGAATTTGCTGGTAATTGAGAAGATGACATTTTGGCAGTCACTGGTCAGACTTATTCTAAATAAGAATTATGTCTTCTGAGCCATTCTCAGTGAAAGATAATGGCTATCTATATGCAGTATTGTGTGGACTTTAATATGGGCTTTCCACATATATTACTGCTGTTGAATGAGGCACCTAGCATTTCGCATTAATCATCTACCTCGGGATGATCTTTTAGTCAGAAAATAGCTCCTTCAGTTATAAAGAAGCTATTCAGTGTGTCAGAACTGCAAATGGTGTGGACAGCCAGCTGTTCTGTGGATGGCCAACTGTTCTAGGACAAGATGCAGCGAGCTGTATGCCCCTGAAAGGCTTTCTGCTTCTCTCTTCCTCTCCTGCCCGAAAGTGGTCAGAGGACCAAGACTGAAAACTTTCTTTATCACAAATTTATTTAGTTCTGTGAGCCATCAGTTGGTACCTCAATGTTAATTAATGTAGTTAGGATTTGGTGTATCAAATGTGTCCCTCTGTGCTCTATAACAAGAGCTTCTATCTAGTCTTGCCTTAAGTCGATTAAGCAAAGACATAGTCACTTGTGATTTCTTGCTCCCTCTCTTTTGTGATCCTAAAATCTAAACAGTTATGCATGGCTTTTCTTCCTTACACCTTGTGATTGCTGAAATCCTCATTCATCTACTGCAATACAGGGGTAGGTCCAAATGCGACACCTCCTACTGCAATTGGTGATTATGGAATTGGACTTGAGGAGCTTGCATCCATGACTCGTGACCACAATTTTTCAGCTCTGCAGCAATATGGGGGGGCAAGTTCATCTTTTACAATTCTTACTTTCTGAAGCCAATATTTTCAGTTTGTTGATGTGTCAATTGCCACTTCATCAGGTTAAGGGTTTATCCCATTTGTTGAAGACAAATTTAGAGAGAGGAATTTCTGGGGATGAGACTGATATATTGAAGCGGAGGAATGCATTTGGTTCCAATACATATCCTCAAAAGAAGGGACGGAGTTTCCTGGTACTTTCGCTTGTGGTTCTTATCCTTTACATTTTCCTGAGGACTTCTATGAGGAGTGGATTTCACCTCTTAGAGTGTCATAACATTTGTTTTCTTCTCTAGAGGTTCCTTTGGGAAGCCTGGCAAGACTTGACTCTCATCATTCTGATAGTAGCGGCTGCAGCATCGTTGGTGCTAGGAATAAAGACTGAGGTAAACTTGGTCTTTTTGCTTTTCCTAGAATAGATGTTATGGCAATATTTTCTATTTTTAGTTTTAGGAGCTTGGTAATTTTTATATGATAAACCTTTTTCTTATTATGGTGACCATATGAACCATATTCTACTACATGTTATTTATTTGCAGGTTTCTTGTGTTCTTGATTTTTTTCGCATGCCAATACACTCTTGACAATGCTCATGGCTTTGGGTAATTGGTATGAGAGTACACTAAATGGGACTCTGTAAAAGATGAAATATTTTTCTCTTGGAGATATTTTACATCAATATGGTCTGTAGTCTAGTATTGGAACATGGGAGGTGAACTTATTATGATCCTTTCATTATTTTTCATTAAATGGATTGTCATATTTTATCAGAGAGAACTGTCTTTCAAGGTTTTGCATTGGTTTTGGGAACTTTCTATCTTGTGGCATAATATGGGGGCAACAATTGATGCATGTCAAAAAAAAGCAGTCTATTGCTACTATGGAATGACACTGCATAGGGAGTTTTGATTTCTCTTTGTTCTTATGTATTGCTTTATGCTAGATATTTCCACTATGATTTCGTGGTGTTATCAGTTTATCCTACTACAGAAGTTAGTAAGTGTAAACCGTTTAAAAAAATTGATCTCTTTTGCTCCTATCTATTGGGGTCCTAGTAAGAGGTTTTTTTTCCCCCATATGTATGGAATATGTGTTCTTTTTCATTTTTCCTGCACATGCGGTTACGCTCATGTATGTGCTCCTCATTATGATCTCTTGACAGGGTATAAAGGAAGGCTGGTATGATGGAGGAAGCATTGCCTTTGCCGTTTTTCTTGTAATTGTTGTAACAGGTGTGGAAACTCTTCTTTGGACTAGAGTTTTAGGGTGTCAGTATGTTTGATTATGGTATTGCGGTTTGTTAATTACCCAAGATGAGTGTTTTTGGCTTTCACAGCATATTTTACCATTAAAGCAGTACACTTATAGTCAAATGGTCATTTCCATGTTTTCTAAATCAGCTGTCAGTGACTATCGACAATCTCTACAGTTTCAAAATCTAAATGAGGAGAAACGAAATATCCAATTAGAGGTACATACATCTTTCATTTTATGATTTTTTTTTTTTCTATTCTTGATGATGGTTGATATACACTTAAAAAAATTCACAGATAATGAGAGGTGGTAGGATGATCAAGGTTTCTATACATGACCTTGTTGTTGGTGACATTGTCCCTCTGAACACAGGTGATCAGGTGAGTGCCTTAGGTGCATCTATGACATCCTTCAGCTACGAGCCTTTAATTTCTACTCAATTTGTCTCTGGATTTTCCAGGTTCCTGCTGATGGAATCTTAGTCAGTGGTCACTCTCTTGCAATTGATGAATCTAGCATGACTGGTGAAAGCGAATATGTGAGCTATGCATATCTTGGCATTTTCTTAGGAACTTTTGTAGTGTATTTTTCTAAATGTGTTGTTTTGGCAGGTTCACAAGGATCAGAAAGCACCTTTCTTGATATCCGGTTGCAAAGTAGCTGATGGTGTTGGCACTATGCTGGTAACAATTTCCTCTTTGCAAGACCCATGATGCTTTTTTGTGGTCATGAAGTGGTTGATGGATAGGAGTATTGGGAATAAAATGAGAAATTTATCTCTAGAATGTTTATCCGGAAATCCAAAGAGGACTGGTTGACAAGCTTGTCAAATACGAGAATGAAAATTTTCTACTGAATGATTATGTTGCTGCATAGAAATTGCTGATTACATTCATGTTTGTCTGGCTCTTTCTCATTTAGCTTCATTGGTGAAATCGTACAAGAGTTTCTTCATAGTGGGTAAAGCTTTTCAGAATCTCACATTATCAGTATGAATTGGGTGTTGCACTAGTTTTGCAGATTTTTCTTTACTGCATTCTGAAGCTCCAAGCTCTCGGGCTTCCCCTCGATCTGTTACAAGTAGAAGTTTGAAAATTTTTGTCAACAATACGATCGAGAAGTCATGCTGTTTGTTGGAGTGCCAGATTCTCAATGTTGTCTTGGCTTTAAAGTTACAAGCTATTGAATTAACTGGAGATCTATTCAACCTAATGGCATATTTCACAATTTTTTATTTATTAATGATTTCATTTGGGGGAAGTTGTTGCAAGTACCATCTGTTTTGCCAATCTTATTCATTCTACTAGCCAAGGTGGTCTGCAATGAATTTCAGTCTCCTTTGTCCGGTAACTATTGATTTAACTATGGGTCCTTTGCCCTATAAATTCTTTTTAGTCTGTTTAATGGTCAGATATCATCCTCTTTATTAACAATATGCTCAAAATAGCACATACCACTACTTATAACTACAAGTTTGCTGTGGCTTATTGTTACTTGCATTTCCATCTACTGGTTCTAGTGGTGTTTATAAGCCAGACCAAGTGCCTTTTTTCTCACCCTTTCATCATTAGCAGTCACTTTGATCATTACTCTGTATGTGCGCCGTGCATTAGTGCGCGTGTGCATGCGAGTGAGATTTGTGTGTGTGAGCAATTTCCTGCGCCATAGAATGGTAGACGGAGTCATATTATTACACAAGATTCCGTGAAGATTGTTTTTCAGTCAAAATAATGAATTGAAACAGATCTATTTGCTGATTTAACCGAAATATATGGGCCAGCTTGGGCAGAAACAATTTTGCTGTTTTTATTGTTGTTGAACCATTTTGATCTTGCAATAACAATTGTTTTATCTTAGAATTGGGTAATGTACCTGCCTTCTTATTGTGCCACTGGCATGTAGTATTCGTAGGTTCTGTTTGCACTATCATCTCATTCATGTTTCTACGATAAGTTCACTAGATATTCTTTCAGGTCTTCCTTTTTTTCATTTCTGACCTTTAACTTGTCTTCAGGTAACTGGTGTTGGAATCAATACTGAATGGGGATTGTTAATGGCAAGTATCTCAGAGGATACTGGTGAAGAGACCCCATTACAGGTTTTCTAGCATTTATCCTAATTTAGCAAATAGGCAATCCCTCTATTCTAATATACTTGTATCCCATCCTAATGTGTTTTTTAAATGTCCTTCACTAGGTGCGCTTGAATGGCGTTGCAACATTTATAGGCATTGTTGGTCTTGCAGTAGCTCTTTCTGTGCTTGTAATCCTTGTGGTGAGGTCAGTTATAGTTTGTCAAATTTCTTAATTTAGTTGGGAAATATCAAGTTTTCGTAAGCTTTCTGGTTTTAATATGATATGAGTTTTCAGGTACTTTACCGGAAATACAGAAGATGCTAATGGAAATGTCCAATTTATTAAGGGACGCACCAGCATCAGTCATGTTGTGGATGACATCATTAAGATTGTTACTATTGCAGTAAGTACAATGCCTCGTTCTTCTTTTGTTCATCAATACACTCATATTTATACACAAGTTGTCTCTACATCTATATATGTACATATATTACTTCTGTCTAGTTACTTCACTGACAAACTGTATTCAGGTCACTATTGTGGTGGTCGCTGTGCCTGAAGGACTTCCCTTGGCTGTAACCTTGACGTAAGTATGAATTGCTATTAGACATATAGAAACTTATCAGCAAGAAGGGATTGTTGCTCCTGTTTTTCCCCTTTTATTTTTAGTATTTTAAATTCTCACTATGGTTTATTGCACAATTGATTCTGTGTATCAGATTGGCGTATTCGATGCGGAAAATGATGGCTGACAAAGCCCTGGCAAGTCCAATTTCCCTGGGACACTAGTGATTTTTCCTTTTCTTAATGATTATAGATGGGAGTGCTGCTTCAATAGTACAGTTATAAACAGTATCATATCCATAGGTTCGTAGACTCTCAGCCTGTGAAACTATGGGATCAGCTACAACCATTTGCAGCGACAAGACTGGGACATTGACCCTAAATCAGGTTAGCTTTGGAATCCTTCTTTTGACGCCATCTGCTTATTTCCTCAAATTTTGTCCTCCTTTACCTTTAGGGTGCATTTTTTATTTGTGTATGTGTGTGTTTTTTCTTGCTTCTTTATTTATTTATTCATTTTTTTTGGGAGCAGGGGTTGTTTGTGTTCCTCTTCCTTTCTTTTTGTTAGAATACTTAAGTATTAAATCACGCCTTCATCTAACAGCTTAACCTTTTAGAATGGTTGGTTGTGGTCCCACAAAATCTCACATGGTATTAGAGCTGGAGGTCATGAGTTCGAATCTTTCCAGGCCCCATTGGTCTCTCCAATTAAAATTTTCATGCTTAGTACTAGGCAAAAAAAGACCAGACTATGCATGAACGGTCGGTTGTGGTCCCACAAAATCTTACACTTATATTCTCTGATGATCAGAACATTTTTGAGTAATCTTCTGCTTCCTTATCATGTATAATATGAGTATTAATATGCAGTTTGGTTATTGCCACAAAATCTCACACTTTTGTTCTCTGATGATCAGAACATTTTTGAGTAATCTTCAGCTTACTTATCATGTATAATATGAGGATTAATATGCAGTTTGGTTATTATAGATGACAGTGGTTGAAGCTTATGCTGGTCGAAAGAAATTGGATCCGCCAAATGACTCCTCAAAATTGCATGAAGTGGTCACATCTCTGTTACATGAGGGTATTGCACAAAATACTCAAGGCAATGTATTTGTACCAAAGGTATGGCTATTTATCTGGAACCAGTTGTAATATATAATGAGATGTTCCCCCTAATGAAGGTAGTTTAATTCCACAAAATCATTGCTTGTGAATTTTATCAGGCTGTTTAACTTTTTTGGCATGTTCTATTTGTCATTTTCACTTTAATAATTATTCAAATAGGGCCAATCATTTATGACTATTCTTCTTTGTTCTTGTTTTTCTGGTGTTAGCTATATTTGTCGGTTAAGAAGGAATTGTGAGAAACTCACAATATCGTCTTTCAATTTATCCCATTTCCTTGTTCCGTTAATGTCTTTTGTGGAGCTTTCCTTTAGCTTATCATGTCTGGTTTTACTCTAATGACATGATAGGAAGTGTTGCCCAGTTGACAGACAAACACACGCTTACATTTGTTAAATCTTAAAGAAGCTGGAATTAAAATGACTGATGAAAAACCTGTTTTTATACATGAGACTTGGAGAAGCAATATTGTTCATGTAAGTGAAGAAAGTCCTACAACTGTGATATGGGCATGAGCTAGATTTTCATTACTTGTGAAGGAAAAAGATTTATGCTTGCTTCTGGAAGTGCTTATGAGACAATGGCTTTCCATTTTACTTTGCAGCAACATCCTTCTGCTTCCATTTTCTTTAGCCAAAATTAACGGTTTTTTTTTTTTTTTTTGAACTGAAGCATGGACAGCTGATTAATGTTTCGTTCTGGGTCTGGGTTTCTTGAAATTACTACAGCTTTTGTGTTGTCTGTATGTAGATTGATTTAAGAGGGGCCAGTATTATAGTACTAGAAAAATGAAGCTTTCCTCATGCTGTATCGTATTTGAGAGGGACCTTTTGCCAAATTTACTTTGAGTTGAAATTAAAAAATAACCAGAGAGGAACAGTCTAGAGAGGAGATAGCATCCTGTGTGTAACTTTGCATCAGCAAACTTGATATATTCAAGCTCATTACTTGTAGGGTGGAGAGGATGTTGAGATTTCTGGATCACCTACAGAAAAAGCCATTCTTTCGTGGGCAGTTAAGGTATGATGTTTAGCATTTTAGTTTTTGTCTCTGCTATGCTTTACTTGGGAGTTTGTTGAGGATGTCTGTATTTATGGTGCAGTTGGGGATGAAGTTTGATGTAAGCAGATCAGAGTCTACAGTTCTCCATGTTGTCCCATTCAACTCATGCAAGAAACGCGGAGGTGTTGCCATCAAAAGGGTATTCCTTAATCAATGTTACCCTTTGTTATTGGTAATCTGTGTGTGGTTCCTGCTCCTTATTTTTTCTCAAATATTATAGATCCAGGAATGTTAGCTGGCTAAAGCATCGAAATATCTTTCCTTGGAATTATGTCTGGTCTTGTGACATGAGGTGCTTTTCAGATATGACTATTGAGCAGAGGGGGGTTATGTAGAAATTCTTTTAGTTGTGCAGTTATTGTCATTTGAGGAGGCATTTCTGCAACTATTGCGCTCATTAGCACGACTTTGAAGCCTCAACCCATTGTATATAAAGTAGAGCTCTCTAAAAAATAATGGACATGGTTAGTTCCCAAAAATGCCTTTCAACAAGCCAAATGAAAAGCAGTGAAATGATCACAATTTAGACCTTATGTTAGATAGAGTTTACACATGGATTGTAATTTCCCAAATAACATGGTATTTGACGGGCATGGGGAGAATAATTCACGAAGCAAATCCTCCCCAACGGTAGAGATTTTGGCTGTTGTTGGTGAATAGTACATGGCCAGTAGGATCTTTTCACTCTAGCTTCATGCTTTGTGAGAACGGAGATAATGTTGGATAGTCATTGTTAAAAGTAGAAAGCATATCTCTTTGGCCAAAAAGAAAGAGGAGGGGAAAATTGCGAGCGAGAGAAAGAGTGTAAAAATTGATTTTGCTTTTTGTAGTTATCTCATTCATCTAACGCGTGTGAATGTTTGGTTTTTTTTTTTCCATCAGCTGCTGTATGATTACATTTGTTATGGATACTAAACTTTGAAACATGTTATACTTGCCAGCATAGTAGAGTTCTCCATGTTTTTTCTTTGTTTGTGGAAGAGCACTTGGTCTGGTCTCTCTTTTTCTTTTTGGTGGAATGAATTAGATTCTTGGCTTATGTGCTAACTATGAGATTTTGTGGGACCATTGCAACTGTTTAATTATTCAAACACTCCCTCTCATGCTTAGTTTGGTCTTTTTGCAATTGGGGAGGTAAATGGGGCCTAGAAAGATTTGAACTCGGGACTTCCGGCTATGATACCATGTAAAATTTTTGGGATCATTGCCGACTGTTCTAAAAGTTTAAGCGATTAGATGAAGGCGTGGTTTAATATTTAATTATTTCAATACTAACATTACTATTTCCGTACTAGCAGTCGTTAGCAATTCTAAAACTTATTGATGAAGTGTACAATGGTGTTTTTAGACTCTTCTAAATCAGAATTATTGTTTCAAGTTCACGAGTTTATATTCATAAAATTGCTATATTCTGTAATTTGGGAGAATTAGGATTTCGAGTCTATTGCATTTGATGATGTAACCGAAACTCATCAATTAAGTTATATTTTTTTGGATTGTGTTGATGTTACTATAAACGGTTGATTTAGTAAATATCTAAAGTTGATTAATCAACCAGGTGAATTCGAGTTTAGATAATGTGACTTCTTGCAAGTTTTGTTAGAATGTTGTCACATTTTGATTAATAAGTCTAACGACATAAATATGATCCTTGATGATGTTGATGTTAGTACAAACACTTGATTTAGTAATTATATAATGTTGATTAATCAACCAGGTGAATTTGAGTTTAGATACTGTAACTTTTTGCAAGTTTTGTTAAAATGTTGTCACATTTTGATCAATAAATCTAACAACATGAACATGATCCTTTGTGAAACAAAAGACAAGATATTTTGCTGAGCCAAAATGGTAGAACGATTCTTTGACCAAAGAAACTTGTTTTCCCGCAAAATGGTTATAGTGGCTTTTTGGAGCTAGTGGGGTGCAAATTATTTTGTTTTGTGCTTTTGACTTGTGCATTTGAGTTTAGGCATGTTTGAGATTGCATCAATTGGGAACTCATTGTATCTAGATCTAGAGATTAAAAGAGACCATGAGTCTGTTCTCCTGCTTCTTTTAATAAAAATTTACTTGTGAAATTTGTTGTTCAAGATGTTGTCCGTTAGAAACCAGATGCTGTTTTGAAATCTCTGGAAGTGTAGGTTTTACTTTTGTGACTCACCTATTGAGATTCTATTTCCATCATCCCTGTCTTTTTGCAGAATAACTCTGAAGTTTTTATACATTGGAAGGGAGCAGCAGAACTGGTCTTAGATTCATGTACGAGATATGTTGACTTGAATGGTCAATTCCAACCCATTGATGAAGAAAAGGTTGAAACAGTGTCCTTTTGCCTTAGTCAAGTTGATACATTAAGTCACTACAGTATGGGGAAGACAAGTTTTGGTTAATCTTCTGGTTGTGATCTACCTATATTTGCTGTTCTACCTCATCATTTTCTTTTACATCAGTTACTAAGTCACTTCTTTGTATATACTGTCTAATTGTGTAAATGGCTAGCAGTGGATTAGTGTATGTGACAATTTTCTAGCTTGTTTCAGCATAAATTGAGCTACTTTTGAGCCTGTCTGTGCATGTCATGTAGTGGCGAGAAAATTTATTTGGTTAGCTTCAGACTAGTAGTTTGTTTGATATCTCATGTGATGCTTTAGTAACAATGTTGAGGCTTTCGCCTTTGTGCTCTATGAAGGCATTTCACAAGGTTGGATGGACAAATAGCCGTTCCATCATTCTATTGCTTAAGAATGGAGGATTAATAGTGATGCTTTATCCATATATTATTCTTTGATGTTTAAAGCAATGAAATGTGCGGAGTTTTCATTGGCTACTTTTGCTTTTTAATTCCTATTGTTGCAGGATTTCTTCAAGCAAGCTATTGATGACATGGCGGCAAGAAGCTTGCGTTGTGTTGCGATTGCTTGTAGGCAACATGATCTTGACAGCGTCCCGGCAGATGAGGAGAGTCTTGACAAATGGGTGCTCCCTGAAGATGACCTTGTCTTGCTGGCAATTGTTGGTATAAAGGTATGCACAAACAGTTATCTCTCTACTTACAGGGATCTTTCCTTTGCATTGTTTTCTGAATATATGTTTTGGAGTATGTACCACCATCTGAGCGGACATTGGCAGTTTGGGATGAGTACCTTGAGGTAGAAATACTGTAATCAGTGAGTTACTTGAACCAACTTCTGGTGCTCACATAAGAAGCTGCTACATACTTCTTAATCTGTGACACAGAGATATAGAGAAAGTTCCAATAATACATGCTTAGCTTTTGATGATCCATTGCTTTGTTTCTGTATTGCTACATTTTTTTTTTTTTGGTGGGAACCAGACCAAGCAAGCATATCATAGCAGATACAATCATATCATTGGCTTATCACTTTGCCTTTTCCATTCTAGATTTTCGATCCTTTGTTGATTAGGTATTTATATATTTATGCACATCTGCATGCCATTTAATAAATTTAACTTTTCTATAGCTTTCAACTTTGATGCATATAATTGCATTTCAATTAGGGTGAGCATGGGAACCTGTCCTGTTCCAAGTTCAAAGATATGTAGGGTGGGTTTCCGGTTTCAAAAATTGGAGAACCTGTTTTGACAGGTAGATTCTAGGTTCTAATGGGTGGAACCGAGAGCTTAGAACCTAGAACAAGTTTTTATATTTTTCTTGATCTATATTTTCATGTGATCCTATGGTATTTTGTGATGTCCAATGATGAGTACATAATCTGTAGGCTATGTTTAAAGGTATGTAGGGTAGGTTCTAGGTTCCAAAAATTGGAGAACTTGTTTCGACGGGTAGATTCCGGGTTCTAAATTAGTGGAACTTGGAACCTAGAACTTAGAACTTGGAACAAGTTTTTATGTTTTTCTTGGTTTATATCTTCACGCGATCCTATGGTATTCTGTGATGTCCAATAATGAGTGCATAATTTGGAACTACTAGTCCGAGCTTTCATTTTATGACTGAGACTTTTACGTTGATAATGTTTCATAAGTGAATTGTAGCAGTAAGTGATAATCATTAAATGTGATAATTTATTGTATCGTTCAATTAGTAAAATAGTAGAACCTAGGTAGACCTTAGAATTGACCTTGAAAGCTATGATAAGGTAAGTTCGAGGTTCCAGTATATGCAGGGTAGGTTTCAGGTTCCAGGTGGAACTTATATGGAACCTGGAACCGCTCACCTCTAATTTCAATGCCTTTTTTTGACTATGATGTCACTTGCAGGATCCTTGTCGTCCAGGGGTCAAAGATGCTGTGAAAGTTTGCGTAGAAGCTGGAGTCAAGGCAAGTCTTATATATATGGCCGCTTAATTAAAATTAGGAGTGTCATATATTATCTGGATTCTTGGGAATCCCTTATCTAATTGATCAGAAGAGAACTCTTTAACCCTGAGGATTTCTGTCACTAATCACTCAAGAAACAAGATTTGGCCTAGTGGTGGTCCACCTTCCTGATCCACAAGGATAGTGATATATCATGGCATAGGATGTGTATATACTCTGCATACATGAAGAATGAGATCCTTAATTAATGGAGATAAGTGCCGGCTACCTAATTGTGGTGAGACCTATTGTAACCATATGCATGTGGTTTAATAGGTGCGCATGGTCACGGGAGACAATATCCAAACAGCGAAAGCGATAGCTTTGGAGTGTGGAATACTTCATCCTAGCGATGATGCCTCTGAACCTAATGTTATTGAAGGATGTGTATTTCGTGAATTGTCTGAGAAGGACCAAGAACAATGTGCAAAAAAAATAACGGTATGGATAACTTCATAGATTTTCTAGTAAGGTTGTAAGGGCATTTTAACTCTATATTCGTGTTTAGGTGATGGGGCGGTCTCTTCCTAATGACAAGCTGTTACTCGTGCAAGCATTACGCAAAGGAGGTGATGTCGTTGCTGTAACAGGAGATGGAACCAATGATGCTCCTGCTCTTCATGAGGTCTGACACCAGGCAACTTGATGTAAAAAGCCTGCGTGATGCTTGCATACATGATCATGTACTAATATTCAGATAAAACATGTCATTTATGGGCCAGTGTGTTGCTTCTTATTAGCTCTTAGCTTTGGAGATGATAACAGTTGGATGAGCTCTAAAACATGTTAAATTTTAAGCCACGTGGGTGAATACCAGTTCTATAAAACAAAAGTATGTTCCATCAGTAATTAGGATTGATGGACGACTGATTGGTGTGAAATGGTCTTTTTTCTCTGTGGAAGAATTTATACAGATGAATTTGGTCATCTGATCTAATCCTAATCTTTCCTCTCTTGCTATCTTGGTGCATTATTGTGTGGGACTTTCTTATTGAGTTTGAAATGTTCTGTTTTAGTTCATTCAGTAATTTATTATCTTAGTGATTGCATTTTTACTATATTGTTGTTTAGGCAGATATTGGTCTTGCCATGGGCATTCAAGGGACAGAAGTTGCGAAAGAGAATGCAGACATCATAATTTTGGACGATGATTTCGCTTCTGTCGTTAAGGTTAGCAAAATGTTCACTCTTGGCTTGAGGATATTAGCATAGGTTATCCGCAGTAAATGTTACAGTGTTCTCATCTCTAAATGTGGCCTTTGAGTCATCATAGATCTGAAATGGCAAGGTAAGAGCACCTTCCTCTACATTTGCTTTTGAGACAATCTTCAGCTACAGAAATGGGGTCCCTGTACTACTGGTTTCTTTTGACTGCTATACCTATTGGTTTTCAGCACCTGTACTTTCAACTATATATGAATGAGTGCTGATCATTGTATATTTACATCTAGTAATGCTTATTGGGATTTTTGTACTTTGGCTGATTTAATTATTACATCAACAGATAACTTTTTAATATTGTAATTTGGACATCTTTTGAGTAATAGTCTGAGAAATATGATGGAGGACTTTCTCTAGAATTTCAAAAAATTAACTTCTATAGTTGTTCTTGGCCCTAGATTGACTTTTACGGTTGAGTTAATTTCAAGTCTTTTCAACCTAGGCGGACACCAAATTTATAATATCACGTCCATTTCCTCTGGCAGGTTGTGCGATGGGGCCGTTCTGTGTATGCAAATATTCAGAAATTTATCCAGTTCCAACTGACGGTCAATGTTGCAGCACTGGTTATCAATGTTGTGGCATCGATATCGTCTGGTGCTGTTCCTTTAAATGCTGTGCAGGTCTGTAGCTCTGCTGTTTATTTACCATGAACTATGTCCATACTAGTAACATTTGTCAGAACTGTGTAATCTTTTAGCCCTTAAAGTTGCTTCTTCGGAAATTTTGGATGTTGGAATTGGGGTATGAAATAGGGGAAGGATAGACAAGAAAGAAGCTGTCAAATTTGAGGTTGACAGGCTGTCAAGGCCCTCAGCATATGCCTTCTTAAACCCTTTTGTTTTAGTCGACATACCACTATGAGCCTTAAAGCAGAATCACAGGCTGCGTTGAGGTTTTTGCTATTTTTCTTTGACTGACATAGCTAGCGTCTTGCGTTCTAGCTATAGGGAAGATAACATTACTTCCTTGGTATTCCTAAACCTACATTATAAAGTGAAAAGCACTCTATGGGGAAAAATTAATTTTATATTATTCAATAAAGTTTAATAAATATACATCAAAATAAACCCTAAAAGTGCTAAAGACCAGTTTATCCTTCGTACTTTTAACACTCCCCCTCAAGTAGGAGCATAAATATTAATCATGCCCAGCTTGTTACAAATATGTTCTATCCTCCCATTATCCAAAGATTTAGTGAAGATGTCTGCAAGTTGTTCGCTAGTTCAAATATGATTCGGAAGGATCACTCCACTTTGCAACTTCTCTTAGATAAAATGATAGTCAACCTTAATGTGTTTTGTTTTCTCATGAAACACGGGATTGGAAGTTATGTGTACTGCAACTTTATTATCGCACCATAAAGTCATGGGTTCTAAATCTTTAAAGCCTAACTCGGTCAATAACTGTTGAATCTACACTAATTCATATGTCACTTGTGCCATGGCTCTATATTTTGACTTAGTATTGGACTAGGCAACAACACTCTATTTCTTACTTTTCCATGATACTAGATTTCCTCTGACCAAGGTACAATAGCCAGTAGTTGATCTTCTATCATTTAGAGATCCTAAGAAAATCCTTCTACTTTGATATGACCATGATTTTGGTGAACAATTCATTTCCCCAGAGCTTTCTTCAAGTACCTCAATATCTGAATAATTGCATCATAGTGAGATGTACGAGAGGAAGACAAAAAACTGCCTTACCACACTAATAGGAAAAGCAATGTACAAGAAAAGCAATGTTTGGTCAAGTAACTGTGAGATAATTTAGCTTATCTATCAGTCTTCTATATCTCTTGAGATTATTAAGAATTTCTCTTCCATCAGCAACCAGTTTAACCCCTTGTTCTACGGGTGAATCAAGAGTTTTTGATCCCAACATACTTGTCTCAGTGAGTAAATCCAAGACATTTTCGCTATGACAGAATAATACCTTTTTGTGATTGCGCCGTTTCAATTCTTAGGAAATATTTCAATTTTGTCAAGTCCTTAGTTTGAAACTATTGCTGAAGATAGGTTTTGAGCTTAGCTACACCAACCAAATCATCTCCCGTGATGATAATATCATCAATATACACAATCAAGAATAGTTTGCCTCTTCCTAATTGTTTATAAAAGAAATAATGATCATTTTCACATCTAAACAGCCCAAAAGACAGTACAACCTTAGAAAATCTTCCAAACCATACTCGTGGGGATTGTTTGAAACCATAAGAAAACTTTTTTAATTTGCAAACCAGTCCAAACTCCCCCTTGAACAACAAACCCGGAGGTTGCTCCATATAAACTTCTTCGTGAAAAATGCCATGCAAGAAAACATTCTTGACATCAAACTGAAACAAAGGCTAGTTATATGTTGTAGTAAGAGAGATCAAAATACGAACAAAAGTAAGTTTGGCAACATGAGAAAATGTGTCGAGATAGTCAACTCCATATACTTAAGCATACCCTTTGGTAACAAGTTTTGCTTTTAAATGAGCAAGAGAACCATCGGGGTCGATTTTTACATCATATACCCATCAACAACCAATAGTAGTTTTGCTTAGAGGAAGTGGTACTAAGTCACAAGTTTGATTAATCTCGGGAGCCTTTAATTCTTGGGAGCCTTTAATTCTTCTTCCATTACTTAGTGATAGACTTGGGGGACAATATATTGTTCAACAATAGTTAAAAAAGCCTGAACAGTAGGAGACACAAAAGAGTGAAATAAAATTTGCAATAAAATGTTTAGTACAAGTACATGTACTTTTACGATGAGCAATAAGAAGATTAAGATCAGATACAAAAGGATGGTCAACGAATGGTGGATCTAAAGTAGAAGATGTAGTAGTGATGGGAGAAGCGGGGGGAGCAGTAGCGACACGAGGACGTTGAGTATAAACTCGGAGAGGTGGTTCCTTTGTAGATATTAGTGAAACAATTGGAATAGTTGATTGAATGGTGATCACATACAAGTCTTCATCCAATTTAGACACAGTAATTGGAACATATCATGATAAGGAATGGATTAAAAAAAATGAAATATCAGTTATAAAATATTTCCTCAATAATGGAGAATAATAGCAATATCCATTTTGAGTGTGGGAATAACCCATAAACATACACTTGATTGCCTTGAGATCAAGTTTTGATACTCTAGGTTAATGATCATGAATAAAACAAACAAATAATATGGGGTTGTTAGGAAATGAAGTAGAAAAAGGAATACTACCCTGCAGAATAGAAGAAGGCATGTGATTAATGAGATAATATGTAGTTAGAATAGCATTAGACCAAAAGGTTTTGGGGACCTTCATCTCAAATAACATGGATCTAGTAACTTTCAATAAATACATATTCTTCGAGGTACAAACATTTGGAGTGTTAAAAGTTTGGAAAGTGACACTTGTCAAAATCGGAGTAAAATAAATCACTTAAGTGTCAATCTGATCAAAATTCAGCTAAAATGCTGATGTGGAGTGCAAAACGATGTTTTGCACGCTGATGTGGCTAGAAAATACAAAAATGACGTCATTTTGTCTTTGACGTGGTAAAAAATTAAACTTAAAACTAAAATTATTTAAAATATTTAAAAATACAAATATTAAAAAGGGGGGGGGCAGGAGGGAGATGGGCGAGGGTTGAGCTCTCGCCACCATTGTCAGGAAGGGTCGGCGATGAAGGGGAAGGGACTCGCCAGCCCTTGGCCAACCGGCGGTGAGGGCTCACTGGCCCTCGCCGCTTCCCGATGGCCTCGCCGCCCCCCTGTTATCGGGAGGTGCTAGCGATGGAGGGGGAGGGTTGACTAGAGTCGTTGGCCCCCGGTTGACCGGTGGCGAGGGCCATGAGCCCTCACTTAGATCCGGGCGAAGGCTTGCGGTCGCTCGCTGCCTCCTCGCCATTATCGAGAAGGGCCAGCGACGGAAGGGGTCAGGTCGACCGACGGTTAGGTCGGCCAAGGGTTGGGTCGGCTGAGGGTTGGGTTGGCAGCGAGGGCTCAACCCTCAGCCGTTGCCTCCTTTTCCCCACTTAAAAAAAAAAATTAATTAAAATAAAAATTATTATTTATTTGTATAATATAATTAAATTAATTTTTATATTAACAATTGAATTCACACAAAAATGATGTTTTTACCTTTTTTTGTTGAGTCAACATTTTGGTGAGTTATGTAGACAAAAAAATAAAAAAAAATTGCCATGTTGGATTTTTAGTGGGGTTTGCCGGAGTGGCATTTAAGTATCCACTTTTCAAAAAAAGTGTACACTTAAATGTCATTTTGGTACCTAAGTGTTTTTTTGTGTTAAATTTTGACACTTTGGCTGTATTTATGCCCTTATTCTTCCTTTTAATAACACAATTCTGTTGTGGAGTATTAGGACAGGAAAATTCATGGATTATAGCATGTTGAATCATAAAATCAGAAAAAAATGTGGAAAAGTACTCCTTAGCATTATTAGAACGTAGAACTTTAACATGCACGCTAAATTGAGTATAAATTTTAGATATAAATGCACTAAAAATAACTTTGAACGATTTTTCATTAAATATAACCAAGTAACTTTAAAATAATCATCAACAAAAATAACAAAATATCTGAAACTCAAATTAAAAACCACATGACATGGACCAAAAATATTTGAATGAACTAATAAAAAAGAGATGTTGCTCGTTTAATGACTCGAGGCGTGTAACTAACATGATATAATTTGCCAAGTTGACATGACTTGCACTCTAGACTAGAAAGAGATTGAAAACTAGAATCCAACTTTTGAAGACTACGTAAAGAATGGTGACCAAGACAACAATGGATTTGATGTGGGGTCGCAATACTTGAGCAAGCAATTGAAGGAGCATCTTCAAGTACATACAACCCCCTACCTCACGTCTTCTATCAATTGTCTTCTTCGTAGCTAGATCTTGGAAAATACAAGAATTAGGATAAAATGTTACTAAATACTGAAAGTTTTTGGTTAATTTGCTAACAGACATGAGGTTAAATGGAAATTGTGAGAGATAAAGCACTGAGGATAATGGCAATGAAGGAATTGGATGAATTGTGCCAATTCCCTTAACATGTGTATATGATCCATTGGCCAAAGTAACTATGAACGAAGATGGATAAAGAGAGGAAAATATACCTGAAACACCTGACATGTAATCGGAAGCCCTTGAATTAATGATCCAAGAATGAGAAGTAGCCGAAAGGTATGCAGTAGCATTACTTGTCTGTATCAAAGTAGCAATGGAAGAAACAGGCTGTGAGATTTGAAACTGGTTGTATCGAGCATATTCCTCATCAGACGTGACCATTATCTTGCTTTTAGAAGATTGTGGAGTAGAGTCAATATTAGAAGTCGTATTTGTGAACTAGTGTTGCTGCCCTAGTCTTCCATGTAACTTGTAACAAAATTTCTAAATATGACCAGGTTTGCCTCAGTAATAACAAATTCATGTAGTCCCTGAGTTATCAGTAGACATGTGGGATTGTTCATAAAGATGCTAATGACCTTGACCTCTCCTTGTTCCTGTGCCTCGCCTCCTCCTCGGCCACCACGCCCACTATATTCGCCATAGTTTCCTCCATCACTCCTATTACCACTACTAGTTTGAGTCTGAGACACAAGCTGAACTACCTACCGTAGATGTAGTATCTTGAGAAGACTCACGAGATACTCAAAGAACTCGAGCAAATGTATCCATGAGTGCCGTAATATTCTCTCATCCAAGAATTTGAGACCTAATAGTTTCATATTTAGAACCAAGCCTCCTAAGAATCCCATTACAACCAATTGTTCTATCTAACGTTGCATTTGTTGAACATTAGCTGAAATAGGGAGAACAGCATTCAACTCCTCATACATTCTAGTAAAATCCGCAAAGTACTACGTAATAGAACGCCCCTTCCTTTCACACCAATAAAACTCCTGCAATAACTCATAAATCCGTGACAAGTTATTTTGGCCAGAATATAATTACTCTCCATAGAATTTAGCATTTGACCAAGAATACGTGCATCAACAACATCCCAAGTTACATGATCTCTGGACTTAGACTCGATTAAATGTCTATGTTGATTCTTGTCCGTCAAAGTAAGCTTCACGAATTTCTTCCATTTGTGGAAGTTAGCATTACCTTCAAGCTTCTTATCAGTAATTCAATTAGACGAAGATGAAATCACCTCAGTCATCACAACATTATTCTTCTCAGGATCTACTTCAATTGTATTCTTTGAGGGATCGTCCATTTTCCAAATAATATAAGAAAATTCTAACTTTAGTTTCCTTCAAACAACTCAGCCTCAATAATTTAATAACCCAATATTACCCCACACAAAAAATCTTCACCACCCATATAAAGTAATAAAAGCTATCACAACTTGCAGATCATCAAATATAAAAAAAAATGGTCGAGAGTAACAAATAAGTGCACTGTATCCAAGCAGCAACTATTTTGCTTCATCACAAGTCTTGAATCAAATAATCAGCCAAAAAATTGAGGTCCCTTTCTCAGCAACTTAAAATTCTAACCCGCAAAAGCATCTTCTCCCATGAAAACACCTCAGAACCCAAGCTTGGTGTGGTGTCAGTCCCTGCTCTTCATGTTGTACCTGATGGCGTTGGTCATCTACGAATCCAGTAAGTCAGTGACCAAAAAACAGCAACCCAGCAAGTCGCGTGAGTCACGTGATGGAATTGCGCAACCAAAGCCAGTAACCCATCAAGCTGCACGAGCCATGCAAGCAGCGCGAGGAAGCCGTGCGAGCGGTACGGGCCATGTGAGCCCTGCGAGCAGCACGAGCCACGCAAGCCGCGGGAGTAATGCGACAGAAGTCACTCAAGGAAAGGTGTTGTGTGAGGAAGAGAGAGAGAGAGAGAGGGAAGCTCGACGGTGATAAGCCGCGGTGGCGACAGCCAACTATTCTGGCGAGTCGACGGCGGCGGGTAGCTGCTTCATCGTCTAGGGTTGAGCCCTAGGCTCTGATACCATGTGGGGAAAAACTAATTTTATATTATTTAATAAAGTTTAATATATATACATCAAAATAAACCCTAAAAATACTGAAGACCAGTTTATCCTTCGTACTTCTAACACACTCCTTTTCATTTTCCTTCTCACATGTATGAGATGAACAATTCCCTTGTGCCTTGAAATTTTTGTGTGTGGAACGGACAGAAGGAAAAGGATACTTATTCTCTTTCTAGAACTGTAAAATTAGTGAAAATCGACGTTGTTTCTTCTGCATACCAGGAGACCTTGTCTTTTGGGTATTTGATTCTATTATTGCAAATAAATATGGAATTTGTTGAACACCCATAAGGGGCAACTTGACAAAGTGTCACTATTTCCTATAACTTCTATTTTATGGCCATTGACTAATTCCTCTGACTGGAAATGCAGTTTATTGACCTATGGTGCTTATTATGCCTTTCTTCTCAATGCAGCTTCTGTGGGTTAACCTTATAATGGATACTCTTGGAGCACTTGCCTTGGCTACAGAACCTCCAACAGATCATCTTATGCATAGAACTCCAGTTGGTCGAAGGTTTTCTCTCTGGCCAATTCCAATATGCTTTTATATGAACAAATAGGGAAATGAAAAATCTGGCAGTTTCTGTGTTTCATGTAATATGCCTTCTGGTACTCTTGCTTAGTCCAAACCACATATAAACTGTTGAAAAATATTATTTTACCAGTCAATGCTGGATTGCTATTAACCAAATCATACTTGGGTAAAAGAGAGGTCCTTTGAGAATTTTGATAAGACAATTGCTCTTGGCAATTTGTTGTGACATACCTTTTTCTTTGTCCTAGTGGCAATATCAAAGCACTAGTCAGTGCTTTTGGACTTTGCTATGGTTGAACCTTTTATTCTTGCTGATTTTGAATTATCATTCTTATTATCCTGGGATACTGAATTTTTGTGCTGAGTGCTTTATGTTTGCGGTGGCACCTGTCAGTCATTTCTATAAGCGTACACACATTTGGCAATGAGGTGATTCACCATGCTAAAGGCCTGGACTTAACTGGTTCATGGGACTTACAGGATGTTTCATGAGTCTCTAGGTAGCCTGGGCCACTACACTTGTGTCTTTGGATTATTAAGAGAAAAGAAATTCATGTCGTTTTGGTTTTGCAAGATATGTTCTACACACAGAGATGCCTGGGGGTGTCAAATGTGCAAATGGGTGCACAAAAAGGGAGAACAACATGCTTAGCAGGAAAAACTTAGGGATATATTTTTTGGGTTGACTTTTACTTTGACAGATTATTCATTGATGTCCACCCTTTTTTTCTTTCAGGGAACCCCTCATAACCAACATAATGTGGAGAAATTTAATCATACAGGTATATTTTCTCTCCACTTGTCTTTTGATAGTATTGATTTTCTACATTGAAGCTAACTTTTATTTTGGCAGGCACTTTATCAAGTTTGCGTACTTCTTGTGCTGAATTTCTCGGGGAAAAGTATACTTAAGTTGAATGATGAAAGTACGCAACACGCTACTATGGTGAAGAATTCTGTGATATTTAATGCATTTGTCCTTTGTCAAGTAAGTATGCTGACAGTTTGATACTTCCATGGTCTTAACTCCTTTGGTTTATACTTACCCTTTAACTTGGGAAATTAATTAGGATGGCATTTGCTATCTTAATATTCTGTTATATATTATATTTCTAGCCAAAATGCTCAAATTGGTGGGTTGTTATTGATTGCAGATCTTTAATGAGTTTAATGCTCGGAAGCCTGATGAAATCAATGTGTTCAGTGGAGTAACTAAAAACCACCTGTTCATGGGAATTGTAGGAATGACCTTAATACTTCAAGTGGGTGGCATTTTTGTATTTTTTCACTATTTTTATACAGATAATACTGTGAACTGATAGTGCGGTTTTGATTGTTTTCTAGATAATCATTATCGAGTTCCTTGGTAAATTCACTAAAACAGTGAGATTGGATTGGAAGCAGTGGCTGGTGTGCGTAGGGATCGGCTTTATCAGGTAAGTTCCATTCCTTAAATCTGTCGATAAGAGTTCGTGTATGTGTCTGACCAATAAAGTTCACAGGGTGGAAGGTATTCGAAGTATAGGTGTCGAAATCTTAAATGCATTATTTGTCATGCACGGATTAGCTTGGGATGTTATTCTCTTCAAAGGCTTTATCAAAAGCTCGGTGATTGTAGCCCATTAAGATGGAGATTGAACATTCTTCTTACTATTTCAGACATGCTTCAGAGAAGTTAATAAATATTTGAGACAGGCCAATTTTGAGTAACTTAAAATTTTTGTCCTGAGTTTGAACATTAGGGACCTGGGAAATTTCACTTGTCCTCGTGCTAGATAATTGAATTCCAGTTCATCATCTTTCCTTTCTCAGTAAAATTAACTATATATCTGTTCATTTCACTGAATCTCTTATTGACAACGAACAGCTGGCCACTTGCTATAGTCGGGAAACTCATTCCGGTTCCTGAGACTCCTCTAGCGAAGTACTTTGTCAGACCATTCCGCCGATGAAGACGTGCTTGAAACGGTGAAATTCGTTCTTCGCTTGTGATTGAAGACGCTCACTCTTCTAGACAGCAAACATGATACAGGGTCCATTTTCATATTTATCTAAATCTGGCATTATGTCTGTCTGTATATGTTTAGCCTTTGCGCCGATTGTTAAATGAACTTAAAGGTACAGTAGTTGTAACGCCCTGTCACATACTAAATGCAAGTGGAAGCTATTTATTAGTTCCACAATAGGAGCTGTCTTAATCAATATTTACGTTAAGGTATTCCGACCTAATTGATTGGCATGTATAACATGAATATTACATGGTCCCAAACTTTTCTAAGGCATGATTGTCCTATCCTGTCTTTACCTTATCAACCATTTGACTTTAACATACATGAAAGGTCATGCAAGTGCATCATTTCATTTCCTGTGAGAGTCATCATTGGCTTCTGTGAGAATCATCATTGGCTTCTTACTTTCATCGACCTGGAAGCTTATATGTAAAAATATTTACATGACATCGCCGAAAGATGTATGCATCTAGCCTGGGAAAGGGGATCAGATGGGAGCCTTGCTTCGCTATTCTTTACACTAATCCACGTCTTTGAAAAAAAACAAAGTGTTAAGCTGCCACACGAACTCTGTGCTCTGAGCACCACCGTCCCTACTCCAGGTCCGCCATTGCCAAACTGAAGAGGACTAAACAACTCCCCTTCGTGGTTTACGAACCGGGCTTCAAACCTATCGATATCCAGTTGACACATCCATCATCCACCCAAAGTGTGGCTTCGTATTGGGTGTAGGTCATCTTGATGTTAGGGTTATACAAGTCACGGGTATTGGGTGTAGGTCATCTTGATGTTAGGGTTATACAAGTCACGGAAAAATACGTCTATGTAAGTCATGATCCCGTACCGTGCCATTGGGGCAACATCTATTCTAACAATCTTAAAAAGATAAAAGAATGAGTAATGCCCACTAAAAAAACAATAGGTCCTAAACTGAATAATCCATTAGTCTTTAAGGAAATGCAAGATGTGACACATAACATTATACATAGACTAGATCAAAATCATCACATAGACCACTTCATTGTCACCTAGATTCATATTCCAATTCACCACATACAAAGCATACCAATATCAGCAGACAAGTTTCATGCAACTAACCAAAATTGGGATATGATGCAAGCCACACATAAATGCACATGCTAAGTGAAATTAGTTTATCATGTATTTCAATATCCACCCTCGAATTGGTTTCCCATGGGATCATAAGTCGATCTGATCGAGTCACTTTCGGAATCTCTTATCCGGACTTCCATGGACTCCTTATCATGGGCATCTCACTCTGAGACATCTTAGTATTACATAACTGAGACATCCCATGATCATACGGTAATGACATCTCATTTTGAGACATCTCGATTTCTCACTCAACCGAGACATTCAAAATCACATGGCATGGGCATCCCACTCCTTAGGGGCATCACCGGTATCGCAAAATTGATGAAAATATCTTACATTCAGTTTATTCCACACATTTCATGCGTCACACATTAAAATTATAACATCATAGCAGCATGCTTATCCACTCAATGCACAAAACCACTCTAAACCAAAACCCAATACTTGTACATACAATCTATAGTGTAATTCACTCGCCGCACACATGAGATTCGACTAACAACAACTCGTGGTCATTTAAGGAAGAGAGAGACATATATATATATAGACACACACACACCAACTAGCAATGTATGAGAGGTTACAAGACTTCCAAAGGGTCGCCAAAAGTTTAAACAAGAGGACTATAAACATATACAAGAATTCAGACTAGGTCAGACTATGTTATCCCCAAGAATGTGCCTTACGACTTTCATGAAATGAGTAAGACCTAAAGTGTCTTGAAATTTCTAAAAAGATCACAGAACACACTAAGCCTTGGACGCGAAACCTATGACAGAAAACTAGTTCGACCAGTTTTCGCTCCTACGCTAGCCAACTCTTACAAGAAAATTCCACAAAAATGGCATGTTGTAGCTTAAGATTCTTAGAACAACTTTAAGGAGACAAGTTCGTCCAAATACTAGCACATTTGATGACAGAAAATCCACAAACCAGCAACGTCTGTGAGCTTTCCTTCCCGAATAGACCACCCGTGGACTCCAAAGTCTACATTTGGCCACTCCTACTTATTTAGCTCTCTTACAAACCACATTTTGAGCCTCGACCACACATGCACAACACCAAAATGAGCCTTGACCACTAGTTATTCCTCATGAACAACTCGAAAATCTCACCCAAAGCCATGACCGAACCCACGGCCTCCCCAAGCCAACATGCAAACCTATTTCACAACTCATCTGACTGTCCAACCCAGCAACGACGAACCACAGCTTCCCTCTCGCCTTGACCTATACCAAACCGTCCATGAGCCTCACATGCAAGTCACTGAGTACCCATTCAACCCCGCGACCAACCCAAATGAGCCAAAAACAAAATCATCAGAACAAGAATCGCTCTTGACCTGCTCGATCCGCACTTCTCTCAACAACCGACGGGTAAGTCGAGCTTAGCACCCCACCGTTTCCTTATCTGGTGGTTCGGGTTTGCTTGCTCACTGTTCGCTCTCCAAGAAACAGCCCCCACAACTCAAAACCGAGGAGGAAGACGTTGGGGACGACGAGCGGCTGTTCTGCTTGAGCCGAGGGAGAGAAAAGGAAGAAGAAGGAGAATGGAGAGAGAGAGAATGTGGGTCGGAGGGGGTGTGTGGGCTGGGGGGAAATTATTATAAGAATGTTTGTAGATTTAGTTATGAATCCCGATGAAGAACAATGATGATAGAAGGCAATGATGGTGTGGTGATTCCCATGAAGATTTTTGGTACTAAAGAAGACCTTGAGAATATGAGGTAAGACTACTTCTTGCATGAAATTTCCTTCATGCACTACACTTGGCGTTCATGGAAGAGTCCTAATCTTTTGTCATGATTAAATAATTTGCTTTGAATGTTTTCCACTTGGTTCCCGAACCCCACAAATTTCGGTCCCCTTAAAATTACGAGGGTCTATTAGCCCATATGAGCTTAATTAACACGCTAATATCTCAAATATCTATGACTGAAAACAAAGAAAGAATCACAAGAAAATACTAAGATTAGTGTTCAAAGGATTATAGTCACGCGTAAATTTTTAATAGGATCCTAAGTCAAATTCGTACGTGATTAATTTAAAATCCTAGTCATAAAAGTAGAGTCCTTTCCGCTCGATTCGAGCCTCACATACGCACTATTGATTTCACTGGGCTCATTTCATGGTCCACCAGCCCTAAACCATCTCTATCGAGTTCAATCTCGGCCATTCCCATGGCCTGGCCCAACTTATAGCCCATCATTTGCCCCGTCAAGCCCACGCTCGTTGTCTTCGCAAGGACCATTAAATTTTTAAGTTCATGTCTTCCTTACGGCCCAGCGGGCTTGTCATATGGTCCACTTTCAACATTCTAAGCCCATACCGGTCCATTTATAATTATCAGGTCAAAAATCTAGGGTGTCACAGTAGTACCATCCACTGTGTAAATAAGAAGCTTATAAGTGCAAAGTGTGGAGCTTGCCTAGCTGAATCTACCACATTGCTTACCCGACTTGATTTTTTTGCAGTTGCAAGGGATGGAGGTGCTCCGTGGCTGCGGAATGTTTCTTTAATGGAGTATCTTTTATGAAGCTATACAAATACAACCTGAAAAAGATGTGCATTGGCATCTTAACAAGTGGGAGCGACATGAATGTTTAGTCTGTGCTGAGGGTTCTCTGTACAATTTCTAGTCAAATTTGTATGAGATGACATCTGAATACTTGTGTGCAAGCTGATGATGTATTGTAGACAGCGAAAGTTGGGGGATCAGTTTTCTCAGAATCCGAGGGTAGATGGGATTTCAAGATGAAGTTGACATATGCAGGAATTATTCTTCCATACGATGATGCAGTTAGGAAACCGGGTCTCTGCTACCAGATATGCAAAATTGATTACAGTTCGAAGATGCATAGAGAGAAACTACAGAATGCATCGATTTGACTAGCTTAGAAGTTTCCAGATAGATGCTTGTCCGATTGAAAGTTGTCCTGCTCCTGCCGATGAGTGGAACTGAACCAGGAAGGTTCACCTTGTGGCTGTGGTGATGGGAGGTGCTGTGGGTGTGCGGATCGATGGGCAACCATTTCACCCTTCATCTTCATTATCTCACTGTGAATCTGCGTGATTTGTTGTTGCAGTTGAGTAATGATTCCAACGCATCCATAGACAGGGTCTTGAACCCTGGCTGTTGCTTCATATGAAATGCACTCTGCCGCCTCCGCCCGTAAATGCCCCGGGACTTGCTGCTCCATCATTGCCATGGAATTACAATTAATCACCAAAAATCATGAAACAAATGGACAAATTGTTATTCAAAGAGATGCAGAAAGGATCCCCCACCTTCGTGCTATTATAGATTCCTTTATCCTCTCCCACGGCAAACAGGACTAGTTAATTTGAAGTACATGACCGGAATTTCGAGCATGAACGATATCATTAGAGAAACAACGGACAATCATTAACTTCCGTGAGCTTCTGTTTAAGTACCATATTCATTTAGTACACTAAAAGCAGCAAATATACTACCACTCTTTTGCATGTTCAATACGTGCGACTTGATTTCATTTTTCTTTAGCCAGAAAACTTGGTCGCACGGCATAATTATCACTAGAGATACAGCTGCCGACATTTCTAAACTATCTATGAAATATATGCACAAGTGAAACATAATATGGAAAAGCTGTATTGAAGAAGTTGTCGACAAACCATTGAGACATTGCATTGTATGAAAGAGAGATTCGAACATTTTGTTTTTTGGGGATTAATACTCAAAAAGCATATGAACTGACCTGAAGCATTTTAGTGACGTTGCTGGCACCAAAGATCTTATGGACACAAGCAAATCTTTGTGGATTCGTGGAAGGGAAATAAGGAGCCAATATGCAATCTTGAGGGCATTTTCTTCTCAGATATTTGCACGCGGCACATCTACTAAAGCTCGACATTTGAGATTCTCAAAAGATTTTGCACACCAAAAGTCTCCAGAAAATCACACCCGAATTCTGATTCTGATGGGACCACGTAGACCTTCAAATGTATATAATGCTAAGACTGGACATTGTAGGATCCATCTCATGATTTGGTCATTTTAGAATTCTGATGCAAACATGGAAGGTGAAAACGGCTACTTTTTCGAAAGACCCTCTGTAGATGTATGGAAAGTGGTGAGGAAATGGAAGCAATTTGACACAAATTCCTCCAAATGATGAAAGTTGATAAGCCAATCATACCAAGGCAGGTGCATTGTATATTTAGAGAGATATAACGGTAAAACCAAGACGAGTGCATTCCCTCGAGCAAGAAAAGGACATTGACTTGGGCGCTCGTCAGTTCATGATGTGAGTTTTTAGCCATGGCCAGAAAAAAGGTTGAATCAAGAGATTGCCTTAACCTACTACACCGGCAGTGCTATTTCTTCGCTAACATGTACAAAATAAAAGCTACTTTGAGTCGCTACTTGCTAGTCACAGGAAATAGTTATTTCATTCCAGCTATACAAACCTCGAATTGCTTCGAAAAGTAAAGCATGTACATGACTCAAACCAACGGATGAACATAAGCGACAATGTACGTATCGCTGCATGGGGGAATCAAAATATCACCGGCCTTTCCGGATGAGCAAAGATGACCTCACAATCTTAAGGAAAGAAGATTTGTAGTAAGAGTAGGGCTAAGCTCAACTTTGAAGAGATGAAGTATTCAAAATGCTCGAGGATGGTTTAATCTGGTCAGATTGCAAGGCCCTACACTCCAGCTATTTCTTCTGAAATGGCACAATCCTTGGTAATGTCTCAACTCCAAGTAATCAAAGAAATGGCATCTTGTAAGTCCCCTTTCTATTTCAAATTACATAATGGTTGGTGCCAGAGATAACCGCGGAAGAGGCTCTGGCACATCGTATAGAGTTGGAGCACACTGTCATTGAGTATCACTAAATATTTGAAGATCATATTGATAAAATCACCTTAACAAAGACTTCAGAAGGGTTTCTTGGTACAATTGCAGGGGACCATACAGTATAACCAATCATTCTGTCTGCTTATAGAAAAAATGATGAGGCACACGCACAAAAAGACCATGTCTGAAGGGCTTCCTTCTGTCTTGTGGCTTCTTTTTTTTACAGGGACCTAGCAAAAACATGAATAAGCCAAATGGTTCTTCTTCGAAATGTAGGTGGAGATATAATTGGCAGCTGATGCAGACGAACCCTCAATGTTGGCTGGAACAAATATTTGAGTCTTTCCAGATGCAATCCTGTTACCGGCTACATTGGCGTAAAACAAGCCTGAGATCGCTGGTACAAAAATGTCACTTTGAGAACATATGTAGTAGTCGATGACTTTCTCATATTCTGAACCTTCTGAATCAAGGAACTTTGACTTTTTGTCCACTGGCATTATCCCTTCCTGCTCAAAGATTTTACAGGCCAAAAAGAATCCATCAGAATAATGTCAGTCTTTCCAGGACCTAAGATATATTAGCTGAGAAGGATGCCTAGAAAAATCATCATTAGTAAATTGAGCGTCAACCAAAAGATTAAGGTAATTTTTCATTGACCAAGACAAAACTCTTTCAAGAAAGCAGGTCGCATAAAATTCGTAGACTAGTAGTTTGTAGAATGCTGCCATAGTGAACAGATTTGAACGCTCACTGAAAGGAAAACAACAAAGAAGTATCTCACCTTGGTGTAAGTTTTGGGAAAAAACTTCTTGAGAGCATTAAGGCTGCTATCCCACCTCGATTGAGTCAAATAGATTGTGGTATCCTTGTTAATACCAATCTTCTGCAGAAACTCCAAAACCTCTTGCGCGCCGAAACAACTTTTTGTCCCTTGGCAATTCTTGTTTTCCAACATGTCTACCCTTATGTCCACCGCTAAGAAATGACCATCAGATTTCCGACTCAATGTTCTCAGACGCTCAACCATGGAGTCAACGACTTCATTTACTTCTGGCTGCAACTCCAAAGTTCCAAACATAGCCAAACATGATGTAGAATCAAGTTCACTCTTTTGACTCAGCTTTTTCATGTTTACTGAGGAGAAGTAAGTTGCCAGTCTAATGTTACCCTTGGACTTAAATTTAGGTTCAACATGATCAACAATATACTCTTCTGTCACTGTATTTGGGACCTTGACAACCGCAAGATTCCGTGCTGATATACCAGAAGGTGTTTCTTTTGCTACTCTGACGATTCCATCCAGGCTTCTTACAAACTTATCGACATCATATATCTCTCCAAAGCTCCTGAAGAATGGGTGCATGTCAGGCATAAACATAGAGAACGGGCTCTCTACTATTATCTGGCAAGCTCATATGTTCTAGTTTTATTTATGATACTTAAGATAAGCCTTGCCATGGATCCTAGAATCCAATTGAGACCTTAGTTTTGTTGGACATATCTATGAGATGTGGTAAGTGTGCTATAGAATGATTGACTTTATTTTAGTCAGAGGAGTTTGCTTTTCTAGAGACTGCTATTTTCCTCAACAATAATTTTTGGAAATTGGGTATCCACGTAAAAATCAGAGAACACAAATGCACAGTGCTACAAACCTCCGATCCCCTGGTTGGCTTCCTCTGATGTCAGGGAGCACTAGAGTTGCTCCTAAATATTTTGCTACTACGACTGCAGCTGCAATCTGAAGAATTTATACAAAATAAGGCCTTTTTGAGAGAGAGAGAGAGAGAGAGAGAGAGAGAGAGAGAGAGAGCATGGAGTTATTTCCTATTAACCAGTACATTATTCTATGTAGTCCAAAATCAGCATCGTCTAAGAGGAATGGCCTCAATCTCATTTATCTCATTAATCTTGGAAAATGCTTCTTCAATATCAAAACAACTATCATACTATCTTTGTTGCTAACATTGCATGAACTTCAGTTTGAAAATGCAGCAGAAACTCTGCTAAAAAATGGACACAAGATGTACTTTGAAAATGCAAAAACAATGTTTAACTTTTAAGAACTGGTAAGAAGTTACACTAAAAAGGTCCTTTCCAGTAAACATTGAAGTGCGTCAGCACATGGACAGTTTATATGTATGAGTTGAGCTAAAGACCACAAAGATTGAACATCCACTAAGAGATGAAAATGTAAGAAGAGGCATCATTGAAAATGCTTTGAGAAATATCTAGCTGAAATTATTTGGGTGGTGAAATGATGTCCAGCAAAGGAAGCACTGCATGAGAAGATAGTTCCACATCATGAAGAATACAGTTGACTGAGAAACTAATATTTATGGAAAAGTGAACCGGTATGATAATTAAATCCACTAGATGCATGAGTTACCTGGGAAACATGGTATTCGGGACCATTGGTCAATGAGAAAGTGACAAAGCCCTTCGAGTCCTCTACTAAGTCTGTAAACCAAAATTGAGGCAAAAACAGGCAGAGACACAAGCACTTTCAGTCAGCATCCACGCAATGGCAGGAATACAGTGAATCACTAGGACCAAATGCAATTAAAAGTACCTGAAGTAGGTCTGCTCCAGCATTGTTTCAGCTCTTGGCTTTCTTCTTTCCAAGGACCCTTATTCCTTTTAGACAGTGAAACCAGCGACTTCCCTTCTAACTTGCTATCGTCAAAACGGGCATCATCCGACAGTCCCGGAAGTTTTTCCTTTAACAGAACATAACAAACAACATCAATTCATCCGCAAACACAGAAGCAGCCAATATGTCCATGTTTGCAACCAAGATCCAGAGTTTGCATATAGGTATATGCACATCTCGTGTTACGGCTGGGAACCCACAGTTCAAGATGTATCGTTTGTCTTCCTTTGTTGCATCGACACAATCATTCTCGGGAAAAAAAAAAAAAAGAGAATACTTTCGAAATCTCTTCGGCAATCCTCACCATCTCTCCAGTACCCAGATGTAAACAGCACGATGCGTGCAACGTAGCTCAAAGACTGAACTTTTACCAACTAATTCGCCCATAAGCTGATCACCAAATCAATGCCAATTGAAAAAAAAAGTGATATATGGGCGTAGTACTGATAATTACTTGGTGGGTATCCGAGAAGAGAGCCTAAAGAGAGAAAAAAACGTAAATCTCGGGACAACACGCCCGTGCATATCTAGCGCAAAAAGGAGCCATTCGAGGATAATTGGAACAGATACAGAAGCGAAAGCCAGAGAATCAAATGTAGAATTCGTACTTACTTCGACTGAATCAAAATGGTCTCTTTTGATCATCTGACCCAGCATTACGAACATGGTTATCGTCAGAATTCCAGCCACCACTTGCCTCAAATCCACACCCATTGCGCTCTCTCTCTCTCTCTCTCTCTCTCTCTCTCTCTAGATCCTGTCTCACACCACTTCTCTCGGGGCTCTCTCAGTCTAGGGAGATGAAGGGAGAGGCAAACGTGGTGAGAGCTTCAGCTCGAGAGAGAATGAGAGGCTCTGAGTGCAAAGTTCAACGACAATGGAAGAGCAACCAGAGTCTGCTCTGTTTCTCTCTCTCTCTTTTCTTTATTTCTTGCTTGGGAGCTTATAACACCACCGACAGTTTCCCGGAAAATGATGGGCTGCCTAAATTTCCTGCTCCAATTTTGTTTCTTGCTAATCTCTCGATAAAAAAAAAAAAAAGTCGTCCTCATTTTCCCCAAAAAAAAAAGGAAAAAAGAAGAAGAAAAACCAACCCCACCAAATTACTTTCTCTTTCCTCTTTTTCCAAAGTTTGATTTAGTGTGGGGACACCTATAAAACATGATAATACAATGCAATATCAAGGTAATATCTCCTCTCTTCTTTCCTTGTGAGAAACTGGGTAAATTCCTTGCCAAAAAAGACAAGGATACAGATTGGAAGATGGATAAACATATGTAATTGTATGGTGTACCTGCTCCTACTGGGGAGAGATAGTGATTAGGTAATTTCCAAAATTGAGGTCATTTCCAGAACAGTCAAAAACAATCTCCCCTTTTTAGCCCCCAGCCTAGTAAGCAGGCATTAATGGTGGACCTATACTTCCCAATTACCACATGTTCAGACAGACCAGATGACCAAGGATTCTTGCTGACTTTATTTTTCTTCTTTTTGGTCGAATTGCTGACTTGATTAGTGCTGGGAGCTAGAGACAGAATAAGGATTAGCAGTTGAACCTGGTAAGTTACAAGGAAAAAGAAGTTTTGAGTGTTGCAGACAATTGGGTGATAATTACTCCATCATGATTCATGAGTGAGGAGCAACACGTAAAATGTAATGATTGTCATGTGATACTTGTCGTGTCAAGGGCGCGTAATCGATGTTGGACAAGAGAGCCAGATGGTGAATTTCCATCTTCATTGGCCTTGGGAAAGAGGGTCCTCCCCGGAGAAACAAAAGGTGTTGTGTCTGTTAGAGATTGATTCCATTTGACCACAAAGACATTACCTACTACTAGCATTGGTAAGCCACGTAAATCCAAGATCCTTGCAGGTCGATGTAAGTCCAAACGAAGGGGGGATGGGAGCAACGCTTATATACCAGGGATTATCCCGTGACAATAATGTCCCCACCAATACACACACACATATATGAAATTTATACATAAAATCATAGACACTACTTAGATAGATCTTTTGGTAAGTGTGCATATCTCAATTTTCATGATTGCTTTATGCACTCATGACCAAAGATCCATCCTCTTGTTTAATTGTACTATGTAAAATCTCTAACCACCTTTCCTATTTAACTAAGTTTGAATCTATATAGTTCATACTTTTCCAGAAATTATATCTACCGTTTTGTCTAATAGTCACGTTAATCTCATTCGTATTAAAGTCCAAAAAACTAGTATTTCCGATCATTTTAACTGGATGACGTTATAAGCAAGTGAATTTTGTGAAATTGTTGCTTATCATTCAACTAGTATCAAGTCAGCGAAGAACATAATTTGGAAATTCAAATTTCTGCATATTGAGCAAAAGGAGCGTCTCCCACGGAGTAAACAAGAAAACAGCCAAACGAAGGAAAAACCAACCTCCTCTAATCAGGAAGAAAATACCAAAGGAAGGGAGCGTAAATCAAGGAAAGCGAAGAAAGAAATGTCGAAACTGTCAAAAATCAGCGGGCAAGCTCACCTGCCAATCCGCCTCAGACAATGGATCCCAAGTCAAGATACATTAAAACTTTATCAATTTGGGAGGACCATGCGATATAATAGTCAATAATTTATTCTTCCGGCGACTGGATCTGACCAATTAGCACACTGTACGTCCGGCACGGTAAAGTATATGCAAACTTGTACTAATCAATTTCATGTTTGTCAGGCCCATCAGACTAATAAAAACCAAACGACACCATGATGATGATAATAATAATAATAATAATAATGAGTGATTGAAACGCCCCAACTTAAATGACGGTAGAATAGAATAAGCAATAGTTTTCAATGCACGCTCGAATCTAGATGTACTCTCGATATCTAGCAGTTTCCATTGAGTGTCAAGACCGACTGAGAAAAAGCCTCTCAATTTTGTGCAAAGCAAGCGGCTTCATCATTGCTGCTGTCAGTGGGAGTTAGAGGACCGAGACTGCTCAACCTTCTTCGTCAATTTAATTGATGAAGGGGGAAGAAGGAAATCCATGATGGATCAAGAAGACCTCAGCAGAGATTACTAATCAATCAATACATCCATCGAAGGCCTGGACCAGATGGTCATATGAATTCCGGGTCCATCACGTGATCTCCTGTTTTCGATCCTTCTTTTTATATTTTTTATATTTTTGAGGCCCCGTTATTATTGTGGCAGACGAGAGGGTTTCTCGAATTTTATATATTTTCAACACATGTGCTCTCTTTGTTTATTTAGATATTGGGGCAGGTGTAGACAAGAGGAACGGGGACAGAGACAGAATTTATAATAAGTGGGACTCGGATGAACAATCACATGCGCTCATGAGAAAGATCTGACGATACCCCCATAAAGTAGAGTTTCTCAATTTCCCATTTATTTTTTGGCGAGAGGAAAATGGGAAGAGGCCTGGCATGATTTGAGGAGCGCATCTGTGGATTTTGCAGCTCCAACTTGGTCCTCTCTCCCTCTTTTCTGGGCCTAGCTCTGGTCGCTTCCTTTTCAAGCCAACTCTGTCGTGGTGGGGGATCGATTGAGTCCGATTTACTGTTGCGGCGAGTCCTGGGTCTTGGGCCGAACCGGGGATGTTCTGAACAGGAGCCGAGCCAGGAAATGTGACCCACCTGATCATATCAGTTAATAATGATGATGTCCGAGGCGCGTGAAGGGTCTGGAATACATCAATCCGTTTCAAATTGGCCCTTACCCTCTCTGGCCATATGAAATCCATCAGAAATGGAGTTCCATCCCATGTTTAAGGATTGATATTCACATCTGTTTGTTTCTTTTGGTCGGAATAAAACTTTATTCCATTGCTAAGCAAAACCAAAAGAGCCCATTGAAGAAGCTTCGTTACAGAACAGTGCAACACCCATAAAGCTTCTGGTGGGCTAGAGAGCCAATATCGTGGGAGACAAATTTTCCTTTTGAGTCGTAGCTATCGAATCAGCAACTTTGTTGGCCTCTCTGAAACACAAGCTCATCTAAATATTGGAGACATGGGTAATCAAATCATAGCATTCTCTGATAAGTGAGCACATCCCCCATTGAATTTGATCTGTGCTCTCCAAAGTTTGTATTAGATCTGCACAATTAGTCTCTAAAAGAAATACTCCGTGTCTTCTCTCAAACCCGAACTTAAGGGGAAAAGATTAGAAGTATCATAACTCTCATGCAATACCCATTTTAGTACAAAAACTTATCATTGAAGTGTTAAATCAGAGAAAAAATTATCACTTAGTACATCCAACAATAAATTCCGACAAAAATTCCTACGTGCCCTTTTTAATAAAATTTTAAATCAAACATGGCTTTCTTATTAGAAAAGCGAGTCCAACATGGACGATGGGCCGGCCGAAAATCTCTCTTAAATAGACAAATCTCTCAACCTGTTGATCGGACAGTCTCTCTCATTAGTTGTTTCGTGCTCTATTACTCACTTCTCACGGCCTTTCTCTCTCACTCTCGCTCACTCTCTCATTTATTCACTCAATGGGCTCAAAGACAAATTTGGGCTCGGCTCAAATTGAGGGAAAAATTAGTGCTTGGCAGTTGGTGGGAAAAAATTAAGGCTCGGTGCCAAATCAGCAAGCATTCTGCTTATTCCATCCTTCGTCTTGGCTTTGCGGCACAAACTTGAGCCGCCTCCGCTTATTCTCCTTTCCAACACAAGTTTTAGATATTCATTTGCCCCGAGAACTCCCAAACCCTCATCACCCACGTCGGCCGCTCGTCCTCAGAAATCAACACAAACTCTGCCGACCCGCCCACTTGGTAGTATGCGGTTTCTGCTACTACCGTAAGGAGTGTGATCTTTAACTGCACCCTCACTGTGCAGCCAATTACTCCACCCCTGAATGTGCTGCTAGGATACTTCACGATGATGATCACACTTTTGCCCTCGCCGAAAGGATGCTGGGACGAAAGCGCCTTATGCCTCAAGACTAGTATGACTACAATGATGATGGCGATGGTGATATCTAGTGTTTCAAGTGTCACGAATTAGCATGAATTTGAGGAAACATGTAAGTTATGCTTTTAGGTCTACATCGGGGTGGCAAGATTTACTTTGCCCAAACTATTCACACATGAATGAGAAATAAGGTGCAATGGGGCTTCATTACATGTTTTATTTCTACTTAGATACCACCTCCAAATATTTCTGGAAACATATAAAAAGAAAGAACCTATCTATCTAAGCCCTCTCTTTTACTCTTTCTTTTAGGAATTTAATCAAGCCTCCCAAATTCTTGTAGGATGATCCACCCTTCTTCTCCACAGCTTGCCTTGCCAATCTACCAATCTGTCTTGCCCTGTCCCTAGCCTGCCTTCCTCTCTCCCCTCCCATCAACTCCTTAACTCCATCCCTTATCACCTCACTAGCAATTGTCCCTCCGACACCACTTTCTCTCACCATCACCCCGGCCCTGAGCCCCGTCACCACAAGCTTAGCATTTAATGGCTGCTCAGCACCCATCGGCCACGCCAGGATTGGCACCCCCATGGACAAGCTTTCCAACACGGAGTTCCAACCGCAATGACTTAAGAACCCGCCTACTGCCGGGTGTGACAAGATGCGCCGCTGGTCCACCCAGTTATGCAAGATCAAGCCCCTCCCTTTCAATCGATCCTCCCATCCATTGTCCGACGACACCCACGTTGCCGATTTCACTGCCCATATGAACAGATGCCCTGCCATCTGCAGTCCGTGAGCTATATTGTCCATCTGCATGTCACTCAAGTGTGCTTGTGTTCCGAATGATACATACATCACTCCGCCGCTTCCAACACGCTCGTCCAACCATTTGATGTAGGACTGAGATGGGTCTGCTTGTTTGGATCCCACAGGCCTCTCTATTTGATTCTGGTCATAGAGCAAAGCCGGCCCAATGCACCAAGCTCTTGCCCCCTGGCAGTAAAAATTTTCCAGGGCAACAATATAATCACCTTCAAGCTCGTCGAAGCTGTTGACGATAACCCCCTCACTATTCGCATCCGCCTCTCCAATTGCTGCTAGTATAGACGAGAAAGGGTCATTTGGGTCTTTGCACCTCTCTAAAATGGTGATGTCGCTCTTATTAACTGTGAAAGGAATACTCAACTTCGGCAATTCGATAGGATCGGAATCAGGCATTGCCAAGATGGATGGGACATTCCCATTGACACCTTTTGTGATGACCATAGACAAAACCCCCATCCCATGGAAGACAATCCTAGGAATTCCGAAAGATCGACACACATCGAGCGTCCATCCCAGGAAGAAATCAGAAATTACGCAGAGCGGGCGAGACTGGGCTTCCGACATCTCCCTGAGAACACATTCAAAGGCGGGTCTCATGGACTCGGTGGCTTTCAAGAAAGGCACCAATAGAGCCATGGAAGGAAGATCGGCAGTGTTCTCGCATCCTTCAGGAAGCTCTGGGACTCTAGGAAACTGAATGGTGCGCAAGGAGATTTCGGAGAAGTTCGAAACCTTTGATAGAATGAGTGGGGCATTCTTTGGGGTGGCGATGATGGTGACTTTGACACCGAGACTTGTGAGGGCCTTGCATATGTCTAGTAAAGGGAGTGCATGTCCCTGAGCCATGTGAGGGAACACCACCACATGAGCACTAGGGGATGGCAAGACCAACCCTGTCATGGCTTCTAGAATTCACTCGAGATCAAGATGGACAATGTATTGGAGAAGGAGAGTTAGGAGAGAATTGCGATTTGCCATTTCAACATAAGCTTGCATTAAATAGAGAGGCATTGACAGAAAAGGCAGCATATAAATTGCTCTGCTGCATAATTCCATATAAGTACAAGTAATTTGATGAATTAGTCACGTTCATCAAATCCAAGATTTGTTACTTTTTTTTTTCTAAATAAATATGGATCACGCAATAAAAATAAGGCTTACTTTTCTAAAAAATTCAAAATTTAAAACCTTGCGTTACCTCCTTTTATAACCAAGAATCACCTCTTTTTTTCTTTTTTTTTTCCTTTTCTTTTTTATAACTTATAGTTAAATCTTTTTTTAACCGTGAGACATATTCTCTTAACCAAAAATCACCTTCTTCTTTTTCTTTTTTTTTTATAAGAAATTATGTGAACAGATGTCAGCAACTTGACGGTTGATCAACACTCGTACATGCCCACCACTCGACGGTTATTCTCTGCGCAGCATCACTGGCTACTTTCGAAGTCCCTCGTTGACGGTCGCAACAAGCCACGTTTCTCGCCTTCTATGACAAGTGGCTTTCTCCTACACAGCTACGTCGATATGCCCTGATGAATCATGTCTGACATTGTTGGATCCATCATTTAAATAATCATTTTCCATCTAGCTCATCACAGATTTCGTTAGTTGTGGCTTTTGTGGACTAAACCGAGCTTCGTTTACGCTTGAAGAATTGGGGCATTTTTTGGCGCCACATCAAACACATCAGTCATGACCATTGCCCTCAGTTAAATGACAAATATAGCAGGTCAAAAAAAAAAATGACAAATATAGCAAGTCTATGGGCCCGTTTGATTCGGCTTTGGGGAAATGCCTTTAGGAAAATGCAAATATCTTTGAGATAAAGACGTTTTCCGAAATGCTACACCGTTTGGTAATTTGTAGTCTCAAATGGCATTGAAATGCAACTTTTACATAAATACCGTTTGTCAAATTTTACATTACAAATGGGCTTTTGCTTTTATTTTATTTTTAAAAATAATTTAAAAATCAAATCCTGCGGTTGGCTAACCGCCGGCCAACTCCGGCGGCCGATCCGGCCGTCCGCCACCCGAGGTTGCAACCTCGGGTAGGTGACGCCATCGCCGCTGGGGGCGCAACCTTAGGCGCTCGAGGCGTAGAGGCCGATCCGGCCTCCGCACCGCCAGATCTGGCGGCCTGAGGTCGCGCGGACCCAGGCGGCGCAACCTCAGGCGACGCCGTCGCCGCCTAGAGGCGCGACCTCAGGTGCCTGAGGCCAGATCTGGCGGCTTGAGGTCCCGCGGACCCAGGTGGCGTCGCCTGGTTCGCGCACACCAGGCGACGCCGCCTGAGGTTCGCGCGACCTTAGGCGACGTCGCCTGGTTCCCGCGCGCTAGGTGACGCCGCCTGAGGTCCGCGCGACCCAGGCGAGGCCGCCTGGGTCGCGGGTCGCGCTACCCCCAGGCGGTGGTCATTGGGGAAGCGTGACCCTCAGGCAACGGTGGCGGCTGCCGGAGAAGCCCGATGGGCGGGGAAGAAGAAGACGCTGGGAGAAGAAGATGACGCCGGAAGAAGAAGACGCCGTGAAGAAGGAAGACGAAGGTGGAAGAAAAATGAACAGTAATTTTTGCATTTCTCGAATGCCGAATGCCGCTTCTCCCGGCTTTCAAGATTCGGGGTGCGTTTGGATGGGCATTTAGAAAGCCCATCCAGCCCCCAAAGCCGCTTCAGCCAAAGAGAAAGTGTTTGGCAACCTCCCCAAGGAGCTTTCAAATGAAAGCAAGGTCCTTGGAAATGCTGAAAACATATTTTTCCTTCCTAAATTACCCTCGTTGATTTTTCTTATTTCCGTTATTACCCTTTTATTTATTTATTTTTAAATGTAAAAGGAGCAACCCTTCGCCGGACCGGCGAAGGGTTTATCTGAATTTTCAAAAAAAAAAAAGAAAAAGAAAAAATAATACCCATCAAAGCCCCTTGCAAAAGTTTATTTTACCAAACACACATCTAGCTCAAAGTCCATTTGCAAAATTTTTTTACCAAACACAACCGCATTTTCCCAAAATAGCTTTGGGCTTTTAGCATTTGCATTGGACTCAAAGCCCATTGCAAATGCCGAACCAAACGCAGCCTCGCCTTCGGAATGCTCATATTTGGGCAAATGGGCTAATACCAAACACCCAAATTTTCTCCCAAGGGGCTTTGGGGACCCAAAGCTCCTTGGGAATGCCCAACCAAACACCCCATATATTGGGAGGTATCCGGTCAAACATAGCGTACCGATCCAGATGCGATTGATTTAACTTTCTTTAGTTAACTTGAACTTGCGCGTGCGTATGTCATTTTTAGCAGGCAAACGTTCACTTCGACTTGTCAATTATATTATTTACATAAATAGAAAACTAATTTGGGGAATTTTATATGTAAGTATTCAATTAATTTGGACCTGTTTAATTTTAAATTGAGACCAAGACAAAAAAGTGATAGCGTACCGTCCACCCTATGTTCACATTAATTAATCTATCTTGGCAACGATTTGTTGAAGTATTTCAAACATCATACTCTACGTTCCATCTATTCTCCCTTGGAAAAACCTCCCCTCATTTACATCTTTGATTTTATTGAATTATATTATTATTCAGATTGTATCGGTGATTAAGATATAAGAAATAGACATATTTTAGGTGCCATAAAGCTTTCCAAAACAACATAGACATGCGCATATTATTGTCACTTCGCAAATGTTTGATCGTTTTACCAATTTATTATTGACATCTAAATCTTAACAACTCATTAAGTCATTCGTTGCATTAAAAAATTACAGATCGATACTAATCTCTAACAAAAATATTATTAATTTGCATTTGCGTATTAGAAGCATTGTCAGCCCACATAATCTGCATTATAATTGGATTGACTTAAGCAAGGGTGATCTAAGCCTAATTTAATTATCTAGACTAATCTTCCACGCCTCATGAAACTCGGCCAAACTCCTAAGTGTCTTTACTACCGGAAATTGGCATTTGAATTTTGCACGGCACATGAATATCTTAAATTTTTTAATTCTAATATTACCAACACCCATAACATTGCACTCAATGTTATTTGCCAATTATATTTATCCACTAGTTATGAATTGATAAATAGCAAACCCGTGTTTATTTGATGTAGTATGAAACGAATAATTAGAAACTATATTCCATCTGCCAAACGACAAATACTTAGTGATAAATTCATTATTATATATGTGAAAAAATAATTGTTCAAGGTTATGGATGGGAACGTCATCCCTAGAAGTTTCCTCTTTCTCTGAAACTTGTGTGATTAAAAATTCAAATTTTCGAGGATTGTGTCCTTTTCACATTGGATCATAAATGCTTTTTGACTACTTGCCGGTTTAAATGCAAACTCTTATCTAGCGGGAAGATGCTTTCTGTTTTACGTGGAATGGAGTAGAATGAATGAAGTTCACATAAGCAAGGAAGGGTATTTTGTTCTGTCCTTTGGTCCCATTTCTGGGATCTCGTGAACTCTGTATTTCACGTTCCAAGTTTTTAATAGAGCATTATAGTGCAAAGGCTGGAGTTACATTTTGCCCCTCTTTTTTGTTCTTAAGATGAAAGATTACAAGGAAGTCTGAGAGGCCTGAAGAAGCCTAAGAATCTATAAGATGAGTTTATGGATGGAATGGTGTATTTTCAGCAAGGCCCCTTGCCACCTTAATTGTGCGTCTACATCTTTTCAAGATTAGTAAAATACTATGCAACGTAGTGGATGTGCACAGGGCAAGACATCAAACTGGGTTATTGGCATGTGTTTTATCCACGCAGTAGAGATATGATTGGTGGTTTCTCGAACCATAAGTTAAAGGTCGAGGGAGACACAATTAAGAAGCTAAGATGTGATTTAATCACATATTGAAAGAGAAATAAGACACAATATTTTGATGAGGCTTTGTTACACGTTTTATTTTTACTTAGATACCACCTATGAGTATCTAATTCTAAGCCTCATTGTGCCTGGAAACAAACAAAAGTGAGGAACCAATCTAAACTCTCTCTTTAACTTTTTCTTTGAGGAATTTAATCAAGCCTCCCAAATTCTTGTAGGATGATCCACCCTTCTTTTCCACAGCTTGCCTTGCCAATCTAGCAATCTCTCTTGCCCTGTCCCTAGCCTGCCTTCCTCTCTCCCCTCCCATCAATTCCTTAACTCCATCCCTTATCACCTCACTAGCAATTGTCTCTCCAACGCCACCTTCTCTCACCATAACCCCAGCCCCGAGCCCCATCACCACAAGCTTAGCATTTAGTGGCTGATCAGCACCCATTGGCCACGCCAGCATCGGCACCTCCTCCGACAGGCTTTCTAGCACCGAGTTCCAACCACAATGACTTAAGAAACCGCCTATCGCTGGATGCGACAAGATGCGCCGCTGGTCCACCCAATCATGCACCACCAAGCCCCACCCTTTCAATCGATCCTCCCATCCATTATTTGGCAACACCCATGTTGCCGATTTTACCGCCCATATGAACGGATGCCTCGCCATCTCTAGTCCATAAGCTATATTGTCCATTTGCACATCACTCAAGTGTGCTTGTGTTCCGAATGATACATATATCACTCCGCCGCTTCCAACACGCTCGTCCAGCCACTTGATGTAGGACTGAGATGGGTCTACCTGTTTTGATCCCGCAGGCCTCTCTATTTGATTATGGTCGTAAAGCAAAGCTGGCCCAATGCACCAAGCTTTCGCCCCCTGGCAGTAAAATCTTTCCAGGGCAGCAACATAATCACCTTCCAGCTCTTCAAAGCTGTTGACGATAAGGCCCGCGCTATTCATATCCGCCTCTCCAATCTCCGCTATTATAGGCAAGAGAGGGTCGTCCGGGTCTTTGCACCGCTCCAAATCGGAGATGTCACGTTTATAGACTGTGAAAGGAATGCTCAACTTCGGCAATTCAATAGGATCGGAGTCGGGCATTGCCAAGAGGGATGGGACATTCCCGAAGGCAATTTTTGAGATGACCATAGACAAAACCCCCATCCCATGGAAGACAATCCTAGGAATACCAAAAGACTGACACACATCGAGCGTCCATCCTAGGAAAAAGTCAGAAATCACGCAGAGCGGGCAAGAACCCGCTTCAGACATCTCCTTGAGAATAGACTCAAAGGCGGGTCTCATGGACTTGGTTGCTTTCAAGAAAGGCACCAACAAAGCCAAGGAAGGTAGATCAGCTGTGTTCTCGCATCCTTCAGGAAGCTCTGGGACTCTAGGAAACTGTATGGTGCGCAAGGAGATTGCAGAGAATTTGGATACCTTTGACAGGATGAGTGGGGCATTCTTTGGGGTGGTGATGATGGTGACTTTGACACCAAGGCTTGCGAGGGCATTGCATATGTCTATTGATGGAAGCGTATGTCCATGAGCCATGTGAGGGAACACCACCACTTGAGCACAAGGTGATGGCGAGACCAACCCCGTCATGGCTTCCAAAATCGGTCAAGATGAAGATGAACAATACTAGAGTTGGGAGAGATGGGAGGGAATTGTGAGTAGGCATTTCAACAGAAGCTCGCGTTAAATAGAGATAGTAACAGAAATGGCAGCACATGGATGCTGCGCTAAATAATTCAATATGGACCCGTATGATGCGATGAATTAGTCAACTTCATCGAAGTCGAGGATTTAATCTCTTGTTTCGAGATTAACGTGAAGTACGCAATAAAAGAAGGATTTTGCTAATATCATACAGGATTTTATAGTTTTCTGAGCATTGACTCTTCTGGTGCTTAACATGAGACTCAAATGAAACGAAGCGGTCAGCTGTATGGGTGGTCAATAGCAGTACCATCAAACCGAGAAGCAGGTCTCTTAACTCTTCTTCTCTACACGTCGCATCACCCTTGGAGGTGACCATAGACAAGTGGAAGGAATAGTGCCATAATGCCATCACGTGTCTGATTGAACCCATGGTTGAGTTTCGATCTTGCCGAATCACCTCAAAGATGGTCGAGTCAGAATTGGATACAGTCTAAATTTCCTAAGCTCCTTCAGGTGGGCAGACGGCAGAAACATTTCTGCCAAGCTCTGCTTCAAACTTTTATAACTTATAAAGTAGAAGCGCAAGGACTTCTCAGGCATCATCAGACATCGGAAACGCCGGTCATGACCCGTCCCCTCAGTCCAATCACAAATGTGGCATTTTTTTTATATTGGATACTATCTAAATTTCCTAAGCTCCTTCAGGTGGGCAGACGGCAGAAACATTTCTGCCAAGCTCTAATTTTTTTTTTGTCAAGGCCAAGCTCTGCTTCAAACTTTTATAAAGTAGAAGCGCAAGGACTTCTTAGGCATCATCAGACATCGGAAACGCCGGTCATGACCCGTCCCCTCAGTCCAATCACAAATGTGGCATTTTTTATTTTATTTTATAGTTTTTTTTGTTTTTTCAGTTGACTTGAATGTGGGGGGACGTATCTTTGTCGCTCAGCATGCCCAAGCAGATAGCTAAGCCCACCAATTGATTCTCTCGACGGTAAGTTACGCCGCCCTGTCGAATAATGGAGGTAATTAATTGCTCTTAATTGCTAGTGTTTTTGTCGTTAGCCGCCCATGTGAAAAAAAAAAAAAAAAAAAAACTTTGAAAAACGACTCCCCGACTCTAGGTTCATATCGAAAAGTCTATCTTGATATATAGAATGGACGCCGACTCTATCCATTGCTATCGAGCCATGTCACCGGAGAACACTAAATTACTGTCAATTATGCTATAAAACTCACCGACCTCGCTCTGTCACCTTCCGTTGATATTGCTCCCTTGTCTTGTTGAACCGACAGCAAACCCAGTTGAGCAGATGGATTTCGCGTATGAGAGGAAGCCACGCCGCGCTCGTTCAGGTCCACGGGTCGAATCTGGTCGTATTGGGCCGGGCTGGGCCGGACGAAATTGGCGATGCATGCAAACCCGACTGCGCCACTTTATCAAAGATGGGTGAGCTAAACTTTGAAAAAATCCTAGGTGCTTTTTATAAATAAAATTTTAAATCAAATATGGCTTTTTTTTTATTAAAAAAAGAAAGTCTAACGTGGACGATGAGTTGGCCATCTCATACCTAAACAATGTTCTACTTGAAATCTCTCTCGAATAGACAAATTCTCTTTCCTGTTGACTGGACTATCTTTCTTGTTTGTTGTTCTTTCTCCTTTGCTCGCATCCTGTCTCTTTCTCACTCTCTCACTCACATCGTTGGTGTCATCCTCCTCCATTTGGTGCTTGGTGGGACAATATTAGGGCTTGGTGCCAAATCGGCAAGCATGCCGCTTATTCTAACCTTCGTCTTGACTTTGTTGACACAAACTTAAGCCGCTTCTGCTTACTCTTCTCTCCATTACAAGATTTAGATCTTGACTTTTCCTCAAAACCATCGGTTTGAATCTGGGTTTCAAGAAGATGTGAATTGGCCGGACGGTGCTGACGTGGCCACAAGCTGGTGTTGGCAACAATATTTTTAATAATATATATTTTTCGAATTTTTTTATATTTTTTCCTTCTTTTTCTCTTTTTTTTTTCCTCCTCCCTCCTCCCTCCTCCTCCCTTCTTCTTCTTTTGGCTCTGGCGATCAACCAGAGAGGAGAGTTGGCTGGTCGTTGGACTAAGGTGGTTGGATGAGTTCGCCTCGCCATCACTGGGTCTAGCAAGACTAGCCCCTTGCTAGATCTAGTGAGGTGAGCCTCGCCAATAGTTGGGCGAGCTTGCCTGGTCCCTCAATTCGGTGATTGGCTAGCCCTCTCCTTTTGCTGGTTGCCAGAGTCAAAGGAAGAAGGAGGAAGGAGGAGGGAGGAGAAAAAAAAAGGAAAAAAAATATTATTAAAAAAATTGTTGCCGGCGTTGCCCAATGGCCACGTCATAACCGGCCTACTAATTTTGGGTGGATGGATTGAATTGATGTAATTGCAAAAGGTTTATGACTCAATTGGCCAAAAAATAAATAAATTTAACATTGAGTTGGCACAATTGTAATATGTTTAAAACTTATCCTCAACTTTGTCTTGGTTTCGTTGGGCAAAAGATTGCTTCAAGTGCCAAAATTTGGGACAAAGGGACACTTAAGTTCCAAAATCGGAGCAAAATGGATCACTTAAATGGCAAATCCGGCTAAAATGGTAAAGTCCGCAATTTTTCAGCGAAATAAGTGCAAAACGGCGTCGTTTTGTACACTGACATGGCTAGACAATGTAAAAACGATGTCATTTTAGTGTTGACGTGTAAAAAATTAATATAAAAATTAAAATTTAAACTAAATTTATTTAAAATATTTATAAAAAAATACAAAAAAAAAGAGAGGTGGTTAGGGGCTGAACCCTTGCCGCCATCGCCGGGAAGGGCCAACAACGGAGGGGGAGGGTTGGCTCGGGTCACCGGGCCTTGGCCAAGGGTCGACAACCTCGGCCGATCGGCGGTGAGGGCCCGTGAGCCCTCGCCCTGATTTGGGGCAAGGGTAGCCGACCCTCGCTAGGCTAGGCTAAGGGCCGTCGTCCGCTGAGGGTTGCCTCAGTGGGCGGCGGCCCTTGGCTCGGCCGAGTGAAGGCCACGACCCTTGCCCCAGATCAGGGTGAGGGCTCGCGGGCCGTAGTTACCGGTCGGCCGGGGCCACCGGCCCTTCCCAGCAGTGGTGAGGGCTTAGCCCCAGTCGCTTCCCTTTTTTTTTAAAAAAAAAAATAAAATTAATAAATATATTTTTAAATATTTTATTTTTTATTTTTTTTTAATTTTAAATTTAATTTAATCAATTTTTATATTAATTTTTTACCATGTCAACACCAAAATGATGCCCTTTTGCATTTGCTTTGTCGAAAAATCGCAATGTCAGCATTTTGGCCAGATTTTGGTTGGATTGGCACATAAATGATCCATTTTGCTCCGATTTTGTCACTTAAATGTCACTTTTGTAACTTTTAGTACTTAAGTATCATTTTGTGCCAACTTTTGACACTCCAGGGGTTTGGGTGTCGCTTTGTTGACATGAACTTGAGCATTTTTTGCTGATTTTACTCTTTAATGCAAGATTTAGATCTCGATTTTGGTCCAAATTGACAAGTATTTTGTTAGGGTTTTAAAAAAGAGGGAATTTACGACATTTCATGCATAACTACCTCGTTTTAAGGGCTTTTTTTTTTTTTTTTTTTTTATTATTGAATTTTGCCACATGGGCTTTCCGGTAAGCCATGTAGATTAGAAAAAAAAATGTTAATAATTGCTATGTTGGATTTCTAGTATCTCAAATTAAAATTAGCACTTAAGCAATCATATTTTTAAATGACACTTAAATGATCTTGTGAACAGTTTTGGCATTAAAGTGAGCGAGCGCTGTACAAAAGTTAAGATACTCCTAGAATCATTTTTCCCAAACTTTAACAGTTTCAATTAGAGCTAGGTCTTAGCGTGATTTGCTAAGGCAACCTCGATTGATCTAGCTAATCCGTCCAGGACACTTCCTGTATGGTCTTGGCAGATGCATGAGATCGCTCCGTCCAAAGAGCCTTCCTCGAATGAAACTAAGTTGATTTTCCAAGCTCCCTCCGTGGTGGGTTCTAGATCTGAGGTGGGTTTCAATTTCTCCACTCAGCAGGCTTTGAATTCGAGTTCCATTAGCTAATATTGCTTCGCCTAACTTGTACTTCCTCTAACAGGCTTCTTGGGTCCGGGCGAATTTGTCGCGAGCCTTCCCAATATGCCATAGAACTGTGGCCACAAGCTCAAGCGAAGGTGATGTTGCTGTGTTCACTGATAACTTGAGCAACCAATTTTCTATGATACCCTTATATAGGAAGTTACGCAGCACTAGCTTCTCAAACAATATGAAATGCCGTTCAAAGTGGCTCTTGTTCCTTGGTTCTGCCATTTTGGATTAAGGCTCAACCTTTTGACATCCCCCCTAGGAGAGAGATGCATGAGCTACATGAAAGAAGCATGAATGCATGAAGCAGCAATCACCACCAATATCTAGCCCTCTGTGCTCGTCCATGAGAAACAAAATACGCAACATGCATGCATTTCTTCAGAGTGGGGCCTTATTCGGACGCAAATATATCCTTCTGCTAGAAAGGTCGCATAATGAACATTAAAGCAAAGCAAGCAATTACTGCTACTATACTCACGACCAAAATTTAAATCTCTCCTGCCTCAACCTTCTGAATGAGCAAGAGCTTCTAGACGAGATGCAAGATATTGAGCACGCTCATCTTTGAGTGGCTTTATTTCGGGCACAAATTCCTCTAGTCTTGCTTTCAATGTTTCCTCTTGTTTGCATAGAATTGCAAGCTTCTCATCTATTCTGCAAGGTACGGATTGGATATTTGTCCCTTGGATTTCACATCATTCCGCTATTGAGCACCTAGGGAAGGCGGCACCTGATAGCGTTGGGAGAGAGAACATGTCACGGGATAGTAATATTTTGACAAGTTAAGCATAGCTATTGGCAAGAATAGTCACAGGCAAATGTAAGATTTGATAACTAATAATCAGTTGCTCCGCATCAGCTTACTAGGGCTTAACCACATATTTCGCCACCAGGGAATCGTTGGCTTTCCATTTTGTCTCCCACTTTAATGCAGTGTTTGTGGCGACAGGGATAACAGGAGTTCATCAATTGTGCCACATTCGGAATTTGTGTGAATGAATAACTATCTATCAATCATTTGGCATATGCTAACTAACAAGATAAAAATCCTATGCCAGAAGAACATGGGATGCTAGATCTATTTTTACGCTGGGACTGCAGCTTTTTTTTTCGCCTAAGAAGTGTGCCTAATTGCCCCGAGAGCTCCCAAACCGTCATCACTCACATCGGTCACTCATCCTCAGAAATTAACACAAACTCTGCCGACCCGCCCACTTTGGTAGTATGTGGTTTTTGCTACTACCGTAAGGAGAGTGATCTCTAACTGCACCCTCACTGTGCAGCTAATTACTCCACCCCTGAATGCGCTCCTAGGATACTTCATGATGATGATCACACTTTTGCCCTCGCCGAAAGGATGCTGTCATGGAAGCGCTTTATGCCTAGAGACCAGTATGACTACAGTGATCACAGCAATGGCAAGTCTATCAGTGTGTGTGCTATCCTCATGTTTCAAGTGTCATGAATTAGCATGAATTTGAGGAAGCATGTAAGTTATGCTTTTAGATCTACACTGGGGCAGCAAGATTTACTCTGCCAAAACTGTTCGCACATGAATGAGAAATAAGGCACAATGGGACTTCATTACATGTTTTATTTCTACTTAGATACCACCTCCAAGTATTTCTGGAAACAAATAAAAAGGAAGAACCTATCTATCTAAGCTCTCTCTTACTCTTTCTTTTAGGAATTTGATCAAGCCTCCCAAATTCTTGTAGGATGATCCACCCTTCTTCTCCACAGCTTGCCTTGCCAATCTACCAATCTCTCTTGCCCTGTCCCTAGCCTGCTTTCCTCTCTCCCCTCCCATTAACTCCTTAACTCCAATTATTATCACCTCACTGGCAATTGTCCCTGTGACACCACTTTCTATCACCATCACCCCAGCCTTGAGCTCCGTCACCACAAGCTTAGCATTAAATGGCTGCTCAGCACCCATCGGCCACGCCAGGATTGGCACCCCCATGGACAAGCTTTCCAACACGGAGTTCCAACCGCAATGACTTAAGAACCCGCCTACTGCCGGGTGTGACAAGATGCGCCGCTGGTCCACCCAGTTATCCAAGATCAAGCCCCTCCCTTTCAATCGATCCTCCCATCCATTGTTCGACGACACCCACGTTGCCGATTTCATTGCCCATATGAAGAGATGCCCTGCCATCTGCAGTCCGTGAGCTATATTGTCCATCTGCATGTCACTCAAGTGTGCTTGTGTTCCGAATGATACATACATCACTCCGCCGCTTCCAACACGCTCGTCCAACCACTTGATGTAGGACTGAGATGGGTCTGCCTGTTTGGATCCCACAGGCCTCTCTATTTGATTCTGGTCATAGAGCAAAGCCGGCCCAATGCACCAAGCTCTTGCCCCCTGGCAGTAAAATTTTTCCAGGGCAGCAATATAATCACCTTCGAGCTCTTCGAAGCTGTTGATGATAACCCCCTCACTATTCGCATCCGCCTCTCCAATTGCTGCTAGTATAGACAAGAAAGGGTCATTTGGGTCTTTGCACCTCTCTAAAATGGTGATGTCGCATTTATTAACTGTGAAAGGAATACTCAACTTCGGCAATTTAATAGGATCGGAATCAGGCATTGCCAAGATGGATGGGACATTCTCATTGACACCTTTCATGATGACATTAGACAAAACCCCCATCCCATGGAAGACAATCCTAGGAATTCCGAAAGACCGACACACATCGAGCGTCCATCCTAGGAAGAAATCAAAAATTACGCAGAGCGGGCGAGACCTAGCTTCTGACATCTCCCTGAGAACACATTCAAAGGCGGGTCTCATGGACTCGGTGGCTTTCAAGAAAGGCACCAATAGAGCCACGGAAGGAAGATCGGCAGTGTTCTCGCATCCTTCAGGAAGCTCTGGGACTCTAGGAAACTGAATGGTGCGCAAGGAGATTTCACGGTAGTTCAAAACCTTTGATAAAATGAGTGGGGCATTCTTTGGGGTGGCGATGATGGTGACTTTGACACCGAGACTTGTGAGGGCCTTGCATATGTCTAGTAAAGGGAGTGCAGGTCCTTGAGCCATGTGAGGGAACGCCACCACATGAGCAGTAGGGGATGGCAAGACCAACCCTGTCATGGCTTCTAAAATTCACTTGAGATCAAGATGGACAATGTATTGGAGAAGGAGAGTTAGGAGAGAATTGCGATTTGCCATTTCAACATAAGCTCACATTAAATAGAGAGACATTGACAGAAAATGCAGCATATAAATGCTCCACTGCATAATTCCATATAAGTACACATAATTTGATGAATTAGTCACGTTCATCAAATCCAAGATTTGTTACTTTTTTCTAAATAAATGTGGATCACGCAATAAAAATAAGGCCTAATTTTCCGAAAAATTCAAAATTTAAAAATTTGCCTTACCTCCTTTGATAACCAAGAGTTACCTCTTTTTTCTTTTATAACTTATAGTTAAATCTTCTTTTGACCATGAGACATATTCTCTTAACCAAAAATCAGCATTTTTAATGATAAGAAATTATGTGAACAGATGTCAGCAACTTGACGGTTGATCAACACTCGTACATGCCCACCACTCGACGGTTATTCTCTGCGCAGCATTCCTGGCTACTTTCGAAGTCCCTCGTTCCACTATTCTACGGTCGCAACAACCCACGTTTCTCGCCTTCTATTACAAGTGGCTTTCTCCTACACAGCTACGTCGATATGCCCTGATGAAACATGTCTGACATTGTTGGATCCATCATTTAAATAATCACTTTGCATCTAGCTCATCACAGATTTTCGTTAGTTGTGGCTTTTGTGGACTAAACCCAGCTTCGTTTACGCTTGAAGACTTGGGCATTTTTTGGCGCCACATCAAACACATCAGTCATGACCAGATGCGATTGATTTGACTTTCTTTAGTTAACTTGAACGTGCGCGTGTGTATGTCATTTTTAGCAAGCAAACGTTAATTTCGAATTGTCAATTATATTATTTACATAAATAGAAAACTAATTTGGGGAATTTTAGATGGTAGTATTTAATTAATTTGGACTTGTTTAATTTTAAATTGAGACCAAGACAAAAAAAGTAATAGCTTACTGTCCACCCTATGTTCACATTAATTAATCTATCTTGGCAACAATTTGTTGAAGTATTTCAAACATCATACTCCGCATTCCATCTATTCTCCCTTGGAAAAACCTCCCCTCATTTACATCTTTGATTTTATTGAATTATATTATTATTCAGATCATATTGGTGATTTAGATATAAGAAATAGACATATTTTAGATGCCATAAAGCTTTCCAAAACAACATAGACATGCGCATGTTATTGTCACTTTGCACATGTTTGATCGTTTTACCAATTTATTATTAACATCTAAATCTTAACAACTCATCAAGTCATTCGTTGCATTAAAAAATTATGGATCATGTTGCGGCTTACCCCTCGAGGGAAGGGAATAGGTTTAGGGGTATTACCTAAATAACGGATCTAATGCCCATGATTAGGCGCGGCTCTCCCAAGTCCATACTTCGCGTGACATTGGGGTATTCTTAAAAATTTCGCAAAAAGAAATCGCCACTAGCCTATTGGGGTCGGTTAGAAACCAAGTGAGGCACGGGAGTATGCCACACTTCCTATGCAACCAAAGAATCTAGGGTCGGGGACTTGATTACACTAATTGACTAATTAGTGCCATTTCGGTACCTAATCTTGTTCATTTTAGAAAGAAATTTTGTCAAGTTTTAGACCAATTCATTGACATACGAGTATGCAATCATTAAAATAACAATTAACAGCTAAGGAAAGCGTTTAAATAAATTGCATGGGAAAGCAAATATTTAATATTAAGGAAAAGATAAATGTTAATCTTAACCGAACTAAAGGGATCAAAAAAGCAAAAGCATGCAGACAAGAGTAATTGTCTTTGAAGACAATTGAAGCCCTAAAGTAGAGCCCTATGGGTTTACTCAATTTTTTAGCACACTTTAGATTTAAGAAATCTCCATTTTTAAGAAAATAGCTCAGAAAGTTTGTTTTTAAAATTTTTCAAATGAAATTCTTGAATTTTCTGAATTTTATTTTTTTAAATTCGAATTTTCAATAAATTCTGAGAGTTTTAATGTTCTTTGAAAGCTCTTGAATTTTCGGAAATTTATTTGAATATTTATTATTTTCTCTTTTTTATTTTTTTAAATTTTTTTGATTATTTTTGAAATTTTTAATATATTTTTAGTATTTAATATTATTTTATTCGGAAAAAGGAGTCAGACCGAGTAGATCCGATCCGGCTATTGACCCGACCCAAAACCAGATTCGACCCTATTGGATTGTAAAAGAAAATAAGATTTTTAATTAATTTTATTTATTTATTTATTTCATTTCTTTTCATTACTCTTTTTATTTCTTGTTTTTCTTTTAAGCTTTTTTATTTTTCCTCGTTCGTCTTCTTCACGATGTACCCTCTCTGCCCGGAGCTTCCTCATTCTGCACCATGCACAACGCCGGCCGGATTAAGCGGCATTGACCGCCGGACCAACACCGTCCACCGGTCATCCCCCTCGACCGACGTTGGCTACCGCCGGCCACATATTCCGACGACCACTAACTCATTCTCCGGTGCGACGAAAGACTCCGTCGATTCGAATACATGCAAATATTTCGCATAAACCACACGAAAATACAATGAATACAGGCAAAGCAACAAGGATTCAGCAAGCACGGGGGCAAAAATGAGTCGGTCTCGCGTTAAAACACAGGCTGTGCTTCAGTTTTCTTAAGGCATTTTGTGGAACAGATGGTATGCACTAATAAAACGAGAAGGTTTTGCCTCGATCGAAACTCAACTTGAGCTTAGGCTTCTACATGAGCATAGCAGCATGCACAGAAACATCAATGGAGGCTCCACGGGACCGAAGCTCGCGTGAACTAGTCAACCGCGAGTTCCGATCCGGCGCCCTGCAAAAATGGAGCATACATGAGCAGAAAAGACCAACCTGGTTTGGTTCGATGGGGATGCTGCGAAGAATGGTGGGTGATGGACGGGCCACCGACGATGGTGGATCACTCCCTCAAGCTCCAGCTCTCTCAGTTTGCTCTCTGTCTCTCTCTCCCTTGGACTCACGCTCTTGTTGGTCCCTCTCGGCCAAAACCAACGTCGGAGGACATGGAAGAAAGCGGGGAACCGGAACTCCCTCAAGCTCTCTACCTCTCTCCGCGAACCAATCCCCCCGGAAAAGCCCCCTTTCCGTCCCCTTTGAGGGCATCGGCCAGTGCGCATGGCTTCTGCCATCACCAGCTCGCTGGTCAGTCTGGCCCCGACCCGCGGATCGTGCTGCCCTCTGCCGCCCGCGGATCGTGCAAGGGAGCTATTATATTTCCAAATCAAAGTTCGTCACCACTCCAGCCCTAGCCCCCTAAAAGAGGTCCATTAGGGTTTTCTCTCTCTCCCCTCCTCCCATCCATTGTTTGGCGATACCCATGTTGCCGATTTCACCGTCCATATGAACAGATGCCCTGCCATATGCAGTCCGTGAGCTATATCATCCGTTTGCACGTCACTCAAATGATACATATATCACTCCGCCTCTTCCAACACGCTCGTCCAGCTACTTGATGTAGGACTGAGATGGGTCTGCCTATTTGGATCCCATAGGCCTCTCTATTTGATTCTGGTCGTAGAGCAAAGCCGGCCAATGCACCAAGCTCTTGCCCCCTGGCAGTAAAATCTTTCCAAGGCAGCAATATAATCACCTTTGAGCTCTTCAAAACTGTTGACGATGACCCCCTCACTATTCACATTCGCCTCTTCAAATGCCGCTAGTATAGACAAGAAAGGGTCATTTGGGTCTTTGCACCTCTCTAAAATGGTGATGTCGCACTTATTGACCGTGAAAGGAATACTCAACTTCAACAGTTTGATAGGATCGCAATCAAGCATCACCAAGATGGACAGGCCAGCTTTCACGATGACCATAGACAAAACCCCCATCCCATGGAAGACAATCCTAGGAATTCCGAAAGACTGACACCCATCAAGCGTCCATCCTAGGAATAGATCAGATATCACACAGAGCGCGCGACACCGGGCTTCCGACATCTCCCTGAGAACACACTCAAAGGCAGGTCTCATGGACTTGGTGGCTTTCAAGAAAGGAACCAACAGAGCCATGGTAGGATGATCAGCAGTGTTCTTGCGTCCTTTAGGAAGCTCTGGGACTCTAGAAAACTGTATGATGCGCAAGGAGATTTCAGAGTAGTTCGAAACCTTTGACAAGATGAGTGGGGCATTCTTCGGGGTGGTGATAATGGTGACTTTGACACTGAGGCTTTTTTAGGGCTTTGCATATGTCTAGTAAAGGGACTGCATGTCCCTGACCCTTGTGAGGGAACACCACCACATGAGCACTAGGTGATGGTAAGACCAATCCTGTCATGGCTTCCACGACTTAGTCGAGATCAAGATGGACAATATTTTGGAGAAGGAGAGTTAGGAGAGAATTGGGAATTGCCAGTTCAAGAGAAGCTCGCATTAAATAGAGAGACATTGACAGAAAAGGCAGCATATAAATGCTCTGTTGCATAATTCCATAGCAGGACACGCTATTGATGAATTAGTAACGTTCATCAACTCCCAGATTTATTGCCTTTTTCTAACTAAATGTGGATCACGCACTAAAAATAAGGCCTAATTTTCTTTAAAAAAACTCCAAATTTTAAACTTAATCCCTAATCTGTTCCAAACATTCTTTTTATTTACAAAAATTTTCAATTGTTATTCTAGTCTCAAATGTGTCCCATTAACCCTCCATCCACAAATCACCGTTAATTGTCTAACGCGGCAATTCCAGGCTAACACTAAATCCTTGTCATCAAGCTGATATGGAAAAACTCCACGAAAACTTGGACTTTCCCTGCTCGGAAGACTAGGAGAAGTTAGAAGCAACTAGGGCTTGCTTCTTCGCTTCTTCAATTCGCGCTTGGAGATAGAATGCTCGGTCATGTTTTTCAGTATCAGATTCACTTTCGACAATACGAAGCCAGAGCCAGTGAGCTCCTCCGTCCCCCTCTTCATGCATTAACCTCTCGATTCATTTCGCTCGAAGGAATTGATTGCAGACAAACTTCTCAGATTCTTGAACAAAATTTGATTGGACAAGAATGCTAGTTGATTGTCGTGGTAGTCAATTTTTCCTTGGAAGTGAATCGTGTTGTTTACAGTTTGCTTCAATTAGAGTGACGAGTTCGACATCGAATTTACAGGTTGACCATCATTTTGCTTGACTATTCCTAGATTGAATCAGAAGCAATGATGAATTCATTCAATTGTTGACTTTTTATGTTCAAATATTGTTTCTAGTTATGACTTTACGTGTTTTTTTTTTTAACAAAATGAAGTAACAGTGATGATAGTTCAAAAGGTTGGAGTGATTGTAGTAAAGCTGAATAGGAATAAGTAAAGTAGAAGTTTTGAAACTTACATAAAAAATGCAATTAAGTCCTAAAATTTTCAAAAAGTACAATTAAATTTTAAAACTTATCAAATTAGTGCAATCAAATTCTTCTGTTGACTCCGTTAAACTTGGCTAATGAAAAATGCTGACGTGATTATCTTATATTATCTTCTTTCTTCTACGTGGCATCCTACGTGACATCAAGGTTAACTAAAACATTAAAATGATGCTGTTTTGATCAAGATCTCAATTTTTAACCTAAATTGTTGTTATATTAGATTAAAAATAAATATCCAAAAAAGAAAAAATATATATAGGCAAGAGGGCTACGGCCAGCCCTCTCGCTTGTGGCCATCGCCCCATCGCCAATGGGGCGTTAGGAGCGTTAGCGATGGTCGACGACCTTCACCCAGATTTGAGAGGGGACCACCCTCTCCTAGTTTTGGTGAGGGTTGATAAGGGTCACCTATCCTCGCCGAGGTGTTGATGACCCCATCAGCCATCACCAATGCCCCCACGGACAATGGGGTGATGACCACAAGTGGAGGAGGGCCTCCAATCGCCAGTGGTTTTTTCCCTCTTATATGTACTTTTTTCTTAACTTTTAGCATTTTCCTAAACTTTTAGCCTTTATTCAGTTTGTCTTCTTTTTGGAAAAACTTTTGGATCTTTTAATCTAATTTAATTAAGATTTGGCGTAAAAATTAGGATTTGGATCAAAATGATGTCATTTAAGTGCTTTAGTTAACCTTAATGTCATGTATGCATAGGAGAGAGAAAGTAATAAATAAAATCAAGTTGGCACTGATAGTCAAATTTGACACAATTAATAGAATGATTTGATACATTTTTTTTTTGAAAGTTTTAGTTTTTCTATTGCACTTATCTCTAAAGAAAAGAAGAAACTAATACAGTAGTTTTTGTATTACAATATCTAAAAGGATTACAACTCAAATAGGCCTTTCTCCGACCAAACAAAAAAAATAAGTCTTTCACCTTTGACCAAAAAAAAAAAAAAAAAGAGGTCTTTCACCAACACTAGAAACAAGTAATTCAAAAAGAGAAAATGAGAGATCCTTAGAAAACAGCTGCAAGATGCTTTGCATCATCTAAAACACGACTCCATTTCAGTCAAAGCTTCTCTATACAAAAATCATATGCTAACGCTCAGTTAAAAATTGATGAGCTTCTTTACTAGCCGAAATTGACATTTGCATAGCACATAAAATATCTTAAATTTTCTAATTTTGACATCATTAACATCCATAACATCGCACTTAATATTGTTCTCCAATTATATTTAACCACTATCCATGCACTGATATATATTAAGCCCATTTTAAATTGGTATAGCACGAAATGAATAATTAGAATTCATAATTCATCTATCAAATGAAAAATTCTTAGTGATAGACAATACATGTTATTTGGAAAATTAAATTTGTTGAAGGTTATGGATGGAAATGTGGTCCCTAGAAGTTTCCTCTTTCTTTGACACGTGTGATTGAAAACTTAAATTTTCGCGGAATGTGTCCTTTTTGCATTGGATAATAACTCCTCTTTGACTACTTGCTGGTTTAAATGCAAACTCTGACCTAACCGGAAGATGCTTTATGTTTTAGATGGATTGGAGTTGAACGGATGAAGTTCACAAAAGCAAGGAAGGTTATTTTGTTCTGTCCTTTGGTCCCATATCTGGTATCTTGTGAACTCTGTATTTCACGTTCGAAGTTTTTGATAGGATGGCTATTCAAGAGTCAGTGTCTTAGTAGGATCTTCCGTAATCCATACACTATACCATGTATCAGTCTCATAACATAAAGCCTGCCATGATCAAGTCTTGCCTCATTGATCACAGAATATGAGACGAAACGAAAGACCAGAGTCGGATGTCACTGTGCTAAAAAACCTTATTGAAGAACTTGATGCAAAGCCGGCACAAATCTACAAAGAAGAAGATGACATAAGACTAGAGTAAGTAATGGCGAGGATAAAAACACTTGAGAGTGCTGCATTTGGAACACAAAGCCAACATCGAAGAATTAGAACATGACAAGCTGACAATGCGATGACAATGACGAGTTGCTGATCCTTGAAAGTAAATCTGTTGTTATAGAGTAATTCTGGGTTCTTTGTTTCATGTCCCGGTTCTGGATCATGGCAAAACCCACGCAGAATTATATTTTAATAGAGCATTACAGTGCAAAGGCCGGAGTTACATTTTGCCCCTCTTGTTTATTCTTAAGATGAAAGATTATAGTGAAGTCCGAGAGGCTTGAAGAAACCTAAGAATCTAGAAGATGACTTTAGGACGGAATTGCGTATTTTCAGCAAGGACCCTTGCCACCTTAATTGTGAGTCTACTCTTTTCAAGATTAGTAATACTATGCAACATAGTGATTGTGCACAGTGCAAGACATCAACCTGGTTGATCAGCATGTGTTTTATGGACGCAGTAGAGATGGTGAGTGGCATCTTGAACCTTAAGTTCAAGGTTGGGGGAGACACAGCTGAGGAGCTGAGATGTAACCTTAGGAGGTAAGATCAACCTTTACTACTTTCTGTCGAGGAAGTTACGTTTCAGCAAGCTTTCTGTTAAGGTGAGCATGCATCAGGCCAGCTTCCTGTCCATGAGAAGTGACGCAATCTGGCGCAATTTCCATACATGAATTAGTATGAAAGAGAGAAGGCAGAATATTTTGATGGCCGCACGATTTTTGTTACCAAAACTAGTCACATATTGAAAGAGAAATAAGGCACAATATTTCGATGAGGCTCAGTTACATGTTTTAGTTTTACTGCGATACCACCTCCAAGTATCTAATTCTAAGCCTCATTGTGCCTGGAAACAAATTAAAAGAAGGAACCAATCTAAACTCACTCTTTAACTCTTTCTTTGAGGAATTTAATCAAGCCTTCCAAATTCTTGTACGATGATCCACCCTTCTTTTCCACAGCTTGCCTTGCCAACTTACCAATCTCTCTTGCCCTGTCCCTAGCCTGCCTTCCTCTCTCCCCTCCCATCAATTCCTTAACTCCATCCCTTATCACCTCACTAGCAATCGTCCCTCCAACACCACCTTCTCTCACCATAACCCCAGCCCCGAGCCCCGTCACCACAAGCTTAGCATTCAGTGGCTGCTCAGCATCCATCGGCCATGCCAGCATCGGCACCTCCTCCGACAAGCTTTCCAGCACCGAATTCCAACCACAATGACTCAAGAAACCACCTATTGCCGGGTGTGACAAGATGCGCCGCTGGTCCACCCAATTGTGCACCACCAAGCCCCACCCTTTCAATCGATCCTCCCATCCATTGTCCGGCAACACCCAAGTTGCCGATTTTACTGCCCATATGAACGGATGTCCTGCCATCTCCAGTCCATAAGCTATATTGTCCATTTGCACGTCACTCAAGCGTGCCTGTGTTCCGAATGATACATATATCACTCTGCTTCTTCCAACACACTCGTCCAACCACTTGATGTAGGGCTGAGATGGGTCTGCCTGGTTGGATCCCATAGGTCTCTCTATTTGATTCTGGTCGTAGAGCAAAGCCGGCCCAATGCACCAGGCTCTTGCCCCCTGGCAATAAAATCTTTCTAGGGTGGCAATATAATCACCTTCGAGCTCTTCGAAACTGTTGACGATAATGCCTGCACTATTCACTTCCGCCTCTCCAATCTCCGCTATTATAGGCGAGTAAGGGTCGTCCGGGTCTTGCCACCGCTCCAAATCAGAGATGTCACGTTTATAGACTGTGAAAGGAACGCTCAAGTTCGGCAGTTCGATAAGATCGGAATCGGGCATTGCCAAGAGTGATGGGGCATTCATGAAGGCAATTTTCAAGATGACCATTGACAAAACTCCCATCCCATGGAAGACAATTCTCGGAATTCCAAAAGACTGACACACGTCGAGCGTCCATCCTAGGAAAAAGTCGGAAATCACACTGAGCGGGCGAGAACCGGCTTCAGACATCTCCCTGAGAATACACTCAAAGGCGGGTCTCATGGACTTACTTGCTTTCAAGAAAGGCATCAACAAAGCCATGGAAGGCAGATCAGCAGTGTTCTCGCATCCTTCAGGAAGCTCTGGGACTCTAGGAAACTGTATAGTGCGTAAGGAGATTTCAGAATAGTTCGATATCTTTGACAGGATGAGTGGGGCATTCTTTGGGGTGGCGATGATAGTGACCTTGACGCCGAGGTTTGTGAGGGCCTTGCTTATGTCTAGTAATGGGAGTGCATGTCCCTGAGCCATGAGAGGGAACACCACCACATGAGCACAAGGTGATGGCGAGACCGCTCCTGTCATGGCTTCTAAAATTCAGTCGAGATCAAGATAAACAAACACTAGAGTTGGGAGAGATGGGAGGGAATTGTGAGTAGGCATTTCTACAGAAGCTCGCAATAAATAGAGATATTCACAGAAACGGCAGCACATAGACGCTGCGCTGCACAATTCAATATGGACCCCTGTACTGCAATGAATTAGTCGACTCCATCAAAGTCAAAGATTTTTATCTCTTGTTACGAGATCGACGTGTACTGCGCAATAAAAGAAGGGTTTTGCTAATAAGTATCCTACAGGCATTTGTCGTTTTCTAAGCATTGACTCCTCTGGTGAACCTCAATTGATTGATACCAGGTTGTCAGCTGTACGAATAGTCAAATACCATCACCGTCAAACCGAGAAGCAGGTCTCTTTAACTCTTCTTCTCTACACGTCGCGTCCCACGCATGGACAAGTGGGAAGGACTAGTACCATGCGTGACTTTCGATCGGGAGTGCAAATGGAGTGCAACATCAATGGAAGGTGACGGAACGAGGTTGACAGTAATTTAGTCTTCTCCAATGACGAACAAATAACACAGCTCGATAGCGATGCATAGAGTCAGCGTCCCTTCTATGTATCAAGATAGATTTTTTGATGTGAACGTAAAATCGGGGAGTTGTTTTTCAAAGAAATCCATCTTACTGTTGTGTTCCTTTCTGGGTCGATGTTTTCCTCGAGCATGGACGAGTTTACTTTTTCAAATGACTTGAATGTGCACGCATGCATTGCACCTTTGTTTTTCTGTTTTTTTGTCATAAAGGCATGCAACATTGTGCATGCCCTTTTTTTTTTCAAATGACTTGAATGTGCACGCATGCATTGCACCTTTGTTTTTCTGTTTTTTGTCATAAAGGCATGCAACGAAGCACGCTGTGCATGCCTTTTTTCTTTTCTTTTTTTTCAAATGACTTGAATGTGCACGCATGCATTGCACCTTTGTTTTTTTTTTTTTTTTTTTGTCAAAAAGGCATGCACCTTCTTCGTTGCTCAGCCTGCCCGAGCAGTAACGTAATTTTTTTTTTTTAATTTCTGAAATAATTTTTTAGTCCATAAATAGGTTTATAATACAAATGAAATGTAAATTTTTTCATTTTTCTATTTCTAAAAAAAAATGAAAAATAAAAATTCTTCTAATCGCTCGCTCCGCCTACTAATTGAGTGTCCACCTATCATTGTTCGCCGCCGCTCTTGATAATGAAAATTTTTGTATTGTTATAAAATGAAATTTTATTTTGAGAATAGAAATTTGTGTCGTTATTAAATAAATATTTTCGTTCAGAAATTTGTCTAGAAAATAGAAATAGGAAAATTTAGAAATTGAATTTTAGAAATGAATAATTACGATTCGCGTCTTTAGCTCGTGTCCCGTTCTGAGTCCATCAAATTTTTGAGGTGATTCAATGCGATCGCCTTGTCTTCTTGAACCGACAGCAAGCCCAGTTGAGCAGGTGGATTTCACGTACGAAAGGAAGCCCACGCCCCACTCGTTCAGGTCCACGGGTCGAATCTGGTCTTATTGGGTCGTATTGGGTGGGCTGGACGAAATTGGCGATGCATGCGAACCCGACTGCGCCACTTTATTAACGATTTCTTAAAATATTCGTAAACATCAGATACGTTCTCCCCCGAAAGCACCTCCCTCGGTCGAGTTTTCCCTCGTTTACGTCTCAAGAGTGTACTAAATTATCTCGTGCCGCATCGACGATCGAGATATAGGACAGCGAGCCGGAAAGCCTTCCAGAGCCACACGGACACGCGTCTGACTTGTCGCTTTTGTTGGGCATTCTTCTTCCCTTTTCTGTCGTTTCAGATGGTTTTCTTGTCCGACCCTCTGTGCCGTATCAATCCATCTTTCTGGTTTAATAATCCAACTTGAACTAAGATGGAGATTTCTTGTTTTCAGAAGAGAAGTAGGAGGGTGGAAACGCCCTCAAGAAATCTTATAGCTTCTCCAACCGTTCGTTTTTCTGAAACATCCTCACCTCGAACCAAATATTAAATCGGTGTCTCGGAGAAATCCCGTCTCGCAAACTCACCTACTTCAGCACTTAAATTAATTTACTCGAGACATTAGGCAGACGCGTCCGCTATTGACCACAAGATATTCCTGTCTACTAAAAGGACAAGTGCCTCGAAATTCCATGTACTTTACTGTACATTAAAGTTGAAAGCATCTACTGTTAACTTTCTACTCATATAAATATCACTAAACTTGTGGGTATCATCATCTCCCACACTCTACCAGCGACAGAGTCCAACCTAATACATGGCGAATGACGTTCTTCCATCACCGGCCGTTACTTCGCCTCCGGCATCTGCCGATGGGTCCGCTCCTCGGATGGGTGTCATCGGTACGATGAGAGAAGCCATCGAGCTACCGGCAAGGAATCCCAAGCTCGTGATCCAAATAATGCTCTTGATTTTTTCTCCCTTCTCTTTCCTAGTCCTCCTTCATTATGTTCTAGCAGGGCCACTCATGGAGAAAGTCGAGGATGGCTACGAGCGCTCTGAGCTAGATCCGCGTGATTTAAGATCATTCGTGGGAATTGAGTCGGTATTCTTGCTATCTTCCTGCATAATTTTTTTCCTCGGAATGCTATTGATAGTGTATGGATCGGCGGTCATTTATAACAACAAATCTATAAGCCTCAAACAACTGGTGTCGAGGATAAAGTCCACATGGAAGAAGTCATTCGTCACATGGTTTTTTGTTTGCATTTTGGCAATCTTGTACTGGGCTCTAGCTTTGGTGATAGTTCGATGGGTTAATCTCTACATATGGAGTTGGACAGCTGGAATGCTTGCTGCAGCTTTGTATCTGTTCCTGGCTGTTCTTTGGAGTCTTGGTTTGGTTGTTTCAGTTTTAGAAGATGATGTTTCAGGACCAAAGGCCTTTTTAAGAGCGGAAAAGCTGATGAGGTGCAAAAAAATGGAAGCTTTCAGGCTAATGTCGATGCTGGAGCTCATGAGTTTTCCGATCTATATTGTGTTCTATGTCACGTCAGCAGATGATGATGATAAGCTAGGCGTTTTCGCTCAATTTGCTTTTGGAGCTGCTGCGACATTTCTCTTCTGCGCAGCGAAATTTTTCTCCTTTATGGTTCTCACAGTGTTCTACTATGAATGTCGACAGAATCACGGGGAGCAAATAGACCTGGAACTGGGTCAGGTGTATAAGGCGGTTCCTCCGGTAGCCCAATGAGATCCTTCTCTTCCATGGGCTATACATGAACTCCAATCTGAATTTTGTTTTTAGATCTCATCATCTTCACTCCACTAGCATGGAGACTTGGATTGTATATGTATGCCAGACTGATTCGTTTATCATATCTACATCACTAACAGCAGATTCTAGTAGCCAAAACTAGCAAGCATATGAAGAATCTGTCTTTTTCACCGCCAATTAGCGTGAGGAATCAGCAAGTCACAAGATGTTGGAACATTTTGGCTACTTAGACCTAGACGGCCATCGATGTGTAAGCTTATCCCACTTGGTAACCTCAAAGGATAAATCATATGAGCTAAATCTATGGGGATGGAAAACCAGCTTCAGTATCATGCATAAGATGATGTTCGCTCCTTGGAAAAAGTGTATTCACTTCATAAAGAGACTCACACATGCTGTAACTCATTAGTCTCTCTTTAATCATCAGAAGCTGAACTCACAGAACTAGGTATAATAAGTCTCTGTTCATCAGTGAATTCATGTAAAACTAATAAGAGCGCGTGACTCTGAGGCAACGATTGAGCAGCACCAAACACTCACCCATCGTTGATCTGAGTGTCTCATCTTGTTCTTCCACCTATATCCGGATCTGATCTGATGCACGTGATACTAGTATGTTAGAATCATGCAAGATTCAAGCATGACTCTGCAAACAAAATGTGATAGATAGTGACAAGCACGTGAAAATGGTTAGTTCAGATCTCCCAAATCAGCATAATCCATAGACATCCAGCCTTTGAAAATAATGTAATGCCTCAATCGGCAAACACTATTAAGAAAGAAACTGCCAGAGTGTCCTGAGCATAGAATATAAAGGGAAAGAATGATCGAAGATTTCATGTGATACAGTAAAAAGACCACTAGTCGCTGTGCTTCAAGACTTCAGTCATATTAAAAATGAAAACTTCATCATATATGGGCTCCTGTCTCCTTTTTATGGGCTCAGCGAGTGATACACCGAAGAGCCCAGATACTCCCATTTTTTCTGCCATCGTACGAGAGAAGATGATATGAGACAAAAGCTGCATTTGGTGATTTGGATTTGAATTCAGATAGGATAGCAAAGGATTCTATTTACTGTTTGGCGATCTCCTTGGACTGGATAAATCTGGATAAGATGTCGGCTAAAACGTCCAGGGGAGGGGGTGGGATAAATCCTAATTGGTTAAAATGCAAGTTATAATACATATGGAGGGTTTTTAAACATTTTATATTTTATCTTAGGTTGCAACGATCGAATGACAAGATTTTTTACAATTCAAACGATATTTGGATCATCTATAATCCCAATTAAAAATCGGATACGACCAAAACGCAACAAAGACTATTAGATAGAATGTTTTTGTCGAGAGTTTTAGACCCACCCTGTGTGCCTTAGAAATGAGAACTTTCAGACAGAATCCTTCTTCTCCAGACTGAATCAGGAAAGTTCAAAAAGGAAGCAGGCCATTTGCATCCATCGCGTAAGAGACTCGAGGACCAATTCACGCGACCGACTCCAAAATGAGAGTACTCAAAGAGAAGATCCACACGCCAGCGCCCTTGCTAGCGTAGCTTGACCAGGTATCATTCGGTATCATTTCTGGGAAAGTCAGCGTATGAGGGCGTCAACGATGTCGAGCGTGGTGCGCAAGACCAGAGATGTTGAACGTGGAAAACTGTTGTTTCCCCAGAAAATTCGAGTATTAACGCGAAGCCAACGTGGGTAAGGTCGTGATCGATCCATGATCAAGCCAAGGCCGTGCCGTGCGAAGAGAATAGCTTGTTTTTTTTGTCTTTAGCAACGGCATGAATTTGTCCTTCGGTAGCCCTTTTCAGTTAATTACAGAGGCTCTTGACTTTTCCTGGGATTCAATTCAGCTCTTTTGAGAGCATGACTGGGTCCAATGCCGTCACAGCACACCTTGTATGTCGTTAAGTGCCAAAGTCAGCTCTATCCACCGTCCTTGGATTGCTTAGAGGAAACCCCATCTGCTTGTTCCATCTTCGCTCGACTTCTCTTCCTATATATGGCTGAGCGAAATGATCCTCTCCTACATTATCTTGTTCTCGATGCTTTCATTCCTCTGTCAGAACCCCAATTGCTTCAAACCTCAAACTGCACAAAACATGAACCCGAGATCTTTGTTTTCCATCTATCAATTGTACATCCTAATATGCTTGTTCATAACGCCGTCAACGTCTCAGAATGTAAGAGCAACAAGGATAGATGTCGGAGTCATTCTAGATTTGGACACATATGTTGGGAAGATGAGCAAGACATGCCTTGAGATGGCGATGGACGATTTCTACTCTGCTCACAATGATTACACTACAAGATTAGTCCTTCACACGAGAAACGCAACGAGTGATGCGGTCACGGCTGCATCTGCAGGTACGGGATGTTAAGTTTTCTTCTCTTTGACACCTGATTGTGTTCCCAGTTGTTTCTTGGTGGTATAACTTTTAAAGAAACAAAATACAATTAACTGCAGCAATGAGATTTCCCGCTAATGCAATAACTCAGAAATCATTCATCATATCTGGAAAATGAATTTATTTCTATTCTTCCACCCATCAAAGTCAGTGAATTTTCTTGGCGAAAGGCTTTTCTTTTTGGGTAAAGTATGCGAAGCGACCCCTTGGATTACTGCTGTAAGATGCTAGCAAAGGGTATGTGTATGAGGGAAAATTTGGACTAATTTTCAAAAACCAATATAGAACCTGAAGTTCAATGTGTTCTGATTTCGCAGCAATAGAATTGTTAAAGAGTTATCAAGTCAAGGCCATTCTGGGGCCTCAACAATCAAGACAAGCAGATTTTATAGCTGATATCGGGAATACCACTCAGGTCCCCATAATTTCCTTCACTGCGACAAGCCCTTTGCTTTCGCACCTTGAAACTCCCTACTTCATCCGAATGGCACAAGTGGACACCTCTCAGCTAAAAGCTATAGCTGCCATTGTCAAAGCTGGCCAGTGGAGGGAAATTGTACCTATTTATGAACGCTCTCATTACGGAAGTGGAATCATCTCTTATCTTGCTGATGCCATGCAAGGAATCGGCACAAGGATACCGTACCGGTGTGGAATCTCTCCTTCAGCTACAGATGATCAGATCCTGAAAGAGCTCTACAATTTAATGACTATGCAAACACGTGTTTTCATTGTTCATATGTTGCCAAATCTTGCATACCGACTTTTTCTCAAGGCAAAGGAAGCAGGAATGATGAGCAAAGGATATGCCTGGATAGTCACGGATGGGATTGCAAGCCTTCTCAGCTCCATGGACCCTGATGTCATCAATTCTATGCAAGGAGTTATAGGTGTGAAGACTTACCTTCCTCCAACCAAAGAGCTAGACCAATTCACGAAGAGATGGGAACAGCAGTTTCATAAGAAATATCCAGGAATAAACCATGTTCAGCTAAATGCCTTTGGCCTAGGTGCCTATGATAGCATTTTTGCTTTAGCAATGGCAGTAGAAAAGGCTGATATAGCGAACTCACAATTTAGTAAACCAGCCATCCAGGATAAGATGACTGACCTGGAAACCATTGGTGTCTTAGAGTCGGGACAAAAGTTGCTCCAGTCAGTTTTGAAGACCAAATTCACTGGATTGAGTGGTGGAGTTGAATTCATAAATGGACAATTACCGATATCTGCCTTTCAAGTTGTGAACTTGGTTGGAAACGATGCAATATCAATTGGACATTGGACAGAGAATAGCATCACAGACCAACTTCCTGCCAACAATGAGAACTCAACCAGTGAGAAGAATTTTCTGAAAAAAGCTGTTTGGCCTGGTAAATCAGGAAGAATCCCAAAAGGTTGGGATATTCCAGTAAATGAGAAGAAGTTGAGGGTTGGAGTCCCGGTAAAAGCCGGATTTAGCCAATTCATAAATGTGGAAACAGATCCTCAGACAAATGCTCCCAATGTTACTGGTTATTGCAAAGAAGTGTTCGAAGCTGTCATGAAATCATTGCCGTATGCTGTTACCTATGAGTATGAACCCTTCGAGACTAGTGAAGGCAGTGGAGAAAGTGCGGGAACTTATGATGATCTTGTTGGAAATGTCTCGACTGAGGTAATAAATTCTGAACTCGGATTTCACATGATTAAATCAAAGTTGCATGTTTTACTTGAACGGTCTGCTTCCCAACCCCTATCTCAGTTTCCAACCTCTCGCTCATATTCTCCACTAACATGCTTCTGTTTCTTAGACCAACACAGGGCGTTATGATGCTGTCATTGGTGACATAACCATAAGGTTGAACCGTGCCAAATTTGTGGATTTCACGCTTCCTTACACAGAATCAGGTGTCTCCATGATTGTTCCAATCAAGCATGATAATAAAAAAAATGCATGGATCTTTTTGAAACCGCTGAAGACAGAACTATGGATAACCATAGGAGCCTTCTTTGTTTACATTGGCATTGTAATATGGGTTCTTGAGCACCGGGTGAACAAAGAGTTTAGAGGACCTCCGTTCAAACAAATTGGAATGATCTTGTGGTTCTCCTTCTCTACAATGGTCTTTGCCCACAGTAAGTGACCTCATCCATCTTTCTTCAAGATACATGGTCAAATGAGTCGCCAAAAAGAAAGTTTGGCGACAAAAAATCAGTAGAGCTTGGTTATATTATTGTAGGAATTGGTGTCTTCTATAATAATTGCAAAACTGCAAGATAATAAGTTATAGGTCGAGCGATCTTATACTGAATCATTAAAAAATAGTAAAATTACTTCTTTTGCCTTGTGATAAATGAAACAGAAACACAGATGGATGCTGCATATACAAAGAGTGACGGCTCTCTAACTGTGGCTTCTTAAAATTTTGCAGAGGAAAGGGTAATGAGCAACTTGTCGAGATTTGTGTTGATCATATGGATCTTCACTGTCCTAGTACTGTCATCGAGTTACACGGCTAGCTTGACCTCTCTATTAACTGTACAACAGCTCCAACCGACAGTCACAGATATTGATACTCTCATAAGGAATGGAGAGTACATTGGGTACCAGGATGGTTCTTTCGTTCCGGATCTTTTGAAAAGCATAGGGGTAAATGAGTCAAAAGTCAAAGTGTTGACGACTTTAGAGGACTTTCATGGGAACCTTTCTAAAGGCAGTAATAACGACGGGGTATCTGCGATTGTGGATGAACTCCCCTATCTCAGGCTTGTTCTCGCAAAGTATTGTTCAAAATACAAGTTGGTTGGTCCAACCTACAAAACTGCAGGTTTTGGATTTGTAAGTGTTTCCACTCTCTCGCCCAATATGCACACATACTTATGTACTTGCACAACTGTTGAAAGATTAACGAAGCAAAAGGTTGCTCCATTGAACTTTTTTGTTGGCATTGAACCAAAGTGTGCTCTATCATAATTTGCTTTTACGAATAGTTGCCATAACAATAATCTAATCCTATGGCCACTAAAAATATTATGATAATAACCACTCTTCCACATTTCAAAGTGGAAAACACTTTCAGACAGAAATCTTTTCCTAACAAAGTTCTTTCATTCTCTCTTTATTCATAGATAATAGGAGATCCTCTGATCTGTATTTTTCCCTGTCTTCAGGCATTTCCGAAGGGCTCACCACTAGTTCCTGATGTATCGAGGGCAGTCCTGAAAGTTATGGAGTCGCCTGAGATGGATGTGATTACAAAAGCATGGTTTGGGGATCGGTACAAGTGTTTGGAGGAAGACGAGACAACTGTAGCCTCCAACAGCCTCCCGCTGGACAGTTTCAAAGGACTTTTCCTCATCGCAGCGCTCACCTCAACCTCTGCGCTGGTCATTTTCTTGATCAACTTCTTCCATGAGAACAAGCACATCTTAGCCTCCCAGGAAACGGTGAAGCAAAAAGTTGCTGCCATCGTGAAGACATTTGACGAGAAGAAGGAAGACGCCCATCAGGCAGCAAAGAAGGAAAAATGCAAAGAAGAAGAAATCGAAATGGCTGCTAGAGGAGAAATCCATCTCACCCCAGGTGAAACCAGCTTTTCCAATCATGAAGAAGGGCTATTCTCACCGGATGAGGGCTTATTATCCACGGAACCTGGAACCCCGTATCACGAGTATGCTGTTATAGGGATGAATGAAGATGGTCAAAGAAAGTATCATTTCCACTCCAACTCTGATTCTTCCTTGTATTATAAAATCTAATTGCACTAACCTCTATAGCAGTGTCCATAGTTACGCTTCATAATCAGGGGCAAAGGTTTTTTCTTTTTATTCTTCCATTCACATTATTCATAGATGTAATAATTTACAATTGGCATGATAAATAAAGGAAGCCATATTGATTCATGCGTCTTCGCAGTTAGAATACTCCCAGGACAATAGAGGGGGGAAATCCAAACTCATTGAAGAGAAGCCTCCGGAGAAATTACTTGCCATCATCTTGAATCTGAAAGTTTCTGTGTCACTTGTTCACATAATATCCCGATCACATCTTGCATCTCCGTGCGAAATATCTACTTCTTATTTTATTTTAGCAAGAATATGAGTATATAAACACCTAACACTCGCAGCTACAATGACCGTTCATGTCCATTCCTTCACCTTTTAAAGAGAATAATATTGAAATAGTTAGTTATCATGAAAATAAGTGATTGTTGACATGAAAATTGGTGATGGTTTGATCGCAGGGATAAGGTATCCATTCCCAAGTATGTGTTGATGGGCTGTTTGTGAAAAAAAAAATCATACATTGTTGATCACAACTGTTCATAACAACACTCTCTTCTTCACAACATTCTCTTTACTTTTCTTTTCACACACAAGTTTGATTATACATTCAAGGTGAAATTCTAAGAGAGATATTGAGTAATTGTAGAACTCGTTTCTCTATGGATTTAATGGATATCCTAGAGTTATATTTGTTTAAAATCGACATCAATAATAATATGGGTAAATAATATCTTAATGACAATGGTCATCATCATGTATCAAAACATCAAAGATAGATAACTACTACTCTATCTTCATCATCAATCAAATTACCCCAAAAAATCCAAATTATTATTTTCATGAAGATGGAGACAGTAGTTGCATCAAATGCTTGCAATCTAGACTGATAATTATTATTGAAACTTTTGTTCTATTTATATGCTTGAGTCATCTTTCTTGTAGCACAATAGATTATTTCATGTTAGTTATAATACTTTGAAACTTATGAACAAAAGTGGTATGATATCATGTGATAATCTTCACAAGAAATGGATGATGAAAGGAGATGCTAAGGAAAAATTCTCAATACTCCATCGAATTGTTTATATAATTTTTTTGATTTCATGCAAATTATAGAGGATTGGAATCCTTTAGAGATCAAATATAATACAGATAAATAAGGTAGAATAGATTTACCACTTTCAAATATTTTGAACCTATCATGATTAATAAAAATATGTCTCTAAGCAAGTAGAGAAACCACAAATATATGTTGCCAAACTCAAAGACCTTATGTTTGAAGTTTTTGAACCTCTTCAAGTTGCTGCAATTAATTCAAAATTGTGTTCAACTTGGAATGATTATTGAAAGAAACTTCTCCATCCAATTGAGGACCTGATTGTGGCTAATTTGATAATACACATTCTAATTGAGGAAGGTTCTTGAAATCATAAGGCTAATTATATGAAAGGAGTTGTAAACAAAGTGTTTTTTTTTTTAGAATGGCAACATAAAAGCACCAAAATAATGGCATGAGAAAATTTGATTTGGTGCTATTATCATATGGCTTTAAATATAACAATGCTGATAAGTGCATTTACTTAGTTGCGCATGTATGAGTTGTGTTAGAAAGTCCCATATTAGAGAATTTGTGTAGTGTGGGGTAGTTAATGTATCTTAATTAGCTTGTAACTCATGGACTTAAGTTTTTGAGTGAAGGAAAGTCTAATCGGATATATTAACGAGCTTATTCCTGGTTGCGTTTTGATGATTTCCCTAGGTGAAAGTGTCAGACTTCTGCTACTCATTTAAACAAATGATATCCTAGCCGATACTTGATTTGTGATCCACTCCCAATATACATAAGAGTTGGATAGGTGGGGTTGATGTAGAAGGATATTGAATTAAGGGAAAGCAAACCTAACATTAAGTCACATGTGAAGGGGAGATTGTTGAGTTGCATGTGAGTTGTGTTAGAAAGTCTTACATTAGAGGATGGTGTAGTGTGGAGTAGTTAATTTATCATAGTTGGCTCATAACTCATAGGCTTAAGTTTTTGAATAAATGTGTGTCAACTAGATATGTTGATAGGATTTGACTTAAGTTCCCTCTTAATGATCTCCTCGGGTGAAGATATCAAGGATTTCTATTGCATGCTCCCAACATACTCAAAATTTACTATAGGGCATGAAAGATAATAAGTTGATTGTTAGTCCAAATATGATTGGCATAATTGAAACTAGAAGGTATCTATCTTCTTAGTTTAAAATGAAAGATTTGAGAGAAGTTGATACAATTTGAGATATCAAAGTGGATTGAACATAGTGGGGGATATGCTCTAAGTCAAGGTCACTATTGGAGAAAATCATTCAAAGATATTAGCATTTGAGAATTAAAGAGTCAAATGCATCATATGATATATCACTTAAGTTGTTGGCAAATACTAGACAATCTTTAGCCCAATTAGAATATGTTAGTGCAATTAGAAGTATGATGTATCCTATCTTTATCATGAATAAGGTGTCAAGATTTATTAATATTACTAGTACTATGAATTAGAAGGCCATAAGTAGAATTCTTGGTTACTTAAAGAAAATAATAAATTTTAATCTATCTTAGGGAAGACAGCTAGATAGTACTAGAATGATATGTAATGCTAGTTTGATAATTGGCAAAATTGATAACAAGTTGATATCTGGAAGGATTTTTTAAAACTTACAAATGGTGCAATCTCATAAGCATCAAAAAAGTAAATATGTATAACTCTTTCAAAGAAGGAGTTTGAGTTTGTAGCATTTTGGAGGGCTAGTAAAGAGGTTTAATGGCTATAGAATTTGCTATTGGATAAAAAGTTGTGTCCACAAACAATGACAATTATATCTTTATATTGAGACAATGAGGCAACAATGTCTAAGGCATTTAGTAAAATATATAATGGAAAATCTAGACATTAGTTTGCAACATGAATATGTTCAACAATTAATTATTGATAGAATTATTTTAGTAAGTTATACTCAAACAAACAATAATGTGAGACAAACTATAATGTGACTTGCAAGTGGTGGTGGTTTCCACGTGTCGGCCATAAGATTTATCTGCTGGCTGTCGGCTTGCAGAATTCCCTAGGTCACCCAAAAAAAAAAAAAAACAATAATGTGACTTGATCATTCAAGGGACTCTCAAGAGGCTAGCAGTACTACTAAAAGGAATGGACCTTACACCAATTAATAATAGTCAAGCATAGTGGAAACCCAACTTTATAATTTTTAACAAATTATCAAAGTTTAATGGATAACAACAAGTTGTTGTATCTTGATAGTGATCAAGTACTAAGTATTGGAGCGCAAAGTTTGAGTTTGTACTCATGGAAAGTTAGAAAGATGAATATAAGAAAACACTCTTAGTGAAGTCCAAGATTTTAGCAAGGCAAGATGAATATAAGGAGTGGTGCCGCCTCTAACAAAATCAGATGAACTTTTGTAAAGGTTCATGAATGCAAGAGAAAGCTCAAGATCATAAAAGTGTTAAGGCATAGAAAATTTTAACTAATATATGTAAATTCATAAGATTACTAAGTTATAATAATAGACAAGATATCGTGCAACCTTGGCATTTTTAGACCCACCGTTTATATCTCAAAAAAGAACTCCCAAACAGAATCCTACTTCTCCAGATCGAATCAGGAAAGTTCAGAACGAGCCATTCAAGCAGGCCGTTTGCATCCGTCATAAAGAGCGTACTCAAGTAAAGATGCACACGCCATTGCCCCCGCTAGCGTAGCCTGACCAGGTACCATTCGGTGGCATTTCCGGGCAAGTTCCGTGTAAGGGCGTCGACAATGTCGTGCCCAAGACCAGAGATGTGAAACGTGGGAAGCTGCTGTTTCCCGGAAATTTCTAGTGTTAATGTGAAACCAACACGGCGCAAGGTCATGCCGTGTGAAGAGAATCACTCGTTTTTGTCTTCAGGAATGGCGTTATTTTGTCCTTTTGATAGCCCTTTGAAGTTGATAACGGAGACTTTGAATTTTCCTGGGATGAAGTCCGAATAAAATCTTGTTGTAATATCCCTATCAATATGATCTCTCTTGTGCGTTTGACTCGGTTTAATAATGCTATGACGCGCTATATATTTCAAAATGTCGAAGTCAGCTATTTCCACTGTCCTTGGAATAATAAGAGGAAACCCCCTCTGCTTGTTCCATCTAAGGACCAAGCAAGCAATGTTGAGCGAAGACTTTGGAAAAGGACTGGACTCTAGAGACATGGTTCCAGAAATATTGATTCATACTGCTATCATTTGAATGACAGCTGCATTTCTTCCGGCTGGACCGTCGCCATTATGACAAAAAATCCAACCATTTAAGAATAATCCTTCGCATCTTTTGGGCATGGCATGGCATTTCACTGCATTCTAAGCTGAAGCTTTCATTTTGGCGGAATAGTAAGGTTAGACTGTACCAAAATCTACGGCCAAACATTACGACTTTTTTGTTTTTCTTGCAGAATGAAGTTTTATTTGAATATAAACCCAGTTGTAATAGTACTTGTCCCAATCAGTTGATATAATGCATGTTAACACCTCATCTCTTCTATCTTCATCTTTCCTCTTATTCATCGTTGCATTTCTTGTAAAGACCCATTCCTACTCATTCAGCTGATATAAGCTCAGTCGTCCTCAAGCGTATCCAAAATTGGCCTTTCTGTAGGAACGTTCCCACCTTCATCTTGTTGGTCTACTGCACATTCAAATCATTGTGCCTTTAATTAAAAGGAATTAACCCAGATCAGGGCGTGGAATTTGCGTGTTCAATGACGTAGTCAAACTATGGAATAGTCAAAAGTTGGGCAAGAGCATGACTAAGCCAAACATAACCACAAGTCCTTCTCTAAAGACTTTTCCAACGTCCTCACTTCTGATTCAAAAACTTGAGCCTGACCTCCTCCCCAGACTTATCTTCAGTTATATGGCTTAAAAATGATCTCTCCCTATATTATCTTGTTTTCGTTGCTTACATTCCCCTATATTGATTATATTCTTTTCATTCCTAGACTACTCACCAATTACTCCAAACCTCAAACTGCACAAAACATGAGCCTGAGATGCTTGTTTTCCATTTCTTTATTGTCCAGCCTAGTATGCTTGTTCATGACACCATCAACATGTCAGAATGTGACAGCAAAAAAGGTAGATGTCGGGGTCATTTTAGATATGGATACATATGTTGGGAAGATGAGCAAAACATGCCTCGAGATGGCGATCCATGATTTCTACACTGCACACGAGAATTACACTACAAGACTAGTCCTTCACATGAGAAACTCATCAGGCGATGCAGTTGTGGCTACATCTGCAGGTATGGGATGTGAAGTTTTCTGCTAAAGCTCTTTCACCCCTGATTCTGTTCCTAGTTGTTACTTAGTGTTACATATAATAAACAAACAAAATCCAATTAAGTGCAGCAATGGGATTTCCAGCTAATGCAATTACTCAGAAATCATTCATCACCACTGGGAAATGCATTTATATCTGTTATTTCATCCATACAAATCAGTGTGAAACTTTCATGGCAAAGGTTTCTTTTTAGGTGAAGTATCTGAAACAACTCCTTAGATTACAGTCTTAAGATGCTAGCAAAGAATATGTATGTAAATGGAAATGTGACTATAATTGTCAAGTACAAATATAGAACCTGAAGTTCAATATTTTTTAATTTTGCAGCAATAGAATTGTTAAATAATTATCAAGTCAAGGCCATTCTGGGGCCTCAACAATCGAGACAAGCAGATTTTATAGCTGACATTGGGAACACAACTCAGGTTCCTATAATTTCCTTCACTGCGACAAGCCCTTTGCTTTCGCGCCTTGAAACTCCCTACTTCATCCAAATGGCTCAAATGGACACCTCTCAGCTAAAAGCTATAGCTGCCATTGTCAACGCCGTCAAGTGGAGTGAAGTTGTACCTATTTATGAACGCTCTCCTTATGGAAGTGGGATCCTCTCTTATCTTGCTGATGCCATGCAAGGAATTGGTACAAGGATACCGTACCGGTGTGGAATCTCTCCTTCAGCTACAGATGATCAGATCCTGAAAGAGCTCTACAATTTAATGACTATGCAAACACGTGTTTTCATTGTTCATATGTTGCCAAATCTTGCATACCGACTTTTTCTCAAGGCAAAGGAAGCAGGAATGATGAGCAAAGGATATGCCTGGATAGTCACGGATGGGATTGCAAGCCTTCTCAGCTCCATGGATTCCAATGTCATCAATTCTATGCAAGGAGTTATAGGTGTGAAAACTTACCTCCCTCAGACCAAAGAGCTAGACCAATTCTCGAAGAGATGGGAACAGCGATTTCATGACGAATATCCAGGGATAGACCATGTTCAGCTCAATGCCTATGGCCTAGCAGCCTATGATAGCGTTTCTGCTTTAGCAATGGCAGTAGAGAAGGCTGATATAGCAAACTCACAATTTATTAAACCAGCCATCCAGGATAATATGGCTGACCTGGAAACCATTGGCATCTCAGAGGCAGGACCAAAGCTCCTTCGTTCAATTTTGAACGCTAAATTCACTGGATTAAGCGGCAAAGTCTATTTCAAATCTGGACAAATACCAATATCTGTCTTTCAGATAGTAAACTTGGTTGGCAATGATATAGCACCAATTGGAACTTGGACAGAGAATGGCATCACAGAACAACTTCCTGCCAGTAATGAGAACTCAATCAGAGAGAAGAATTATCTGAAGAAAATTGTTTGGCCTGGTAAATCCAGAATAATTCCACAAGGTTGGGTTATTCCAGTGAACGAGAAGAAGTTGAGGGTTGGAGTCCCGGTAAAAAGAGGATTTAGCCAATTCATAAATGTGACAAGAGATCCTCTGACAAATGCTCCTATCGTTACCGGTTATTGCAAAGATGTGTTCGAAGCTGTCATGAATTCATTGCCGTACGCCGTTCCGTATGAGTATGAACCCTTCGAGACTAGTGAAGGCAGCGGAGGGAGTGCAGGAAATTATGATGATCTTGTTGAGAAGGTTTTCGCTGAGGTAATGATTCTGAACTTGGATTATACATGAGTAGATCAAAGCTGCGTTTTATACTTACCTTTACCAAAAAAAAAAAAAAAAAAAAAAGCTGCGTGTTTTACTCAAACAGCTTGCTTCATGACCCCTATATCAGTTTCCAACCTCTTCCTTATATTATTAACTAAACCATTTCTGTTTTTTGAACCAACGTGCAGGAATATGATGCTGTTGTTGGTGACATAACCATTAGGGCAAACCGAACCAAGTTTGTGGATTTCACCCTTCCTTACATAGAGTCAGGTGTGTCCATGATTGTTCCAACGAAGGGAGAAGGAAAAAGTGCATGGATCTTCATGAAACCACTGAAGACAGAACTGTGGATAAGCATAGGAGCCTTCTTTCTGTACACGGGCTTTGTACTATGGGTTCTTGAACACCGAGTGAACAAAGAATTCAGAGGACCTCCATCCAATCAAGTTGGAATGATCTTGTGGTTCTCTTTCTCTACAATGGTCTATGCCCATAGTAAGTCACCTCATCCCTCTTCCTAGTCAAATTAGTTGTTTGAAAGAGAGTTTGGTAAAGAAAAATCAGTAAGGCTTTGTCATATCATTGTAGGAAGCAAGGTCATTACTAATAATGAAAACTGCTAGGTAATAAGTTATAGGTCAAGCGACCTTATACCAAATCATGGAAAAAATAGGAGAAATTACTACATTTGTCTTGTGATGAATGAAACAGAAAAGAACGATGGATACTGCATATATGAGGAGTGGCTCTCTAACTGTAGCTTCATAAATTTGTGCAGAGGAAAGGGTAGTCAGCAACTTGTCAAGATTTGTGTTGATTGTATGGATCTTCGCTGTCCTGGTACTGTCGTCGAGTTACACGGCAAGCTTGACTTCTCTATTAACAGTACGACGTCTCCAACCGACAATCACAGATATCAATGCACTCATAAGGAATGGAGAGTACATCGGGTACCAAGAGGGTTCTTTCATTCTGGATCTTTTGAAGAGCTTAAAGGCAGACGAGTCCAAGCTCATACCATTGGGGACTTTAGAGGAATTTGATGAGAAACTTTCTAAAGGCAGTAATAATGATGGTGTATCTGCAATTGTGGATGAACTCCCTTTTCTCAGGCTGCTTCTCGCTCAGAATTGTTCAAAATATAAGCTGGTCAGTCTGACCAACAAGGCTTCAGGTTTTGGATTTGTAAGTCGTTCGCAGTCTCTCATTCAACTTGCAGACATGCACCCGTAATTAAGTACTTGCACAGCTGCTGAAAGATTACCACAGCAAAAGGTTGCTTGGCTAAGCTTTTTTGATGGCATTAATCCAAAGTCTGCTCTGTCATATTTTGCTAGTATGAATGACAGCCAAAACTATAATCGAATCTTATGGCCACTGCCCACAACAATTCAACGTAGACATTACTTTTAGACACATCTTTTTTTCTTTTCTTTTTTCCTAATGAAGTTTGTTCATTCTACCCCATTATTAATGGATAAAAGGCGATCCAATTCACCTTTTCATGTCTTCAGGCATTTCCAAAGGGCTCACCACTAGTTCCTGATGTATCGAGGGCAGTCCTCAAAGTCATCGAGTCGCCCAACATGAATTTAATTACCACAGCATGGTTTGGGGATCAGGACAAGTGTTCAGAGGAAGACACAACAACCGCAACCTCCAACAGCCTTACTCTGGACAGTTTCAAGGGCCTTTTCATCATCGCAGCACTTTCCTCAACCTCTGCGCTCTTCATCTTCTTCATCAACTTCTTCTGGGAGAGCAAACACATCTTAGCCTCCCAGGAACCAGTGAAGGAAAAAGTCGTAGCCATCGCGAGGACATTCAACGAGAAGAAGGAAGATGCCCATCAGGCAGCAAAGAAGGAAAAGAGCGAAGAAGAAGAAATCGAAATGGCTGCTAGAGGAGAAATCCATCTCACCCCGGGTGCAACCAGCTTTTCCCATCATGAAGAAGGGCTGTTCTCACCGGATGAGGGCTTATCGTCCACGGAACCTGGGACCCCCTATCACGAGTATGCCGTCATAGAGTTGAATGAAGATGGGCACGGATAGTATTCTCTTCACTCCAACTCCGATTCTTTCTTGTGTGATAAAATCTAATTAACTCTTAACCTCAATAGCAGTGTCCATAATTTATCAGGGGCAAAGGTTTTCTCTTCTCAATCTTCCCTTTATATTCTTCAGAGATGTAATGATTACAGTCGGCATGTTAAATCAAGAAAGCCGTAGTGGTTCATGCGTCTTGGCAGTTAGAATGCTCTCAGGACAATTGAGGTGGAAAATCCAAACTGATTGGAGAGAAACAAGCCTCTGGAGGAATCGCTTGCGTTGCCATCATCTTGCATCTAAAACTTTGCACGTCACTCGTCTTGTTCATTTAATATCCCGGACACATCTCGCACCTTCATGCGAAAACGATCTCCTTCACGTTTCAGTCTAGCTAGAACAAGAGTATCGGAACACCTAACAGTCGCATCTACAAGGACCGAACACGTCCCTTTGTTCACCTGTTGAAGAGAATAATCGATTAAGGCCCTGTTTGGTAACCATCCAAACATGGCCAAATTTCGATTCTTTGTTTAGAATCCGTTTCGCCTAATCGCGTTTGGTAAATTTTTTGTTCCGGGAACAAATTTGTTCTCGAGAATCGTTTTGGACAAGAATTTAGAATCGAAAAAATGTGATTCTTGATTACGAATCGAGAAAAAAGAATAAAAAAAGCATTTGCTCATCAACGTACCCTCTCCCGCTCCACGTTAAATTAAAATTAACATCCATCCATATTGAATTCAAAATGGATTAGATATTTAATCATAGAAATGTAAATATTTATTGAAAATGAGAAATCACCATGATAAAAAAAAATAAAAAAAAACTCATATTTAAATATAAATGATATTGAAATTCTAATAAGAAAAAAATTAAAATAACAACAATTTTCGTTTTTATTTTTATTTATTTATTTATTTCTATATTTTATTTTAATTTCGTCCTATTCTGAAATATATATTTGCTATATATAGAATACATATTTAATTTTGCTTTATAATTTAGTATTTATATTTATTACATATTTTAGGTATATTAGTATAATTCATACTATGGTTTATTATTAACTATTTAATAAAAATTGATTATTTAATATTTTTATTACTTAGTATAAATATAATTAATCAATGAGGGGTTTATGAGAATTCAATATCAAATTTATATTTATCTAAAAAGGTAATTAAAAAAGAATTGAAATAGAAATTTTATGCGATTACCAAACACATTTGTTCTTTTTCTATTCTAAAATAAGAAATTTTGTACGATTCAGTTACCAAACGCGTTCTTTTCTTAGAATCGGTTTAGAACGAGAATAAAAAAGAATCAATTCGATCGAATCTACTCCCTAAGAACGGAATCGTTACCAAACGCGCCCTAAGCATCCAATCCCAGGAGCAGGAACACTCACTAGCCAACCGTGACTGAAACTTTTGTATGGCTGATGCAGAATAACGCAGCAAATACCAGAGAGATGAGCAATCTACAAACAAGATAGGCAAGATAAGTTTGATCTTCGTGCACTACTTACTAAAACTTTCCATCGATTGCCCTCACATTTCCTCCGGGATCGTCCCTAAGTCAGGAAATCCGGTCGACAAAGGCGACCACACAAGCAAGGAGTCGACAAACCGGAAAAGCGCCGTTGTCGATAGAGAGCTTACCAACCCGTCCTTTTATAGTTGCTGCCATTGTTGCGAAGAAAGAGTTTGCCTTCAATCAAAGAAGCATGCTTCACTCGGTCTATAGCGTGGATTAGCGGATTCTTAGGCTTAGGCTTAGCTAGATTCGAACTAGCGAAAATATATTGCCAATAAATTTAGAGTCCGTCCCCATTAACTGCTTACTTCTAAGGAAATGCTCCTCAAAAAATCCTCAATTAGTAATTTCATAAACATTATTATAATGGACAAACACATCAATTAGTAATTCCGTCATTTCATGAATTCTAGCTTAGGAATAACCTTTCAAATAAATTCAGATATCGAAATATTCTTCTCTTTTCATAAATATGTACAATTTTATTTTTTTTATAGAGTGTGCCAATATAATTAATGCATTACCTATCAATTCAAAAATTCTGCAACGACACGATTTTGCAAAATCTTTCTAAAATATTTTCTTTTTAAGTACATGGGCTGGGCCTGAACTTTATAAATTTTCCCATCATGGGCTCGGCCCAAAAATCCTCCTACCGACGACCATCCATCCGCTAGGGTTTTTCGCGTTCCTCCTCTCTTCTTCTTCTTCAGTGCATCCAGTTTCAGTTTCCCTCTTTCAAGTCAGAATCTCTGCATCGCCGTCGAATCGAAGAAGGGGAGAGGCGAAGAGCAGTCCGCAGCCATGGCGTCCTCGAAAGTGCAGAGAATCATGACCCAACCCATTGTACCTTCTCTCTCTCTCTCTCTCTCTCTCTCTCTCTCTCTCTGGTTTTTCAGGTGCCTTGAGCTCTCTCTTGTTCTGACGTATGCTGTGTTTTTTCTTCGTTTCAGAATCTGATCTTCAGGTTCCTTCAGAGCGTAAGTATTCATCTCACTACTCTGTTCCTCGGCACTACCTTTAGGGTTTTGTTTTGTCCGATACTTCGAAGGGATAATGAAATTACGGGGAATGGATTTGCTGATGTGCATTCGGTTGCGTTGGTTGTGATGATGCAGAAAGCGCGGATTCAGATTTGGCTGTTTGAACAGAAGGATTTGAGAATCGAAGGCCGTATAATTGTGAGTGTTCGCTTCGCATTTGTCCCTTGCCTTTTGTTCACTAGATGAGATCAGTTGTTTGGCTATGAAGTTGAGGAATTATTGATTTACTTGTCGCGGAGCATCTGTCGGGCAACAATATATCCTCGTTTATCCTGCATTGATTGGGATGTAGCTGGGGTTGTTGACTGCTAATGCTGTTAGATACTGTTCGGAAGTGGGGCCGCCTGTTGATATCTTGTTAGTGCATTCTTCGAGTTTATTTGGTGAAGTAGCTTGGTAATGATCAGTTCGGTTATATTATAGTTGTATTTGATGGATTCAGCTACTTAGGGGGGGAAAAAGGGGATAGCTTCAGCTAGCACATTAGACCTTTTGATGGTGGGAATTGGTTTTATGGCTACAGGGCCTTTTGTGATGCTGAGTGAATCGAGGTTCATCTGCTTGTCAGAATTGCAGAGTGAAGGATGTGTAGCGCTGAGCTAATTTATGCCGAGCAAACCTCATTAGTTACTGGTCTGATATAATGATCATCTATTCATTATGGAGTCCGCTAAATAGAGAACATAATGATGACAATGATGAAGCAAAGAGCAGTCTAACACTTCTTGTTTTAGCTGATATTGTTATCCACACTGGCATGGGGATTCTAGTAGTATCCCTCAGAGATTAACCTAGGTTTTCTTTCTCTGAAAATCAGCCAGATTTGATTATTTGAGGGGAGCAAAAATGAGTCTGTTGTTTGTTTAAAAATATATAATAGGAAACATGGTACTTGTAATAGAAAAGGAGGGTTAATTCTGATGCTATGCAAGATGCGTTTTGGCTTACAACCCACAACCTTTTGTTTCCCACCAAATAGAGATGCTACTGGTTAATTGCTCTTCATTTGCTGATCTTTAATGCATCTGCAAGTAGTCATTTCTCTAAGTACATTACAGTTCGACTATTTTGATACGTCCTTTAATTTTCTAATTTTGATCCTCTTCGCATTTAGTGATACCAGGGTACTAAATTTTTTTTTCAGGGATTTGATGAATACATGAATCTGGTTTTGGATGACGCTGAAGAAGTCAACGTAAAAAAGAAGACCAGAAAGACTTTAGGTTGGTCATGGAGAGGTCATATATATTTTTCTTCTGCTTGCTGATTTTTTCTGTTCTCATGCCTGAGCTATATATTTTCCGCAGGGAGGATCTTATTGAAAGGGGATAACATAACGCTGATGATGAACACGTAAGTGAACTCTTTGTTTCTCTTGTGTATGTAGATGTGCATATCTACGAATATATGATATCTGCTTCTGTGCGACCATGAGTTCTCTTCTAATTTACTTCCTGCCTGGCGTATTCCAGCGGCAAATGATCAATAAGAGGGGCAGCCACTTCGGTGGAGCTGTTGAGGCCGTGGACCCAGAATATGTGGGAGTTCTATCTTTATATAGTTTGATTTCGATCATGTCGATCTCCTGAAAATTAAACTTGTATTAGTTTGTACATGTATCTGCATCAGTTACTCTTTAGTGCTCTTTTGCGGCTGAAAGTGGTTGCTGAACTTCAGCTCGGATTTTGTAGTTAAATGGGAAGCAATGTCTTTGTCAAGTAACAAGCAAGTCTATCTGTGCCTGCCTCACTTAAATAGTTATGAGGGAATAGCATTGCTTTGCCATGAATACAAGGCTAGAGTTGTGTCCAATGGGTATCATCCTCGTTACTAGGAATTTCATTGTTCATTTTGTAGCTATTGGCAATTGACAACTCAATAGCCATTAGGATGTTGGTGCATTTCAAATTGTATGTCTTCTTCATCAGACCATTTAGATGGAAGGCTCACTCGTCACTTAGACATAGGCTCCTTACCCATGCCGACATTCTAAGGGGTTCCTTTGCCTTATCATCCCGTGAGTGCTGTTTACGATGAACTCAAGTGTAAAAACATGACCGAAGGAAGTGATCGAGATAGACCCGAGAGAACATTACTGAGAGAGATTTCAATTATCTGTTTAGAATCAACATGAATGGTGGAGTTGAACTTGCATCTTTACATGCTCACATCACCCGTTCGTGCAAACGTCCCTATTCGCTATTTTCCAAAGAAAGAATCGGTAAAATCAAATGGCAAATGACAGTTTTCTACTCTGGAGATATGCGTGCATCAAGGCTGAAGCAGCGTGAGAACAGACAAGCATTTTGACTCTATTCTTCTGGAATCACTTTGCTCGACCTCTCCCTCCTCATCTTCAACCCAACATATCTTCCAAGCATCATCAAGGTCGCCTGAGGGTTAGTCCCGGGAGACACATTCAATGTGGAACCGTCCACGATACGGAGTGCATTAACTCCAAGCACCCGGAACTCTTTATCGACCACCTTCCCTACCACGCAGCCACCATGGTAGTGCCATATAGTAGTCATCGTCCGCCGGCAATGCTCCGCCATTTGTGTGTTGTTTGATAAATCACCCGGGAGGGGAGGCCCCACATACCTGAATTCTCTATTCCCGTACCAGTCCCTGAACTTGAAGTAATCCAAGGATTGACTCCTCAGCACTTCACCAATCTCGCGTGTGCCGCTGATGCAGCGTTCCAGATCCACCGGGTTGCTGAAGTAATTGAACCGGACGATTGGATTTATCCTCACGTCCGTGGAAGCGAGCCTCAGCGAGCCACGGGAGAGTGGGCCAGCAATCTTCCCCATTAGAGTGGCCACGGTCACGTTCAGCAGTGAAGATGGCGTGTGCAGGAAAACTGCGCGAGCCGGGGACGTGAAAGGGATCACATTTGATGCCGCTTCGATGTAGGCTCCTGATTTGGTGATCCCCACAACCTGAATGAGAGAATGCTCCAGCGGCATCGGAGGCACGATCGAAATCCCATTCCTTGGATTGTCATACAGGAACTGCCCGACGAATGGAAGGTGATGAGCCACTGGGATACCCCAGTAAGAAAGATAGGGCCGAGGTCCGACGCCGCTGAGTAGCAGCAGCTGGGGACTGCCTATCGCGCCAGCAGAGAGGATCACTTCGCCGTGGTCACGCACCATCGCATGATGGTAGCGACCCACTTTGTCACGATAAATGACTCCGATTGCGGATGGCTTTTGTCCTGGATCCGCCGAAGTCGAAGCTAGCAGCACCCTTTCGACGCTAGCATGCACTCCCACTCTAATGTTGGAAGGTTTCGCGTAGCTTAATAGATCAGCGGAGGTGTGTCTTCTCCCGAACCTGTCGAATGTCGAACCGCCGATCTTGGTTCCGACTACGTGATCGAAAGTGAACCCGTTAAACGGATTAACCCCTGCCTCCAGGAGTCCGTCCCTGACTGCGGATTGCCAACTCCTGAGCCTGGGCCGAAACACGATAGCCTTCTCGATCCAAGCATAAGACATGTTGACGATTCTAAGATCCCAATCCACCCCCGAGTTACGGAAAAAGTAGGAGTCGGCCTGGCTGTAGAACCCAGCGTTTATTGCGCTGCTGCCGCCGAGAACGCGGCCTCTGGCATTGGGAACTCCTTCCTCGGATGTGAAGGCTTGAGCCGGCGAACGGAATGTGTCGACTTCCATCAGAGTCCTGATGAAGCCTTCTTGCGACATGAGGTTGGGCTTGCCATAGCTGACGCCTCCGCGCTCGAGCACGAGGACTCTGTAGGATTGAGAGAGCGTTGCCGCCAAGGGGCACCCTGCAGTGCCGCCTCCAATTATGATGTAGTCGTAGTAGTCCTCCATCGGGAAGTCCGTGGCATTCGACACAAACTTGAGATACAGTGGCTCTGCCCACATAAAGAATAGGGAATTTACAGTAAGATTGAGAGGAGGCACTTCACGAACGAAAGAAAAACAAATGATGTTTGAATGAAAGAAAATGCGCACAGAACTATCCGGTGGTGATAATCAACAAACGCGAGCGTAAATACTCTAATGCGTTTTGCCATTTCTTCGAAACAACTTGGCGGTATATCAAACCGAAAGCAACAACATCGCAACAGAAAGGTTTTCTTGACACCTCGCATGCTCAGAAGAGCGTAAAGAACTTAAAGAATGGAATGGACTCGAATATATCAGGGTTAAATTTGTGGATTTGCTCAGACTGCACGATGTTTCGTAACCAGCAAACTGAAGATGACAATCATCTGTTTTCGCCACAGAGAAAGGGAAGACACAGAGCGAAACATGCACTTCTTCCACCGCTCCAGTCACATCCGCTTCCTCTAAACACAATGCGCTTGAGCGCAATCGAACAGAGGAAAAGCAAGATACGGTGGAACAAAGTCGAGTACATGGTCAAGTTAGAAATCGGATCGACATAGGACCGACCTTCTGTGGAATATGGCCTGGCAGATGAGAGGGCGGCTGCCCTCAGGAGCACCCAGAAGAACACGACGTGGAGGAGGAAGCAAAGCCTCAAGGGTCTCGCCATCGATGGAGCTTCTTGGAGTCTCAGTCTCATTCAAGAAAGAGGAGCTTTTCCCTAGAATTCTTTCGGCTCTGAATTCGCTGGCTGCTCAGTGTGTGCGTATTCTTGAAGATACAGTTGAAAGGACGTTATATATATATATATCTACACGTAGCGCGGGAAGAGTGGTTAATGGCGGTTGCAACTGCCTCTGATCTTGATGCAGTTAATAACCGGAATTGATGCAGAGCATGCAGAGTGCTTTGGTCTAGTTTCCGCATCCTCATTTCACTTATTTTTGGGTAATATGCGTGGCAATGCTTGGAGTGATTGTTTAGCCAAACGATGCTTTTTAGCGTGCTAATTCATTATCATAACCATTTTTTTTAGCTTGATAGCCTAATTGAAGCAGCTCAACGGCCCAATTACAATCAAATCTTAGGTCCGTCTGTTTCGCAAAATCTTTTTTCTCAATTTTTGATTTTGATTCGCTCATAAAATAATTAAATGGAAAATGTTTTCCCAGAAAATATTTTCTTACCCAAGCTTAAATTAAGAAAATTGATTTTTTTTCTTTAAAAGAATTATGAAACGTTTTTTAAAATATGATTAAATATTGGCGCTTGGACATGTAAATTTATCCTTGGGCATGAAAACCTTAACGTCGGTTCCTGGATCTTGGCATTCAGGACAAAGTCTCCAACGGTCGGTCCCAAGACCCTAGTGCTCAGGCCTAGACCTCGAGGCCCACACCCATGTCCAATGAGGCTGGGCTCAGACACTTGGTGCTTGTACCCGATGCTCCGGCACCGAAGCTCGGGTCTATTATGGTTGTGCTTGGGTCTTCATTGCTCAAGTTATAGTCATGCCAAGGGTCTTCGGCAAGATGAGAAATGATGCTCATTTGCAAGCGACTAAATTTGACACATCACCAGTGAATTTGATGCATCACAACAAGTGATCATTGCCTTGTGGCAAGACTTGAGTTCGCCAATCTAGCAAAGCCTTGAGCTTCGTTGACTTATGGCAAGCTTAAAGCTCGCTGATCTAGGTGAGGTTTGAGTTCGTTGGCCTCGAGCTCGCCTATGGTTGGTCACCAACCATTACCATGGTTAGTGAGCAACCAAGGAAAAAGCAATAAAAAAGAAAAGGAACAATGTCCATTTGTTTTACTAAAACTTTGCAATAAAAAAAAATAATTAGTTTTTATTTATTTGGTGATTTAAGGAAAGAAATTTCCTCCTTTCTAGAAGAGAATGTCACCTTGTCGTTTTCGATCCATATGAAACATTAGATGATTAGTGCGACGGGACGGAGCCCAACTACGCACGATTCACATGCGTACGTGCTCGTGACCGTATGCATGCGTCGTATATGGGTGTGCAATTTGCATTGATGATGGCACGTGAAAAGGTCACGACTGGAAGCAGCAACTTGGAAAAAGTCATACGAAAAGGAGGATGATTGCATGCCATTAGGCTATAGCCTAGACATGATGGGGGGGGGAGGTGTAAACACGACGGGTCGAGAACGAGTCTCTCGACGTGTCATCGGATAAACGTATCCCCCCTTTTTTTTTTTGGTGGGGGGTGTGGGATGATATATAAATTTGATGGAACGGCTGTTTTTGATTCGACGTCGTAAATGGCGTTCAGTTCAACTCCAAAAAAAAAAAAAAGGACACGTTCCCAATTCCAAGTGAAGGCGAGGGCAAACGAAGGTGGCTTCTTGACTTCCGAGGTTGGCGCGAAGGTGCGAGGAAGTACAGGAACCCTGCATCGGCGTGAAAATCAAGACGCCCTTCAAGGATAAAATGGTCATTTCATGATCACGCCCCATCTTTTTCTTATCCCTTCATTTATTATAATTCTTTTCTTTTTCAATCTAGAAACCTTACGTTGAAATTTCGAAAATTATTTACGCTTTTATGTATTATAATTATGGATTCACCGAATCAATCGACTAGAGAATAAATTAATCTATATGTTCAGCATAAAAAAATGTCTCATATGATGTGTGACATGAGATTTGGACTTACAACCTACAGCCTTAGATTCGGCCTCATGTTTCTTTTTTTTTTAAATTGAAAAGATTTCTAGGTGCATTATGGCTTTGTGGTTTCCAATTGCACTTTTTTTTTATCCCTAACTTTCCAAATTCGCAATTCGCCACCTAGAATATCAATTCTACATGACTTCAAATTGCACCTAGCAAATAAAAATAAGGAAATCAATCCTGCTGGGCATCCTGCAAGCGGAGTATTGAGGACGGTCGTCATCAGTGAAAACACCTCTTGACTACCATCTACGGCCAACATAACAGCCAGGTAGTTGAGTTATGTTATAATTTATTATGTTCTCACATGGCAAAGAGACAAAAATAAAGACACTCGTGCAGTTCGGCTTCTAGTCATGTGAAATATTCAAGAATTTTCCAAAATTATAGATGGTAACGCCCAATTTTATTTTATTATAACCTTTACATAATTATCAAAATATGAGCATATTTAGTGATTATCTATATATTTTTGAAAAAAAACCTATGAGTAAAAGTAAAAAGATCATTCTCTTAACAAGTGCATATATGGTACTTTAGAGTCCGAGGTCATTGAAGCGTTGTACTTCATACATCAAGTGGATGATCCACTTGATGTGAAATAAAGAAATAAACAAATGACTTGCGCATGCATCGTCACCAATAACCGCGTCGAAGTTTCAATCGATGGCATGTTACGCTTGTCACTTAGCATGACCACGTAACGCTTGTCACGAACAAATGTTCATGTCGTACATTAGGAATTGACTAGATCTCTGATATTTTCTTGCAACTATAGTGCACTAATAATTTAACCTCCCTTGCAATTTTTTCATTGTCAACTTAGGGGACCCACAAGCTTTTATGGAGATTAGAGGGTTTCACAAGTCATGTCATGTCATTTACCAAAAAAAAAAAAAAAAAAACAAGTCATGTCATGTCAATCCATAGATCAGGCATGGTCAATGAACCGTTTGAGCCATGGATCAAATCGGAATAGGCCTCAATTGTAATGGGGAAAAGTAACTAACAAGGGACCATGGCAATTTAGGTTCACCCTATTTACGAACATGTTTACTCAAAAATGGAATCATTGTTGCGCCACATTTAGCAACAACTAATTGGAGGTTCAAAAAGTTTCTCACCCTTCATTTGGTACTTAAAAAACACCATGCATAGAATTTTTTTAGGCCTCAAGCAGCTTGCGATTCCGGAATCTGGCATTTTTCTCTCTTGTGGATATGGTTGGGGTGAAGTCCACGGGGGTGCCCTTAGATGGCAAATGACGGCGTTTTCATTTATATCACCTCATGTTCAACTCTAGGTTAAATTTGGGAATCTGCAAAATCGAGCGTGGATAAGCTAATTTGTTACTTATTACAAAGAGGTACATGGGTCGAGGGGGTTTGCAAATACAATGGACAGAATCAAACTGGTGGGTGGTTTTTAGGACACGAGACCGAGTCAATTTCCACTACATCGTAATTCCCATGTATTGACGTGAATAGATGATTCACTAATCGGGGGAGACTCGTGGTCGGAAAGGCGCACCGGACTTCAAGACCTTCCGGGGCTTCCGCGGGTGGAAGACGAAAACGCCATTGTCAAACGCACATCCACGCGGTGCACGTCCTCCGCGACGGGGAGGGGGCCGGGCCGACCCTTTGGAATTTTGACCCCGTCTCTCCTCCCCCACCATCACAGTTTTTTAGCCTGCTGCCGATTGACCTCCTCCTCCTCCTCCGCCTTGCTCTCTATTTTGCCGAAGTTTGACACCGTCCTCCCTCTTTCAGCCCCCCTCCAATCATTGTGAGCCCGCGGGCGGTGAGAAAAAAAAAATAGACTTTTTGGGGTGGGTAAAAAAACAGAAAAAGATCTGGCAGAAGATCTTATCTTTTTACCCAAATCAAACTAGACACATCATCCACGCTTTCTCCGTATCGTCCAGCTGTACCCTGTATCTCATCGATCCCCCCAGACTCCGATGTTACCATCTCGACAAATAGATTCTGTCCAACGTACGTGGATGTTGGGAATTAATGAATGACACGCGAAGCAGGAGCCTCTTGACTCTCCCCGTTTCAAGCACGCCACCCCCTCCCCCGTTGAACCGCGTCCTCCTCAGCCCCCCACCTCTTTCTCTTCTCGTTCTTTTTGTACTCCTCTCGATTCTACTTTTATAAAGAGCCTTATTAGCATAATAGCCTTTGAAATAAGAATAACAATTTATCGTGAACCGAATTATAAAGTCTTGAAGAAATGAATTTTTTAATAATTTATAATAATTTATGACTTTTTTATGTGTCACGCAATCCTTAGTGAAATCGGATCAAACCCTTTTCTTCTGGTTCGAGCCCAGCAGAAAATGGGGGAAATGGGGAAGTAAATCTCGTGCGTTTGACTTTTCGACGGGACTCGTGCTTAGCCTTGTGCATAGGATAGGAGAGTGGGGGGGAAGTACGGTGTGTATAAATAGAGCAGCAGGGCTCTCCCTCGTTTTGACTTCATTCCGTTTCCATCATAAGCTCGAACCAGGGGGAGACACGCGGACGGACGAGAAGCGAGGAGGAAAGCAAGGCCAGGATTCCGATCGAGCCCGCCGTCGCTGCGCGAGTCATGAGCCCCGTCCATCCCCCGCCGTCCGGCTCCGGCTCCGGCTCCGGCTCCGGCTCCGGCTCCGGCTCCGGCTCCGGCTCCGGCTCCGGCTCTGGCTCCGGCCGGCCTGGCCACCGGTCTCGGCGGCGGACGGACCTGACCCTCCCGCTCCCGCAGCGCGACACCAACCTGGCCGTCCCGCTCCCGCTCCCTCCCCCGCCCTCCGCCGCCGCGCCGCCGCCGGCGGCCCCTCCACCTCCGCCGCCGCCGCCGCCCGCCCCCGCCCGCTCGACTTCTCCGAACTCGACCGCCTCAGCCGGATCGGCAGCGGCAACGGCGGCACGGTCTACAAGGTCCTCCACCGCCCCACCGGCCGCCTCTACGCCCTCAAGGTTATCCACGGCGACCACCACGAGGAGAGCGTCCTCCTCCAGATCCGCCGGGAAGTCCAGATCCTCAGCGAAGTCGACGACCCCAACGTCGTCCGCTGCCACAACATGTCCGACCGCCACGGCACCTCCGCCGGCGAGATCCACGTGCTTCTCGAGTACATGGACGGCGGCTCCCTCCACGGGGCCCACATAAGCGACGAGCACCGCCTCTCCGGCATCACCTACCAAATCCTCAAGGGCCTCCATTACCTGCACGCCCGCAAAATCGTGCACCGCGACATCAAGCCCTCCAATTTGTTGATCAACTCCAGGAACGAGGTCAAGATCGCCGATTTCGGGGTGAGCCGGGCGCTGTCGCGGACCATGGACTGCAATTCCGCGGTCGGCACGATCGCCTACATGAGCCCCGAGCGGATCGACACCGACATCAACAAGGGCTCCTACGACGCGTACGCCGGGGACATCTGGAGCCTCGGCGTCAGCGTGCTGGAGGTCTACCTGGGCAGGTTCCCCTTCGGGGTCGCCGGCGACTGGTCCAGCCTCTTCTGCGCCATATGCATGGCGGAGCCGCCGCAGGCGCCGCCCAGCGCGTCGGCGGAGTTCAGGCATTTCGTGGCGTGCTGCCTGCAGAGGGACCCGGCGAGGAGGTGGACGGCGGAGAAGCTGCTGAAGCACCCGTTCGTCTCCCGGAACAGCGGCGACCAGCCCAATCTGCATCGGCTGATGCCTCCACCCCGCACGCTCTGATACACCAGACATTGGAGGGCGTCTGTCATCATCTCCCTCTTTCTTCCTTCTTTGGGACATAAAAAAAGTCCAATTTGCTTTGGTTTCTATTATAAGGTTTTGGATTTGGGTGTCGGTGTAGATCGTAGAGTTTCTATCTTTTTTTTGGGGGGGCAAGAATCATTGGGGAATCAAAATCGATTAGCAACTGATTTCGATAGGATGACACATGACATCCAACGACATTGCTATAAGAGGCAATGCTCATATGTCAGATAAAAGAATCATGAAAATGTCTTGAGTTTTTTTTCCTCTCGGTTTCGCCTGGTTTAGCTGTAAGCATGAGGCTTACAGAATGAGTGGAGGATCTGTGGGGAGATTTATGGGATTTTTTTATGAATTTTGGCGTTGAGGATCTGGAAGGATCGGCACGATCCCATGTAGAGATCTCTTTGAATCTGGAACTCATCACGTTTTCATCACCTTTGGATCCCTGTATTTTAGGGCAATACCAGATGGTCCTGCATGTTGGATCTCGGAAGATTTGTCCAGGCAGGAGACAGATCATGCATTTTAGTTCGAGTCAAAATCTTTGTATTCGATCCGGACAGCAACTCCAACCGGCGCCTCGCATGCACGTTTAATATTCTCATGCGACTGGTCATTAGGGGAAAACTTATACGATAGATAAAAGAGATGAATCCGCTGAGAATCATATATGGAAGTTACACGATCAAAGTGGAACTCAAGGAGATAACGGCAAGGTGCAAGATGGTCCATTTAGGGAGGAATCGCCCTTCAGAATCTCCCTCTTTTTTTTAAGCAGTACAGATATGGCTGAAGCACGAAAGGGACGGAGTAATTCTCGCTTCAGTGCAAAAGGTCACGAGCCCAAGCAGCGAGCTATTGGGCAAAAGCATCTTTCGACAAATAGACGATGAGATGAGATGATTCATGGTCCTCATGTGCTGCCTAATGGCCACGGTCGATGTTTAAGCTGTAGCCATAGCAATTGCATGGAGCGACTTGTAACTTTGTCATGGTATCGATATGTAAAACTTGCGTATGAAGTTGAATCGAAATTTCACAAAATTGGTGACGCACAGTTCATGGGTCTCTCTGTCCATTGATGAAAACATGGCGCGAACATCGGAAAAGATGAGGGACGGAGCATCGGAGAGATGATCCGTTGGAAGAGGATTGGATCTGAAAGATGGTTAAAAATGAACAAGCTCTGGATACATCCAAGTATCGAAGTGAGGAATCGTTGGGGGCGTTTTGGGCCAGAAGCCCAAGTACCGTACAATAAACTATGGAAACGGAACCCAGTCACGAAAGCCCAAGCCTCGCCCATTTTGCTTGGATGATATCCCCAGACCCCACAACAAAAATATCTTTGAGGCTGACATTTTCCGATTGCCCCCCCAATCAAAATCATGGCTGTCTCGTGTATTTTATTCGGGGTACATTGCTTGTCTTTTAAGAAAAAGAAAACCCAATTTTTTTCTTTTAATTTTCTTGACTTGTTGTGAAAAGGGAAAATGACACAAGTTGTTTTTAAACTTTTGATTTAACGTACAATATCACCTCTAAAATTTTATTTCTTTTTTTTATGTAGACCTCAAACTCTAATATAATGTATAATGTTGTTTTTGAAATTTTAATTATTTTAATATGATTCTTGAACTTTTAATATATCTAATATGATCCATAACAATTCACATCGATCAAGTTAAAAATTGTTAAAAATTTAAAGATGACGTTGTGCATTAGATTGTAGTTTAAATATCACATTAAATAAATTAAAAATTTAAAAATGAGATTACATATTAGGACAGAATTTAGAGACTATTTAAGTTGCTGTCTTTTTTGTGTGAAAATGAGGGAAAGTTTTGAGGAAATTAGAAGGCGGCTCAGACAAGTCCACGGGCATTGAGAGAAGTCGCCAATTTTGACGCCGCTCACAAAGGCTTTTAAGGAACTTTCGACACAACTTAACCTTGTACGAACGAAGCCGCCCCCCTTTGCATCATTTTGCTCTTTTTTTGGGCATTGCGGAAGGGCTCTGCTCATCGGATCACGTCGCATGTCTGAGCTGTCCGGAATCGGAACCGGGCCGAATCCAGTGGGGGGTGGGGGAGAAATCACGATCTCGTGACATTGGGAATTATGATTGCGCTGTACTTTGCTGCTCTTAAAACTTAAAAGAGGGGTGGAGCCCCACTCGCCGGTCGCCGTTCCGGGGCTTGCGTGCGGCTTCGTAATGACAAAACATTAAAACCAAAACAATTATTAGTGGAACAGCGAGATAGAGAGAGTGGATAGGACACGGAGGATGCTTCCTGGAAGTTTCCTTTCTCCACTCGAACCCACTTCCTCGTCTGCAACAGTCGGGAAAAGAAAATCGGGAAAATTCATCGAATGTCTGGGCCAAGATTGACATCGATGCAGATGTTGCAGCATTATCAATCTTGCAGGCTGGAACTGCCCTTTGTAGAAACCCCATCCTCCCTCTTCTCCTCCTTCATCTTCTCGTTCAGTTACGGGGCCCCATTCGTGCCGTGCAGCTTGATGCCCTGTGGATTCGCTTCTTGATCTCCCCAGCCCCCTCTCTCTCTCTCTCTCTCTCGTCCTTGTTCGAACGCAAAAGGTGGGTCTCTCTCTGGAGAAATTACTCGTTAGCTTGTTTATGTGGGTGTGTTTTTTTTTTTGGCTGCTTTCGGTCGATTTGGAGCGGGTACGTTTGCCGTCCTCGAGCGCGAGCTAGCGGTTTCCGGGTTTTTCTTCTTCTTCTTTGTTTGTCCGTATCTTGGCATGAAAGGCCTTTCCTTTTCCTTTCAGTTATGGTGTCGTACGACTCGTCTCGCGACTGTTGACGCACGTGTTGTGAGTTCAATGAGCTTCCTCGTGTTCCCAGCGTGTGGCCATTTTAAGGATCTTGAAAATGAGGCAGTAATTTGCTGAGAGTTTAAACGTCCGATTTGGATGGTGGAGCGCTCAAGTCGTGCCACTTGGCATAGGAAGGGAACCCGATTTCGTCTGTTGTCTGGGTTTGTAAGTTCCGGAGAAGGGTTCTTGTTTTCCTTTCCTAGTTAACCGAGCTTTTAGCTAATGACCCTTAGTCGCGGGGGTTCTTGAGCTCAACAGAGTGGCAGGAAAAACAGGCAGCAGTTATGGTGCCGTGATTGCCCATCTTGGCTAAGATGGTGTGAGGAGGATTTGCAAATCTCACTTCTGCTTGTGAATAATACCGTCCTTTAAAAGAGAGTGATGTTGAGTTCAAGAGGAGGTTCAATCTTCGGAATAGCAAAGGTGGGGATTAATAATGGTTAAATGTCTTGCCCGGTGCCCGACATATTTATATCAACAGCCAACCCTCCATTTGTGGGATCTCTAATAGTTCTGGCAGGACACATGTATAGTCAGGAGAAGATTACTCAGTTGGATTTTGCAGCAAGGAGTCATCATGGACCTCTTTTGTTGTGGCAAGTTGTATTCGTGGATCCTGTGGCTTTTGGTAGCCAGCTAAACATACCTCGATTTGTTTCCCTTGGCAGATGTCGAAGCTTTGGCTTGAACGATAACATATGACGGCTGGCAAATTTATCTTTATCGAGTGCTTGCTCCTATTTATAGCTGTTCTGCCATTTGACATACCAGTGTAGGAACTTTGGAAAAGTTGGCTTAAGTGCATCTTGATGATGCCGTATGGTGGGGAATTTATTATTAGATTGAACATGGTTCAGATGCCCTTGAATATATAGCTGAAATCTCTAACTTCATTGCTGGAGCTTAATTTTCGAGAATTCTCATGATTATTCTGTGCTTGCAGATGGGACCCATGGAGGAGAGAATTGACCTTGATTCTGAAGAGGCAATCCCTTTTACTTCATCTCCAAATGGCAGCAAAGTTCACCCATTAGATTTTGAGAAAGTCTGTTCAGCATCACACAGAGGTTCTGTGAACTCATGGATTCACAAGCAATCAAGGATCAGCCCACTCAGAAGCATCTATACTGTGTTGATGACAGCAAAGATAAATATATTGCTACCTTTTGGCCCACTGGCCATACTGCTACATTACCTCACCAGAAATCATGTAAGCAGAGCTCTGACCATCTTTACTTTGTCCTAAGCTTCTGATGCTCGTTTATAGATGCCTCTTATCTCTTTCAAAAACAAAATGCGCTTCCCAGTTTAATCCAAGATGATCCCGGTCTTGAAATTGAATCTCAAGTTACTTCATTTGATGTAGGTTCTGGTCTTCTTCTTAAGTATGCTAGGCATCACACCTCTCGCAGAGCGGTTGGGCTATGCAACTGAGTAAGGATCACTAATTACATGAAGTAGTAAATAGCATTGAATGGCTCTTTTGCCACTCTTAGCTTTTGGTGATGCTTATAAGCCGTTCACTGTCATTTTTGCAGGCAGCTTGCATTCTACACGGGACCTACAAGTAATAGAGCTGTCTTTATCTTTTGTTACAGTACTTTAGTGATATTTCCATCTAAAAGCTGCATGTTTTGGAATTGATCTGGGTGTATATTAGGTTGTCAATTGTTGGTGCTGTAAAATATATAGACTGCCTTTGGGTCTTATCGTAGTTTGATGAACCATTTCTTTGATTGTCACACATGTGTATGCGTGTGTAATACATATACTTGCATATTTTACATATACTTGAATGCGAATGTAAAGATAAGGATATAGAAAGTATATCTGATAATGAGCCATTGAACATTTTTGATGAAGAGTGATAATATGCGTGACTTCAGACCGTGATATTTTGGCATTTATGTTAGCTGTAGTGTGATTGACCTCCATCCTTTTTCTAGATCTTTATGAGAACTCTTGCAATTTTGCAGTTGGAGGTCTTCTGAATGCCACATTTGGAAATGCCACGGAATTGATTATATCAATTTATGCATTGAAGAATGGAATGATAAGGATCGTTCAACAATCATTGCTCGGCTCTATTTTATCTAACATGCTTTTAGTACTTGGATGTTCCTTCTTCACTGGTGGGATTGTACACTATAATAAGGTTCAAGAGTTCAATCAGGTAGATCTCAGGTGCTGCTCTGTTTTTCTATGTCAAAGTTGAGAATAGATGCCTTGTTGGTTTGATGCTCCAAGTTTGAAGTTAAGGGGATTACCTTTGCAACAGGCTACTGCCTCGGTGAACTCTGGATTGCTCTTGATGGCAGTAATGGGAATAATGTTTCCAGCTGTTCTTCACTTCACGCACACTGAGGTTCACGCTGGAAAGTCAGAGCTTGCTCTGTCAAGGTTTAGCAGCTGCGTCATGCTCGTTGCATATGCAAGCTATATCTTTTTCCAGCTAAAACATCAATCCAGTTTACCCAACCCCAATCGCGATGTTGATGAGGTCAGTCTCTTTTCTAATCTTTCAGGATAATTCGGAATGTACTTGACTGTTACGGTTTTTGTAGTGTTATTAACTTAAATCACTTTCTACTGAACTTTCAAGTGAAAGAGAACCTAATTGTCATTATTCCTTGCCTTTGTGACAGGAAGGAGTCACTGAAGAAGGTTCTGAGCAAGAAGAGAGTGCTGAAATAACCCGGTGGGAAGCAATTGGTTGGCTAGCTGTTTTGACCCTCTCGGTGTCTGTATTGTCTGGCTACCTAGTAGATGCAATAGAGGTATCGTCTTTGATGGGCCTCTAATGCTACTCGCACTTATTGTGTCATCTCATTTATTTTGCGGAGGAGGTGGATTATCTTTATATCTGGGGCAGTTGGATATTAGGTCATCACTCAATCTAACGCTAAGGATTAAATCATTGCATAGACTAGTCTAGGAGGGAGGGCAGAGCTCACAAAGCTGTCTAGCTATTTTTGCAGTGCTAGAAGGCAAGTTTAGCAAAACTTAACCCCTGGATTAGCATTTTGTCTTTGCATTTGATTTTAGCCCGAGCTCACAGACTCATTTGGTGCTCATTGGACCAGAGGAAGTCATTGACCACAATCATGTGGAGTTTGGTGTGATGTTTTCATTTGCCAGAAGATTCATTCATCAATTTGAAAGCCTTTCTTCCTCTTTCCAGGGAGCATCTGATGCATTGAACATTCCTGTTGCGTTCATCAGTGTCATCCTTCTTCCAATTGTGGGAAATGCAGCAGAGCATGCAAGCGCTATAATGTTTGCAGTGAAGGATAAGCTTGTAAGTTTGCTTGAAAAATGTTTGTTTTATTTTATTTTGCTGCCTATTGATCCCACCTGCTAACTTTTTACAGGACATTACAATTGGAGTGGCAATTGGATCATCTACGCAAATATCAATGTTTATGGTACTTCCTCCATAGTAATATATATCATAATTCTCATTATTAAACTTCTAAATTTTATATTTGCAGGACTTGCCGCGATCTAATCTTTGTGTCCATGACATCTTTCTTTGTTGATAATTACAGATACCCTTCTGTGTTGTTGTTGGGTGGTTGATGGGGAAATCAATGGACCTGAACTTTCAACTCTTTGAGACTGCCACACTATTCATAGCTGTAATAGTAGTGACATTTATGCTGCAGGTTAGTTATTGAGTTCTCTTGTTCTCTTCTCTCCACTGATGCGGCTATTTTTTGATGAAACCCATTCTCTATTAGTCATTATGTTAGTATAATTTTGTACAACCATTGCTAATTGATCTATAAACTTAAGTGTGACTTTAGTCGAGAAAAAGCTGTGACACTCCCTACAACCCTTAGGCTGAGATTTGGCCTAAGTTTAGAGCGTTGGGATTGATAAGTGGAAATGAAAACTAAGAGTCTAGAGAGATACACATGCAGGACCTCCTGTGGTGTTCCTATGTACAATTTCTTGAAGATTGCCAGCTAATCTATTAGTTTAAGCTAACAGATGAAATCGTGACTTAATTTTTAAATGGTCTACTAATATTATCAAATCCTTTTTCGGGGGCATAATTGTGCCATTGACATTTACATGTAAGGCCATACAGCTTGATAATCATGATTTATGACTCCACAAACTTTGCATTCTTTCTTGCAGGAAGGGAAGTCAAATTATCTAAAAGGCTTGATGCTTATCCTGTGCTATCTCATTGTTGCAGCTAGTTTCTTTGTGCATGTGGACCCTTCGACCGGTGAGTATAATGTTTTTTTCATCCCTCGTTCATCAAATAAGATACGTTTTTTCTCATTGAATTGGAGTGAAAATGTGGTACCACACTGAATGCTTCTTTTGGAAATAAATCTGGTGTCTGCGGACATGAGCGCCTGCGTAGTTCCTAAAGTATTGGATGTCCTTTCCAACAGATGTCTTTTAATTTCCACCGCATAGATCTGTGATGCCATCATAATGGTCGTTCTCCATTGCTTATGTGCAGATGATGACTAATTAACAAAGGATGGCATTGCCCACAACGTAGTTAACAGCTTCCCATGTCCGGCCGCATAACAGCTGCAGTGCTATTCTCCCACCTTCCCACCTCCGATAATTGTGGAGGCATTCGGGGCTGGAAAGGAACTTTGGGCATTGAGCAAGAATCATTGTATTCATCCTTCGGGATGCTGGTCATGGGGCGAAGTGACATGGCCACTACGGTGCTAGTGCGGAATCGAAAGTTGTAAGCTTGATTTTTTTGCGAAATCTGCAGACTTTCAACAAGATGATTATTTAGATGGTGGAAGTGAGTTGGAAGGGACTTTGGCTGCTTTTGTATCGTATCGTCACTGCTGACTAAGATTGGACAGAGTTGATGAGCCAAGCACAATGGAATGGCATCCGCGTGGGATGGCAATTCGTCTTCTTTGGCCAATTGATTCGAGTCTTGTCTCTCTCTCTCTCTCTCTCTCTTTCATGGTCGTTCTGGTACGCAACTCAATAATCAAGGGGGAAATACAATGCGTGACGGCATGACTCCCGATTGACAGATTGTTGGAACATGTAAAAACTGATGTTTTGATGCGACACCCATGTGAAGGAGCTCATGGTCTTTCCATGGTTCTCAATCATAATCATTCTAACTTTTCAGATTTTTTAGGTAATAATCTGTAATTAGTGAAGTATAGAAGAAATTACTTACTGAGTTATCAACATACACCCGTAATTCTTCGTCAAGGTTTATGAGTATTGTTGATATAATCATGGTAAAGTCATCAATTTAGACCCAACTCTATCAGCACCTCATCGATTACCAAGTTTTCTATTTACATTCGAGTTTTGTTGAATGATCATCAAATCAGTAGCGCTGTCGTTATGAAGCTATTATAAATATTCGACATTAGCTATGGTTTTATAATCAATGGTTCATCTGTATTTTTTTTCTCAATTTTCAAAATTTGTTAAAATTTATCAGTCTATGTGACATTCCGTCCAATACGATGATGGGTTAACGAAATTTAATGACATTTTTTTCACATCGGCACGTGAGAACGCCAGCGAACATGGACGGATGGCACGCGCACGATCGGACAGATCGCAGCGTCCAATCCTAGCCAAGCGCGTCGCTGTCGCACCCATCACCTGCTCGGCTCGGCGTATATCGGCCGACCGATGATTAAATTTTCAGACGAATGGGGAGACGGAATTCGCGTCATCATGGTCGTAAGAAGATTTTGGCTTGACTTGAGTGCTCTCCGATCTGCAAATTTTCCGTTGGCGCAAAATATAAAAAAGAAGGAAAATGGGAGGGAATCATTTATGGGGCGCACACGCCCAGCTCGCCTATATAGATAGGGGCGGGGGTGGGTGCTCTCCTTTATCTATCTCCATCTCATGGCGGATATTGCAAGAGCTCTTGCCTTCTCGCATTCTCGTTTTCTCTCGGGAACCGTGACACCCTTTGATCTTTTGCGTCGTTTTCTGTAGTCAAAATCTCTCCTTTCTTTCCTCTCGAGCGGAGAATTCACTTGGGTTGGGTTGGGTTGGGTTGGTGGAGTTGGGAGGTTCTTGGAAAATGGCTGTCGCTATGGCATCTGCTAGCCTCGCCACGCCCCTCTCCGGTCTTGGCAAGGCATTTGAAGTGTCCAAATCGAGTGTCGCTTCGGTTGCTGGGTTTTCCTCTCCTGGGTTGAAGACTGCGCGTTCTTGCCCTCTTCATGGCCAAAGGTATGGCTTTTTCTGAATTTTATCTCTCTCTGGATTTCTGTTTTGAGCTAGTCTTTCGTTAGGCTTCTGGATTTTGGTTTACTGCCAATGGGTTAGTTTCTCTTCCTGTTCTGGTTTATGTTGTGTATGAATTTCGCAATGCTTGAAGAACTCAAAGTACTGATCTTGCCGGCGCCATTTTATCATATTTTGACTGCCCGACTTTTTGGTTTCTTGACTTATGGTGGGTTCTAGTGAGTTCTACTTTGGTTTGATTCTTCAATCTTTTTTATGTTACAAGATTACGGGCGACTTCATTATTATGCACTCCACGCTCTAATTCTATCCCAGTAGGAATAGTATTGTGCCATTGATTTCCTATTTTGCTTAGTTCTAGCTCTATCTGCTTTGTCATAGATTGTCGTCTTCAAGGACAGTCATTAGACAAGCATCAACTGCTCCTACTCTGGAGGTATTGACCACATCATGCTGTAAATCAGCGTCGGTGCTTTATTATCGTTGATCAGTGTTATTGCTTTGTTATTGATGGGAAGTTCGATGCTACTGGCAGGATGGAAGTCAGAGTGAAACTGACATTGTTCCAACCCCTAAAGTCATCATAGATCAGGACTCCGACCCAGATGCCACTGTTCTGGAGATCACATTCGGGGATCGCCTAGGAGCTCTCCTTGATACAGTATAGCATCATCAACTGCCTCTTTCTTAGTGGAATGATCATTTATTGGTGATTGCTTAGTCCTGTTTATTCAGGCTCAACTCCATGTTTCGAACATTGAAATTATGTATTTGGCTTGTAGATGAATGCATTAAAGAACCTTGGCCTGAATGTTCTCAAGGCAAATGTATATTTGGATTCTTCAGGAAAGCACAACAAGTTCGCCATAACCAAAGCGTGAGTTCTTGGCAATTTTCTTGGACTGTCATGCGTTGATCTTCTTTGTTACTTGCATCAGTGTCAACCCCTGCTATCATATAGTTGCTGTCTGGCATGTATTACAATGGAAGCCCTCTGTCCATATATCAGGATCTCCTTCAATTTAGTCTGTCTGTGTTCTGCTTCTGCTTATAGCCATTTTATCCACCCGTAATATGGCAATGTTGGTTAGCCATTCTTATAAACTATGGTACTTTCAATTAACTTTACTATTTATTCATTGGACGTAGGAAGACTAAAAAGATGAGTTTTTTTTTTTTTTTTTTTTTTTTTTTTTTTTTTAAATACTTATGAAAAAATGGGGTTCAAAATTTTCTCTTTCCATGTTCTCTAGTCCATGTCAATTAAAATGTACTTGGATCAAGTTTGATTGCATTTTACAAGGCGCCTACTACCTGGAGAGGTGGGAAAATATTTTAATTCTTGATATAGTGCATGTAAATGAAAATTTCGTTTTCATTTAACTTGATTAGAACAATCGTGCTTCCTTCCTAGCTCCTTTTATCTTGTAATTTTTCTTTTTTTTTACTTCCCATGAACTGGTTTTGTCTTGAGTTTGCTTGCAGTGATACTGGAAGAAAGGTTGAGGAGCCAGAGTTGCTAGAGGCTATCCGATTAACAGTTATCAATAATCTCATGGAGTATCACCCGGTAACCACCTTTTCTACTATCTGCTTCTGTTCATCATAACCACATCCTAGTTTAAAATTTATCTTGGGACCTATATTATGAGCTTTTGATAGAGTTCTATTGCTGCTCCAGGAATCAAGTACTCAATTAGCAATGGGAGTGGCATTTGGAGCTGTACCACCAACACAGAAGGCATGTTCAAAAGAGATATCTGCTAGGTTTCGTAGCACTGCATTGAATGTTGTTTTGAATTGATAGAAATTGATCCCTGGCATAATTGCACTTAGCGTCAATGGTCATGGACCTCTGCGCCTTTAACAGGAAGATAAGTCAGAGGTTTTGGGATGACAGAGTTGTGTTCTTCTATCCTTCATTGTATTCTTTTTACGAGTCCAGGAAAACTAATTATACATACTAACTGCTTATCAGATGAAGCTTATGTCACAAGCTTGTAACTGAATTATAAGGATGTCATTTTGTGTTCCTCAGGTTGATGTAGACATAGCCACGCGCATAAATGTTGTCGATGATGGTCCCGATCGAAGGTAGGGTGTCTCCTTTTTCTTTCTTTAACTAGTTGTGTCTCATTTATTTATGCCAAGTTAGGTAATAACTCTTGCAAGTGAGGACATTGGAAATGTCTGTTGACCACTAAAATATGTCTCGTCACAGTTTGCTGTTGGTGGAGACGGCTGATCGTCCTGGTTTACTGGTGGATCTTGTGAGGATCATAACTGACATTAATATTGCTGTGGAATCAGGAGAGTTTGACACTGAGGTTACTATCCAGATCATCACTTAACTTTGATTTCCTCGAGTGATCGTAACAAATGCGAACTCAAAATTTCTTCGGTGTTGTTACCAGGGTTTGCTGGCTAAGGCAAAATTTCATGTCAGCTACAAGAACAAAGCCATCATCAAGCCTCTCCAGCAGGTAAGATGATGCTAATGTAGAGGCTGTGCCCATATTGAAATGCTTTTGAGACTAGTGAATTTTGGTGTCTCATGGACATCTTCACGTGTACGTGTTGCCTTGTGCATGAATGTAGTTAATGTGACTGTGCTTTGCTTATTTCTATGTGCTAACGTCTGCATGAGAATGTGTATGTCGAGGTAGGTGTGCATCTGCCTGCATGCGTGCATGAGTGCGATTTTCACAGGAAAATAGTGTTCTAGTTTTCAAAGTTGACTTGAATTGCCAGAGTAGATATGGGTTGATTTGAGTTCCTAAGTGTACAGAAAAAAGGAAGTTGACTTTGAGTTAAGCTGCCATATAAAGAGTATAGATTTATCTGTACCGTTAAAGCAAGACCATTGAAACCACATACCCTGTTTATTTCGCAGAAAATGAAAAATTTGGAAAATATTTTTTTAAAAATGATTGCTTATACCTTGTAAAATAATTAGTTAATAGAAGTTTTTTTTCTTATTAACAATAATTTATGTCTAAATATTATTGTGGATGATGAAAATATTTTTCGTTTGCTCATTTTTTCAAGCGACAAAAGTGATCATTTTTAGGAAAATAGGCTTTGTTTGTTTTGTGAAAAATGAATGATTTGGAAAATATTTTCCTAAAAATGATCACTTTTGTTGTTTGAAAGAATTAGCTAATCAAAATTGTTTTCATTATTGATGACAATTATGTCTAAATGTTTTCGTGAATGATAAAAATATTTTTTATTCATTCATATTTATAAGCAATACAGAAGATCATTTTTCACGAAATAAAGAAAACCTAAGTATTTTCTTTATCCCCCCTCACATTGTTTTGCTGTCTCGGTCCATGCATGGGGATCTGCTTATTTGGTGATTTTACAGGTCCTTGCAAATAGTCTGCGGTACTTCTTGAGACGTCCATCGACTGAGGAGGCGAGTTTTTGAGCCATTGTACCGCATAGTACGAATGGGAGAGTGTAAATCATTGATCATTATGGTCGACATTGAATATGTGTCCACCATTGTTACATTCTACAGTCTACTCAATCATCAGTATGATATGTCTGCAGAGTGTAAAACTAAAAATGTAGAGGGATAAGCTTCCATTTAACTGCTACAGCAGTGAACTGTAACTTTATGTATCGAACTGTTCCTGAATGAATGCTGTTGTACACTAGGTCCATACCCTTGGTTTTTATCTGTCGTCAGTTGTATTGGCCTGTAGGCTTGAAATGTGAATATGCCATATTTGATCCTACTTTTTGGAGAATTTATGACGTTTAAGTACAATTCTTGTTCTGACGGCGGAGAGACATCCAATAGTTTGTGCACGAGAGCAGCATCTTCGTCGCAGGTAGATGATTGGTATCATGCGTTCAAGGAACTCTCACTCTGCTAAATCAAGCTCTAAACTGCAAGCTGTTCTTGATATGTCGAAGAAAGACGGTCATTTAACCCAAGAGGTTGCTCAAGTTGCAAAGTGCATACCGCACTTGCCTTTGTGCTCTGTCATTACCTGTTCTGCATTGGATGATGATTCCAAAATTTAACGGGAATTCATCATAGCGATTGCTCATAGATTATCGTATGCATCTAACTCATATAAGCGGAATACGCATACCTCGAGGAATCAGTGTTATCATAAATAGGAATCCCGACGTTCGTGCGCTAGCTGTTTTGGGAAGTTAGGGACGTTTAGAGTGTTTGTTTTGCCTCCTGTGCAGTTATCCTAGGCATCAAGCGAGATGCACCCATCTAGTGACAAGATCAAAGTTTGCAAAACGAGAAGGTTTGTTAGGGAAAAAAGGAAGTGGGATGTGTACATGTTCAGCAGTTGTGGTCTAGATGCTTTCCAGTTTCGCAAAAAAAAAAAAAAAAAAATTGAAGACGCACTATATCTTTCATCACGATATGGCCAAATATGGTTCACATCATTACAAATTTTAATGCCACTAGCTGCCCCAAGGATAGCGGGGCAACGGTCCATACGTACATGATTGAAGGAGTATGGGCAAACATCCCTATGTAATCTCATGAAACTGCATTTTCGACCATAAAAATGATGACTCAAAAGGCAGATAGGAACCCCGCCAAAGCCAACAACCTTCCTTGGAAAGAGAGAAATGGATAAACCCCATGACCCACTTACCCTTTTCTTCATCCTTTATATAGCAACTAATGATTTCTTTGGGAATTCCATCCTTCTGCATTGAAAGAGACTCAGAAATGGCAGGGACGTTCTCCAGAGGAGCACAAACCATGAATTCCGTGTTCTTCAAGCAAGTCTCTCAGTCTTTACTCATTTTACAAACATTTTGCGCATGTTGACAGCTTTGATCCTCTTCAGCCAATAGACCCTTTTCTGAATGAGCTCAATCTGAAAGATAGTAAAGCTTTCTTTTCAATAGGCGTTGCTCCTCTCCTGTTGTTGACGATAACATTTCAAAATGGCAGGCCCGTGCTCCGGAAAGCCTACCACAGGAAGAGTTCAGCCGACACGATGCGGGACACGGTGAAGCTGGAACGTGAAGAAGTGAAGACCAAAAGCCACGCCGGGAGCAGCGATGGGGGATGCTGGGTTCCGCATGAGCAGACCGGCATATACTGTCCCAAGGGCCAAGAGAAGGTGATCGACGATGTCCCTCCTCGCGCGGTGAAGGATCTTGGCATCAACTGGATTTCCTACAATGGGGATGATCTGATTTAGCAGGAATGACACCTTCGTCATGCTTTAATAGCTACATAAATAGACTTGAGATTGTCGTCATGGACTACATCCTTCATCCTTCCTTTCACCTCGCTTTGATCATGAATGCAACTTCAAAAATAATTCAACTACTTTCATGTCATGGATCGAAGCCTCTTTCTCCGACTTATTCCTTAGTTAAGTTTTCACATTCTTCAAGCTTTCGAATGCGTGGCATTGCGCTATCGATCATTACTAAGTGAATGGACTTTGGCCGTGGTTCAAACTAATAGAGAAGATGAATTGGCGTTCATTACAATTACAGATTTACCAACACTTTGGACAACGAATGTCGCGTCTGCAATATCATTTCATCCTAGGTGTGGTGGGGTTGCTGATGGTCGTTCTCTCTGGCATAAGCAAGAATGGCCAAGAAGCTTCCGATGGAGTTTTGCTACGTCTGATGCACTGTTTCATTTGCTTGCGTGGTTGATCAGACAACGTCTTGTTTGCATTATCCAGCTCTCTCTGACTTTTTCAAAGTTTTAGACTCGTCGAGCTCTTCACTTCCTAGTAAATTTACATTATATCCAGCGAAATCCAAGCTCATTATTTTGTATTCTAACTTCACATTTCAAAAGCTAACGTCATCTTAATAAGATTGTTCCACGAAAATTTGCAGTCATATATTGATCATTGTCAATATATTCTTTAGGTTAGAAATCTATACGGCAAGAAATGTATTGTCTTTATTTTGATTAATTGATTAATGTCAATATATTCTTTAAATTTTTCGACATTTTTCTTTCTTAACAGAACGAGCTCTTCCATCTGATGTTTATTCACCTCTCATTAACGATGAAAAATTAAAATAATGACGCATTTAGTAACGATTCTGCTCCCGGGAGTAGACTCTAATCATAAATTATTATTTTTTATTCTGTTCCCAATAATAGATTCTAAGCATTTTAAGTCGTTTGGTAACTATTCAAAACTTCTGATTCTAGAATAGAATTACGTTTGTAACCGTGCTCATTGATTCTGTTTCAAATCAATTTCTTTTAATTTTTAAATAATTTTTTTTTCATTCTTTTTTTCCCTTTTTCTCCTATTCTTCTTCTTCTTGTGGGTTGGTCCGGCGACCTCACCGGCCGGTTGCTAGCAACCGGCGAGTGAGGCCCACTTGCGATGGCGAGCCTCATCGGTGGCAAACAAACTTGTCGGACTGGTTGCGAGATGGCGGTCGATGAAGAAGAAGAAAAGAATAAAGAAGAAGAAGAGTTGGTTTTGATTTTTAGATTTAATTTTTTTTTTTAATGACTGGGAATCACCATACGGTAGATAGTTGCCGGTGGCGTAAACTCAGGACAACCGAGCCCACCCATCTAACTCGGCCGCGGGTGAGTCGTGTAATGGGGACGAGGAGTTTCGAACCCCTCCCCTTCCAGATGAGGGGGTAGAGCTCGAACCAGCTTAGCCACCGCGGGTTGGGTTGATTCTCAGATTTGTTCTTGGAACAAGAATCAATTTTTTTTTTCTTTTATTCTTGATTCTAGTCCAAATTTGTTCTAGAGAACAAATTTGATCTTAGAAGAAAATTTTTTATCAAATGCGATTATGTTTCAAAACTATTCCCGAAAACAAAAAATTAGAATCGGATCTTATTTGACACGTTGCCAAACTTGCCCCTAAATCAACCTTTGAAATCGAATCGATTTATTTTAGAGTTCTGATAAAGGGTAATTACACAACAAAATATTAGAAAGTTTTCTTTATTGCGCAGCTGAGTGCCTAAATTCATTTAATAAAATTATATGCCCAAACTATTCTAACTTTCAAATAAAGGGGGAAAAAAGAGAGAAAAAGAAAAAGAAAAAGAGAAACCAGAGCAGAACTTGTGGCGCCAAATCCACCGAAACTTAACGATAAAAGGAGGCGGCGGCGGTTGATCCAACGTCCCCGCCCGCTTCTCAGCTCAGCTCAGCCGCCACCGGAAATGGCGCTCTGTCACCTCGTCGTCATCAGACCATCCTTCTTCAGTTCTCCGATCAAGGCTCCACAGCCGCCGTCGTCATTCGCCCTCTCTTGCTCCAAGTCTTCTTCTCCGCCGCCGCGGAGCATCGACGACGGCGATAACTCCGGCGGGCCGAAGCCCAAGAGGCTGTCGGAGCAGTCGTCCTGGGAGGCCAAGGACGCGGAGGGCAGGGATTACCTCTATCGCCTCGGGCAGGAGGCCGACAACATGAACATCGCCGTCGGGGCCAGGGCCGGCGTCGTCGACGACGTCTTCGCCGGCAACTTTCTCGGCAAAGACTGTACGTTTCGCTTTCCCCTTTCAATTTTGCTCCAGATGGGATTTACAGATGCAACACTTTTGTCGAGTTCATCGAAACTGGAGATCTGTCGATGAAGCGGGTTGTCGTTTTGTTTTCCTTTTTAGTGTCAGATTAAGATTGCTCTACGTCGATCGGGTAAATTAGATATTTTTAACAGGTGAAGAGCATTTGGAGGGTAGTATTATGGATTGCACGGCCAAGAATTTTACAGGAAAAGATCAAATTCGGAGGATTCTTGGAGAAGACAGTCTGTGATCCGTGGGTGATAAGTGAAGTTGATAAGAAAGTGTCACGTAGCGAGTTAGTAGTAGCTGAATTTTGGTCCTTTTCCCAAGTGTAATAATCAGTCGATCGATTTTTCATTGATTGTTGCAGCCGACATTGTGTTCGATTACCGGCAGAAGGTCACGAGGTCATTTGACTACCTTCAAGGAGATTATTATATCGCTCCTTTATTCATGGTAAATTATATCCCCCCACCGTCGGTTTATTTTTCTCTCTAATAAAGTTTAATTGATTTACTTACAATATTTCCTGAGTTCACTGTTGTCAATGTCAATGCTTGTGCTGTTGTGTAGCTCCTTTGCATGCTACTTGCTAAATGTTTCAGCCAATGCTAGTTGCTATTTTAGTTCATTCATGGGTCTTATGATACTAGTACTGTAGTGTAACTTCTCATTGATAAGGCTGTGTGGAGAGGCATTTGAAATATTCGTGTATTTGGACTTGCATTTTCTGGGGCTACTGCATTATGACCATTTATTTAAGCCAAAGCCTGTCAATGGTTTCTCAACTTGCTGTCTTGCTATTAAATATGGAAAGCAGGTCGTTCAAGTTATGTTTTGCTTCTTGTCTTCCTTTCTCCAATTTATATATCCCATTCTTGAATATATGACATATTTTGCCTTTTTTTCACAGGATAAAGTTGGTAAGTTCCATGAAACTTGACTTTGTGCTGTAAGAACAACACGTGGAAATGAATTCCCCTGGTGACCATCCTGTCCTTTATTTTAATTGTCAATTTGTGATGCAGTAAACAGGAACAATGCTTCTTTGACCTGGATAAAAATTATTAATTCTAATTGACATTCTAGTGTTCCTCTTTCTTGTCTTCCTTTCTATCTTCTTCATGCATGTTCTGCTGGTATTGCAGTGTGTCACATTGTCAAGAACTACATTGCCCATCTTCTCAATGCAAAAGTTCCCCTGATCCTTGGTATGTACGGTTACAAATGAATGATTTGATCACCACATTAATCTAATTTTATTCATTTATCAATTTCTCTGTAATCAAATTTTTGTACAAAAATGTCATTGTTCCTGATGTAGAAATGAAAAACGGTGCGTTAGTGAATAATGATTCTTTTTCGGATGATATAGAAGTGGACCTTCTGACGGCGGGTAAATTGACTTCCATTCTCTCTTTTTCTGAGCATCATAATACTACTTCCCAGGTATTTGGGGAGGAAAAGGTCAAGGAAAATCATTCCAGACAGAACTTATATTTCAGGCGATGGGAGTTGAGCCCATTATCATGTCTGCTGGGGAACTAGAATCAGAAAGAGCTGGTGAGATTGTTTCTTCCATCCTTTAGTATTCTAGCAAGCAAATTGGGACTGTTACTTCTTGTTGTTCCTTTGATGATTTCTCAAGCTTTGCTTTTTCTATGGCTTCATGTGGATGTTGACTGAACAGGAGAACCGGGAAAATTGATACGTGAACGCTATAGAGCAGCTTCTCAAGTGGTTCAGAACCAAGTTAGAAGCTTTTCCATTTTCACTATCAATTTATGTATGTGGTGTGACTATTTTTCATGTCTGGAGATTGATGCTTTTCTGCTATTCGTCAATTGTCATTGTCTACCTGTTTTGCAGCATCTTTCAAACTGTTAATGCCATGCTAAGTGATTGGTTTATTCATTTATTTATTTTTCTCTGCCTGCTACCTAGTCTATTCCTCACCAACATCCTGTCAGTTTTTATTTACTGCTGCATTTGACTTTCAAAATTCTAATGCCATCCTACTCTGGGATGGCATACTAGCTGGGCTTGGTGAGGACCAGCAAGTGTTGTTCCATACCACAATTTCACGACATCGTTTCCTACAAAGTATGACACTTCGATTTATGATGACAGCTTAGATAATAATATCATTCCATAAGAGACTTGAAATGGTAGAAGAGTTCTTCCTGCATGGTTGTACTTAATTGCTCCATACAAATACAATTTGAAGTTCAGGAAATTTACTACAAATCATTAATCCACTATACTGAAATGCAACCTTCTAGTTGGTATTTGATGTTTTTGAAGTTCCATTGCCAGTGTTTGGAAAGCTCTGTGATAAGTTGTCAAGGAAGTCTAACTTGATTTCCTTGGGGGATGCAGGGTAAAATGAGCTGTTTAATGATCAATGACATTGATGCCGGCCTTGGTAGATTTGGTAAGCTACAGTTCATTTAGTCAAGTTCAATTTCAGCTAACCTCTAAGCTTTCTCCTGACTGTCATTTTATAAACCAAAAAAAAAAGAAAACATTATTCTAGTCTTGGTTCTTTCATATGAACCTCACATGCTGTGCCCTCATCCAGGAAATACTCAAATGACTGTGAATAATCAGATTGTAGTTGGCACACTCATGAATTTGTCGGACAATCCAACAAGAGTAAGCATTGGGCAAGATTGGCGAGAATCAGATGTCACAAAGAGAATCCCTGTTATTTTTACTGGGAATGACTTTTCGACAATATATGCTCCTTTGATTCGTGATGGAAGGATGGAAAAGTTTTACTGGTACATGATTTTTGCAAGCTAGGGTGCAGCTCTTCCTTTAGTTACTTCCAAATATTGGGATGCTAGTGGTGATTGCTTTATTAGTGGGAACATAAGTGATTGTATCTCTTTCATGAATAGGCAGCCTACGCATGAAGATATCGTAAATATTGTTAACAGAATGTATGAGAAGGACGGCATCTCGAGGAAGGAGGTTGTACATGTCGTGGATACCTTTCCTAATCAAGGTAACAATCAAGATACCTTTCTTGCCATTATTTTTGTCCTTTAGTTTGGTTCATTAAGCTGGTGTCGTTGTGACACCATGATATCACCATACTCCTCTCAGATTTCTTATATATTTGTGCAGCATTGGACTTCTATGGAGCTCTTAGGTCCCGGACTTATGATAGGTCGATCTTGAAGGTATAAAAAAAATTCAAGTCCAATTGAGGAGACTGAACAATCCTATATTGAACTTTGAATTTGATATGATGAAAAAGATGAGCAAGTTCCATTGCTCTTTACCCAGTGCATATCAATTGATTGATGGAGGAACTTTGGTCTATGTGGCAAATATGCTTTGAATTGCTGTCATATCCCAAATAAATCAATCACCAGGACATTCAAAATGTGAATATCGTGTGTGAACTATGTACTGTGCTATGAAGTGGGAAATTCTATTGACAACCTGGCCAGATAGGTTAAGTGGGTCTGGAAGTTGCTATTTTCTTATCTTTTTGAGACATTTAGTGCTCTACGCATGTATAGACTACCTTTGGTTGAATTTCGTGGGGATGATGAGCCTCTTGTACTTAAAATAGCAATGATTTGTTTTCATAGTGATTGGATTGTTGAGGTAACTAATATCTGTGGTATATTCTCATACTGGACAGCAGACCCATCACTTGCATAGAGATGTTGGCCGTTGTTTTTAAACAGCCAGTAATTCAGTAAACATCAAGTTTTTGTTCATAGTTTCTCATGAGCATGACTAATGCTTAGGCTTGAAGCTAAATACTTCTAAAGGGCAAATTCTTTTTCCACAGTTCTTTTCTAAGAGTCATTAATGTGCTATTTAACTCCTTTTGGGCCACAGTGGGTTGAAGATAATGGTGGGATTGAAGATCTTGGAAAGAAACTCCTAAAACGGAGAAAAGATGAGAAACTTCCAGCGTTTACACCACCGGAGGTAAGAGCTATTGTTGGTCTTGGTTGCAGTTTACTTCACTAAACTCAAAAGTAATATGTTGTTTAAATGAGTGAATGTTTTAATGGATACAACTTGGTATTCACAATTGCCTAAATGGGTTTAATTGCATGGTTGAGCAGCAAACATTGGAGGCGTTACTTGAGTCTGGGTATTCTCTTCTCAAAGAGCAGCAGCTGATAATGGAGACTAAACTTTCTAAGGAGTATATGAAGAACATAGATGATTAGTAGATAAGCAGCAATTGCAATTTCCATGCATCTTATTCATTTCTAGGCCTTGAGAAAGTTCCTGTCCTTACAAGTATTCTTGCATTTGTCAATGAAGTTCATTGTTATTGCTAATAGCCTCAATACAAGCATCTGATATTGCAAACATTGTACCAGAAAATCTGATTGAATCAGAAGCTCTGGTAATGATGATGTTATTAATGGAAATATTAGATAAGCGCTTGCTTATGAAAGCAAGAGGCCTTATGGTTTTGATATTACCACTCGAGTGTACATCTTTCTTAACAGTGATAGTTTGGAAGGGTAGTCAGAGCTGTACGATACTTTGCAGAATTTCGGCCCATTAGGATCTGGTGTTTAAGTGTCTTCCCTCATCGTTTAAAATGGTTTCCCTTTTCTTCTCAGTATGCTCACTTTGTTGGTGCAACAATTATATGCCAAAATACAAGCGACTGCTGCAGAAATCCACCTGCATAGTCATATTTTTAGGTGTGCCTGCGTGGGCTGCACACGCATCTGTGATTTTACTATTATCGTTTCATTTGATGTCCCACTTCTTTTTCTTCTTGATGTATCATTCCTCGTTAGTTTTATGTGCAGGGAAATGAAAAAAATGGGGTTAAACCTTTAAAAACTTCATTCGACGTAATGATTTGAGTGGGTGGTCTCAGCAAAGAAAGATTCTTTGGGGAACTGCTGAAGGTTGACCACTCAATTATTTAACCATAACCGAAATTGAAGAGTACTTAAGAATAAGGAAAAGCCTCTTTCTCTGTCACTTGCAGGATACAAGATCTCTATCCACTTCTCATGAGCTGTGACTATTGAATGTTGGATCACTGGTTGGCTTAGAGATAAAAAGTGGGGGGGAAAGAATAGCATTACGTGATCGGATGCCAAAATAAGAAGGAAAGAGGGAGCACTAATGACGGTTCTTGTCTTGTTCTTTTTACTTTAGTTGGAATTGGATTAAATAGTGAATAGGGTGCTTGTTGGGAGATTCTGGTTGACAGAAAAAAAAGAGGGGGAGGTGCTCGCGTGAATTTGATTCCAGTAACCGAGGCCATCAGAATGGGGATAGTGGGCGTGGATCGATGTTGTTCTCTTCTGACCTCTAAATGAAGGGACCGGTCAAAATGGCATATCTTCTTAACGCACCTCTAATATCCACTGGTCTTTACTTTGGGGTAGGTGGAATTTGCTTTCCATTATTCTAAGTGGTCATCCAACCTTTAAGGCTATTCTAAACTTGACAATTGTGGTTGTGGGAGGGAGAGAGGGAGAGAGAGAGAGAGAGAGATGACTTGGGGGATGATGTCTCATCTGAACTAATTTCCACAACTATCTGTCTTCTATCTCTTATCTCTATCTCTATCTCAAGCAGCAGTTATATGGCGAAACTAGAATCTCCCTTGCCAATTCCTCAAATAAAAAATATCAGTCGGGTTGATGATGTAATGGAAACACTTGTATGTTCTTCAGGAATATTCAGACATAATTTCTTTTGCTTCGAATTCATTATCAGGGCCAATTATGGGGAGTTTATATGCAGACGTGAGACTCGGATTATGCTGATCAAAGAAATGGGTCTAACAGACCCTCGCATTCAGACACAAAAGAAATGCACACAGGCTTCTGGAATGTGATGATTATGCCGTTGGATAGAGGCACGAAGGTTTGAAAAATTTCACTAAGCCCCCACCAACCCACCACCACCTAACCTATGTTCCTTCCCAACCATTGAGAAGCTCTTTCGCCTTTTTCCTAAGTCACACCGTTTCACATTCCACGATACGTCCCTTTCCTGTTTTGAAAAACATTGAAAACCAAGCACCTTGCGGTCCACACCGTGTCATCTGATTCAGTGCCCTGTTGGGTTTAATCACTCCACCGCCCCACCTTTCATGTGCCCCAAGCTTCTGAAGCCCTACTAGCTTCGCCAACGCCAAATCAAGAACTTTCCATCGCTCCTGAGAGAACAAGCACCTGCTCTTTTGGACTTTCGAGATCTTTCCTCTTTCAACTCTTTTAACTCTAGTTCTTCTTTATCTTGTAACTTTAATTTCAGATGTATTCTGTCCCAAGATAATGGTTACAAATGTATGGTACCAAAGCAGAAAAAAGGGGGAAAGATGGGGTAAGGTCAACACTCAAAAAGAAAGTAAAGCATGCTAGATGACTGCATCACGCTACCCATTTAATTGGTTCGCATGATTTTGTTTTGTTTTTTTTTTTTTTTTTTTTTCATCTCAATGAAAGGAAAATCTCTGTTTATTCAACTAATCTTCTTTTGTTCGTTTTCCCAACCCTTCCTTGGATCCGGCTGTTGCCGACACTGCATCTAACACCTTACGTATAAACTAATAGTGAGAAAAAATTGAGTATTTTGTCGTCCGAATTTTAAAGTAAGGAGCCGAACTGCCCTTTACTGAGCATCTACCTGCACTTTCCATAGAATACAAAGGCCTGATTTGTGCTCTCATCAATAATTTTGATTTTAATTAACCCTTAAGACATTAGAAAGGAGAAGGATGTCTAAACAGGGAAGTTGTCCACATCCATTGCTCCACGTGTGGCTTCTCAATTTGAAAATTTTTGGGAGGAAGCTGCGTCAACAAGAAAAGTTGTGATGATTCGATTTGATTAAATTTGGAATCGCTCGACTTGTTTTAATTATCACACAATCAGTTAACTTGTGTTTTAATATAGAGTTGAACATAGACGAGAGGCCTCGATTAGTCCTTCATTGGTAGAATGTGCAACCATTATAGTCCTTCGATTCATAGCAAATTGAGTTGTCGGTTCTCACTTATTTCTTGATCAATCATTCAAATAATTCTTGACATTGCAAACATTTGAGCTTGAAATAAAAAGCATAATGCTTCCAACTATGTTTGTGGTCCATGGAAGGGTACAGTTAGTTCTATATTCATCCATATTAAGGAGCAATCACAAAATTTACTTGTGCCCCCACATTTTAATTCTATCGAAAAGCCCCCTGTACTCTGTGAATCTATCTCAATCAAAGCCAAAACTGATTAAGGTATGAGTAGATCAATGTGGAATTGAATCAAGTAATCAAATGAACAATACCAAAGAGTTAAAAGGGCAAACAAAATTGTTATCAAACGTGTTTATGATCAAAGCCCATATAACAACCCTAGACAACATATGCAGTTCAATGGCCTGAAGAATATTCCGGTTTCGGTTATGACTTATCTTAAAGTTTCATCTAGTAATTTATAGTGCATTTATTAATGAAAAATGAATAATTTGAAAATTAATATCCAAAAATAAGCATTTGTATGAACAAAAAAAAAGTTCATGAAAATATTTAAATATAAATTGTTATGGATAATGAACCGTTTTTCATTTACTAACTATTCCAAGCAATACAAGTTTTACTTTTAAGAATTTATTTTTTAAATCATTCATTTCCGCAAAATAAACGTAGTATTGACTTGATCTTAAACTTCATCAAGACAAATATATAGAGTTGGAACACGACGGTACTTGTTGGGAAAATCGAGAATATAGGGGCTCAAATGAAATAGAGCCAAAAATCCGAGGCTCATATTGAAAGATATGGAGATGACATGTCTCCGTTGAAGAAAATTCGGTTATAACAGGAGCGCGAGAATAGCCCCCCTAAGAAAGTGATAGGCAATATCCCTCCCCTCTCTCTCTCTCTCTCTCCAGATGCCAAGTTCTTTTTAGCTTACTGCCTTGCTTTCTTGCTGTTAGAGCTTATATATATATTCAGAGCGTGATGGAGTGTCTCCCCAGGTTCTATTTTAGCTGAGAGAGGGGGAGAGAGAGAGAGAGAAGGAGAGGGGGAGAGAGGGGGAGAGAGAGAGAGAGAGAGGGAGCATGTCTTTTGGAAGGATGAAGAAAACAGTGGGTGGCAGCTGATGAGCTGAAACTGTGGGATTGATGGTGTTGTGGTGGAGATCAATATAAAGAGGAGAAGGAGAAGGCAGAAAGGTGGATGGAGTGGTGGAACAAGCTCCTCTCCCCTGTCCGAAGAGCTTGGCTCGCTCTTTCCTCTCGCCTCAAGCCTCGCCATCATCGTGAGTCCTCTCTCTCTCTCTCTCTCTCTCTCTCTCTCTCTCTCTCTCCCCACCTCTGTAGTTTCTGTGGGGTGATATGATCACGGACAAGCTTAATACAAGCTTCAGATCTTGACGTCTGTTCTTCTGGTTTCATTTGCTGCTCGGTCTTTTAACTCTGTAAAATTTGAAGAAAGAAAAAGAGAAAAGAGATTTTAATCAGTTACTTCTTCACAAAGTAAAGATCGCTTCATATTTCCCTTTTCTTTTTATGTATATTCTGTTCTGGAAATAATTGTTGGTGGTCTAGAAAGACTTTCATGTTGACTTAACATAGGGTAAGCAACTTCTATTATTAACTTTCTTTTTTTGTCAAGACTTCTGTCAATAACTTCAAACCCCACATTGTAGAAAAAGGACCTTGTTGCGTCAAAAATCAAAATGCCACCGAGCTGAACTCAAAAGTATCATCTGTCTATTACTGTTGATCCCTGGAATTAGACTTACAAACTCGGTTGTTTCGGTTAAGTTTCATGTTGTGTCAGTGAGACTCTTGCAATGACCATTTATGTCTATTTTCTATATCTGTGCTTCAGTGGTATTTGACTGAATCCCTGGAAATTACTACTGTTCTGTGAGCGAAAATCACCAGTATCTTTATCCTTCACTGGTATTTTTTTATAAATATATATATATATAGGTTATGGTAATTTTTTCAAAATTCTTAGTAATTCCGTGTCAGCAGCTTCCATTAGTTTCGGACTCGTTAGCAAATTGTGGGTTTGTAGAATCTTCCCCAAATCCTTGGAACATATACGAAAGAAGAAGATTAAGGAACGTAGCTTGATTGCACCGAAAGGGATGGATTCTGAGATGAGCATCGGCATAATTCCTAGACCAGCTGCTATCCCCAGATTTTTCCCTGTTCACTTTTTCAGAGAATATATATTGTGCATCAGGACCAATCTTTTGTTACGATCCATTAACAACGCACTGAATAAATGCGGACAAAGTTGTCTGTTGATACAAGGATAAGTTGTAGTCTTTTTTCTTGGTCACTCAAAAGTTTTGCTCTTTCTGACTTTAAGTTCAAGAACATAAGGTGATTTTCTTCTTCTGCTTCAAATCAGGTGATGGACTTTTGAAGCTTCACCATGACATTCAGACATGTGAGTACGAGGACGTGCAGGTCATGTGGGAAATGCTACAAAGATCGGAGCTGGAGCAGATTGCGAATAATTCCAAAGGCAAGCAACGCCCTTTCTGGAGAGTCTTTGTATGGTCTAGCCACAGCTCATCGGTAACATTATCTGCAGATCATGCTTAACAGGCACAAAACTTCATCTATCACAAAGTTTCGGCATGGCAGCATCACCATTTTACAGAGGAGAGAGAATTGAGACATGCGTACTCTGTATTTATAGATTAGTTTTGTAAATATATGTGAAAGAGAGAAAGTTCTGTAGATATGTCGCATTGTCATAAGGCCACATTCAACTTGATCGACGTCGACACGCAATGGGAAGTGGCTTGTTACAAACTCCATTCTTTTAGTGCCATGTACTGAAAATAACAGAACAGAAGCAACAGCAGGTGCGTGCAGCCAACTAGCTTACCATCACTGGCACTGCTTCAAGTCATCTTAAATGTTTCGATTTTCTTTGCAACAATCAGCATTAATGCTCACGTTCAGCAATCTGTCATTTCGACTTGACCAGATAAGAAAGAAATACATGAACGTAAAGATCACACAGATATGATATGCAATTAAGGCAGGCTTGCTTGTGGAAAGTTTTCATTAGAAGTTTTGAAGCCAATACTTCCGCCTGAAGTTATATATCATCCTAAGTCTAATGCACTGTAGCCTGCAATGGTACTGGAGCATTTCCAAAGAACAGCTGCAAGCTGAAACAGTGCCGTAAATGGGCCAAAGGTTCGGCAGATAACAGAGACTCGAGAAAGCTGCATACCTGTGTACATTTGACCATTTCTGCCGCACATTAGAGTAAAGAAAAAGGAAAAACACCACAGCAAAACCAGCAGACAAAACAAAAACGCTCAGCAGTATAAAACTCGTGGCCAATTTATGTGGGCCGGCTACTAATATATAAATATACATGCACCAAATTTTTTCCAATTCAATGAACTTTATTGCGGCTTTTGTGAAGTTTTACGCCAGTTGGACTTGCCAAGTCAAAAGGTCTAAGCTTCAGAATTTTTCGTTTCTTTTTTCTTCCCTTTCACTCCCCAAAAAGTCAGTTAATACTGAAAGAAGACATCAGCTTTGCTGCTTCGACTTGTGGCTGACAAAGATAGTATTGACAATATATATACTTCTTTTGATATAAAACACATACCATTATTGCGCGTGGCTGTTGAGAGAGAGAGAGGGAAAGGGATATTTGTAATATCAACAGCAAATCAAACCATAATCAGGAGGAGAGTATAGCATAATCTCCTTCTAAAATCAAGAAGAGAAAATGACACCACCCAGTCAATTTACTATGTTAAATATATCAATGCATTCCCACATAAATCCTGCGCTGATTTTTGTATACTCCAAGTACTTTCTCCCTTGAAACTTAACAATTGCCTTTGAGAATTCACTGGACTTGGGTATGTTCAATCCGCATGTCACCTGTTCTCAAACTTTTAGTTTGATTGCAATCATTGGAGATTGTTGAGATCCGTGTTAAAATTCAGCTTCGAATAGTTTACAACATTCATTTTCTAACCCCAGTCTTTTGGTCCTTTCTAGTTTCTGTACATTGATCGATTGTAGTCTTATACAATTAGGAAGAAGATAAGCAATTGCCAATATTGCTAGCAGTCACTCTAAGACTGACATGGATTTTCACATTCACCATGAAATATTAGAAACGCCATTAGGCAATATAATAAACACATGGCAACGACCAAAGAGATGTTGAATTAGCGGTAGCAGTTTTTACAGGAATCCGATTACTAAGATGAAGAATCATTAGGAAGAAACATGTAATTCAGAACATTTAATAACGATATCCGTAACAGCTGACTACATCACTTTGAAATGCCAAAAAGGCAAGCAACTAAGCTCCATATTTACGGCAGTAGACAGCAGTGATCTTCTAATGTTTCTTCCTTACATGTCCTACCACGTTTTCAAAGCCACATACCAAGTCATTGTGGCAAACAGTCCTACGCCTCCTGCACGGCCAACACCATAATCTCTAGGGGCGCCAGATTTGTTTCCTCCTGGTGCATCTGCTGTTGGATCATCCGCCGCAGGGCCATTGGCACCCGCAGGCCCATTGGCACCGGCACCTGCAGGGCCGTTGGCAACACCACCCGCAGGCATGGGAGGTGAACCAACCGGAGCCTCTGTTGCTGGAGCATTGGCGCTTGTTGGTGAACCTCCAGCAGCTGCATCCGATGGTGAGGCAGCTGGTGGGGTTGCTCCACTCCTGTTAGATGGGGGAGTCGCTGCTGCAGCCGGAGTTGGTGCCTTTCCAGACTTTGGTGGTGCAGCACCAGGAGACATCGTTGGACTTGAAGCTGGCACAGGGGATTTACCTGGGCTAGGACTTGCTGGTGCTGAGGATGGTGGTGAGGAAGTTGAGTTTGAGCCAGAACTAGAATTAGTTTTCCCTATATTAGGAGGCATTATTGCACTGCTTATTTGTAAGACAGATATATTGAATGGTTGAGATGTGACAGATTTCACTAAGTTAGCATGAACGGTTGATCCTTGCACGGCCGACCCAAATGCAATCCCACTGCCGCTCGAACTGGTCACATTGAGAAAACCCTGTAGGCCAACAGCCCGTCCACTTGCCTGTAAAAGCGTGGTGAGAATTGCTGTTTTACTCGGTAAATGTTTAAGTTTCTGTGGATCGTAATAGTCGAGCACCACAAGGAGACTCAAGATGTCTTTGACAGTTTCCGCCGGTTTCCCCGACAATGCGGACATGCCGCTGTTGTCCACCGCCAGGACAGTAATGGATTGTCGCGCATTGATCGCACTGGCAACCTGAGATAGTGTGAGGTCATTGTTGAAGGTGCTGAATTCGGGGTATTTGCTTAGGATACTGGTGATGTTAAAGGCAGTTGCAGAAGATGGGAGAAGGAAAAATAGGAAGAGCAAAGAATGCAAGGAGTTGAGAGACATATTAAAAAGTCGCTGTAAAGGGAAGGAGATAAAGCATGGAGATGTTCAGGCGAGCTTTATATCGGAATTGGTGGATTCAAGACGAGATCCTTAGTCCTTTATGCCGAACATGAAGGAAGTTTGTCCGGATTAAAATGAGCAGATATGGAGATTATTTAGGTAGTTAAGCCAGGTGGCCATTCAACAAGTGCATTTGCAACTACCGCCTAAAAATCGGCCATCTTGACCTCGGACACTCATTCACCTTCTACTTTTAGCACGTCATCCATTGCCATGTCGTCCTCCCACAGTCGGTCGATAATTTGCCGAGGGCACCCGGTGGAAGGAAGAAACTAAACACCGAGCTAGAGCCCTCAATGCAATGAACGGCTAATGGTGTATGAGCAGAATGATTTCGAACCGTCTTTACTTCTGCAATATAACACCATATGATGCAAAACTATAATAACCAAACCAGTGTAATGTGACATGCATTTGCGGCATGTGGAGGCAAGTTACTGCGCATTTGGGCAAAACTTGGTCGCCCACGGGCCTCCGGAGACCTCCATCTTCAGCAGATTGCAGACCATCCTAAAGAAACTTGCCCATGAGTTCATGTGGGGTGAAAGTCGCGGCCTGCTTTCGAGTCGTAAGGACTACACTTATGGCACAAATCGCTCCATAGATAAGAAGAATAAGTTGTGGGAAACCACGTAATGGTATGGATGTTTCGTCAGCGGATTCGAATCCACCATGTCACGGACTCTCGAGCTTTTGTCAAAACGTTCCCCCAGGATTATGCTGCTGTAGAATTAGGACCCGGACCGGCCACAAGACTGCAGTGCGCATTGTATGACGACCAAGTCTATCGGAGATTTATCATTGAATCTGATATCCAAGTGAATACTGGTGCCTGGAAATCAACTTATGAACATCAATTACTTCTTGAACTTGATAAGCCAATTATCGTCCCACCAAAATCGGTATGCAAACATTTCAGGAAGGTGGTGATGATTTGTATGGCGAAATGTTTCCAAACTCACTGGTCGCGTAATGGAACGAGCAGCTGGCCTGAAAAACGAATAAAAAGAAGAGTGAGTTTTAATCCTACTCTTTCGGGCAAAATGAATCAATACTTATTATTGCTTCAAATTCAGGACTGAAAATGCAATGATAAATCTCTTCTTCTTCTTTTTTGACAAGAATGTAATTTTCAAGATATCCTCTCAATTAAAAAAATTGGAATCTTCCTGTTCAAACTAAACCGTATTGTATGTTATTTTTAAGGGAAAAGACCACAAAAAATCCTAAACTTTGCTCAATGTAACAAATTTACCCTAAATTTTTTTTCTGATATGAAAAATCCTGAATTTTGCAAACTGTAACACATTTACCCAACTAAAGGCATTTTTGTCTTATTTTTTCTGTTTTTCCTTCTTCTTTTTTTCTCTCTCTTCCCTGTGCCAAGGTCTGGCGAGGGCTGCCCTCGAGGCACCCCTCGCTCGAGCGCCGGTGAGGGCGGCCCTTGCCCGACACCGGCAAGGGCAGCCCTCACCCGGACACCGGCTTCCCTCCGCTAACTCCACTATGGTCGGTGGAGGGAAGAGAGAAGAAAAAGAAAAAAGAATAAAAGAATAAAATTTTAAAAAGCAAAAAGATCAAAATGTCATATAGTTTAAGGTAAATATGTTATATAGATAAAATGATTTTTTGTGTCATGAAAAAAGTTTGGAATAAATGTCTCACGGTTGACAAAGTTTGAGGTAAATTTGTCACTTTGAACAAAAGTTGGAGTTTTTTTGTGGTTTTTTTCCTATTTTTTTTAAAACAAATATACGAGGGCTGATTAAAGTTATCTCTTGACTTGCATATTATATGCTATCAATTTTTATTATCGATAATAATTTATATTTAAATTTTTTTGTAGATGATGAAAATATTTTTATATTTTTATTTTTTTTATTTTTTTTATGCCCGTGGAACCCTGTACAACCAAGGCCGACGGGTAAACCTGGGGCGACCCTAGCGGAGGACCCACCACCCTGACGTCGCGCTTAAGATCCCGTGTGTCCTGCGAGATTTGAACCCCTTCTTGGGTAAACTTCATGAGGGCTCTTATTCAGCTAGGCCACCGTAGACGTCGCGCTTAAGATCCCGTGTGTCCTGCGAGATTTGAACCCCTTCTTGGGTAAACTTCATGAGGGCTCTTATTTAGCTAGGCCACCGTAGGCGGTGGTAAAATATTTTTATTTTTTTTTTTTTTTTGGTTGCTGGAGGAATTGCTTTGACTGACAGCCGCCACGTAAACCTCCAGGTGTCGCTAGTGGGGAAACCACCACCCCGACGCCACGCTTAAGTCACCATACAACGCTTCAACCTCCCTGCTTCGCAAGGGCTTCGAACCTTGGCCTCCTCGGTGGAGGACAAAGGACCTACCATCCACGCTGCAACGGCCGATGGTTAAAATATTTTTATTCTTTCATAAGTAACAAAAGCTATATTTTTAACCACCGCCTTCGGTGGCTTAGCTGGATAAGAGCCTCCATGAAGTCTACCCAGGACGGAGGGATTCAAATCCCGCAGGACGTACGGGATCTTTAAGTGTGACGTCGGGGTGGTGGGTCATCTCGCTAAAGCATCGCCTAGGGTTTATTCGCTGGTTGCCATTTTGTAAAAGTTCCTTGGACATAAAAAAAAAAAGCTATTATTTTAACAAAAATAATTTTTAAATTATTTATTTTATGCAAAGCAAACAGAGCAAATCCCTTTACTTTCATACTGTACGCTACCAATTTTCATTATCAATAAAATTTTTGAATAATATTTTCATAGATAATGAAAATATCTTTATATATTCATTTTCATCATTTAAAAAAAATAAATTTCAAATCATCCATTTTTTATTTGGGACACAAACAGAGCAAAGGCATCAACCCGGGGAGCAGTTGACTGACGGGCATAAGCAATGTTCCAATTGCCCTAAGGAAAACCGAGTGGTATGGAGAGCACGTGCGGGTCACGTGCGGAGGGCTTCTCCTCTTCTTTGCAACAAAGGACACAGAGACGATGACATACATTCATACATACGCAAGACAACGTACGCGCACACGCTCTCCCCTTCTTTCTCTCTCTCTTCTCTTCTTCTCTCTCTCTCTCTTCTGCGGGACTGAAAGTTTCTAGGGTTCTGTACTTACTTCGACAGCAAGCTAAGCTGCAACCGGAATTGCGCTCCTCCCGGTCGATCCCTCTCCCGCCGATTCGGCCGCCATGAAGCTCACCGTCAAGACGCTCAAAGGCACCAACTTTGAAATCAAAGTGCAGCCCACCGACAACGTGAGTTCCTCCTCCCCCGCCCCCTTTCGCGTCCCTTAGGTTTTCCAATTCCCGCTGCCGGAACGTGGGTTCGCTTTACTTCCGTCGATTTCTATTGCAAAATGCGAGCTTTAAGAAGATTGAGGTTGTCCGTAATCTGGAATTCTCGGACTTCCGCTCAGAAAAATGAGTTTTTTTTTGCTCGGAGGATGCGAGGGTTTTTTTTTCTTCGACCCCGCATTAGTTAGCGCAATTGCTGGGTGGGGATAATGGGTAATTGTTGTTTTTGCTGGTATTATATTGATGCGCGTGGATTTGGCAGGAGGGTGGTATTGCCTTGTGAGTATTGTTGTTTGTGTTCTGATTGAGAGTCCTTTGTTCTTTTTTTTTCTTTTTTTTTTTTTTTCCTTGGTTAATATAGATAATGGCTGTCAAGAAGAACATTGAGGATGTACAGGGGAAGGACAACTACCCGTGTGGGCAGCAGTTGCTGATTCACAACGGTAAGGTATTGAAGGACGAGACCACATTGGCTGACAACAAGGTCTCTGAAGATGGCTTTCTTGTTGTCATGCTCAGCAAGGTAAATCATTACCTGCCTTGAGTTTAAGTATGTGAAGCAATTTGTTATGTTTCGTGCGTACTATGTGCCAGCATTATCTTGTATTTTGACTGATGTGAGTTGTTATGTCGATGAGCAATATCGGCACTAGTTTGTCATCCCCTAGCTCCAGCTTGAAGCTGACCTATGACATCCCTCTTTCTTCTTTTCATCATTTTGTTTAGCAGAGCAAGATTTCAGGCTCAGCTGGCACTTCGTCCACACAGGTATACTCTTTTCTGTCTTTCTTTTTTTCAGATAATGTAGTGATTCAGTTCTTGGTATATAAAAGGTTCTTTTTTTGTTTGTCAAAACAGCCTGCTTCTACCACTGCAGCAACAACTGCACCAACCACTGCTGCAACCACTGCACCAACCACTGCACCTTCTAACCCTTCTCCAGCACCTGAAGCCCCTGCACAAGCACCGTAAGATTACATTTGCTTGACAGTAATGTTTTGTTCAACTTATCGAATTAATCTCATACCCTCTTTGATAATGTTTACAGTCCTTCAAAGAGCACATCCACTTCAGAAGGGTCAACAGCTAAGTATGGGAGATCTCTCTCTATTTGATACCCTGATTCCTTTAATATTGCAAACTCATACATTGTAGTTGGTGACATGCAATATTAAATATACTTGTGAATGAGCAGCTTTAATGATATTGGTGGGGATACCAGTTAGTATACTGGCAGAATTAAACTTCCCAAGATTAATTCCTGTGAAGCTGGTTAATGTTGGTACAATCATTAAGATGAGTTAATATTTAGATCCTTGTTGAAGATTGTTGTAATACAACATGGCTTTGTGTTTATGTTACCTTGGTCCTGTGTTAGCTTCGTGCTTGTCTCTCTTATAGCCTCTATCTCTCTTGCATGCCGAGAGACTGCTAGATAATTTAAAGTGGTTTCATGCTAGAATTTAATGGAAAAGAAGCCGAATATGAATGCTTTAGCATATCCTTGAAACACAGCATGGGTAGTTTGAGGATCAGAAGTTGAGGAGCAAATGTGGATTTAAATTATCAATTTCGCTGTCCGTTTTGGCCAAGCAGAATTAGTGAGTAATAGGTGGAATGATAATAGGGAAGACAATACTGTGGCAAATTCATAATGGTGAGATAATATGCAGTGGCAGTGATTGGTGTTATGGTTGATTTATAATTGCCTTATCATAGGTTACCTGATGACTTGTAAATCACTCTGTTATCTCTTTGTTGCAGTGTGCCTTCTGATGCCTACAGTCAAGCTGCTTCCCATTTAGTTGCTGGAAATAATCTGGAGGAAAGCATCCAGCAATTAATGGACATGGGTGGTGGGACCTGGGAAAGAGAGATGGTTGTACGTGCTCTCCGAGCTGCATACAATAATCCAGAGAGAGCAGTGGATTATCTATATTCTGTATGTCTATTGGGCTGATGATGGTTTTGCTCTATATTTAGTCTTCAGTCATTTCTAATGTCTTCTGATTTCCAGGGTATACCGGAATCAGCTGAAATTGCTGTACCTGGGGTTCATCCTGCTAGTCAGGCAAATGAAGCAGGTGCAGCGGCACCTGTACCTACATCTGGGGCACCTAATACTTCTCCTTTAAATTTGTTTCCTCAGGTAAAGTTTGTTTTCTTAGTGTGCCTGGACAATTTAGGTTTCGGAAGCACAATAGTTTCCAGAAAGTAAATTGTTTTGCAGGAAGCACTGTCAAGTGCTGCTGGTGGTGGTGGACTTGGAACGCTCGATTTTCTTAGAAACAATCAACAGGTATCGTTACCTTTGAGTATCTCCTAATGTATAAAATAGTACTTGTAGTTTCAGTTTGAAGAGCTGAAGCTTTAGGATATTCTTTTTCACTGGTCTGTATTTTGTCAGTTGCTGGTGACTATATAATTTACGGTGGGGGGAGCCTAAGAAAAATAAAATCTAGGTTTTGACATCATGTGTAAGCTTTGTGCATTTATATACTGAATATCAAACATCGAATGTCAGTCATACAGCGTTCGTCTTTTTCTTTTCCACAAAAAAAGAAAAATGGTTTCTATAGGTACAAATATGTATAATACTTACAGGTAGTTATGGATCAAGTGTTAGGATCTTTGAAGTGGTCTGATATGGTTCTTTCTTTTCCTTTTGCATTTCAGTTTCAAGCATTGCGTTCTATGGTGTAGCAAATCCCCAGATTTTGCAGGTCTGAATTAGCTATTTTCTTGTTTTCTTTATTTTTAGTGGACACAGCTCTAGTAAAGTAAATTCGTCTAAGGTAATGATGATGGATGCGATCTACTTTCGTGCTTGATAACAGCCCATGCTTCAGGAACTTGGAAAGCAAAACCCTCAGCTTTTACGATTGATACAAGAGCACCATGCAGAGTTTCTTCAGTTGATAAATGAACCTCTTGATGGGTCCGAAGGGTAAGCAATAGATGTTTAGATAACTGGACTCGTATAGGTCTTCTTTTGCCAGATTAGAATGCAACACCCAAATGTTGGGAGTCCAGCTGATACCCTGATTCCTGAGATTAGCCCCATCTCACCTCCCTCACCTACAATTAGAAAGTGAATTTGCTTCTCATTTTTATGTTTTTTGGCAGTTGGGTAAAAAAAAAAAAAAATTGCATAGAGTGGACTAATTTGTATTTGTTCACCCTTAATTTTGAAGCATTGTGAAGCCTGTTTGATATCATTTGCTGACAGAGAATTCTGTGGATTGCCCTTTGGGTTTGAGAAAAGGCTACCTATTATTGAATATATTCAATGAAGGGTATCACTGGGAAAATTCTGATGGTTTGACTTCCCTGTAGGGATATATTTGATCAGCCTGATCAAGATATGCCTCATGCTATAAATGTAACGCCAGCTGAGCAGGAGGCCATAGAGCGAGTATGCTTCCCATTTGGATTCGCTTTGTCAGTTTTGCTCATTGCACCTTTGTCGTAGCATTGTTTTAATTTTGTTTGTTCACAGCTTGAAGCAATGGGATTTGACAGAGCCCTTGTCATTGAGGCATTTTTGGCTTGTGACCGGAACGAGGAATTGGCGGCAAACTATCTATTGGAGCATGCTGGAGATTTTGAGGATTGAGCAGCGACTTTTTTCCTTCAGGCTTATAGTTTTTCCTTAGAGTAAATTATATCCTCGAAATTTTTTTCTTTTTGGGTCTGACATGTTGACTGCTTGGTATTTCATTGGTTTTCCGGACGATCTTCCTCCTCCTTGTTCTTCTTCTTCTTCTTCTTCTTCTTCAGTTTTGGGGGGAAGGCAAAGGCAATTTGAATTTCTTTTTTGGCTCTCAAATTGTTCTGGGCATTGGAAGATTTAACTGGGTATGTATGGAATGATTCTATGGACTTCTTTTATGAAGGAAAGATGGAAGAGGTCACATGAGGCTGAGTGTTCGTGTCCTTAGTTTACTGCTGGATGACAACATAAAGGATGAAGGACTGATCTTTGCTGGGCGCTGTTAAGGGGTGAACAAATGTTGTCAACTTGACATTGTTGGTTGGACTAGTTTGTGTCTACATGACTGCTAAATATGAAAAAACTGGAGATTACATTGAATCAATGAATTCTGTTTTTGATCTGGACATGAAGTTGCCTTGTCCCTGAATGTTGATTGCCTCTGCCCGATTCGACGGTTTTTTCCTGCGGAATAGCCCTGGATGTTTTGATGTGCACTCTTTGGCCTACAAGGAGTGTTAAATAATTAACTTCCTGAATCTCAAAATTCACAACATCGAGATTGTGATTGGGCTCTTATTTTTGGCGTATAGTCTTTGAGAGATTTTTTGTCGGTTGCTCTCTTCCACTTGTGTTACGAGGAAGTATGTCAGTGAAGATAAAGCTAGAGAAGCAGCATATCAAATGAATTTTCAAGAGACGAAGGCAGGCACTTTGGTGCGTCGGAACTCACCACTTGGAGAAGAGGGTTTGCCAAACCCGTAGGCATTTCGTTCTTCAGTCGAGGCTGAACTCTGGTCTGCTTTTCCGGGTCCCTCTTCAGCCTTCGCCACTGGATTCAGGAACATAATTTTAGAAGTGGATTCGCAAGCTTTACTGAAGCCGTTACCACTCGTACGACAGGAGGATTTATGTGGCAATAATCTAATTATGCGGATACGGAGTTTGGTCGTCGATTGTCCATGTCAACTAGTGGTCTTGTCCATGCCTACAGAGAAGGCAGCCGGTATGTTGATGGTCCGTTGCCACACTTTTGTTATGCATACAAACCCGAGACGTTAGTTTGTGAACACGCCGCTCTATGGGCTGGTGCCTTTCTTGTTGGGCAATTGGATAGGAGTCGATTTACCCTCTAGTGTTATCAGGGGATTTAAGGACTCAGTCCCTCCTCTGTTAAAGGAAAAGAAGTTCTATGTTTGTGTAAACAATAATTAAGCAAAGCCGGAAACCTAGTGAAGGTCCTGGGTTAAGAGCAACTAGAGGAGAATAGGGCATTGTTTGGTCACCGCCAAACAGTGTCTAAATCTATTTTTATTTTTATTTTTTGAAAAAAAAAGAACAAAAATCCATTTAGTAATTCTTTTATTTTTGAGAACAAATTTGTTCTAAGAGATAGATATGAAACATAATCCAACAAATTAAAAAAAAAAAAATAGCTTCTTTGCTCCTAGGAATAACTCTAGAATCAAATCAATTTTCTTTTAATTTCTCTTTTCTTTTTTCTTTTTCCTTTTCTTCTTCTTTTTTTAAATATTTTTTTCCTTTTCCTCTCTCTGCGCTGAGTCTCCACTTTCCAATCAGATTGCAACTCTATCTTGTGTCGGCTAGATTGTGCGCATCCATCGGTCCTTGGGTTAGAGAGGAGCGTTGTGCTTTATAATTAGGGCGATGATTTCTCTTGGCTATGCGAAGAACTAGGATGGCTGCTCGATTGCCCAGGCTATTGCTGTTTTATGTCGGGTTTTTGATTCCCTCTTTTACGAGGCGGGAAATTTTGGTGCCTGGGGGCATCAATGGGGGCAATGTAGGCTGGCCTGTTTTCCCCCGAGGGAGACGGGGATGAGAACGTAATGCTTGCTATGAATGGCGTACTAAGTGGTGATAGTAGTGATTATTTGCATGCGAGGCCGCGATAGGGATTTCGGACGTATTTTATAGATTTTCAGGACGCAATTTGAAGACTTTCTCTTATATCAATATTTTTTTATCTTATTCGTTTTCGGTTGTATGATTATTTCTTAAATGACAAACTTCCTATATAAAGACGCTTCGAATAATATAAACGGCACTTCATTATTCAAAATAAATAATATCTTTTGAGATTATTTTCTAAGCATATCTTCCTCTGCATAAAAAAAAAAGCTCCGGATTTAAGAATATATCGACCGAAAGCTAAGCAATAGTAAACATTAATCAGCTCATCAGTTACTCGACGATATCCTCGTAGAAGAACTTCTTGAAATCCTCCATGTGCTCTATTTGCAAGCCCACGGTCACCAGCAAGCCACCGGCTTCCTCAAGACTTGGAATAACCACACATTCGCCGTCGTATTCGTGGGTCGCAGGCGCCATGTGAATCTCTCTCCCCCACCCGAAGTCAAGGCCGTACACCATTAACGACATCCAGCTGCTCACCCCGAGATTAGGGTTTCCATAGAAAACCCCTTGAGTGCTTCCTAGGATATCCAGCTCCTGAAACCTGGTCAGGTCCGGTTGTCTCCGGATGTGTTCAATGGCCGACTTGAAACGGTCGTGGGTCACTGCCTCAGTGACCTCTCGAATCTTGCTCGAGGTGCACCCGAGCGGGCTGGACACCAACTCGCCGGATGTGCCAGCAGCGGGCACTTGCAAGACCGCATTGCCAAAGAATCCGGGCTTTAGGGGTGGCCGCAGGCGACTGCGGCCATCCACGTAGAAGTAAAGCGAGGTCGCCTGCTCGGATCTGAGTTTGCGTGCCTTGCACGCACACCGCCATATGTGCGCGGCCATAATCTCAAATCGGGTGTAGGGGCGTGGGTGGTGGCTGGGTCGGTCCTTGTTCGCAGCCTTCTTTAGGGTTTCAACTTGGGTTTTCGTCACCCTTAGAATGGCCATGGTGGTCTTCTTCTTGCGCTGTTCTAGGTTGTTAGTGTGGCCGATTAGCAATGGCGGGTCGTTGAACTCGGGGTGCTCCAAGTTCGGCGGCGACCGCAGTGTGCTGGATGGATCTTCTTCACCCGCCCATAAAACCTTGTTGAACAGAAAAGAAAAGAAAAGAAAAAGTTATGCAAGTGATTACAATGACTGAAGTTATAGAAGAAGAGGCTACATGAACTTACATACAATATGCCAAATTTCTTGGTTTTGGCATGGAAATGTGATGACTATAGAAAATGTTCATTACAAGCACTCACGCATGCTCTACGTGCTTGCGCAATTGCTTTTCTGAAGAGCTAGTACTTCAAGTATCGACTTTGTAAATAGACGAATGTCATGGATGAAATCATCTTCTCAGTATTTATGTAAAAAGTGTCCGACTGATATGTAAAGTGAGCAAGAAAGATATCGAAAATTGATAAGGAAGATTCCAATTGAATTATTTACCAAGCCAAAATCGAAAAAAAATTGACAGTAAAAAACAATCTATTAGAATTATCCGATGGGGGAAGCTCGGGAATAAAATTGCAAACGCAACTTGATGTAAAAACACATTTGAGAACATGTAAATTATACAAATTTACATTAGCACTGCTGGATAAACAGGCCATAACACGTTGCCATTTATCAAATGCAAATTAGGGGAGTAGTAAACAGGGCACAATAAAAATATGAAATGAGTTTAATAGTTCTTAGCCGAGCATGATATTTCTGCAAATTTAATGGCTCTGAAGAAGTAGACACCTCGTTTGATCGATGGCGGCAAAAGCAAAAACCTCCATAAATAATGATAAGAAAAAGAAGCATTAGGAACTAAAAAAAGATGGAGAAGGTGAAAGGAGACACAGAAATCACAAAATTCAATTGCATAGATGTAAACTGTTCTCAAAAGGAGCTTCATTGTTGCTTGAAACCAAAAAAAGATTTGGATGCTCTAGTTATCGAAAGGAAAACTCTTTAAATCAACAGCTAACCTTTTTATCAAAGTATGGCTCAACATTCAATGGCTCACCACGGGCAAGGCGGGCCCACTCATCCAAAAAATAAGTAGCACTCAGCCCATCAGTAACCACATGGGATATACTGACACCCAAGGCGAGCCCCCCACACTTGAACTTGGTGACTTGAACTAGCAATAGCGGTAGCTCATGGAATGGCAGAGTGTAGTCCAAGCTTGGCACAATCTGTTCGTACTCCGGACCTGGACAAAAATCGCCCAAGTCACTGAGCTCGGCTTCCGATTCGGCCTCGATTAGTGGGACGCCCATGGCATTGCAATCAAGTCGAAGCCGTCCCCCATCGAGCCACCTGAGCCTTCCGGCGAGCGGATAGAACGGGACCAGCACGCGGCTCAATGAACTCCGGAGAGTGCTGAAGATGGCATCGGCCGGGTGGAGCCATTCTGGGGGCGGTTTGTAGAAGTAAGTAGTGGGCGTATGGGTGATGATGCAGATTTGGTCCAACTCCGAGAGTGGTAGGGGGCCACTCCACGTCTCTGTCTCGGGCTTTATGGTGTAAGTGCCCCGGTACCTCACACGCATGGACATTTCGTTGGATTGTTCTAGAGATGATCTTGCAAGTGTAGACAATTTGAGAGAGAGAGAGAGAGATATGGGATCTTGGAGACGTATCATGGTTTATAAAGAAAAAGGAAGGACATGAAAGAAAGTCAAAAACTTGGAAGTTCCAACGGATCAAGTCTCTATTCTGTCTCCCAATGGCAATATATCCAGGTTACCATTTGAAGTGCTAACCCATATACAGTCCATCTAAGTGATATAAAATTCAAATAAGAGGGTTGGTGACAATTAATGACATACTACTAGAAAGGATGTCTAAAGAGAGTTGTTGACAATTAATGAGGTACAATCTATGATATATTGCCATAACTAATGGAAGGGGGAGTTCTCTCTCTTTCCCCTTCTTTTCTACTCTCTAGATGTAAGCTTACTTGAATCGTTCCTCTATGACTCGATTTTGATGCTGCAATTAATTAATGAACGTAAGGTCTATTTTCCCCTTTCTTTTACGCTAATATTATTAATTTTCATTGGAAGCTCTACAAATTCCACTACCTACGGTGATTAAGGACACAATAGAAAGATGTCATTGGAGTGAGATCTTTTCCTCTAATAAAGCATAACAATTTTTTCTTGGGACTCCATTCTTTTTTATTGCACTACAGCATTAGAAAATATATCTCGATTTTGAACCTAAAAGGGAAAGTTTTCTAATTCAAGTAGGTTTCCTATTCTAGATAAGTTTCCTAGTTGGAGAAGGTTTCCTATTTTGAGTTCAATTTTTGCCTATGTATACGTGAGTCACTAATCTTTTCACTTATTGCATAAGTGGAAGCAAAGTATGTAAAATCAAACAGACATTACAGGAATGGATGAATGCCATAGTGGAAACAAAAATCGTAATTTTCATTTCATACATTGTTTATATACATGGGTGTTACCATCACGGCTACATCTAGGAGGTCAAAAAGATATACTACTTCCACTGGCTATCAACATGGTCACCATAACTATGCCCACAATTGAAAACATCGTGCATCACCTGTATGCACAGTCTTATCCCAAAAGTGCCAGGACTGTGCCCAAAAATGGATCCTAACATCTCAACTCCCTCCACTACTTCTCACTACTGCCACCCTCATTACCATTACTGTCCTACCGATATGGCAATGGACCTATAAGGAGTCCCCCAATCTTTGCATAAATAGCCACAAAACAATAAGGAATGCGACCAGCAGGCAAGCCTACGTCTACCCATAACATGGCCATATATTTCATGAAGATTAGTGAGGGGAACGCCGCATTGGTAAACTCCACCAACTATCCCTCAAAATCTACAGATGCTCCATATCAAGATAAGGGGGTTACGGGATAAGCGGTCATATCTAATGATCTAAAGAAGTTAAACATCAACAAGGGTGAGCTAATGCACAGCAAATAAAATATCCAAAATTCTATACTATACGATTATCCCTTTACACATACAAATAATCTGTCTAAAACATGCTACTCCCTCAACAATTATGATATAGATAGTACTATAAGGCTACGTTTGGTCATTTGGATTTCTAATCGGGATATGATTGGATATGATAGGATATGAAATCCTGGGATTTTTTTATATCCCGTCTATTGTTTGGTGAATCGCAGTATTAAAGTCGGATATGTTTTCATCATATCATGTACATTTTTTTTATATAAACGGCATATCATTATAAATGAACTTAAATGTTCATAAACGGAGATGGTGAAAATCTCTTGTAACACTATTCTTTAATTTATTTTTATTTTATTTTTCCTCTTTTTTATATTATTTTCTTTATTATTTATTTTTTCCCCTTTCATCATTATTTAATAAAATTTATCAAATAGTAAAATGTACTAACATACCTAAACTACAAAAATACCTAAAATATATAATAAATATAAATATTTAATTTATAGATTGAATGTTTATTATAAGATAGAATTAAAATTGAATATATAAATAAAAATATGATTAATTGAAAATGAAATTTTTTATTTTTAATTTCTTAAATTATAATTCAAATCTTATTTTATTGAAATATCATTTCAATTTTATTAATTTAATAAGTTTGTTATTCGAGAGAAATACCTTTCCTAGTATGGACATTAGAAATCATATCCACCTTTATCCCACCTCTCCCATGGGATAATTTTATCATGTCTATATCATATTTATATCCGACTTTATCCTGTCCTAAGTTAGCACCAAACATGGGATATGATAAATCATATCCTATCCTAAATTTTATCCTGATTGCATGAATTTTATCCTGACTGCCAAACACAGCCTAAGGGATTAACTAAGATTAGGTAGATTATAACAATAAGATGGCTACCTCAAGTATGCTATTGTCATGATGTAAAGACCCGACGACTCGAAAAACAACTTGACCACACATGCGCTTAAGGTTCACACGTTTTAGTTCTCACTTTTTCAATCAATCTTTTCATTTCAAGACTCACGGATTAGCTGGTTCACTATTCGGTCTGCGCAAGGAATTCCCATCTAGCGGATTACGCCGATTCACTCTCTTGTCTACATCGGCTTTATGGTTCATTGTCCATGGCGTCTTAGTTCGCTGTCCGAGGCATCTAGAGTTCCTTGTCTCTAGGCATCCCGACTCTTACGGGATATTGTCGGTTCACTGTCCGATTGTATTCATTACCATGAGATCTTAATCACAATTCATGCATATTTATCTTGTCTTTAAGCATGCGGACATCACGCCTAAGGAGACTTAGTACAATTCAGTGTACCATTCTCAAAACCAAAGTCTAGATGACAATTCACACATAGTACTGTCCACTTGACTTACTTTTGTCAATCCTCGCACAATTGCAATAAATCGGGATTGAACAATTAACACCATTTCAAGTCGACTCACTACTTAGTTCGACAAACCAAGGACCCATTCTCAATGCACGCCTACACACCTTTCAACGAATCAAGAACTAGTTCCATCACAAAATTCACATGTAGGGACTCGATTGACATGAATTTTACCAGCCATGCACTAAAGAAGTGACACCACCCTGCGGTTAAACCGACTCACCACTAGTTGAGACCTCCCAACACCTTCGCCACAACATGCAAGAATAAATTCAAGACTAAAACAATCAAATTGAAAGCCTAATGACCTGCGATACCTCGTGGCACCTCAAATGTTGTAACCAACCCAAGATGACAGGAATTGAGTACCACAAACACATTAAAGGTGGAATTCTTCGAGCCATGCAACAAGCAAGTCAAAATAGCATAGAAGATGAAGGAATCCCACTTGCCTCAATGCTTTGACTACGAAAATTGAACTTCAATTCACAAACCTTCCTGGCGTCGCTCAGCACAGCTCCACGTCTGCAATTTCTTGAGCGAGATTGAGAGAGAGAGAGAGAGAGATGAAGGAAAGGGGGCAAAAGGTGTAACTGAAAATGAAGAGAGAGAGAGAGAGAGAGAGAGAGAGAGAGAGAGAGAGATCATGTTAATCCAATCTTTGGCCTCTTGCATGAAAGGCCATGAAAGAAGTCGAAAAGAAGGGAAAACGAGAGAGAAGAAGGGGGAAATTTTCTTTGTATTTCTATATATTACTTTACTCAATGTACATAATCAATATTATAGTACAAAACACGTGTAAAGAAAAGGCAACAATATAATCTACAAATCAGATCCAATATTGATTGATCAAGCTGGTGGCTTGTAGATATCCAAGACGCCTAGCTTGCTCAAGAGATACACATGCTGTCTTTGACATAAAGGTTTGGTGAGGACATCCGCTGGTTGTTCTTCTGTTCCAATCCCCTGTGTCTCGATCATTCCTTGTTGGATTTTTTCTCAAGTGAAATGACAGTCCACTTCTATATGCTTTGTTCTTTCATGCACAATGGGGTTTGACGCAAGTTTGAGGCCTGCATCATTGTCGCAAAATAATTTGGTCGGTCCTTTAACCTGTACCCTAAGATCCCGAAGTAATCCTTGTAACCACACTATTTCACATGTGGTTTTTTCCATGGCACAATATTCTGCCTTTGTTGAGGATAATAAAATGGTTGGTTGCTTCTTTGTCTTCCACAAAAGTAAAAAATCCCCCAATTTAATACAAAAACCGGTTATGGATCTTCTGCTCATCGAACAGATTGCATAATCCGCGTCACAATACACAGTCATTCTCCTATTGCATTTCCTAGAAAGAAGAATCTCAAGTCCAGGACATTTCTTCAAGTACTTCACCACTTTTAGTGCAGCATTCATATAAGATTGCTTTGGTTTGTGCATAAACTGATTGAGTGTCTACACGGCATAACTTATGTCTGGCATGATCATAGTCAAATATATAAGCTTCCCAACAAGTTTCTAATAACCTAATGGATCTCTTAGTACAGGATGAACTTCTTGAGATAGTCCAGCATCATAATCTGTTGTAGTTAGCTCGACATTTTGCTCAATTGGAATTACAACTGGCTTACATCCCGATAAACCCGCTTTTGATATAATTTCTAGTGCAAATTTCCTCTTGTTGAGAGAGATTCCTTGGTCTGATCGTGCAATTTCGATTCCAAGAAAATATTCTGGCAAATCTAGATCTTTAATGTGGAAGGTAGAATGCAAATATTCTTTGAAACCTTTGATAGCTACTTCATCATTGCCCATAATAAGTATATCATCTACATATATCATCAAGTAGATAGATGACGTACCTTTAGTCCATATAAAAACAGCATAATCAAATTTAGAATATTGAAAACCGGCAACTATTAGTGACTCAACAAATTGCGCGTACCACTATCTAGAAGCTTGCTTAAGTCCATACAAGGATTTGCGGAGACGGCATATTTTATTCTCCCCCTGTCTCCGTAACCTTGTGACACTTCCATATAAATTTCCTCGTCTAAATCTTCATATAAGAAAGTATTGTGAACATCCATTTGATGCGATGACTAGTCCTGAAAAGCCGCTATTGAAAGAAATGAGCAGATTGTAACATCTTTGGCTACCTGGGAAAAGGTTTTGTGATAGTCAAAACATTCCCATTGTGTGAAACCCTTAGCCACTAATCGGGCTTTGTACCTTTCAATTGATCCATAATGCGGGATATTTGATCTCGTATACCCATTTGCATCCAATTGCTTTGCGATGCGGAGGTAGGGTAACAATTTCCCATGTGTGATTATCCATTAAAGCCTTCAATTCTACTTTCATGGCCTTCGCCCTCGCAGATCAGTGCTTGCCTCATCAAAATTGGACGGTTCTCGCTCTTCAGAGATGCGAGTGATGCAACATCTATGTTCCAAAGATAATCGATAGAAGGAAACATAAGAAGAAATGGGGAAAAGAATACTTGGTGAATTCCTGACACCACATATGTAGTCTCTAGTCCAAGTAGGTGGACGCGTGGTGCATCCGGAGCATCTTGGTGGATCATTCTCTGGCGGTAAATGAGTATCTGGATTTTCGACAACAGCCGAGTCTTGAGGAACGACATCATCCTGACTTTGATCTTTCACTTCCATTAAGGGTGTCAAGTCCGTAGCTAATGTAGAAGAGTTCCTTGTATCTGCTGATGAATGAAGTAAAACATATCCTGGATCTTCGATGGTCTCCTCAGTATGAGAAGGGTGAAAAATGTCCATTGCTATATGTGCCTAATTTCGGAGCAACAAATGGGAAAATATTTTCCTGGAATAAAACTTCTCTGCTAACGGAAAATTCTTCTGTAGATGGATTAAATACCCGGTATCCCTTTTGTAGGTTGGGATATCCCATAAATATGCAATGGCAAGCACGAGGACCCATCTTATCCCTAGGTCATACTATTGTGGCATAGCATAAACAACTTAAGATTTTCAGATGACCTATATCTGGCTTCTTCCCAAAAAGCAACTCAAAAGGAGTTCGCCCATCAAGTATTTTAGTCGGCATACAATTTATCAAATAAGCTGCAGTCAATATACAATCCCCCAAAAAATTATCTGGAATAGAGGCTTGAAATTTTAAAGCCCGTGCAACTTCCAACAGTGACGATGCTTCTGTTCCACCACTCCATTTTGTTGTGGTGTATATGTACATGAGCTCTCATGTAATATCCCTTGTGATGAAAATAGAGCAGCACATTCATGATTGAAAAATTCTCTTTCATTGTCTGTCCATATTCTTTGGATAGTTTTCCCAAACTGGGTTTTTGACAGAGAAAGGAAGGTCCTTAAATTGGACATAACTTGACCCTTAGACTGCATGAGAAAAATCCATATGGCTCTGGAATAATTGTCCACAATGGTAAGAAAGAACCGAGACCTATTATGATTCGGTGTATGATATGGTCCCCAGACATCAATATGTAGCAATGAAAAAATATTATTTGAACAACTTTTGCTCAATGGAAATGGGCTACGCAACTGTTTTGCAAGTGGACAAATATGACACTGAGGATATGGAAATGAAGAACTATGGCCCAATCTGGAATGCGCATTGGTAGTCAAATTACACAATGATTATTTATTACAAGGAAAATGATCAAGATTTTTGGGTTAACTTTTCCAGAAAAATAATCATTCAGAGAGATTACTCCATCCCATCAATTTCCCAGTCGAAAGGGCCTGAAATAGACAAGTATCAGCATTGAAAAATACTTGACATGAATTTTTCTTACAGGCTCTAGACATAGAAATAAGGTTAAATTGGGAGTCCGGGATATAAATAACATTTGTGAGAACAATCGAGAAATAAGAGTGACTGTCCCTGTTATAGTAACATGAGTAATGTTTTCATTTGGCAATTGCACAGTAATAGGATTATCCATATCTTCATGAATAATAGAAAATAATCCCTTATCACATGCAATATGGTCACTAGCTCCCGAATCAATAATCTAGGCATTTCTCGATATAGTATTAATCAGGTAATAAGAAACACTTGTAAAGCTGCTTCCCCTTTTAGGAACCTCTAATTTTTGTAATGCCTGCATTAATTGCTAATATTCCTCATGTGTGATAGATTGATTCACATATGCCGATCATGTAAGTTGATAGGCTGCAGGTGATATTTCCTTTCCCTTTCTTTCAGGTTTGCTATGTAGTTTCTAATACTTTTCAATTGTGTGGTGGAGCCGCTTGCAAAAATCACAAAATAATTTCCTCTTATTTTTAAAATTCGGCCCATATGTTTTTGAAAAATGGGCACCGTTGGATCCTTTGGATTCGAAACCATCTCTGCCGTCCAGATCAGTCGGGTAGCATGTGCCCTTAGAGCTATCAGATCTCTGCGCTCAATCCTGGTTGTCCATCGTAGAGCCTTTAAAGCCTCGTTGTTCAGCAAACCCTAGTGACGGAGCTCGCTTTTTTTCTAGGGTTTTTCCGCCCTTTCTTGCTTCTTGCCGCCAACGCTAGGGTCTCGATGGCCATGTTGTCCAACGAGGTAAGTCATTGGTTCTCCTCTTGCACCGTGAGCTAGAAGATCCGGCCAAGGGAAGATGCTGGCTCCATAGCTAGGATCTACAACCTGAAAGTGAGGTAAGATTCATTAAGAATTAGCAAAAAATGTGTGGCTTTCTCTCTATCCTTCATCGACTTGTATTGCTCAAGGGTCGTTTCGAGTCCTTCGAGTTTTTCTTCAGCCGCTTTCGGCTCATTCCAGAGGGCTGAAAGCTTGTTGAAGCATGCCGTTACGAACATGTTTCCCTACTTCAGTTCGCTGAGGGCTTGATGTAGCGAAATTTTTCTTGCCTGATCCAGTTTCCGTACATTTCTCTGATGCTGTCCCAAATAATTTTCGAGTCTTCTGTAGGAGGCAAACCAACAGCAATTTCTGGGCTAACGCAATTTCCTATCCATGTTCTAACCAACTGATTGCACTTTTTCCACTGTCGCCCCATTTTTTCATCAGTTGGAACCGAAATTGTCCCGTTGATAAAACCTTTTTTGTCCTTTGTGACGAGGGCTTGCCGAAACTCCCGCGCCCAACTCGAATAATTTTCTGGTCCTATGAGAGGGTGGCAGATAAGCCGCAACTCCGACCCACCGGCGGTGGAGATGTACATCACGTCACCGGGTTCTGGGCGACCCATGGCGACCGCGATGAGAAATGGCCAAAAACCAGGTGGAAATCCCGAGTAGGGATTTGCAGGTTGACCTGGATTGAACCCGCCCGAAATTCCCCCATTTGAATCGCTTGACCCATTAAGGTTTTCGCCCGCATTAGAGGATTCATTTTTTTCTGAAGGGCTCGCCCCGCTTACGGCTGGTGGGCCGCCTTGTACGTCGTCTCTTCGAATTTGGCCCTCCTGAAAAAAGAAACATTTTAGCTTGGCCCATAGTACATAGGAAATGGCACCCACTAGTAGGGAGGCCCCGAAGTGGGCTGCCCTAGATTGGGTTGCCATGGAAAAAATTGCCCTACAGTGGGCTGATCAACTCGACCCGTGGTGTTCCACACAAAGTCTTGTGCTCCTGAGGTAGGTGTTTCTATAGGAATTTGATCATCGGCCATGGTGGTAAAATCCTCTTTTTCCTTTCCTTTGTCTTGTTTAAAAAAATCTTCATAGTATTGATTCCTACACTGGAGTGCTAACGCTTTTTTGCAGGTTAGCTTGTTTCTTCCGGTAGGCAATCAGAAAACCAGAAGAGAAGACAAAGCGGAAGAGATGAAAAAAAGGCGTGCAACCTGCTCTGATACCATGAAAGAAGTCAAAAGGAAGGAAAAAACGAGAGAGAAGAAGGGAAAGAAATTTTCTTTGTATTTCTGTATATTACTTTACTCAATGTACAAAATCAATATTATGTGTAAAGAAAAGGCAACAATATAATCTACAAATCAGATCCAATATCGATTGATCCTGGGTGATCCAATAATATCCAATTGATTCTTGCATATCTTCTAATATTCCTGCGTATCTTCCAACAGGCCATTGGTGGAATTGGGTGGCGGTGCCAAGTGGCACTACCACAATGACAAGTGGTGAAGAGGAGAGGTGGCCGGCCATTGAAGAAGAAATGACACTAGTTGTGTTCAATTTCATGTTAAGGGACTAAAGATTATGTCTATAATTCATCCAATTGGTCCTAAAAATTTCTTGGCCAAATTATGGATCAAATACAATTATCCTTCAATCCCACTAATGACACATTTCCTAGCAATGCCAATTACCATTGCCAAATTCCATTTTCTTAGCTCACTAATCAAATAGGCCAAAATCTAGATGTCATAATTCTTCCCTTCTTAAAAAATTTCGTCCTTAAAATTTGAGATCGTATCTGTTCATTTGAAGAGATTGGATAGCGATGTCTCATTTCCTCCTCACTTTCTCATGTCGCTTCCTTCATATTATGATATTGCCATGGGACTTTGACACTTGAGAATCCGTTTCGTTCGATCCGATATTTGTATTGGTTCCTTCATGTACTTAACTCTTTCATCCATTTCTATCGTCTTAAAATCCAAAATATGGGTAGGATCGGTTGATATTTCCTCAACATTGATACGTGAAAAACATCGCGAACATTAGATAACTTTGGCAGTAAGGCTAACCAGTACACCAATTCTCCTATCCTTTTGAGGATTTCAATAGTCCAATAAATCTTGGGCTTAATTTTCCTTTATTTCCAAACCTTGATATGCCTTTCATTGGCGATACTTCTAAAAATACATGATCCCCCATGTTAAATTCCAAAGGTCTTCAATGTTTATCAGCATAGCTCTTCTGTTGACCTTGAGCAGTTTTAAGATGATCTCAAATGACCTTTATTGTGTCTAACTTGATTTGTACTAATTCTGGTCTTGTCAATCTTCGTTCAACTACCTTGTCCCAATAGATAGGAGTTCTACAGGCTCGTTCATATAATGCCTCAAACAAAGCCATACCAATGTTTTGTTGAAAACTATTATTATATGTAAATTCCACCAAGTGTAGTTTCTCATCCTAATTACCATGGCCGGTGAACTCCTCAAAGCCTCACCAGGCCACAGTGAGATTGACGTCGTCCAACCATGGCGAGGCCGACTTTGCGGTGGCTCGGCAAAGTTGAGCTTCGATGGTGGTTGGGTGAGCTCAACCTTGCCAGATTTGGGCGAGGTTGCTATCCATGGCCTAGACAGCAATTGGCTCAAAGAAGAAAAAGAAGAATGGAAAAAAAAATAGAAAAAGAAGAAAAAAAGTGAACAATATAATAAAATTATTTAAAAAATTAAAAGAAATTCTAAGTAATAAAAGAATTTGAGGATTATACTAAACACATTTCTATTCCAAGAGTAGAAATTTTGGACAATTATTAAATGCCTTTAAATGCTCACAAATTTATTCAAGGAACAAAATTAGAAAAAAAACTATTTTTGAACTGAAATTGTTCTTGGAAACAAAATGGTCGCCAAACGTACCATAAATTTCACTTGTTTGTTGGAGTCGTAAAGATCGAAAAGGCTTCAAACCAAAGCTAGTTATGACAAACCCTCAAATTCTAAGTAAGCCGCAAACCACTTCATTTGATTGAAGCAGTAATGAAGCATGAAGGACAGACTTTTGCTCCAGAATATAGGGAAAAGCTATATGGAAGAAGTAAGACCACAGAATCAACATGTTTGGACATAATTGTGGTAAGTCACTTTGCGGTAACTATAAAGGAAACCCCTAGCAAGATTAGAGTCCACAGCTTACATACAAGCTTCCTCAAGCTTTTTCTCAAGGTCGACAGGTTGGCTCAGAATTCCCTATCTGGAAAAACAAGATTGGAGCCACGAGAGACCATCTATGTACAACGCTGCCGTCGCCCAGCCAGGTAGAATTCGCACCCACAAAGAAGGCCAACCACCATCAGCCGACTTCCCGCTTTCTCCACAGCTGACGTCGACCACCCAGTCAGAGTCAGTGCAGTGTACGTGCTGGCAAGAGAGAATAAGGTGGAGGAAAGAGTACGAGTACGTGACTGGCTTAGCCCCCTCCTTTTCTCCATGTGCTCAAGTTGTCTGATCCAGTGGAGGTGGATGCTTCTCTGCACCATAAACATGTCTCAGACGGGCGATGGCTAATTAAGGGTGCGAATGGTAACGTTTACGTTTTTTTTTTGTCCGGAAATAAAAACAAAAAAAAGTGTTTCGTTCCTAGGGGAATAATTTTTTAACAAAAGAACGCGTTTGGTAACGTTTGTTCGGGAATAAAAAATGAATAGAAACACGTTTGGTAAATTTTATTCTTTTTTTGTTTCTTTTAATTTTCATTTTTTCATTTCATTTTTATTTTTTCTTTTTTTCTACGGCGGCTTAGCCTAGCCACGGCGAGGCTCGCCGGCCCTTGGCGAGACCGGGCCTCGCCGTGGTTGGGCGAGGCTCCAGCGAGGTCGCCGACCCTCGACGGCGTCGCCGGCCCTCGGCGGCCGGTTGTCGGCCACGGCCGAGGCCAGCGACCGGCGAAAGAAAAAAGAAGAAAAAAAAGAAGAAGAAAAGAAGAAGAGAAGAAGAAGAGAGAGAAGAGAAACGTTTCTTCATTTTTGTTTCTAAAACAAGAAACAACAATTTGTTGTTTCTTTTTTTTTTTTTTTGTTCTTATTTTATTTCGGAAACAAAAAAAAAAAAAAACGAACAGCAAACGCAACCAAACGCGTTTTTTTTTTTTTTGTTCCCTTAACAAAATCCGTATGAAGTGTTCCGAAACGTTTCTTTGGAACGTTTCTATGCACGCCCTAATTAGCTTCATCACCAAGAGGTCTATTTGAGTCATATATTGCGTGTCCTCCAACTCAAGAGTTTCTTGCGAAAGGCCTAGTCATTGACACTTTGACACGAGGTGGACACATGGCCTATGTTATAAGAAGCCCACACTCACTCCTAATGTTTATGTTGATACGGGAAAACTTAAGAACGTGGTGGCGAGAGCAGGGTGGCGGAAGACCCTGCATCAACGGCAGAATAAACTCCCAAAAGAAAAGTGGTAAGCAGTCCAACAGTCAAGGTGCCAGTGGAAACAGCTTAAGTACCTCTTCGGAAGATTCTGGCACCCGTATTCCCTTTGTTTCACTGGCAAGCCCACCGTAGCAGAGGTACATACAATACAGAGATATAACCGAAGCCGGTAGAATGCTCCCATTTACCCGTTTCCATTGAATCAAGTATGATAACTTCTTTGAAAACTATTTGATAAGAGAAACCATTACTTACCGCTGTATCTGCTTCGACGAATTACAAGGAAAGTTATGCACACGATAACCCAAGAAGCAACATCAAGGACTTACTAGGAGCTTCTTCATCAGGGGGCAGTGACCTCATGGAATATCCACCACACCATCAGAGGAAGCCCGAAGAGGCCACAATATGCAATCAGAGCCGACCCCCTGCTAATCCTTGAGAGCACAGTTCGGCACACGTAGCATGCAAACGCAGTGCAGCAGGGTACACGGCATGAAAGCGCCCTGATCCTCACTCATGACCATGCAATCTACACTTAGATTAGGGGAAAGCGAAACAAGGCAAAATGTCAGCACATTGTCGGGTGCAAAGCAAGTAGAACAATTGGTGATTACTGCTATAAATGATCGCCAAAATTAAATAAAATTCATGGGGTGATCTGTGAACCGTGGAGTCTACAATGTAAGCATCCTAGGAGAGATGATTGACCAAGCCTAATTGCGAAGAGCGAGACAAAAAATTAATCACATTTACATGGTAAGCTAATTGGGCACAATCGAACTATCATGCATTCCACCGAAACAATAAGCTAAGATCAGGCAAAAGGCATCAAAGCTTGAGTTTTCCCTCGACTCCATTATCAAAAGTCGCATTTTTTTGAAAAACGAAACGACGGGACTGAGACAGGGGGAACTTGTATAAAGAATTTGACAAGGTTCGAACATTGGAAACACGAGAAAGAAGAAACAGGGGAAGCAGAGAAAGTGAAGAAAGGAAAAATGGTACATACAAGGCCGGTCAGAGCGGTTGCTGATCCGGGTTGTGGCGGGTCTGATCTCAGACAGAAGTCAACCCGGACTATAAAAGATTAAGAAAATGCATAAGCCGTAAAATACAAAAAGGCGGATTCTTGCGCGAACGAACAGTACCATCTCTCTCTCTCTCTCTCTCTCTCTCTCGACCCGGGAAGCCACCCTCCCAACTTGGCGCGCACGAGCGAGAGCGGGAAGCTGCCGATGACGGCGAACGAGAGGGTTGCCGTTCGAGCTTCCCATTCTCGCCGTCTCAAGAAACGCAAGCGAGGTACTCCTGTTTTCATTTTCCTTGCTTATCTTGCTCGCTTATCAATTTCTGCTGATCTCCTTTTCAGCTTTCCTGGGAGTGAATTTTCAAGCAAAGCTATTCCTTTTCCGAGTTGTGTTACTCAGTTGATCGAGCAGAAAATGTCGAAAATGCTCTCTTTTGTGATACCCAAATTATCTGACCGACTCGAATTGCTAGTTGCTACAGGCCAAACCCTCAAAGCAATGGCCTTTTTTTCTCTCATGGGGTGACCCCAGGAAAAGAAAATGTCCTCTTATTGTTCTGTCGCTCGCTCCCGACTCTTGTTGATATAATCCATCCGGGTTGAGATCAATTTATCGCATGTTCTTTCAGTTAAGTTGAAGCGAAGCAGAGGAAAGCGTGGGGATTGTGCCATTATCAGTCCTCTAGTCAAGAAGTACTGGTTGCAAAGATATCACCTGTTCTCGAGGTATGATGAAGGTGTCGAATTGGACGAGGAAGGGTGGTATTCCGTCACTCCTGAGGAGATTGCTATCCGACATGCAGAGAGATGTCGTGGAAAAACTGTGATTGATTGCTTTGCTGGTGTTGGGGGCAATGCCATTCAGTTTGCTATACTGTATGTTCTTCATTCCCCGCTTCGCTGCACACTCTTTATACTAACTCTGGAATGCGATTGTGCAGAATGTTTTGGTGGTAAAGTTGAGAGAATTATATTCATGCCTTCATTAAAAACTTAGGAATTCTCAATGGGAGTTTCAGTTTTCTTGATAATGGTTAGATGCTTGAGATGCTTATATAACAGCCCTCTCTTGAATGTTTGTTGAGAAATTTCATGATTTTTTTGCTTTTAAGACTAATTAGTTTATCTCATTAGTGGGAGTATTCTTAGATTTATGAATTGAGATTGCCTTTACTTGCTGCAGATGTCACCATGTTATTGCAATCGATATTGATCCTCAAAAAATTGCATTGGCTCTTCATAATGCCAAAGTGTATGGGGTAGAAGACCGTATTGATTTTGTTGTTGGGGACTTCTTCCAACTCGCTCCATCACTGAAGGTAGTGATATAATATACAAGAGATGCTACTTCATTCTAATCATGCTCAGTTTTCACATGTTTATTCATGTTGCAAAGGTAGTTGAGGCAGTCCGGTTTTATTCTGCTGCTTACATGCCATACGTAGTTAGAATAAGCTTTGCAGTTCAATTGTCACATTTTGTTGAGTTGGAGACACTTATATGGTATTAATAATGGTTATGCAATACAAGAAGAATAGAGCAAGTAATGCCAACCATTTGGCAGGTGGCTTCTGGCAATGATTTGATGCTTCAGATTGAGCCTTGCTTTTGTTTTATGATTACGTCTTATAATGCTTGGTAGGTCCCTTTAATGATTGTCCTCCAATATCGCTTTGCAATCACGTCTGGCATAATTATTCGGTTAAAATTCTTTCTTTGTGCTCAAGGTACAAGTGCATTGCCTGGGTTCTCATCTTTCAGGGTCAACAATTTATGCTGCATTGTGCTCAACTATAAGTAAAATGCCCCTTGATTTTGTTTCATCAGGGTGATGTTGTTTACCTTTCACCTCCGTGGGGTGGCCCATCGTACAAAATGATTCAGCAATTTAATCTTGATCTGCTCAAGCCAAAAGACGGGTATGCAGAATCTCTTCATGCACATTCTTGGTTCATATCTAAGTGAAAGGCCTTTTCAGATAATGATGGAGTTATTGGTTGTGTGTAAATTATTATACTAGAGGAGTAAAAGTACCTAAATCAATTTTTAACTGAAAATAATACAAACAGTAATACAAATTTTTCTCTTTCTTTGTCTAAACAAAGAGGAGTTCTGCTCTTTGTAGTAGTGTCATAGGTCAATGGTATGAATAACCGAAAGGAGAAAGGAGGTCAAACTATATTTCCTCTGAACTAACTTTACCAATGCATTATTTCCATATCAATAGTTATCTCATGTGTGCATGGCCTGAGTGTTATCACAAAACTCAATCAAGATGAATATGGCCTGTAGGCTGTATGATTCTGCAGTACTGTTGTCACCTAATTCTGAGTATTCCATTGTTGTGGCTAGGCAAAAAATTATCACCATTTTTTTCCAGAAAAAAAAAAAATGTATCTAATATCCATCTAATGACAGCTATACAGTATTTCAAGCTGCTCAGAGGATAACACCAAACGTCGTCATGTTTCTTCCCCGCAACCTGGACTTAAGCCAAGTGGAAGAGCTCTCTTGGCTTTCTTCTCCTCCTTTACACGTTGAGGTACTGCCTTGTTAGATTATAACCCTTTTTGATGGACTTGATTTGTCTTCCCTGCATGACATGATAGGAGAGATCTGCAGATTGAAGAAAATTATGTGGATGGCAATTTCAAGGGCATAACTGCTTACTTCAGCAATGTTGCATGGAGGGAGGCCTGACCGTCATGCTCTCCTAGGCCGTTGCCATGGCTAACTCATTAAACAGGATCAACTAGTATTTTTTTTTTTAACCGGAGCATAGCATTTTGGTGCCATGAGGCTGATGTTCAGAGAATTTTCTCAGCAGTTCATGACCAAGGAGAATTTGATATGCCTGGCCAAGAATAGACTTTTCCCGGATGGTCATTCTGGTAGGGATTGCTTTTAGAGTCTTGGCATTTAAATAAATTTTCTGGTGAGAAAAAATCACCTCGAGTGGCATTCTCAAAAGGGTTTGACTTTGGACAAGGTGGTGAGAAATTGCTGAATGCTGACCGGTGGTAGAGGAAAAAGCTATCACGCCATGTTTAGCAGGAACCGTGATGACTGAAGAAGAAAATATGACTGTGTACGGTGGCTGGTATTCATACTGCTAGTATATGTGCGGATTAATGCCATTTGATTGACTTCGATGACTTGTCCATATGCAAGGGGGAAAGGATGTAAACAATTCATAGTCTACTGATATAAAAACATGTTCATTTGTAGAAACGGTTGACTGCCTGTGATCTACAAGAGTATTTCAACATGATAAATCAATTATTTCACTAGCATGTAATTGACAAATGAACGCTGGTGCTCGTAAGATCAAAACATTATTCCTAGTATAGTAAAAAATTCATGGTAAATTATTTATTTGGTTCATAAGTCATAATCGTGAACTGAAATTACTAGTAAATTACCTATGCAATCCGTAATCTACTCTCTAGTAGGGTGATCCCTTGTAAAATTCAAGATAATCACTAATCTACTATCAGGTTAGGAACATATTATTACTCTATTGGTAATTAATTAATATTTGACCATACTGATAAATTATGGATTAACTTTGAAGTATCAATTGAATATTAAATCTATGATCGATTATTCGAGTTTAGTGAATCCGTTTTTGGCAAACGGAGGAGCGATGATTATTCAAGACAGACAAGCAGAATTTCGCGTACAAGTACTTTTTCACATATTAAATGCCTAGTAAAAAACCTACTTGACAGCATGACGAAGGCAATGATCGCACCCAGACGCTTTTTTTCTCCGAGAAGACACCCTCATCCGTGTCTGATTGGACTCCGTCCAGAACCCGAATCAATACTCAGCCGAGATCACACACCAGGCCATATTCTGTCTCTCTTCTCGCTCTCTTGCATCTGACATCGAGACGCTGAAAGAGAGCGGTTTGAGTGGCGAACCTGGGATACTGAAACATGGCGGAAGCTCCGGCTCACTCTGGAATTGAGTATTTTGACGTCCTCACCAGGACCGGTGAAAGAACCGGCATTTGCAAACCCAGGCACGCGCCTCTCCCTCTCTTCGTTCGACCCTTTTGAGTTCTTTGTTTACTGCCTTGAAAATTGGTGAAAAGAAAGAAATTGATATGAGGAAACGCGGATATCATTTTCTTCCGTTCAATCATGGGTTCTTGATGATGCGATTCTTTTTTAATGCTGATGGGTTCACTTGTTGGGTCGGCTGGAAAACGGGAGCGATGTGAAAAGTACTCAGTTTTGAGTGTATCCCGAGTCCTGACAAAGCGTAGCTTGTGTCTAGTCTTAATAGCATGGATGGCGATACTGCGCTGTCTTTTCCTCATCATAGCACTGCTTTATGTTAGACGATCAAGCTGGTAATTGAACTGCTAGAATTAAGTTCGTTCTACGCCTGCCTCTACCGACTTTACGTATTCAAATCGTTTTACCAGTTTATAGCTTTACTGTCCGGTACCCTTTTCTTTAACTGGAAGCAATATCTGTCATATTAATCTGCATTGTTTGCTCATAAACATCAAGACATCTATTCAAGAACTTTTTTCCCCCTTCAAACATATTTATCGACTAGTCTTTTTGACCCTTTTCCCTTTCCCTTATTTGCATACTGTTGCTGTTATCTTGTGCAGGGGTGATGTGCACCGTGATGGGGATTACCATCGAGCAGTTCATGTATGGATATATTCAGAGAGTACACAGGAACTTCTCCTCCAGAAGCGTGCTGACTGCAAGGACTCATGGCCAGGCCACTGGGATATTTCGAGTGCTGGCCATATATCTGCTGGCGATTCCTCGCTTGTGACAGCCCAGTTAACAATCTCAATCCTTAAATAATGCTTGATTCTCTGCTTCTAGGTTCAGAGCAATTCTATGCTCTGCAGGAACTCCTATTAGGGTTTTCATCTTTGTGGCATCTACACTAAGATTTGGGCCTTATATTTTGCTGTGGTTCAAGTTTTACACATGACTTCTAGTAAGTTGTGTTTTGTTGTTACCTGGGTCGTTTTCTAATGGCAATGCTTCCCACAGTACTGTTACCTATAAAGAAGTAAGGCTATTTTTTGTTATCTTGCAAACACAGATTACCTTGGGAGAAAGTTAGTTCGCCTAAAAACCACCGGTTTGATCTATATTTTATAAAGTTCTTGAGATCATTTTTTTTCTACTGGCAACAATTCTGATAGAGCTGCTCTTGATGTGGATTCCCACCATTGCAAGTTTTCACCTCAATTTGTGTACATATTTGTAATTTTCATTCATTAGCATTTTTTGCAAAGACTATTTGCAGTTTCTCTTCATCTCGCCACTATAGAACTAATTTGGCTATTTGCTCGTTGCAATTTTAAAATATGCATGATTTCTCTTCTTATCTTGATGCCCATGCAACATGATCTGTCTTCCAGTCTGAAAGTGCAGTTCTAGACCCACTGAGCTCGTAATTCTGACTTTGACCGGCAGAAAAGGAAAGAATAAGAGAATGGACCTTGTCCAAGGCCGACCCTGAAAGCTTTAATTATATACAAACCATGTCGTAGAAATATAATAAGAATTCACGAGGTAGAATACTTTCTTCCTTCAGTAAAATAATCCCAATTGGTGGAAAGAAGATGCTTTATATATAATTGTAAAAATTGATTTTAGAGAGCTGGCTTATGATTGTTTATGAAGGCTCCTGTGAGTTGTGGACCTGTTTGTGAAGAAACATTTTACAATAATATTAAAATCTAGAACAGAAACTAAATACACAGAGAAATTCATGCCATTTCCTTTACATTTACTGAATTTATATGTTCCTGACTTGATGTTTTATGGTTATTTAAATTACATGCTTGCTCTGGCCACCAAAAAAAAGAATTACCTGCTTGCTCAGTCATGCTTATTCTGAGATCAACTTTGTCTGCCTCAGGAGGGAACTTGAGGAGGAGCTAGGGATAGTCCTTCCAAAAGATGCGTTTGAGTTGCTATTTATTTTTCTTCAAGAGTGGTTAGTGACCCTTACCTCCATTTCTGCAACTGTTTCCTTTCCCTCCGAAGATGCATCAACCAGGCTAGACATTTTCAAGATTCTGTATTCATTCTTCTTCATATCAATGGATTGAAGCATTTTCTCATGTTTCAAGTTATTAATTGTAGCACTGGTACCCACGGAACATTGTGTGTAATCTATGGGTTACTTGGTTTTGACTTGTGCATGTCATGTAATGGGAGTTCCAAGATTGGGTATCATGTCGTTTTAAGTTTTAGACTTTATTTGAAAAAGACACAATTAATACTTCCACAACCTCTCTTAAGTGCTTTATTGGCTAGTCATTTGATGTGTTTTCGTGTGCAGCACAGTTGCTTTAATGCTTTTGGCGGTCACACTCTGTCTTACTCCATTTTTCCATTCTTTACTTGTACAAGTTCTTGCTTCTGGAATTTGGTCAATTGAAATTTAATATCCTTATGTTGAGATTTTATTAAACCAAATTTGAACTAAAAATTTGCGAAATTTATGTTTTCATTACCTAGAATGAAGAAATCTGTTTACATAGTATGAGAAGCATCAGATCCAGAAGTTGCATCATCAATTACTGAATAAGTAGAAAGCATCCTATCTACTACTGAGCACCGTGCATTTATATGACTTCCTCATGAGGTTATATTAAGACAAAGTGTGAAAAGTCAGTTTTCTCCAGATCTTCAATAACAAATGATTTTAGAGGTTTTGGCCAGCTTTAATATTTCTTTCATTCTTTTTAATTTGCTCACAGGACATTCAGGGTACTCATACTTCATTGACTTCTTATGTTGCTTTCCCGCGCAGTGTGACAAATGATGGTGATTTCATCAATAATGAATTTAATGATGTCTATCTGGTGACCACTCTTGATCCAATTCCATTGGAGGCCTTTACACTGCAGGTACCATGCTCTTGTCTAAAGTGAGGTTTGTTCTTGCCCACTCAGAAGATGGTCTTCCTTGTAGTGGTGTTTATGTATAAATTGGAGGATCATCAAGATAAAAGCATGTATGAATGGTAATCAATATGCATCTAGGTAGATATGTGCATGAACGTTTGCATGGAAATTTACAAATATAGATGGGACCATATTCTTTGCCAATTTGTCATTAGTCAGAATGTTAAGTTGTTTGGGGTTATTCAGTTTGATGGAGAAATTACTGGAGAACGGCAAATTTATTTTTCCCAAAACAGAGCTTCATATTGAAATGATTACCAGCATCTCTAGGATTTGGCTTTTTCATAGTAATTGCTTCTTTTAATTCAAGTACTTGTCTACTGTAAGTTCATGACATATATCTTTTTAGGGTTTTGTTAACAAGTGCCCCCGGGACACTTTATAGCTGTGCTTGATAAGGAAATGTTTTCATTTCTAATGCACTGCTTACCTGTAACACGAAAATGTAAATGCATTGACATTTTTTTCTAATTTGAGATGTTTTACAAGTGCCCTTATCAACCTTCTTATTATCTACTATAAAAGAGGTTTTCAACAACTATACCATCTGAGATCTTTTTCTTGCATAGGAAAGCGAAGTATCTGCTGTTAAATACTTATCTTATGATGAGTATAGAAGTTTTCTTGCTAAAGAAGATCCTGAGTACGTCCCATATGACGTGAATGGGCAGTACGGGCAACTATTTGACATAATTACACAAAGGTAAGCTTCGGAATAGATGCTTGCTATGAGAAAGCCTAATGAACTTTTGTTATTTCATTTGGAGAAGTTTTAGATTAGGCTAGATATCCTATCATTTAGTTTATTGACATTAATTTTTAACTTGAGAAGTAATTGAAAGAATATTGGGTAATTTCTTCCTTATGGGCATTTGCAATGTTTTATACCACTTGCATAATCTATTTTATCTAAATTTATTAAAGGTACAACCAGAAGGCCATTGACTGCAGCTTGGCTCTACAAAAGAAAATCCATCGCTATGCTTCTGTTACCCTCAAGGCAGAGGTTGTAATTCCTTTGGTGGAATTTATGTAGATCTCTTTTCCCATATCTGTCATAATTTGTGGCAGCTAGTCTTGGATGGTTATGATTCTCAGGTCATTTATTTGTCTAACTGAAGGGGATAAAGAACTATAGAAGCTGCTTGCAATTCTTTTGATATTTTTATTACTCTAACTCATTGCGCTAATTGTAGTCATATAATTGCTATTTGATGTGAGTTCAATTTGTCTTTGCTTATTGCCCATGATTAGGACTTGTTTTTAGCTCTGTTGTCCAACCACATTCATTAGGAAGGACTAAATACATGCCACCCCAATCCCAGTATAAGACGACTGTTGTATTCGTAGGTGGTACACAAAGAAGCTCATTTTCTACTTCTCCAAGAGAATATAAAAAAAAAAAATGCAATGTGTAATGTGCAGTGGTCTCGGTGACTTTTTCTTCATATCTATGTATCTTATATGTGGAAAAATCTTGTGAGGATCGGTTCAGTATTGGTTATGTGATGTCAGCCAAAAAGGCCTTTGCACTAGCTTGCTCAAAAGTAGTAGTGGAATTTACTTCTTATACTTCAAGGTTCTTTTTTACATTTTTTTTTCTTGCATGCACAAGAAACAACGTTCATCTCTTTATCTACCAAAAAAGAAAGGATATTCACCTTTTCATTTCACTCTCACATTTTCTTGTGCAGCTTTCAGGGCTTTCAAATGGAGAAAGGGAAGCCCTGCTTTTAGTAATTGAGGCTGCAAAAGTTATTGATGAGATCTTCTACCTACAGGTTGGTAAAACTGGACATGCATATCCACAATTATTTCTAAATCGATACTGAACTTTCTGAAGTGAAGCATACTTTACCTCTACCTTTGATTGGTATGTGTAAAGATATGGTGCATGTGTGCTACCTATCAATCAGTAATTCTTCACCTTAAAACGGACCCTTGGACTGATGGAACTAGCCTATCTTGAGTCAAGTACTGGTATCAATTTGTTTTTCAGTCAATTACAACATCAAATGGCGGTCCAGTAGTCGCAGAATGAGAAAGATAGTGTTAGATAGGACGTTCAATGGCATGAGATGATCCATATAGTTGATGCAGCTATGGGGGTAAAGCTTTGTTGTTTTTATCATTAAAAAAATTTTATGCGGTCGTAATTTAATAGCTTATCTACTGAGACTGGCGAAAGGATATTCTATAATCAAATGCTTTGAATATAGTCCACCTTATCGTCAGGCTGTGAATGATTCTGCATATTTTTGGCTGCTTTCATAAATCATTACATGCCTTGTTCGTTTCTTAAAAGGCAAGGTTGGTGTTCGCTTTATGAAGATAGCACTAGGATCATGAAGATACTAACCATTCTTTTCTTCTAGTCAAACTTATTGTCGTAGACAGATGTACTAATTCCTGAATTATATGAGGGTTGAGAATCCTTCTATACTACAGCTTAAGCAGCTTTCTGCTTGATTTGATTTTGGTGGGTAACTTTTTGTTTATTATTTTAGGTATGGTACAACAATCCAGCTCTGAGAGATTGGTTGAAGGAGCATGCTGCTTAAATCAGAGCTGGACAAGCTTAAATGGATATACTATTCAATAAATAAAAGTCCATGGTAAACCAAGATGGAAAGCTCTGACTTGATATGTCTCTCAATTCTTTGATTCACGTCTCTCTTCTTTCTTAGTTGGTTAGCAAAAATGGTACTCTCATACATGTGTGCAAATTTTGACAAGGAAAGAGATGGTGTGATTTCAGTTATTTTGGGAAATCCATTGAAATGCTAGTTGGGTGTAAAAGTTAATTTAAATCTAGAGTTCGTGAGAGATTTATGAAATAAAATAATAGTTTATCAACCCTTTTAAATTATTATTTTGCCCATTTTTCAGTAATATACAGCTTCCGTTCATTTTATCTTTCATGGAATTTTTGGGTGAAAGTTTGAGATGGAAAGTTGCCTTTGGGTTTTTTTGATGATATAGAGAGATAAGAAACAGTCAAGATTAGTGATCAGCTGAGAGACAATTGTCCAGTACAGGCAACATACTTGCTTGATTTATTGAAACTCTCATTAGAAGACCTTTTATAGTATTTGTGTTGGTTTTGGAAAAGGTTATTGCCACGGATAATTTCCTTCACGATAGTTTCAGAGTGTTAAGGGACTGACGTGATGTTAATTGCATCCTTTTAATACTTCCATTTGATTGTGCATGGGGGGTCACCTTTTTAAATTTTTATGTCCTTTATGACATCTAGAATTGTCAAAGAATGATAGTTTTTATCTGTCCACAGGTCTTGCCTTGATGAGAATGAGGCATTTTTGACAACTGCAGATTCAGCTGTTAAGTTGCTCTCCAAACCCGCAAAGCAAGTAAATGGGTGGAAGGGTATAGAATATAAGGCTGCATTTCCCATGCAAAAACCACCCGGTGCAAACTTTTATCCTCCTGACATGGACAAAGAGGTATCTCTTTAAATTGATCCAAATTCAAGAATGACCTACACCAGCTAACATCCATTCAAGATTGGATTTGTAATCATTGAAGCTGTCTATTCCCTATATATCTGCTAGAAAGTTATTTTAACTGCTTGTGTGGAATCAGGAATTTGATTTATGGAAGAGTAGCTTATCAAAAGATGAACAAGTGGAGGCAACTGGCTTTTTCAATGTCATTAAGAGGAAAAGTCAATCTAGTTTAGACGGAGCCTCATCTATAGTTTCTGATGAAAGTAATAATAATACAGTCAAACCGGTTCATGACCTTTTTATTGTCCCCTATTCACAAGAATACAGAGCTTTGCTTACAAAAGCTGCTGAACTGTTGCATAAAGCTGGAAATTCAACTAGCTCCCCAAGGTATTGTTGGTTGAAGTATTACCATTAACAAATCATTGGGTCATTCTATATACATGAACATGCCAATACTGGCTTAGTTGTTCATAAACACCTGTACTTTCTTGCTTTTTGTAGCTTGAAGAGACTATTGCAAAGCAAGGCTGAAGCCTTTTTGTCCAATGACTATTATGATTCAGACATTGCCTGGATGGAGTTGGTTAGTATATATTGCCTTTTGTTTCATCTTTAATGTCATAATTCTCATTGTGAATAGACGTGTTACTTCTGAGATTGAAATTCTGCAGTGGCTGGCTGTAGTATATCTACAATGGGAGAGGGGACCTAGCAAGTGTAAGATGTAGCTCTGGCTTGATAAGTATTCTGATGACATTTTGGCATACCTATGAGCTTTATCTACTGGAGGAAAAGAGAGTCCTCCGTCAATCTCCATATATTAGGAAGTACAGAGTTCACCTTAGGTATCTGGAGCAGAAAATGTAGAAGCTTGACTAAGAGAGATTAAGGTTGCCAAGACTGGTTGCCACCACATTTAGGATTAGGGTGATAATTTGATAAATTTGAGAAGGTGTTTTGGGTGGAATTCTGAGATATTATTTCCTTCTCGTAGTCTTTGAGTAAAAATTTCACCAGCTGAATAAGATGAGCTTCCTTCCACTGGTTGCAAACGGTGCTGCTGTGATCTTTTCCTCTAAAATAAAGGATTTATGATGAGGGACTCTCTTTAACAAACACTCATCTTAAGAATGGTGTCAGTTTACTTCTAATCGTATCCCATTCTCAGACCTCTTTAGTGCAAACCATTGATGATTTTGTCACTTCTCCTGTTGGTGTTGAGAAGTAAATGCTTTGGAGAAAATCTTTACGGTCTGTAGCTGGTTATGTTCTCAGTAGTTTAATGCTGCAATATTCTGTTGATTATTAAGGTCACTGGCCTAGTTATTATACTGATTTTTTACCCAGCTGGAGCATTGGTATCAAGCCAGGTTTTGGCCTGCATGGGCAATCAGAAAAAATGGTCATTTGTTCAATTTTTAGTGGCGATAATTTGTGAAGTTGGTTATCTCATGATCTAGAATTGCTGGGAAAAAAATAAAGATGTTTATTTTTTAAAATCAAGTTCTGGAAGTATTCCTACATTACTAATGTATTGATCCTCTCACTTTTCCCTAACTTGAAGGACTCCAAGTTGGATGTGACTATCGGTCCTTATGAGACTTATGAAGATACGCTATTTGGCTACAAGGTATTATTCCCCCAGAATTTTCATCCATGCATTGTAGGTTCGTCATGCGTGTATGTCATAGAGCCTACTTGTGATTCACTCTCATATAGATTGTTTAACCTATAACAGTTTTTGATACTGACCTCGGAAGAAGACTGTTTAATTGCATTATCAGTCTAAAAATACGAACAGCAATGAATGAGGTGGTTGTCTTCAGAGATGAATAGTAGAGATGACATATATTCATATCATTGATAGGTATCAGTATATAATTCTGAACAAAGAAGAACATGATCTTCTGATTTTTATCCTTCTACAAGGCAGACAAGAAAAAACATCTTTTGCTATAATTACATGAGAAAATCTGAGAAACCACTGCAATTGACCTTGGAAGCATACAATCACCAGACTGGTTGGAACCTTTGTAAATGATGCCTGCGGAGCCTGGACTCCTGAAGTCCGGTCTTTACCTATCATGTACAGATTTTAAGTTGATGTAGCTGATGAAATTGTTGAAATTCCTTCATTGGACAGTGCCAGACTTCCATTACAAATCTAGTGCATTCTGATAAAATTGTGTCCCTTTCTCTTCCTTGAAGTTCTGACCTTGCTACCCATGCATCATAGTAACTCCACCAGTCCTGTTATTTTATTCCTCACTAGCCTTTAGATGTGTCCTGATCACATGCACTCAATTGACCTTCACAGAAAAAAAGTACTTCCACGATTGAAATGTTGAAGATGAAAGAATATTTGAGGTGACTGCGAGCAAATGGTGCAAAATAATATGTGAGAGAGAGAAGTATGGAAAGGGAAGCAAAAGTTATGATGTTACTGGTGATTTGTTTTTGACTTACTATATATTTCTTATTGTTTTTCTTTTTCTCTATGTATCTGTCCTCAATCTAATAGACCAGTTATCAAAGCAAGAGATGAATTATTTTTAAGTAGGAAAGAGAGAAAATGTGCAAAAAATGAGTACCCACTTTTGTCTGTATAGTATGGAATACCACATGCAACGATGTTGATATGCCTCGTGATAATGCTTGGATGCACTTTAGGTGCAACTCAATGCCCTTTAACATGTCCATGGTCTTGTACTAATATTTGTCTCTGTCTTTGGCAATGCTACTATCAATTCATAATTTGCATTAGGCGACATTTGAGGCTTTTATTGGTATTCGTGATGACAAGGCGACTGCTCAATTAAGACTCTTTGGAGATAATCTTCAGGTACCTTTGTCAAATCATATTCCACAGGGACTAAACAAATATAGTCCAACTTTACTGATGTAGGATGCTTTCTTATCTTTTGTAACATCGCACTAGGTATTGGAACAAAATCTCCCTCTGGACAGTGTATACAAATCGCAAGATGTGATCGCTGCACCAATACGTGTCATTCAGCTTGTTTACAATGCAGGGGTGAGTCTTTGGTTATTCAGCAGAATGTGAATCATTACAATTGCCTGTGGACTTCTTTCATATAACGGTCTCAAATTCCAGTTAATGAACACCTCTTTCTGGAGTAAGATTGTGGACACATATTTTCCTTAGCCAGTTCAATAGTAACAATTTTCTACTCATCGTTTGACAGTTTGACTAATAGTTATGCTATCTTAGACACGCTGATGCTTTCATTTTCTGAAAACTAATTGATGGATTGATATCCAGGATGTCAAGGGCCCTCAAACTGTTGCTTTTAATTTGCCAAATGATGAGCGTATCGTGAAGGATCGAGGAACATCAATGGTCATCCTCAAGAATGTTTCAGAAGCAAAGTACGACTTCCTTGCCATCTTTATGATTGTTGTATTTCCTTTAGATTACAGCATAATGTCTGCATCTGATTTTCTACACCCTGAAATCGCTTCTTATGCTTCTCAACTCTCTTCTTATTAAAACCAGGTTCAAGCATATTCTCCAGCCCATAGCGGCCGCATGCATTTCAAGGGAACAATGTGGGCTAGTAGATTTCGATTCTTTCTTTACTCACACGATTTGCCATGAGTGCTGCCATGGAATTGGCCCCCATACCATAACTCTACCAAATGGTCAGAAGTCTACAGTGAGACTAGTTAGTCCCCTCAACTTTACCTTGTCATACTTTTTTTTCCCGTTTCCTTCTCATTGTTGTTATCATAATCTCGTGGTTTAATAGTAAATAGCAATTTCTGTTTTTTGTCTAACATGTGTTGAAAGACAATGAAGATTGTGCTTTTGATGCTAAAACATTGCAATAGACGGTGAAGAGAATCCCATTACAAGGTCCAGCACGGCAGCTCCAAAATGCCTGTTGTTCACAATGTACACCCATAAAAGTGGAAGTATAGACTTAAAGAGCTACTTTCTCATTTCTTTTTTGCCAATAAATAAACTCATATGATTCCATGTCTGTATATACCGTGTCTGTCGTCCAGAAACCATCACTTGATTTGCTTGATAATAAAGGAACTAGTACTCAGATACTGACCAATGTTGAAAATATTGCTCGTTTTGAGAAAAGTTACTCCATGGGATACTATTGCATGCTTATCGACATGGGAGTGTAGACAGACCCTTCCATGTACGAACTTAATGTAAGAATTCCAGTATTATTCTCTCTTGGCTTCAGCGACATTCTTCTATCTACCAATGCAGGAGCTTCAAGAACTTCACTCAGCTTTGGAAGAAGCAAAAGCTGATATAGTTGGTCTTTGGGCGCTAAAGTTTCTCATTGACCAGGTAACGATGTTTTAGGTTCTGGAAATATCTAAAATAAGGCTGATATTCTTACTCTTACACGATTTGCAATGGCATTCAGGACTTGCTTCCAAAGACTTTGGTTAAGTCAATGTATGTCTCTTTTTTGGCTGGATGCTTTCGCTCGGTTCGTTTTGGCTTAGAGGAAGCTCATGGGTAAGCTAGCTATACATGGATCCTTGTACCATCATATGGACAATTCCCACTGAGCTGTATATGGTCCTGTTATATTACCAGGAAAGGTCAGGCGTTGCAGTTCAACTGGTTATTTGAGAAAGGAGCACTCGTGTTGCATGATGATGAAACATTCAGCGTTGATTTTACAAAGGTACTACAGTGGGCATTCCCCACGTCCTTAGTGTCATTTTCTGTTTAGAGTAACCAATTGATTGCCATAAATCCTTTGTAAGGTTGAAGGTGCCGTAGAAAGCTTGAGCCGGGAGATACTCACAATTCAAGCGAAAGGTGACAAGCCGGCTGCAAGGTCCCTCATCAATAGATATTGCAAAATGACAGATCCACTCAAATCTGCTTTGCAGAGACTAGAAAACATTCAGGTAGTATTCTATAACTTTTGCATCTACAAACTCCGTCATACTTTTCCTTGGTTTAATACGGACATCCTAAGATGTTAAAGAGCAGCACTAGATCAGCCAAATAAAGAGAGAGACACCCTGTACCGAACAGTCCGCCATTCTATGAGTTGAGAGTATTTTTTAGTGTGCTGGTGTATTTCTCACATGTCTTTGCCTAATGGTTTCAGGTCCCAGTGGACATTGCTCCCATATTTCCGATTGCTGATTTGGTGTCGGAGTGAAAGGAAAGGAGTACTCCGTGCTCAGCTTGTCTTCGCAGCTGTTGTGGCATTCTATATTAATTCATGAGAATCAGGCTTTATTCCCCCACAAGAACACGAAAAATTAACTGGAAGAGGGAATGTCTTACATTACATGTTCTGTTAGAATAATAATTTCCTAATCACATTAAAAAAAAAATATGATATGGTGTCTTTTCGAAGGATTTCATTACTGAGTTTTCTAAGCACTAGTCGAACAGTCAATCAAGATAATTTTCCAGTTTCATGAATTGTCCTGTGTCATTTCTTTGAAAATTGAATTATTTGATATTAAGTATGCTTAATGAGTACCTGAGGGTACCATCATGACCTATTTGAGAATACCTGATAAGTAAATGTTAAACAAATACGGCGCAGACATAGGTCTTTGATTGAGCCTCTCATGAAATGAGCTATTAACGTGGCCTAGAAATACTAACTCTATATCGCCGAGAGGAATTTAACAAGTACGAGACGTAAAATTTGTTATTCCCTAATAGTCATGGATAAAATGACCATGGAAACGAATACGAACTTCCAATAATCCATTCTTTTAGTGATGCATAACCTCCGTATCTTAGTTAATCTTATTCATGCATAGGACTCACCATCCCTTCCGTGAGGAACGCAATTTCCTAACTTTAACATCAAATAATAATTAGTTAATTCTGATAAAGTATATAAATAGATCTTAATGAATTCGATTTTTTTCCTCGTAAGGTCGAAGTTGAATTTGAATGTTCACACTCCACGAGATACAAAAGTCTATGAGCTTGACATTTTAGTTGATAAAACTAGCTACGACAAGATTATTGAGCAAATCATGATGTTTCGTAACAATGAAAGTATGATTATTTCTGTCAAGTCCAATGTGTTATTAATTTATTCATTTCGAGATAACATGACCAAAAAAAAAAAAAAAAAAGACAAGCTCATTCTCGCCCTTGCACTTAAAACAAGCATGATAAGTACTGCTCATGCGATATATCCATAAGAGACAATCAAGTAATTAAGTGTTTTCATTCATTTTCGTATCAAACAATATTAGCCACATATCATTTGAACAAGCCGAATAAATTGCTTGGCAACAAAGTGCAGCTATCAAACACTCTTACAAAAGTCTCCAATGCACGCCACTAAATATGGTACACCAATAATCGTTGCCGCTTTTCGATTCCCACAGCTTTACTTCGCTCCACTCAAGAGACATCCACCACATTCAAACAAAACTCCCGCTTTTTAACCCTGCGAAAACTTCCAAGCAGATGCACCCAAAGTCAAAACACTGAGAAAAAGCCCCAGCCGTTTCGGTCTCCGAAAGCGCACGAAACGACGCCGAGTGCCCAATGGTTTACCGACCGTTAACTCCTCACCAAACCCGCCCGCAATCCAAAAGCCGCATTCCAATTATCAACGCACGCTTTCCCATGCATTTTCAAATTTAAACCCCGTAGGAATGCACCCCCCACTAAATAAATTGAATAAAACACATCAAACCCAAAAACGCCTCAAGAGCGCCACGTCAGATTGACATGCGGGACCCACCAGACGGGCCTCCGACGTGGCAAAAGACGATTGGCCCCAGATACGCTTTATGGTAGTTTCACCTAATGTGTAGTGTAGAGATGACTGCTTGCATTGAATTCTGGTTTTTAAATCAGGTAATAATTTTTCCTTATGAGAAAAGATAATGCAAGGTTGAAAGAAATATCCATAATTAATTATCATTCTATATAAATCATGAAGCGGCTTGTGGTAAAGTCCCACTTTAGAATGTCACTTCATACACGGAGTGACTGGATGCAGTAAAGTCTTCACCTTTCTCTTTCTCGAAGCGCCTGCTTTGCAAAGTTTCAAAAAAATGGCTTCTTGTTAGCTGCTCCTGGGTAGATTTCTGAAGACCAATCCAAGAATCTCCTCATTTCCAACGCCCCCCAAGACATCACCACAAAACCCAAACCCCATCAGAGGGCATCGCTCGTGACTGTCACATCTTTCTTTCCCCAAAACAAGGCCAACCATCAGAGCATTGATCGTCACCCCACAGACACGGTCACCGACACCCTTGTGTACTCTGTTCGGCCTTCCAGCAACGCTCGCCACACACGGCCGCGGGTACTCTGTTTCTGTCGTTCTCATTCTTGCGAGAGGATGACGCCCACCAAGAAGACCATCCCACGCCAATTCTCGTACAACACGCTCTACGTGAACCCCCTGACCGACGCCAGGCACGTCCGCAGCTGCAGCGAAGGGATCGCCCTCGAGGGCCACTCGAACCACAGCCCCGTCAAGCTCGGCGACCACCGCAAGGAGAATGCCCATCCCAACCAAGAACGGGACGCGGCGGACGGTGACGATAAAGAGAACGCCGCTCCGAAATCTTGGTCTGCGGCCGTTTCCAAGCACTCCTCGAATCTGAAGTCTCTGTCCACCGGGAAAGCTTTGAACTTGAAGCCGTCTTCTCTCCAGTTCTGCATGCAAATGCAAGACAAAGATCCGAATTTGGGGTCCAAATTACGGGACCCAATTGGGTCGGAGAACTCGCATTCTGTGAATATCTGGGATTACTCTGATTCGGAGGCGGCTCCAGCTTCGTCTTGGTCTACATTGCCAAATAGGTGAGTTTCCGGCTCAGATAAAAAAGTACCATTTTTCCATTCCCTGAAGTCTAGAAATTGAATGATGTGTTTGTTCATGAGTCAGAAACTGTGGGTCGATGTTAAATTGATGTTTGGTGTGATTTCAGGACTTTGTTGTGCAGACCATTGCCTGTGGACATTGGGAGGTGCACCTGTGTTATTGTGAGGGAAAATTCTATAGATGGAATTAGTGGTGGCACTCTGTATTCTCTATACACCAACGTAAGTTATTTTTCTGGATGTCCTTCATTCTGTTTCATATCCCTGTTTTATTGACATTTTAAACTTAAGATTTTGTTTTCTATTTTCTATTTTGCTTTTTATTGTCAGTTTGTTGGATGAAGCTTAATTTGTGGAAGTAAAGGCACGGTTAAATCGAACTGAAAATCATGTTGGGATCAATGAAATACTGTTATGACCACAGTATACACAACATATGAGAAGTTTAAGATAGCTTCAACAAAGTTGGACCCGTAGAATTTCTCGTTTACTTGGGTTCAATGTTCGTAGATGCCGCATGATAAGCTGTACTTTTCTGATGGTTGACGATTTCATACCTGGGTATTTTTCAGACGCTTCCAAAAATTTCCTACATAGTTTTGCCCTGTTCACAACCGCTGATAGGGCACAATTAATCCATCACATAGTGGATCCTTATTTTCTTTTTCAGGATAATCAATTTATCCTTATGATATAGGTAATTTTTTTGCTTTTCTCATAATGGCACTGCCAGATTGGCATGCATCTGCGTTACCATGGGTTTCTGAATGTGGTACTGTACGCTTGTTTTTGTTTCGTAGCTCAGATTTTGCTGCACTGAGCATCCTTTCATCACGTCTTGGATTTTCATTGGTTTATAATTTCTTAGTTGCATTTTGAATATTGCTTTGACGACCAATGGAAGAACATTATCTGAACAATGATTTTAAAAGGTCGCAGTATTGATTGGTTATAACTTGTCAATTGGACAGATGCCAATCCTTCTTGATAGAATCTGAATATCTAATGCAAATGCAGCTTTGGCTAAGTAAAAGAACTCTGAATATTCATAGCTTCTCTTGCAATGGATCATATGATTGTCTAGGTGATGGTGCATGTCCACCATTTGCTTTATTGTAGATTTTCACTATCGACTTCTCTTGCTATCTATTGGTGGATAGGCATATGTGTACGCTTCAGAATCTTTAGGTACGAAAGACAAAACAGTTCTTAGAGTCAGTATGATTTGCTGAGCATCTGATACTTGCAGGAAGGTAAGGGACGACAAGATCGAAAACTAGCTGTTGCCTTCTGCAAGCGACGCAATGGAAAATCCATCTTCACAATAGCTCAGTCTGTAAAAGGATTATTATCCAATGGTGATGATAGTTACATCGGTGCTGTAACAGCCAATGTCATGGGTTCAAAGTACCATATATGGGATCAGGTTCACCTTCTTGAAACTTTAACCAACGTAACACAGATAATTAAAGCTCAGTGGACTCCCACATAGATTGAAAGTACCATCTATGTTTGGAATTAATCGGACAACTCAGATTAATTTGGTCGTTTTTTCAGGGGGTATCTTTGGACTCTGCAGCTAGAGGAACTAAAGCTCTTTTAGCAGTTGTAACGTGAGCAATCTCTCTCTCTCTCTCTCTCTGTAACATGTGTGCGCAAAGTCACACTCAAAATGCAAAACTGAAAATTATGAGAATCGGCTTACCTTTGGTTATGCAGATTTGTACCTACCATAGCCACTTGGACAGGAAGCCACAGGATCATGAGAGCGTACATACCGAAGCATCAATCAATGCAGCTGAAGAACACAACTCAAGTGAGCTTCATGGAATTCTTTTGACAAACTATACCTTGTCACTTGTTTCTATTTTCCTAGGTCTCCGATGAAAAAGAATGTTGATCTTTTTTCTGCTGTCAGGTTCCACACATCAGTGGACTCCCGAAGGACTGGGAGGAAAGAAGAGATAGAGTCCATCAGCTAGTCTCAAGGGTTCCACACTACAATAAGGTAATATAACAAATGCTCTGTTTTTTAATCAAGAAAGAGGGATGCATGTGTAGGGGAACTGTTCTTTCGCAGCGATCTGCTCAGATCAAAGTTTTCATTCTCTTCCTTGAGTTAGGTAGCTAAGTTTCTTGTGTTGCTTTTTGCAATCTCAGATTTCTCAGCAATACGAGTTAGATTTCAGAGACAGGGGAAGAGCTGGACTTAAAATACAGCGATCGGTCAAGAATTTCCAGCTTAAGTTGGAGGTACACTCAACTCCGTAGTATATATATATATTTTGGGTCAGAGAACTTCGAAAGTTTAATTCATATAAATTCGAAAGTGAGCAAGGAACAATAATAGGTGTCATGCCTTACATCCAACAATGAATACACCTCACCCTTGCTCGTGGATTATTATACACATGCAAAGAGAATATGCAATGAGATGGTCCCAAACAGGTGATTATGATGGCTGATATTAACACATTTTCTTCAGGAGAATGGTAAGCAGACAATCCTGCAGCTCGGACGGGTGGGAAAATCTAAATATGTCATGGACTACAGGTATAAACTGCAATTTGATGTACTTTGGCTTAAACCATGTTGTGCGACCAAGAAATGAAAATTTTAGTAATTTATTTCATGTCATGCAGGTACCCTTTGACAGGTTATCAGGCATTCTGCATTTGTTTGGCCTCCATAAATACAAAGCTATGCTGCACAGTGTGATGACACTGTGCTTGCCCTCCTGAATTTGTAATTCAATCTCTGAATACAGATGTCAGAAGTGATGTCAGAAGTTGTATCTTCATATTTTGGGCGCTATCCCACTACTTCATGCAGAAGTAGTACGGCACCATTTTTTGTAAAGGCAAACATTTCGAGACAACAATTATGGGCCGTTTTAGATGCAAAACGCATGCATCTCGTCATCCCAAATCGAAGACATTTCATTCACTTTTTTTCCTTTTCGTTGTTTACTACGCTTTTTCTACGCGTTTGCTGATCAAATGAGCCTGCAAATTCCGATGCTATTTTGGAGTTACATGCTATAAAGAATGCAAAATCCGTGAGAGTGGACCAAGAGAGGCTTATGGATATGATGTGCCGCTGTGACCACTACCAAAAAGGCCAAAGCATTCGGGTGAAAATGATCAATTTAGCATTGCCTTAACTTGCATTTACTCACTAATTAAATTACAAGGTATTTTGTACTAAAATCATCATCTATTTTAGCACAATGAAATCATTCGATAATTCTTTCAAGCAGAAGCAATAAAAGGTGAAACTGAGATGATTCTACAATATCAAATGATACAACCAAGTAGCGAAATCGTCGTTCCTGGGAGGTCCGACGTACGACGGTTGGTCCGGAACTCGAAAGGTCAAACCTTTCTTTCAACTCGCGTCTGCGAGAGCAATGCAATATCGCTACAGAGTTGTAGCTACGTCGATGGGCGATGGTGAGGAGCAGGCTGACGCAGATGGTCTCAAAGCTTCGATCTTTGAAGGAAGCAGAACAAGCCCAAGCTTCCATCCACAAAGCAGCCCTCTGGGACCACTCCGGCATCGTTCCCAAGCTCATATCCTTCGCCTGTCTCTCCCCCGCAGGTAGCCTCTCGCACGCCCAAGCGATCTTTCAAGAAACCAGCATGGACAACCCCTTTGTTTGTAACACCATGATTCGAGCTTACTCAAAGAGCGCGTTTCCCATCAAAGCTGTACTCATTTACAACCACATGCATGGCGCGCGCGTTGAATGTGATCACTTCACCTACAATTTCGTGCTCAAGGCCTGTGGCAAAATACTCTGGTGCACTAAAGATGATGCGAGGGCTGTTGAGCGCATTGATGTCGCTTCCAAGGGAGCTGAGATTCACTGCAGAGTCTGGAAGGTAGGGTTCGATCAGGATCAGTATGTTCAGAATTCTCTGCTCCATGTGTATTCTCAGTGTGGGTCGGTGAGTCACGCCCGCCGCCTTTTTGATGAAATGACGCAGAGGACTGTCGCTTCGTGGAACATAATTATATCGGCCTATGATCGGTCGGGTGATTTCGCATCTGCAGATCGTCTTCTCGAGTCGATGCCTGCAAAGAATGTGGTTTCTTGGAATACCTTGATGGGACGATACGTCAGGATGGGCGATCTTGCAGCGGCGAAGAAGGTGTTCCTTGAGATGCCCGAGAGAGATGCCGTTTCCTGGAACTCGATGATTGCAGGTTACATTCAAGTTAAAGATTATAATGGCGCATTAAGTCTGTTTCATGAAATGTCAAATGCCAATATTGAAGCAACAGAGATAACGCTTATTTCTGTTCTGGGTGCTTGTGCGGAGATGGGTGCTCTGAATGTTGGCGGGATGATCCATGAGTCCTTAGAAGCCAAGGGATATAAAATTGAAGGTTACTTAGGTATTGCACTTGTTGACATGTACTCTAAATGCGGAAACTTGAGTCATGCTTGGGAAGTATTCAGTCAAGTGAATATGAAACCCGTCAGTTGCTGGAATGCAATGATTGTGGGTTTGGCTGTCCATGGTTATTCTGACGAAGCTTTGGAGTTGTTTGCAGTGATGGAGAGGAGGATTGCTGAAGTTAGACCAAATCGGGTCACCTTTATTGGAGTCCTCATCGCTTGTAGCCATAAGGGCTTGGTGGATAAGGGCCGTGAGTTCTTTGGTCGCATGAGGAAGGAGTACAAGATAGAGCCTGACATGAAACACTATGGGTGCATGGTTGATCTACTAAGCAGATGGGGGTTGTTAAGTGAAGCTTATGAGATGATCAAGAGTATGCCCTTCCAAGCAAACTCTGTCTTGTGGAGAACGTTACTTGGTGCCTGTAGGGTACATGGCAATGTTGAGTTGGCTGAGTTATCCTTCCAAGAGCTTACAGATTTGGAACCTACTCAGGATGGTGATTATGTGCTTCTATCAAACATTTACTCTGAAGCACGAAGATGGGGTGATGTGGAATTGTTGAGAGGTGAAATGATTGACTTTAGCGTCACAAAGAGACCTGGCTCTAGTAACATTGAGATGAAGTAAGTCCATTTCACTTGTTTACTTCACAGAAGTGATCAAGACTCGACCATCCATTTCTGGGAGAACATCAAAGAATTTCAGTGGGCACAATTGGCTTGAAAGTGAAGTCATGGAAGCACCTTTTTAGGTCAATATTGTAATGTGCAATTTCTAGGAGGAGCTTTGGGAACAAAGAATCATAAAATGGCTTCCCTGGTTCATTTTGTAATGTGCAATGTGTTGAAATGAGCTGACAATACTTGGAACACAACTCCTGTTGAGTTGGGATCGAAATCTTTTCCTACAACTAGTGTTAGTTTCAACAGTGTCTTCTGGGAGTAGGAAAGAAATGCAGAAGTTCTTTGTCAATTTACTTGTCTCCTTATCGAAAGAAATTCAGTAATGACAGGGCCATTTTCTGCATAATACGTGAAAAGAGGATGTCCTAGTGCTTGTTTCTCAGTATTGGACAATTGCTTCTTCAAGTGATTGCAATTTTTTCAAGAAGCTCTTAGCAGGTTAGCTTACTCTTGACACAGAAGCATTCCAAAAGAGATTTTTTCCCCTTTCATCCTTTTGCATATATAATTCTTAGCAATATGAAAATTTCCATATCCTGCATAATGATTGGTGATCCTACAAACAACAGGAAGTTATTTTTCCTTAGTTCACAAAATGTAAACCTCTATCAGAAATTTTATTGTTTGCTATACTATAGCTGTCGGAACCTTTTTATTTTCATGATCACAGATTATGCCTTTATTCTTTTTAGCTTTTAACTATCTTTCGAAGCTCCTCTATAAAGCAGCCTCATATGCGAAAGAAGAATGGTACCACCATTTTATGTAACTTGCACCCTGCTTTGGAAAGTAATATTGCATGTCAAAGGCATCACACAGAAACCACACTCCACTCGAGTTTCTTATACTTTCTCAGTAGGTAATCAATACCACTTTAGTTTACCATGGAATAAAAAAAAAAAAAAAAAAAAAAAAAAAAAACCACTTGCTGTTCTTTTTTGGCCAACAAGCTTCTTGGCTTTTCCTCTTGAATATATTCACAACCTCGTACTTATTTTTCGAGGTCCTTTCACACGAAGCTACAAGTTTCCCCTGCAAATCCCAATTTAGATCCCACGGTGTCATATACAACCCTTTGGTTCTTCTGCTGATAATTACCAATGATGCCAATCTCGTCTTCGTATGTGAGGCTTGCAAGGGCCAGGCACACCTGAGATGCATCAGTCTTTGCAAAATAAAATATCCCATCCACATCAACTTTCAACTCAGCATCACCATCAAAGTGCATATCTATTGTAGGGATCTCCACTTCTTGATATGCACTCAGATTAAAGCACGTATCCAAGATTGAGAAGCCCGGTGCTGGAGGATACCCAGTAAATTTCTTCAGGAATTCTTCCTTCAGAGCCCTGTACATTGAGGGTGGAAGTCTTGAAATCACTGTACCAGAATCGATCAGAATTCCAGCTTTACCAAAACTCTCAGACTGTATCGCTGCTCCGCCAACACTAATACCAGTAAGATTAAGGAAGTAGAAGGTAGGCAGCTGCAGGTTCGGGATCATTGCAGTGTAAGAAATGGGAGTGGAGTTCTTGTAGACTGAAAAGTCGCCACCAAAAGCTAAAGACCCTGACGCTGCAACTTCTGCAGATGGCAAACAATATGAGAAAACACCACCAAAGAGGCTTGAAGTTTGAGAGACCATTGAAAGAGAGCTTCTCCCCAGACCCATGAGACCAGAAGCACCTCCAAAGAGGCCTTTGTTATTTCTCCCACACCCAAATACGAAATTGTCCACAGGAGTCGCTCCAAGGTTTAGATGTTCCACACCAAGGTTGCCACGAGTGTAGGAACCATCGCCATAGCTCACATAATAGTTACATATCGGGATTGTGGGACCACACACTCCTAAGTTCCCAGTGGCATATTCTAGGGACTGACAAGTTGATGAATTGCAAAGAATTGATTTGTAGGAAGGAGAAACTGAAGGATTGAACAGAGGGTCTTGTTGGTTATAGCATACTCTGCAAGGTTGGCACTGGACCCACGTGAGATCACTCCCTGTGTCTAAAATCACACTCATCTTTCTACCGCCCAGTTCCATAGTGACTATGTAATTTAAAGTCTGAAGATGCACGCCAGAAATTAATGGAAGTTGAGTTTTTGCAACATCTTCTTTAATGTTGCCGGAGTTTGTGTTTTTGATACGGTGTTGGAGCATTCGGACCCGGGCATCATCCAAGATTAAGCGCTTCTGCAGCTTCTGGTTCCAGTTCACGGTCTTCCCTGAGCAGTGATCCTGGTGTACTATTTCCAATATGGTTGCACCATTCTTGTGTGCTACAGTTTCAAACAATCAAACAAGAGTTTCTGAGAAGGCTTCTTTGATTGTGAGGTGTATGAGTTGCATGATGTGGGATATAGTAGCATAAGGTAGAACTACACATAGTTCTTCAATTTCTTAAACCATTGACATTATGTTACCAAACATGAGGCAGACAAGTGAATTTATGGAAAAAGCATGTCATTCTGATGTTTTGTGAATGCAAAACAGTAAATGTAAGTGGAGAAAGCAGATAACAGCCCGTGCTTTGCTAAATAAATGGTAAAGCAAAGCAAAAACCAAATTTTGCTTTATCAAATACAGCTGGTTCCTACTTTTCACGCGCGCTCGCAGAGAGAGAGAGAGCGTGGTTGCATGTCACCTTAAAAGCAAGTAATGATGAACAAAGCTCACATTCTAACAAAAAGAAGCGGTTCTTAGTTGCAAATCCCGAAGTGGAAGAATAAAATAAGAAAAAGAAAAGCCATGTCCACGAACACAGAATACCATTTCATCATGTTCAATTCTTGTTATAGCCTTCTTTTTCAGATTTAAACTCACTTGATTTCTGAGAGAAGCAGTTGGGAGTGCTGGTCATCTGATCCCAGAGGAAGTTTCTCAAGCTGAGAGCTTTCTTGACTTCAAGACAGCGAACCTCATGAGCAGTGCCAAGAAGGAGCACGAGAAGAAGCAGAGACACTTCTAGCTGAGGTAGTTGTGCTCGTTGTGCCATTGCTCAGAACAGTGCAAGAGTTCCCTAGGTGCAGATATGCATTCAAAAGCAAAAGAAGAAACAGCACTTCCCTCTGCGTGTGTGCGTGAGTGTTTGTGAGAGAAAGAGGGGGGGTGAGATTCTTAGGAGTTGGAGTTTGGGACGAGAACAAAAGAAGAAGGGCTGGCTTGAGGACCCACGGGTGCATGAGAAATTATTGGGGTTTCACGTGCACATTCTTTGCAAGAAAAAAAGAAGGAAATTTTAGTATAAAAAAACACTTGCGACAACCATTAATAATGGCATTTGAGTTTACATATGCATGGTATAACCCACATTTTGTTGCTCGTGACTAATTTTCTCTTTCAAATGTTACATCGCCTTTAGAAATATTATTTTCTACACTCAGCGATGACGGACATGTGGCTCATAGAGATTGTCGCTCCTTGACTCATAGGTGTGCACTAAAATTTTCCTTATGAATTTACATATTTTTCTAGATAAATGTCATGGAAAAGTTCTCAATTTGCCTCCTCCTAATTTTCCTGCCTCCTCTCAATCTAATTTCTGCGTCCTCCACCATTGATCCAAAGAAAAAAAAGAAGAAAAACTCGTATGGTGCTTTTTGTGTTTTTCTTTGTTCTGTCAAGTGGGATTGAGCGCTTGTGATTTCAAGTAGATTTTCATTGTGCTTGCTGAGCTTTCAAAAGATAAGGACTCTCTCTCTCTCTCTCTCTCTCTCTCTCTCTCTCTCTCTCTCTCTCTCTCTCTCTCTATCTCTATCTCTATCTCTTCACGGAATCAACTGTCACAACTTCCACCCTCCGAGGGCATTTGAGCTTGTCCCTTGCTTCAACTTGACTCGCGTGTAGCCCTAGACCATGTTGGTCCTTATATTCCCTTGACAGGCATGAGGAGAATATTAACAATTAATTAGTCCACAAATGCCCTGTCCGCTTGAGTTTAATATTTGTATTTCATCGCAAGAATCCAATCAACACATTCAAATCTGACATTAGAATCTGGTTTACTATTAAAGATAAGATAAGGGAATGTGAGCTCATCCTTTTCTCTTTCCCATGCGATGAGTTTCTTGTCCTGTGTCAAATTTGTCTCTTCATTGGTCAGGAAGATAATAGTACCTTCATTTTGATAAAAGAGATCGATCTACTAGTGATTTACCCTGATTGGAACTTAAGAATCGGTCTTTTCATTCTCCATCAAGAGAGAAAAATTTGACCCCATGCTGGCTTTTTCTCATATCCTCTTTGTAGTGATGCCCGACAATGATTCCTCTCCTCAACCGTCATGGAGGAAGTCATCTGTAATGATCTTTACAGGGTCCCTCGCCAATGATGTTTCTAACCTTACAAATTCTAGACAGGTAGCTCATGAAACGATATCTGTAGCACAGCAAGCAGATTTCTTATGAGCGTGGGAAACAAGGAAATCTAGTTTGCATTTTATTCATAGGAGATGTGAGATGTTCGTTTCAACCGCGTGCTCTTCACAGTACTTCTCTGCACGTGAATATAATTGTGATGAGCTTAACACATGAAATCATTGTAAATCACGTCGAGACACAACCGCTATATCGGGAACATCACATCGTCACTCTAACAACGTCCCATTTCAAAAGTTGCGAGTAATCCTATGTATGATGGGCTGTGAAATCAAATTCCAAAGTCTCGATTCTATATTTCTGGACGGTTCTACTAGAAGCAAATGCCATTGTTCCTCAGGTGGTCGTCACTCTTGTCGCTGGGAGTGGAATCCAGTTAAGAGGGAGAAAGTGAGCAGTGCAGATTTCGTTACCAAGTCTTGATTGACCCCCACGACAGAACAATTTCACGAGAGAACATCATGCGGTTATGTTTTCTTTTCTTCTATGATGACTACACAGAACTTTTGGAGGTACTGCATGTGTAATCTTGTAATGGACCATATCTTGATGTGGAGGACAAACTAAGCACAGCTTCTAGGGTTGCAGTTTCAGTGATAAAGGTTGGCGAATAAGTTTGCCATTGACTTTTTTTTTTTTTGGTTGTGTTTGGGAGTGCTATGATGGATTGGGGTTTCGATGGGTGGAGTGGCACCACCGGTACCACCACCACTAAACAACAAGTGCAAGACAGCCTTAAACCAAATGAGGTGTTGCTTCGTCGAATAGGACAGGCAATGTGGCTCTTCTAACGAAGCCAAAACTCTCCCCATTTTTAAAGGTGGTACATGTTTAACATGGTTAAATTAGAGTTAAAAAGTACTTTCATATCGTAATAAAATTCGAAAATTATACATTTAGCCGGGAGATGGGGGCGACTGATGTAACCAAAAGGAAGACTTCCTATAATTAAAAAAAAAAAAAAAAAGATATTGAAGCGATAAAGCAAGAAAATTATGTTTTTTTCCATATTGTTTATAAGCATATATTCACTTACACTGGTTTTTTCAATAGGAACACCAAACCTATCAATTGATTTTCTTAACCCAAACCTCACTCTGTTTTCCCTTTATACAACATCGAATTGAACCACCATTTTTCCATAAAACTTATTTGCCCTTATTTATGCAAAGATACAGGAGATGAATTGTCATTTGATTTAATGATTTCAAGCCTCTCGCGGTACCCATGAAAGATGGGAAACTCCTTATTTTCTTGCTAGATAGAGGCCTCGTCAACTACACATCCAAATTAGTGCAAAAGTTCTACTTTAGATGATGGGCCTCACTGAGCAATCTCTCGGATTGTGAGAGCTGTGTGAAAGAAGTTGGTTTGGTTGTCTTGCCTTGAGAGTTTCCTTGGTTATTGAATCTGTGATTTTATTGGCTGTATTTGACTAAATCTCAATACGTTCTTTCGTGATTGCATGTCAAAAAGTCCTTGGGCATAAGCATAGGCATATGATGAGTTGAAAGCTTCAGAGGTGGGGAAAACCCTATATAGGTCTAGGAGCATATTGGCCACTCATTTTCTGTTTTCATTCAATGCTTCGCTTTTGGATTGGAAATTTCCATAAGGTCAGCCCCTGCCCATTAGATATCAGCATAGCTTCATAATTCAACTTCTTGTACATCTGTTTTGAAAGCGATCTTTCTAATTAAGATGTAGGATATGGGCAACCTGCTTGCCAGCAAGAAATTTAATCTCATTACGAAATGATGTTCGGTCTTGCTACACAACAAAGTGATACCCAATCCCGTAATAGAATCAGTCAAACGTATTTATAGCATAGAAGAGCGCCGGTAAGCCCTCAGAGTCTCAGACGATCTCCTTAACTAATTATAGAATTTGCTCTCTTCTTCTTGGGGACTTAAAGCACCGAAGGGTCTTCCCAAAGAAATCCTCAGGAAGTTTCTGTGCAGGCCTTTTTTGAGGATTCTTTGAGGAATCAAAGTTCAGTTTCGAGCATTATCAGAGCCGGAGTGCAATCCATGGGATTAGAAATGTCCAAATTGTGGAGAATTAATTGACCCATCATGTAAAAAGTTACAAAAATATCTTTTGGAACTTTTTCATATAACTATTTTCACACCATAATTTCATTTTTATTATTCAGATGAAAAGAGAGGGGGAGAGAGAGATGAGAATCCGTCCATCTCCTGTCAAAGTTAAAGGGGCTCAAAAGAGACCGAAAGCAGCCAGTTCACCGTTCTTATCTGAAAGCCCAAGTGCTTCGGAGAGCGGAGGCTGAGATTTAAGAAAAAGGAAAAAAGAACAGAAAAAGTGAAATATCTTGTATCTTAAGCTAAAAAAAGAAGGTAACAATGCATTTAACGCAAAAAAAAAAAAAATAGTAGGAATGAGCAGGTTTATGTCATCCAATAGAAACTTAACTTATCCTGAGTCTTAGTATTTGCAATGGCAAAAGCTGGCTCATTTTACCACTCGCAGGGCGATGAAAAGTCCCTTTTCTTTTCACCTTTTCGAGCAACACGAAAGCAATACACACGTTCCATCTGTAGGGCATTAGCCATGTCTAGTCGTGAATACCTTCCGCATTTGGTTCCCAAATTTCACAGAAATTTACTTCTAATCACACATAGCTCCCTCGACTGAAACATTCGCGAGTCCATGCGTTCTGTCGGCAATACAGCCGAGCATGCAACCCCCGTCCGCAAAACTGAAACCCACTAGAACTGTCATGGCTATCCAAAAGGGGACTCTTATAAATTAACTTCACGTTGATAAAGCTATTTATATTCCCATTCACGAATACATGCATATTTTATGATGCCAAATGGCTGGAATGTGCACTAGGGATGGAATCTCAAACCAAGATCCTGGTACCATTGTGGAACCATACATTCTCTCTTTGCGTAGAACATAGGGTCTCAAAACAAGAATCACCAGTCACGAGTAGCACAGATGAAGTCAAGGAGTAATTCATATCACAGGCAGTCTCAGAAACCAAACAACGAAAGGTCTTCTCTCCTTGACTTTCTAATCTCGATGTAAGTCCTGAAGTGGATGACAATGCAATTTGATCTATCTTGCTTGTTGTTTGATAGAAGTACGATAATCCATAGGAAACTAACAACTTAACTTGTGCTTTGAATATTTAAATGGGATCCAATGAAACCAGGTACAGAATACACAAATCAACAGCTCGATAGATGTAGATTTGGACTACCACCAGAGTTGAGCATATTCAAGCTCACTAGAGATATGATATGCACGAGGATCCACTGATGATACTACTAACATTTAAATAGCCGAATTTAGCTATATAAGATGAATACTAAACAAGATTTACGCAGAACTGAGAAAACTATTTATCAACAAAGACTCATTGATTATGGCTCGCCTTGCCCTTCTTCATCTATCGGGTCATTCTCCTGTATCATATTCATCAGCATTGATATTTGATCCTGCAGCATTGCATTTTCCCTCTCTACTTCCACACGTTTCCTCTTTTCCTCCAGGAGCTGTAGCTGAAGGTGTTCCAGTACCCGAGAGTCCTCTTCGAGCTGCTCATTTAGACCAACAATTTCCCGGTCCTGCACACAGAAATTGCAAGCACATGATCCTTAGTTCTCTGTTTCAGACTTTCGAATATAATGAACAAGCAAGACTGAGGATGACTTAAGAGATAAATAGGAGTTGCACCTTTCTGTTCATCTCTTGAATGGCAATTCTTCTCATGCTTTCGACAACATCCACATTAACTAGTTTGCGCTTCTTTCCAACTAGCCAGCCGCGTGGATAGCTTGCGGTGTCGAAATCTGGTGGTGGGAGCAGGGATTCAGCCGATAGTCTTCTATTGTTGATATCATTTATCGGTTCTAATGGCTCAAACAGAGCCTTGCGCTTCCCAGAAAGAACGGAGAGTGGTGTCGAATCCTGGGTTTTCTCCTCCATCCTCCTCTCTTCTTGTTTAGTAGGTGTATCATCAGCAGTGTCTGCCATGGTCTTGTCTAAATTCCAGGCATCTGCTGTGGATATCAAATTATAGCATCCATAATCCCAAGAGATTGAGCATCAATTCTAACTAGGATCAAGAAACATATAGAGTGCCCATAATATTTGTTACAGGTATACTTCGCGGTACCAAGCATCAACACCATATGTTCTTCTGTGTGTGGCAAAAGGAGGCAGAAATTTCATAAGAGGAATAATAACAGATATGATGCTTGGGCAAAACATTTATTCCGTACCTAAAAAATACAAAAAATCTGACTCAGAACATGCAAACGTGGATGAATAATGTCTTCCTTTCACTTTCAGATGTCTGAAAAGAAAAGGACTTTACTTTCTTTAGATTTCAAAGAATCTCAGGGAGATATTGAAGCTTACAATGGAAGATCGCGCAGCTTGAGATGTAATGACACGATAAGTCAGGGTTCACTAAGACTTGCAAACAAATAAAATGGGTGGGATCCGTATTTCATTAGGAACACCAGAGTTTTAGTTTAAAAATGGGCAAACTTTTCCCGATTATTAGATTGAGGAATCACATAAAAGGAGAACAATATTAAGTGCAAGTGATGAGTAGTTAACCAATTTTGCAACTGATCAATCTCATCCTGAGCCATAGCCTAAATTTGATCAAAGAAGTCAGAGTAACATCACCATGAAATCATTGCTAAGAAATTGGAGGATCACCGATAAGTTATTGAACATTCAACTCATAGCATATCCATTGATGTTTTCATTAGACAAAAGGAGCGAGGTAGCAGGGCAGCTGCAACTGCAGAACACTCATAATCTATTAACATGACAAAAATTTGTTGAGGCACTAATTCAAAGGGGAATTGCATGATATGTGAAATATCACTCGAGTCGTTGGGATGACTCAAATCACAGGGCCGTTAGTGACTCAACGGTGTCCGCTATCATACAGCAGATTGAATCAGAGAAAATGCAAGAATGAAACGTAAGTTGCGCAGCATGACAGACAGAGTCAGAATAAGAGGTGAACTAGAAAAAAAATTCAGCAAAAGACGTTCTTTTTGTCTTCCATTTTCAGGGCGGATGGACTTCTATACACCGAGTAAGATCATTACCCTCCTTGGAGGAAGCAAATGAAGGTGCAAGACAATGCACTATTCAAACGGTCTTAGCATAATTCAGGTATCAGCAAGCAGGAAAACAAGTAAAACGATAATAGAGTCCTCCACAAGACCCTATCTTCCGCGATCATGCACAGCCCCATTCGAAAACCCAGATGGGTTCTGCTACAGCAAGTCCCTAAATGAAATCCCCCCACCAAGCATGCATCGATCAATCATCAGTTTTCTTCAACCCAAACCCATATTCAGAAACAGAGAAGAAACGGAGTCAAGTAAAATTGGGTTGTTCGGGCAGTCGATACCTGATCTCTTTCGAGATTTCCAAAGGACTGGAGCATCGGTCACACGAGAGAAGCCCTGCAGAGTCGCGTTCGTACTGTCCTTAGACGCTTGCTCCATCTGAAGAGAACAGAGCAACGAAATCCGAATTCCACCCCTCGTGCTTCACGAAAGAGATCGTACAAAAGCGCCTAGAGAACGGATTCTAATGGTGGCAGCAGATTGCTTCCGCATCGGCTTTCTTGGAGTTCCAGCTGCTCTCACCAAAACCCGAGAGAGAGAGGACGACGATTGCCGATGCGGTGGTGTCGGGTCCATTTCAAGTCTCCAGAGTAGGAGGGACCAGGCACGGCCAGGCCGAATCAACGGCCAATTCTGAGAAGCCGTGGGGCTTTCCTCGGGTTTTCCCACGTGCCCATGCAAATCACGTGTACTAGCTAGTTTTCTATTTAGGATCTTTACTTCATCATATTATAATAAATTAGTGATAGCCCGGGGCTAAAATAAATTTATGTTTGCTAATCAATCATAGATTATAAGTTAGCGAGCATAAGTAGTCATATAGTCGATTCTTATATTATGGATTCCATGCTTGAACCACTTATCTTTTGCTCATAATGACCACAAGAGCCACAATCGTCAGCCTATATATTTATTATAATTTTTTCATATTTATAATATGTGATCGACGTATACAATCTCAGCCAATTTTGGACTATAGATAATTTAGTTCCATATATAAGTGGTCATGCACTTAATTTTGGAAACGGCTAATCTTGTAGAGTCTCTTGCTTATAGTAATGTCAGGGGTCATGCCCATTGATTAACCTTTGAGTAGAATTATCAACATATGTAAAAAGGAGCAGACTGCGTGCATATTTTGAAATTAAGGGAGTCAAAGTTCGATATCTATATAAGTATAAACAATCGTCGTACCGCGTGATTGCATTGCTGGTCTCTCACTTCTTTTAGTTATGGCTTGCATCAATTCCAACAATCAAAATTTTTCATTTTGACATTGTGAACAAAAATAGTCCCATAGTTTATAATTGCACAATTAAGAAGTTCTAACACGGGGCAATAGCACTGCGTGCCTCCCTAATTTTCCTCGCCCCTTTTTTCATTGAGACACTATCAACTCAACTTTACATTAGAAAAAGTCATTGACGTACATGACATTACTTTTTTTACTAATTTAAGTGAAGATGAGAGAGCACATATTTGTAATTGTTGACACATAAATTTTTGCATAAAAAAGAGTTAATTTTTACCTCAAAAATAATAATTGCATAACATATAGTTTAGAAACATTTATTTTATTTTACATTATTCTATTTTATTTATTTTATTGGACGTGAGATTTTTCATATATTCAGGTGAGATTTTTTACATATTCAAGTAATATACATCAATGGACACATTTTTTTTAGCAGAAATGAAGGTTTCGGATGGAATATTTGAAAAAATACAAAAAGGAATATTATGCAGGGTGCATATATTTCAATGATATATTCAAGGGAATTATGCACGAGCAAAATCGATTTCCATGCGTATTAAAAAAGGGAAGTAAAATATACCGTGAAGATTAAATTCCTCCCCTATAAAAAGAGTTGTGCGCGTACGGCAAGGGGGGCTTCTTCCTTCGGTTTCTTCGAGCTCAAAATTCAATAGAAAAAATTCTTTTGGGAAGGGAAAAAGTCAAAAAGGGCGAACAGAGAGAGAGAAGTGACGTGAGAGACAGGTGAGGAGAGAATAAATAAATAATTTAAATTAAAAAAAAAAAAAAGAGAGAAGTTCTCTTCTTCTCCCCCGCGCCGTTCAGCCCCGTCGCCTACTCCCGCTCGCTTGTCGCTGTGTCCGCCGTCCGCCTCGCTCACAGCTCAGCCGACCTCCCTCGACGACCCCTGCAGCGCTTCTCGCTGCTCCGCTTGTAGCCCACCGACGCTCGCCGCGCCACCTCTGCTTCGCCTGCCGAACTCCCTCGCCGGTCGCCGTCGCCCCGCCAACGCCCGACGCCTGCTGTAGTCGCGACGACCCCGACGCGTCCGCCACTGCTGCTCTCCTTTCGCCAACGCCTCCGTGCCCCTGTAGTGACCCGCGACGGCCACTGCTCGCCGCCTCTGCCAATCGCCAAAGCAGCTCGCCACTGCCTCTACCGGTCGCCGAGTTTCCAACCCCCCAGCCGTGACGCCGCTGCTGTTGCCACTATCTGTGCTCGATACTAGCAAGTCAAGCCGGCCACTGCGCCTTAGCCCGTCCGTCTGCGACTCTAGCTTCCCCTGCCTGTTGCTAGTCAACCCTTTGTCCAAGTAGCCACACCACTTGCAGCAAGACCACAACACCGACAGCCCAAGCCCCCTCGTCGTTCCCATCGCCGGAGTTTCGAGTACGAGTCGCCGCGACCCCAATCGCATTAGGCCTGGATTTGGAAATTTAGGTAAAAAATTCGCGCCTAACTGATATATGTATATAACGTGCATATTTACAAGTGATGGACCTATCTCCCAGTCAAGGTTATTTGCATAATTCGCAACCGCACTCTGATTTTTTATTCCATCTATAAGGCTTTAGATGAAATAATTAATCAAGCGAGAATAAAATTGATATTTTGATATTTAAAGTTTAAAATCAATTTATTGATTTTATCAGCAAGAAAATCAAGTTTGATTTAGATATTATTCATTGATCTGAAGCGATATATGGTATCTTTGATGATTTTGAATGGCTTGGTGCTTGTATCGTCTTGATTGCTTTATATTAGAATATCGCATGCTTTAGGGTAATTTGCATATTTAGACTAAGCATTTTATTTATTCTGAATTTTTGAAATAAAAAAATACCAAAAACATAAATTTAGGATGTTAGATTTTCGTTTCATTAAGTTAAATTGCATATTTAATTATTTGCCAATTTTAATTTCGAATTAAAAAAAAAACCTAGAATTAGGGTATTCTTTGCACGTCATTACATGTTAGATAAAATTGCACGTAATTTAATTCTAGAGAATAGTTTTTAATTTATTATAAGTTTAGATAAATTTTTTTAGATAGATTGCATCTTAGGTTAGAGATTACCAAGTTAAGATAAGATCCTGGTTTAAATTAAGATTTGGCCTAACTTAATTCTTAATATAAGCTGGATAGAATCTTAATCTAGCTAGATAATTTTTGCATTTTTTCTAATTTCGAATTTCATGGAAAATACCAAGAAAATTGTCTTTAGAGTAAATCAATTTCATTCTTTAGGATAGACCGCATTTTATTTATGTCATATAGTTTAGGTTATATTACCATGTCATATCATTTCATGTTAGATTAGTAGCATGCATTGCATAAATCATAATTCTCATTAAATAAGTGAAAACAAACAAACAAAAATAATTGCGTGTTAATTAGAAATCATATTTAGGACTGTTGATGTGAATTATAATCTAACACTACAGATGTTTTCATTGTTACGAGGTAAGAAATGCAATTTATTCATTGTTTTTCTTGGATGTTAAATTGGTGATTTACACACCCGCATAATCACCTCACATGTTAAGAAAATAGATTTAAAATCAATTCAAGCTGTTTATAAAACAATTTTGAAAATAAAATGAATGGTGCGAAAGGGCATTAGAAAAATCTAGTGTAACTAAGTTCCCGTATCCAAAGTCGTAGGAGTAAAATAATTCTCTCATTATTTTACTCGGGTGTCTAATCGACTTATCATAAACGATTAGTGGCAACTCCTAGATAAAATCAATTTGCATGTTAAAAAATTTGAACCCGAGTCGCGAATTGGTATAAGTTTAAGAGAGCTCAACTAAGTTTAGGCTTAGTAATTTATTAGCCAAACTTTGGGTGGTTCACTCAAAAATTTGGTCACAAACAGTAATTACATGAGATTACTTTTACTAATGAAAATGATGCTAGCTTATTGTAATTATACTTAGGAATAATAAACCAATTGAAAGAAAGAAAAATGATATAAAAATCGGACTTTTCCCTTCTTAAGAAAAAGGTTATTGAATTTAAAATATGCTTATATAAACTGCTGAAAACATATTTTATTCTGAAATGTCCGATTTTCTTTATTATCTCTTCAACCTAGTGTAGTGCAATAAAAAGAGACATTCTTTTTGCTTATGAATAGAGTAATTCTTTTAAGGGTATCAATGAAGAAATGAGTTTATATATATTAGCATTTACTCAAGTTGTAAAGTTACCGTTAATTTTCACCTCGCAGAGAAATTACTTTCAAAACTTATAAAGTTACTACCTAAGTGAAAAACGTATTTTGTACTGTAGACTTCTTACTTTTGCACGTGAAAAATTGCTATCTAACTCTTGACTGATGCACTACTTTTGACTTTGACAAATTACTGCAAACGTGGAAAAATACAAATAATTTATAGATCTAAATATACTTCTTTGACGGTAAAACTTACTAAAAATGCAAAGACGGCAAAGAAAAAAATCATCCTTTTCATATTTTGCGCCTCCTTTGTCGGCGAGCGCAGGCCAAAAGATGAAAGTTCAATCACTCTGAATCCTTCCGTGGAATAAAGTTTCCTCTTTCTTTGCTCACTTTCATTGCTTTTGCTTATGGTGAGAAATTATTTATTGGGAAAATAGCATGAACCTTTCAAGTCTTGCTCGATCCATAGCTCAAAAAGTGGTTCTACTTGGACAAGATACAGACAAACCATTTGGTTGGAGATTCGTTAACGGGATGAACAGTATGTATATACGCCAAGTAGAACATCGAGATCAAGATGCAAACACGTGATTGTGTGTCAAAATACGAATTTAGTTAATTGGCAATATTCAATGAGAGCTCCTCAATTCCAAGTCCAATCAGGTACTTAAAAGTCCAAACCGCGAGCAAGTCAATATCTACAAGATGATGCAGATTTTCTTGGTATAACTGAGAAAGCGAGAACTTATTCTTAATCCATGAAGCATGTTTTTCTTTTATTAATCCCAGTTACCTGAAAACACATAAAATAATGGCATGAGCCACGCAGCTTAGCTGGATAAATACTCTTGGTATCTCAGTCAACTCTGAGATATGTGCCCAACTAACTATAATTTGGAGCTTCACACAGATATGAACTGATCCAGCTGAGCTTCCATCTGATTGCAAAGTACACTGACTAGCTGCTATTTTACAATAGTGTACCGTACAACACTTCATACTCACACCACACTCGATGCAAAAAAAGTTCAGCAGCTACAGAATCAACTAATCAACACGCCCAAGATTAAAGGCAGGCCCTAACTGAGGACTGTGAAGGGAATTAATAAGCTGAATAATAAGACTCAGCAGAGGGCGGGGATCTTTCAGATATAATCATAATAAGTCCGCCAAATTCTTTGGTTAACTGGTGGGTCGAAGGTGATGAATTCTGAGATGGCGGCGGTGATTTGTATGTCCTCTCGGAATTGTTACTATTGTGGGTTGGGGGTGATACTTTCGGGGGTGGAGGTGGTGATTTTGATGGCGCCTCAAAATCGTTGATCCCTGGTTTCCTTGGGGGCGCGACTTTTGGAGCTGGAGGTGGTGATCTTGATGGCGCCTCAAAATCTTCGATCCTGGATGGTTTCTGTGGGGGTGCTACTGTGGGAGCTGGAGGTGGTGGGCTTGGTGGCGCCTCAAGATCATCCTTCACGTGCTTTGATGGAGGTGAAAATTTTGGAGGTGGAGGTGGTGATTTTGATGGTGCCTCAAAGTCAAAATCAGTAACCATTGATATGATCAAGTCGTCGTCCGAAGGAGGAGAGTTTAAGCATGAGAATGGGTGGATCGGTGGTGCTACTTTTGGGGGTGGAGGTGGTGATTTTGACGGCGCCTCAACATCGTCTGTCGGTGGTTTCGGTGGGGTGTCTGGATGGGGAGGTGGAGGCGGAGGCGCCTCGCTTGACGGCGCCTCAACATCGTCTGTCGGTGGTTTCGGTGGGGTGTCTGGATGGGGAGGTGGAGGCGGAGGCGGAGGCGCCTCGCTTGACGGCGCCTCAACATCGTCTGTCGGTGGTTTCGGTGGGGTGTCTGGATGGGGAGGTGGAGGCGGAGGCGGAGGCGCCTCGCTTGACGGCGCCTCAACATCGTCTGTCGGTGGTTTCGGTGGGGTGTCTGGATGGGGAGGTGGAGACGGAGGCGCCTCGCTTGACGGCGCCTCAACATCGTCTGTCGGTGGTAGCGGTGGGGTGTCTGGTTGGGGAGATGGAGGTGCTTGGCTTGACGGCGCCTCAAGATCATCCTTCACTTGCTTCGGTGGAGGTGAAACTTTTGGAGGTGGCGGTGGTGACTTTGATGGTGCCTCAAAGTCAAAATCAGTAACCATTGATATGATCAAGTCGTCGTCCGAAGGAGGAGAGTTTAAGCATGAGAATGGGTGGATCGGTAGTGCTACTTTTGGAGCTGGAGGTGGTGATTTTGATGACGCCTCAACACCGCCTGGTGTCGGTGGGGTGTCTGGTTGGGGAGATGGAGGTGGTGATGCCGTATGTCGCAGAGGCAGTGGCCTCAATGACCTTCCATAGTCTTCAGTTGTCATCATCAACCTCTCTGCAGTTCACACGCAATATAATTCTTCAGTTACCAGTTTCAGCTTTTCCAGTAAAACACAAGATATCCTTGGAAATCAAAAGCGGTTTATTAGCAGCCGAGACAGCTTTCAATCTTCTTTCTCGTCATTCATATATGAAAGGTAATTTATTTATTTTTTTGAAAAACTGCATGCAGCAAACAATCTTATGTTAATACCAATTGAAATGACCAGATCATTAGCTAGACTGTCATGAATGAACTACTCATGTAATAGACATGAAAAAAAAACTCCAACTAAAATGAGAGCATCGTCCAAAAACATCAGAGTCGAACTGTGGCGAGTGGAAAGATAATGTCGTAGTGAAATGGACAAAGTCGGAAGGGCTACCTGCAAGTAGAGGTCTTGCTCGAACTTGAGCAGCAATGGCTAAAAGGAGGAGGAGGAGGAGGAGATTAGAGAGAGCGAGCAAAAGAGCAATGAGAAGCCCTCATGATTGGAACCCTTACGTCCCAACGGGGGTTGCTCCTCATTAATGATGCCTTTAAGGTTAATTCCAAGTGGCTATATATAGAGACGATAAGTTTCATCTGGAGCAAGTACATGTTGACGTCAAAGCTGTAAAGCAGCAACCATGTTCTCGGTTTAATCAGAGTCGCCAAGGAGACAAAACCTTTGCTTTGTCTTCTTCCCTCATTTTTTGTGGCTCCCCTACCGTGTAAATTCCGTACCGTTTCCCACTGCTGAACCGGGGATTGCATGTATTATCGTGCGCGGTCTACGCTGAATCAAATTGGTAAACGTTTGTGCTTTCTTTGACTCCGTTTGTTTTTGGGGGAGAGTCTTATGCCTGTGCGTGTTGATCTCCGTTGGAATGGAGGAACGAGAACAAGTTGGATGGAGTTGAGTTGAAGTTAGGTGTCGCACCACGTGTGGGACTAGCAGCCAGTCGTAGCAGCACGTGGTGCATTCCACGTACCTCGTTTTTTGATCTTGAATTATGACCATTACACACTGAAGTTTCTGTTCAACTTTGCCGACATGAAATCACTTTTACAACATAGAGGATGAAAGTGATTTAGGGAGAAGCCCACTACGACTTGTCGCTATATCTCATGATCTTTATGTGATTTATAAGAAAATAGATGGGTATAGCTAGACCCTCTCTTTTGATAACTTCATGAGCAGATTAATTACAACATAAACATGTAGTCACTCTAGCCAATTTTGATCAGAAAATGCTAATGTGGTGGTCCCGTCTTTATTGGCCGTCCCTTGTGGCGTGACTTTTTTACCATTTTTCTTTTCTTGTTCACTAGTGGCCAATCTTAGATGATAGCCAACAAGAGTTGGGTGAGGACTACCCTTGCCTAATCTAAGTGACCTTGCCCTCGTTGACCCCAAGGGAGGCCGGCACTCACCAGATTTGGGTGAGGCTTCTCGCCCATGGCCAACAAGGGTTGTCAAGCCCTGATCCGTAGCAATTAAAAAAATTTATAAAAAAATTCTTAATTTTCTTTAAATTTTACAAAAATTATTCATGTCAACGTCGATGGTACCACATGGTGCCACATAGGACACCAACATTTTTAAGTCATGGTTTTTTTTTTATTAAATTGGCTCGACGGACCACATTAGTAAATTGTCAAAAAGTTTAATACTAAATTGATCAAATGAAAAGGTTTAAGACTACAATGACATGGATACTATAATTTAGAATTTTTTTTGTAATTACATGTCGATTTAATTGATCACAGATACTCGGATTTTGTTTAGGCCCAAATGTTTTCCTAACAAATGATTTAATCGAATGGATCTTATCATATAGCTTCTTCTTTTTTGTGCTACGATTTAACTTTTTTAGTAGCTGTTGGATAGTCACTTTTCAATATATTATTTTAACCTTTTGTCTAGCTATAAAATATTTACAAGTCCACAATGATAGTTCAGGTACTTCTGGTTCTAATGATGCTCTTGACTAAGTGTGGAATCTCAACCAGTTGGCATTACCTTTACTAATTGAAATATGTCATCCCCATTGTCATCTGAACAATTTCTTTCTAAAACAAGCATACACAGGATTATATGTATTATACTTCTAGTATAAAATATTATTTACGCATCTACAAATGCTATAAAATTAAAAAAAATTATAAGAATTCGTTTATTGCATATATGTGTTGAAAACCTTATCCCTCTTTGCAATCTCACATATTTAAATATTCACTAAATAAGATCCCACATCACTCAAATACTCTGTTGTAATGCCTTTTGCACATATGTAGTCTCCTTTTGATAAGTGGTTTAAATTTTTAATTTGGACATTCTAACAAATGCATTGAAAGCCAAACGCCTATTTAATATTAATATATTTTCCATGCCATGCATCATGTGTATATGTATATATACACAGACATGGATGGTACATAAGAATGGAATACTAAATGATACAGCGTGACATGAACATGTATATAAACAAAGCCAAAATCCTTTACTTCGCAATCACCTCTCGAATACTTAATTTGCATCAAGCAAACAATGTATAATCTTATCAACCTTAGAATACAATATTTCTAGCCCGTTGCATCACGAAAAAACTCTCTCATAGACGGGAACAATTATATATCCATCTTCTCCAAGCATTAGAAGGTCCAAAACAACAGAGCTCAAGGCTAATGAGGTCGACAGATAGCCGATGAATCTAGAACCATATTTATCTACTACTCCTCAGCGATTAAAGTGGAATTTATGGACCACACAGTCACCTAATTGGCTAAGAAAAAATGTTCCCTCAATCATCTTCATCAGAAACTTTTGTGATTCTACTGATGTTTTGCGTTGGCATCTTCTCCAGCTGGTTCCTGGCCATATGCATGAGGACATGGATGTGAAGTCAATTATTTGTTTTATCGCTCAGTAGGTATTGTTGGGAGCATGCAGCATCTTAGTTACATAAACACTACCACTAAAAAAGAAAATAGTAAAGGGAAAAAACTTCCCCTCAATCATTTTCATCACAAACTTTTGTGATTCTACTGATGTTTTGCGTTGGCATCTTCTCCCGCTGGTTCCTGGCCATATGCATGAGGACATGGATGTGAAGTCAATCATTTGTTTTATCACTCAGTAGGTATTGTTGGGAGCGTGCGGCATATTAGTTACATAGACACTACCTTTAAAGAAGAAACGAGTAAAGGGAAAAAACTTCCCCTCAATCATTTTCATCACAAACTTTTGTGATTCTATTGATGTTTAAGAAAAGAGTAAAGGGAAAAAACTTCCCCTCAATCATTTTCATCACAAACTTTTGTGATTCTACTGATGTTTTGCGTTGGCATCTTCTCCCGCTGGTTCCTGGCCATATGCATGAGGACATGGATGTGAAGTCAATTATTTGTTTTATCGCTCAGTAGGTATTGTTGGGAGCATGCAGCATCTTAGTTACATAGACACTACCACTAAAGAAGAAAATAGTAAAGGGAAAAGAAAGGAAGGAATGAAACCCTAGATTTGACAAGGGTCCCAATTCTCACATCACGAGGAAAGAAGATATACAAAGGTACGTACGATGTTTTGTCTCTACTGGGTTTCTCTTCAATACCTTTCATAAGGACATTTCATAATCATTGCGTTTTTAGATATAGAATCATCGCGTTTCATAATGATTGATTATAAATCGTGATAAATTCATTTTACACATACATGTCCAGTTAAACTTCTTTACTACCGGTCAATCTTACTTAAGTTTAGACTATTTAATGTACTCCATTAATTTTGCGGAAAATGAATAACTAAGAAATTTTTTTCTAAAAATTATCATTTTAAATGCATGTCCAATCAAATTTCTTCACTACTAGTCAATCTTACTTAAATTTAGACTATTTGTCATACTATGTTTGTTTTACAGAAAACAAATAACTTCAAATATATTTTCCAAAAAATGATCGGTTACAACGTATGTCCAATCAAAACTTCTTCACAATAGGTCAATCTTACTTAAGTTTAGACTATTTATCACACTCTATTTGTTTCGTAGGAAATTAATAATTCAGAAAAAATTTCCAAAACAATGATTGCTTGAAATGATTAACTAATGAAGAATGTTTTCATTATTCATAACTATTCATGCCGAACAAATTTGTAATGATGAAAATATTTTTTATTCATTAATTTCTGTAAGTGATTGAAGCAATCATACTTTGAAAAATGTTTTCTAATTCATTTGTTTTTCATGGAATAAAAAACTCTACGCCACTAATTGAGTTGTCAACTAAAGAAAAACTGAGAGGACAGATTTTTCAAGTTCTTCTTTTTGAGGACGGTGGCTGGTAGGGTTTACTCCCTTACAAGCTCCAGACAAAAGTGTACATCACCAGAAAGTCACTGGGGTTACCAACCATTCCTTAATCACATGTCATAAATTGATAAATCTATTTATTGTTGTAAATTATAATAAGAAATTAGTTAATTCCGACGCTCTTGAGGACAGCATTCCCTCTTTTTTATGCTTGCATAAGGTGCACCTGCATTTTTGTAAGCAGGTAGGTAATCACTTGTGCTATGTGACGCCGGAGAGTTAGGGTTTACTTTCTTTCCTCTAGCTTCTCTCAGCGAAAAGATACTTATTGATGATTTTGTCGCCAAAATTCAAATATTTATCTATATAGCTGTATATTCGAAAAAACAGTAGGTTCTTCTCGTTAAATAAAAACAACATTTTGAGAGCCGCATTGCATGAACTATATTGCCAAGCACATGAAATTTCTGTAAAAGATGCTCAGTGAAGAATTTTTTTTTTTTCTGTAAGACTTAAATAATAATTGATGAGTCTAATGCCGTATCACATTTTTTTAATATGGAAATCTATAAGTATCTTAATCGAAAATCAAAAGGATATAATTGCTTGTAGCTAATTCGCAAGATTATTATTGTCTTCTTAGGATGTGAAACTAGATTCAAGTGCTTACTAGTACTAATATAGATAAATCAATTAAGACATTCAAACTATGAGAAATTCCCTTAATCCATTGAGAGATTAACAACATATTTTGACCATAAAATAATAAATAACTTAAAATTATTATGGGGTCTACAGCTTTAAGAATTTACAGCTCACTATAAGTTATTATTCTCACGGTAAGCAATGGCTATTATGCTACTTGCAAAGCCCTGAAACTATTACATTAAGCAGGATATTTGATATTAGGGAAAGGGAAAGAAAAAAGCTAGGTAAAAATTTTAATTGTTTCCGAATATTTGCACCTTGGATTTGGTAACTTTGAATACGTTATGGCCTTTTCGCTATAGTCATTCAATTGAGAAACTTTGCTCGTATAATTGAATTTGCGGGTGAGGCATAATTTTACTTTTAGTAATGTCCGGTGAACAGAGATCTCTTAGGCATTTGACTCAGGACATCAGATCATAATTTTACCATAATCCCGTGCAGTTGAGTGATTACCATGCTTTCATGATCTATCTATGGTTGCTATATTGATTACTTAAACATAATCCCAAAAATCATTAATACAATCTCTATGTCGGACTCCATGTGATAGACCTATGACCCATCATGCAATTAGAGGTAATTGGTTTATATTGGATCTATTAAATAGGTGGGTCGAATAAAAAATGCTTCAACCCAAATTGATTTATTTTACCTCTTTTAACATATTTCCAAGCAATATAATCCATACTTGACCATATTGCTAAAATATTTCTATATTTAAGTTAATTTAAAAAATTTATACCCAAGTTAAGATGAGAACGTGGAATGAGCGAGTGAGTTATAGAGATGGGTTAGGAATAAGTAAATTATGAACCCATTTAACACATATTATTTTCAATTTTGCCATTTTAAACCCATTTACTGAGTATAATTAACTTACATGATAACTTAACTCATCAAATATGAATTAAAAAATGGATTTATGACTCATTTAAAAAGGTTTAGCTTATGTGCACACTCAATACATTTGTTCTTGACTCTAATTTTGTTCAATCTCATCTAAGACACATAAAATCGAAGGGTCGTCGTAGAATGCGCTCACATAAATTGGATGCGCCCTATAAATGCATCCTTTGAGACTTTCGGATGCAAGCAAGAACGTTTGTTAGGTAGTGGAGTGAGACCTAATCATGTGATTTCCTAATCTTTTGGTACGGACTCTCCTTCGCAATTTTGTACGGCTCGTGTGCGAGTGAGATACACTCAGAACGTCGGTGCCACAGTTTCAAAAAAGTTAGCTCCCATTTTGGTTGGCATGCTAACCCCATCACTTGCGCATAATTATGTCTTTTGTTCCTGCGCCCTGTCATGGGAACATCAGTCAAATCACCCAGAGATGTGACTCTGATAAAGTAGTCTTCCTAGGACATAAATGTAAAGTATTGTATTGTCTTCTTTAGAATAAGGAAAAACACCATCAAAATTTTCATATTTTACCTAAAATAATAAATTTACCTCAAATTTTTTTATGACATGAAAAGTTCGAAACTTTATCAACCGTGACATATTTATCTTAAAAAAAAATTTATGATACAAAAAACCTTGAACTTATATATATGTGACACATTTACCCTAAATTATAAAACATTTTGATCTTTTACTTTTTATTTTTTTTTTTTTTTTCTTCTTCTCTCTTTCCTCCATCGGCCATGGCGGAGCCAACGAAGGAAGCCAGAGTCAGGTGAGGGCTGCCCTCGCTGGCATCAAGCAAGCGAGCTCGACCCTCGCCTGACTCCGGCTTCCCTCATGGTCAACGAAGGGGAGAGAGAAGAAAAAGAAAAAGACAAAATAAGACAAAAATGCCTTTGGTGTGATATATGAGTCACGATTTGCAAAGTTTTGGATTTTTCATATCATTAAAAAAAAAAAAGTTTGGGACAAATTTGTCACTTTGGGCAAAGTTTAGAATTTCCCTTAAAATAAAAGCTCATTTCTTGTCGATGTACTTCTGAAAGAACTGGTAATTATTAAAATGTGGTTAAAAAAAAAGTTATCGGCGACCTGATTTTTGGAAACTCGTTAATAACTTATTAGTACATTTTTATAAACATACTAACTTTGTTTTACAATTTTGCGAGCTACCTTACTTATATTTTACAACGTTTATTTGTCCTTTTTTGGTTGATGCCTCAAATTGACATACTCCTACATAAATTTACCGTTGAGTGACTCATCAAATTTTTTCGATAAAATTATCAATTATTTATGGGTTACTAAATTCCGTTTGAGTTACTTACAAATGTTATTTTTACCTTCTTCTTTTTTTAATTTACCAACTTTGGTTGCCCTTTATCAACTAACATTTTTTCTATTGTAATCACCTAGCATTTGTCTATCTTGTGCACGTGACAAATTTATCAATTCTTATATAAATATAGCCATCTTTATTTGTGTGACTTACCATTTTGTTTTTGTTAGCAATGTCAATTCTCATTTGTATTGCTTTCCAATGTTACAATTTTTGTAATTTTACCAAATTTTCTATTAAATTACCAACTTTTATAGATCTTACTTTCCCTCTTGTTAAATTTACCATCTCTTTTTAGAATTATCAATTGTTATTTGCCTTACAAACTAACATGTTGTTTTACCACCTCACCATTGAGTTTGTTATTACATTTTTTTTTATATATATACTATCAACTTCTCTTATTTACGACAAAAAAAAATTTCTTTTCATTGACAATATTTTCTTTACCTTCTTATCGACACCTTAAATTTACCATTTATTACCAACCTTCATCGAGTGACCTATCACTTTTCTCTTGTTAAGTTACTTGGGTTATCAACTCTCATTTGAGTTGCTTGTTGCCAATTGTATTTTTTTATTTATTTTTAATTTATCAACTTCTCTATTGAATTGCCACTTATTTTGTTTGACTTGCCAACTTTATAATAATAATAATAATAATAATAATGATAATAATAATAATAATAATAATAATAATGATGATAATAATAATAATAATAATGATAATAATGATAATAATAATAATAATAATAATAATAATAATAATAATAATAATAATAATAATAATAATAATAATAATAATAATAATAATAATAATAATAATAATAATAATAATAATAATAATAATAATAATAATAATAATAATAATAATAATAATAATAATAATAATAATAATAATAATAATAATAATAATAATAATAATAATAATAATAATAATAATAATAATAATAATAATAATAATAATAATAATAATAATAATAACTCTTCTTAGGAATTGTCAAACTCAATTTAAGTGATTGCTAGCTTCTCCAATTAATTTCCAGCAATTTTGCATTATTAAATCCTATTTGACTTAGTTTTCAATGCTTATTTGTTTTTTTTTTAAATATAAATTTATTTCATCCCGAATAAGGAAAAGACTTCTCTTACAATTAACCAATTTTACCAAAGGGCTTAAGAATACCAACTTTTTTTTTTTTTAAACTTTCTTAAGCTTCATTTGTTTTGCAAAAAACAATTTCTAGCATTTGGTTCACTTGAGAAAATGTGTCAACAAAAAATATTTTGCTAAACCTATGCTTAAATTCAGAAAAAATTTTGCTCCTTGCAAAATCAAAAAACATTTTTCAAAATATGACTAGATATTAGCACTTAGATCCGAAACTCAATGGGCATAGACATTGTAATGCTAGTTTCCAACATTCAAGACCAAGTTCTTGGCACTTGGGTTCAAAGCCCCGGTGCCTATGCCTATGCTCAATGCCTCAAGCACTCGAGCCTAAGTCCATAAAGGCTATGCTTGGATCCCCAATACTTGAGCTCTACTCCCCAGCACTCAAGCCCGAGTCCACAAAAGCCATGTGCGGTTTCTTGACCCTCATGCTCACATCCTTGGTTAATGAAACATTCAATAATTTTTTTTTTTAAATTGATTTTTTTTTCTTTTTTTTTCCTTCTTCCTCAACCAATCACCACAACAACAGTCGTCAACCATCCATGGGCAAGGGACAGACTCACCCAAGGCTAGCAAGGTTGGTGAGCTCATCCCTCATTTGTAGCTAGTGGTCAATGATTGGCCAAGGAAGAAGGAAAAAGAAAATTAAAAATAATTAAAAATTAAAAATTCAGATTTTTTGGTAATTTTCCTCGGGTTAGATTTTTCATGCCAAACAACAAAAAGTATTTTCTAATTCATTTTTAGGTTTCATCTAAATACTAGAAAATATTATCATTTTTTTGGAAAAAGAACTTCCTTGAAAATATATTCGAGAGACGTCATATTTTCCATGAAATAAACGGAGTCTTAGCAACACTTTAAATTCACTAACTATGATATGAAAACCAGCCCATTTTGTGTGAATTGCCATGTTTTCTCTAATTAAGTTAACCATTATGTTTGGATTAGCAACTCTGATTAAGTTACTTACCAACATTTATTTTGTGTATATTTAATTTAAAAGATATTAGATTGAGTTACCAATTTATTTACGTTACTTACCAATACTTTTTCTACATTAAATTACCAACTAATTTTGCATTACTAGCTTTTACTTGAGTTCGCTATCAACTTTTTTAAAATTACCATATAAGTTCTCTTTGAAGAGAAAACTTCACTTATTTTGTTATCCAACTCTTATATAAATTTTTCACCTGTCGCGACCTCTTTTTTCTCGGCGCCCGCAATCGGGTACGAGCACCTAAGGAGGCTAATGGCTCGGCTGAATTTATTAAGCCCGGACTCTCCCAAGTCCACCAATTCACGACTTTAATAGTTTGAGTTTTTAACCTATAAACCAATTTTTAAAATGGAGTCGCCACTAATCGATTTGGAGTGGGTCGATTAGAAACCCAAGCGAAGTATCGGGAGAAATACTCGCTCTGCGCAACCAGGAGAGAAATTAGGATCGGGGACTTGATTACACTAGTTAATCACTAATGCCCTTTCGGTACCTAATCTTGTTTTTTTAAACCCTAAGGCTTTTTGGATGTTTGAGAGATTTTCCATGCATTTTTTTTGGAGGAAAAACATTTTTTGAGTCATTTTCTAATTTTTTGGACACAAAAGGGATTTTTTGGGGTTTTTTGGTGAAATACAAGTCTTTTTGGCTTTTTCTGAATTTTTTGGCTTTTTTATGAAATTTTGGATTTTTTTGGATTTTTGGCATTTTTTGGAAAATATGGAATATTTTTGATTTTTTGATTTTTCGGAAAATAAAATATTTTTTAATATTTTTGGAAAATAAATTATTTTTTTTGATTTTTCTCGATTTTTTAGAAAATAAAACATTTTTCAACAATTTTTAATATTTTTCGATTTTCTGGAAATTAAAACATTTTTTTTATATTTTTTTCGAAAATAAAATACTTTTGATTTTTTTTTTTTTTTTTTTTTTTTTTGAAAATAGAATATTTATTATTTTATATTAAAATAATAAAATAAAACCGACCGGGTCGGATCCGCGGGTTGGATCCGACCGGGCTGGCCAATCGCGGACGGGCCGCTGGCCCGGGCTCGGATTTTTCGGCTTTTTCTTTTTTTTTTTTTTTTTTTTTTTTTTTTTTTTTTTTTTTTTTTTTTTTTTTTTTACTAAAAACGACGCCGTGGCCGGGCGTTTAGAGACGCCCGGCCCGCCCGAAGACCCGACTCCACAACCCGCTCCCGGCGGAACCCTACCGGATCCGAGGCCGAACCACGACCCGGCTTCCACAGCCCGCCCCTTAAATCGCGGAATCCCTACCGGATCCGCTTCGCGACCGGGAAATCGCAAACCCTAGGGTTTGCGGGTGCGGCGCCGAAAGGGGGAAACGGGAGCATTCCGACGCGGCGGCGGCGCGCGGCTACGGTGGCTACGGCGACGACGGTGAATGGCAAATGCGACGGCCATCGAGGCTTTGGATGGACGGCGTAGACGGGGCTCCGTCGTCACACGCTCTCGGCCCGGCTCGGCACGGTGGCCTTGCTCGCGCGCGGCGGTGACTTAGATCGGACGGCGTCGAGATGGTGTTTGGGGCGGCGTTGGGCGAATCGACGGCGGATCTAAGCCTCGACCGTCTCTTGCGCTTGGATTCTCTCTCTCTGCGGGCTCGCTTGCCGCGGCCTCCCCGATGTCTCTCGGTGGGAGGCCGTTTAAGCTCACGACTGCTCCGGCGGGCCTCGGATCTTCGGCCGCGCGTCCTCGGACCCCCGAAGTCTCTCGGTGGGAACCGAAATCTGCGGCCTTAGATCCGGCTCCCCTCTCTCTGCGTTCGTCTCTCCGGCAAAACCTCTCTTTCTCCGGCCGCGAGCCTTCGGATCCGGGCTTGCTCGACCTCGGCTCCCCTTCGAAGTCTCTCGGCGGGAAGCTCGAAGCTTTGCAGCCTTCGATCGCTCTCGGCGTGCCCTTCGGCCCGTCGGAAACGGGGGCCTATTTATAGGCGGGGGTAACCGGTCGACGGAGCTTCGACCACCGGTCCCCGCGCGCCAAGCGGTCCCCGCCGGCCGAACCGGCGTCCCATCCGACGCCAGCTGCCCCTCCCACGTTCTTATCCGATGCCAACCGCCCTCTACTCCACGTGCGTCATTGCTCCTCCCCTCCGCTCTGGCGTCGCGCCCTCTGCGCGCGTGCGCCCTGAAGCTCGCGAGGAAGAAGAAGACCCATTGGTGGGCATCACGGAAATGGGCTTCGCGGGCCCATGCGAGGGCTTTCCGCTTTCTTTTTGCTTTTGTTTTGTTTTTTATTTTTGTTTTGCTTTTATTTGTTTATTATTCCGAAAAAAGACAAGATAAATAAAAACTTAATTAATAAGATAGACTTAATTAAAATTGAGGTGTCACTTTTGCCCCTCTTTGAAGGTGAGTTCGTAGAGGTTGCATTCAAAGACAGACGATGCCTCAATTTTATCCATGCATGCGTAGCAGAGATTATATTTTATTTGGGACCTATTATTCTATGCAAAAGAGCAATATAACTTCACATATACTAAGACAGATAAGAAGATACATGTAGTTACTTTTAGGGAGTGAGTGAGATAGGGTGTGAACCCCGAGTTTTGGCAAGTATCAAGGCGTCATCTTACCCGGTGATATGAGGAGGTTGCTTTCCGGGGCTCAAACCATTCTTCGGTCACTGTTAAAACAATTCAATGATTTGTCTAGGACCCGAACCTTTCTTCGGTCGCCTTGATGGGAGATTGCTCCTCTTCTAGGACCGAACCATTCTTCGGTCGCTTGTTGGAGTAATCGGTGGTTTGTCTCGGACCCGAACCATTCTTCGGTCGCCGTGACGGGAAATTCTTTTCCAGGACCCGAACCATTCTTCGGTCGCTGTTAAAACAATTAGTGATTTGTCTAGGACCCGGAACCTTTCTTCGAACCATTCTTGACGGGAGATTGCTCTTCCAGGACCCAAACCATTCTTCGGTCGCCGTGACGGGAAATTGCTTCTCCAGGACCCGAACCATTCTTCGGTCGCCTGTTAAAACAATCAGTGATTTGTCTAGGACCCGAACCTTTCTTCGGTCGCCTTGACGGGAGATTGCTCCTCCAGGACCCGAACCATTCTTCGGTCGCCTGTTAAAACAATCAATGGTTTGTCTAGGACCCGAACCATTCTTCGGTCGCCGTGACGGGAAATTGCTTCTCCACCTTTCTCGAACATCATTCTTCGTGCCTGTTAAAACAATTAGTGATTTGTCTAGGACCCGAACCTTTCTCATTTGTGGGGCGTCGCTTTTGTCAAAGGGAGATTGCTTTCCGGGAGGACCCGAACCATTCTTCGGTTGTTGCAATAATCATTGTTTTGTCTAGGACCCGAACATTTCTTCAGTCGCCTTGATGGGAGATGACCGACCTTTCTCAAGGCATCTCATTTGTGGGTGCCTAATTTATATCGAGGCACCAGTTGATACCCGACCTTTCTTGGGAAGATGCGTCGACCTTTCTTAGGGCATCGATTTGTGGGGCATCTGACTTTTGTGGAAGACACCAGCTGACAACCAACCTTTCTCGGGAGGATGTGCCGACCTTTCTCAAGGCATCAATTCTGGAAGATACCTAGACATTCACAAGCATATCAAAGAGTACCTAGATATTCACAAGTGCTAACCTGAAGGGTATTTGGGCATTTGCAGGCGTCAAAATGGGTATTTGGCTGACCATAGGCATTGGATGGGTACTTGGATGATCACAAGTATGAATTCTTGGGGGATACTTGGGCATTCATAAGTATTGAAGGGGTACTTGATAATCGGAAATATTGAGAACATACATTGGATATTTGTGAAGGTATCCCACCTCCTGGCAATTGGGAAATATCAAGGGCGTACCCGGGATATTTGTGAAGGTCTCTCATCTCTTGGTAGTGGGAATATTGAGGATAGGTCTCGCATATTCGTGAAGGTCTCTCACCTCCTGGTAGTTGGAATATCGATGACGTACCTTGGATATTCATGAAGGTCTCTCACCTCCTGGTAATTGAGAATTTCGAGGGCGTGCCTCGCATATTCGTGAAGGTCTCCCACCTTCTGGTAGTTGGAATATCGAGGACGTGCCTTGGATATTCGTGAATGTCTCTCACCTCCTGGTATTTGGAATATCGAGGACGTACCATGGATATTCGTGAAGGTCTCTCACCTCCTGGTAATTGGGAATATCGAGGACGTACCTGGGATATTCATGAAGGTCTCTCACCTCCTGGTAATTGGGAATATCGAGGGCGTGCCTCGAATATTCGTGAAGGTCTCCCACCTCCTGACAACATAAACTTGAATATAGCACGATGCTTACCTGGATGGCCGCAGGCACTCAAAAGGGCTGGAACACCTGGGTAGCCACAGGTGTACAAAGTACTGGAATACTTGGAGGAACACGAGTACTTAATGATATGATTTGGGACTACTCAGTTGGTCCAAGTGTAAGAAAGCATACCTGGGTAGGCGTAGGCACACAAAGCAATGAAATGCTTGAACAACTGCTATTATTTGGGGACAACTCGGGCAAGTTAAGTGTCATGAAAAGGAAATACCTGGACAACAGCGGGTTCTTGACGATATGGGGATACCTAAACAGCAGTAGGTATTCAACAATAAAGGGTTACTTGGTCAATCACAAGCATTAATACTCTAAGGACAGCTCAAACGGGTTGAGTGTCAGGAAAAGGGAGTATCCGAATGGTAGCCGGTACTCAAAGACAATGGGATGCTAAAACGGTAGGTATTTAACAATAAAGGGATACTTGGTTAGCAAACATCCAAACTCAAGGGACGACTCGAATAGGTCGAGTGTCGTTAAGAGGAGCACCGGCAAGTGTTGGATACTAAAAAACAAGGGGGGATGCGGATAATCGCAAATATCAATACTCGGGGACAACTCGAATAGGTCGAGTGTCGGGAAAAGGAGTATCCGAACGATGGATACTAAAAGATAAGGGGATACTTAGACATTTGCAAGCACCCAAACTCAAGGGACGACTCGAATAGGTCGAGTGTCAATAAGAGAGTACCGGACAAAGGATAGGTACTTTAAGACAACTGGGGATAAAGATATGCTTACCTAGCAATATCTCTGATCTCTGAGACTATGTCTGCTATTTGCACAGTATGCACACATGATTGTATGTGTTGTAAATTTATGAGTTCAAATGAGATTCATGCATGATAATTTTGTCAATTTTGCATCATCTGATTTCCACTGGGGAAGATTTTGAAAGACAACTTTCATTTAGAATGTAGATGTCTTGAGCATGCCAGATGAGGGACTTTCAGTCTGAAAGGACTTTTCACTCACTCTCATGGAGAAGGCTATCCTAACCATTGATGCAGGACTTATAAGGACCACACTATCTCACTGTCATCATGTCAATAGGGATCCGAGTATTCTCGCAAACGGTATGACTTTACCAATGTGAGAGGTCTTTGTTGAAACTGTGATGAAGTCTTGGTCAATGGCTCATCAAAGGGGACCATCAAGGTCAAAGCCGATGGACAAAAATGCTGCACGATCATCTCCGGGTTTACAAGTCAAGAACCCTGCGAAAAGAGATAGAGTAATCTTGCTCGTACTTCTTCGAGCGATGCTTATATACACATGAAATCTTTCGTTAATTGAAGTGCCCCTAGTCTGAAGAGACTTTTACAATGGGAATGTAACGTAGACTTGGCTCACATGTAAGAGGGTGAGAGTTCGTGACTGTCTCGGCGTTTGTCACTGGTCTTTCTTCTCACTGTTAGATAGAGGTTCTATCAATTGAACCACAACAACAACTTTTTCTTGGTTGTATTTTTGACTGGGGGGCATTGGCCTTGCTTTTACCAGGCACACTGCTTTTTTATGCCCCTCTTTTATTCCAGTTCTTCATTCATGGGCATTGACCTTGCTTTTACCAGGTACACTGCTTTTTTATACCCCTATTTTGTCTTTGTTGCTTGAGAGCTGATCTTGACAGGTTCAAGCAAACGCCTTTGTTAGACTATTGAGTCTTCATCTTTTGCCGGCACTTGGCTATGCTGCTTAAATGGTAGTAGCTTCTGCTTTGCCTCCATGTGAGGGTGAATTTATAGACTCAATTGAGTTGTACAATGGATACAAGTGTGTAAAGAAAGAATTGCTCTTCGTCATTCTATGACACTTAAATTAACGCGAGTGTTCATATGCAATAAAAACACTCAAAGATTGATGCAAGTGCAAGCAAGAGAATTCCTATCCCTTTTCTCACCTCGTGATGTTGACTTGCCTTCAACTTGCCCCAGTGTAGGGTGGTTCTTTGACGGGGGTAGGACAGAAACTTCACCAGTGTAAGGAGCTCAAAGGGGTGAGCAATGAAATGCCTCTCACTGTTTTGGTTATCGTACCATTCGCGAGAGAACTCTTTACCCTGCAGCCATGGAACTCATCTCACAAGTGTATAGATGGGGGACTGTGTGTAGGATATGGCTTGCCTTTCATCATTCTGACGCGCCTCATCCAGCATGCTCAATTAATCTTGTATTCTTCATTTAGCCGTCTATTCTAATAATTCTCAATGGAATCAGTGATTTAGACAGACAAAATCATCATGCAAAAATCCATTTGGAAAAGGCATGCATCATTTTAAACATGGTGGAGTTTGTACTTTCAGAACAAATGAATGGTTTTGGCTCAAAAAGACCTTCTTGGTAGCTTTAAGGGTCAACATAATAGTATTGATAAATTTTGAACATCAAAAGGGTTATTCACAAAGGAGTGTCGATGGTTGTCCCTATTGATTAGGGATATGACACATGAATGATCAGCCAAAGATTAGGAATTTGATCGGACATCTCTATTTTTTCCCCTGTAGAAGAGAAGATGTACAAGTAGATCAATTAGTCTGGCCAAAATCAAATGTGAGTTGAGGCCTGAAGATTTTCTGTCATTTGCTTTGGCGATACTTGAGATGCCATTTTGCTTGGGAGAGTTTGTCATGCCTCTCATTGATTTGTTATCTATGTTTTGATAGTTAGGTGACCCTGCAACAGATAAGAGGGAATGTGTTAGTCATGAACTCTTTTAAGAGTCGAATAATTGGAAGCGATACAACTTTACCCTTCACTGGTTTGCAGACGACTGGGTGAACTTGAAGTGAGACGGTGACACGAAGTCCTATGTCCCTTGCTTCGTTAGGTCGATTATTCTCTCGAATTAGCTCTTGGATGACGTGTCCTTTTACATGAAGCCCGGTGAATTTGATGGGTCATTTCCATGAACCTCGCTTGGCCAACATTGACCATCAAGTTTGGTTTTTGATTCCCAATGTTTCCTGTCAATAGGGAAAATACGTCAAAAGTGAGTTCGGATGGTGGAAGTAATGGAAATGATACCGAATTATCCTTCACTGGTTTGCAGATGATTGGATGGACTTGAAGTGCAAGTGGGACACGAAGTCCTACGTCTTTTGCTTCGTTAGGTCACCTGTTCTCTCATAATTTGCAAGTGCAAGAGAAGCAAAATTTTTTTTTTTATTATTTTTTTACCAAGCGACTAACCGCCGCGTCGGGATTCGAACCCCGACTTCGGACGTTTTGCTTCTTCTCGGATACCACTTGGCTAGAGGCGCCGACGGTGTCCGTAGGGCGCTTCTTTTTTCATTTAACCAACTCGGCTCCTGGACGACACGTCCTTTCATACCAAGTTAGGTAAATCGATATGGGTCACTTGATTTGCCCAAATTAACCATTAAGCTTGTTTCTTGAATCCTTTGCTTCATGTCAATAAGAGAAAATATGTCAAAAGTGAGTTCAGATACTAGGAGTATTGAAACGATACCAAATTACTATTCCCTAAAGTTTATATTTGATGACTCATAGGGATATTTGAATGTCGATGTTGGCCTTTTATCTTGGCCTAGTTCAATGTTTCTTTGATTGGCCTTCCTCATTTGTGACCATGTATGCATGATTGTTGGTCATTGATTCATCTTCAATGCCTTCCTTCTATGAAATTTTTTTCTTTTGTCTTTAACTATATGATCATTAGCAGCATTGAGCAAAGTCATGTACTTCAAGCTTCTATGGAATCTAAGACAATCAAAACCTCAAGCTTTCTGATGGCAATTACTCCTTGGAAGAACATGTGTCCGGAGTGAGTGAGATTTCTAGATTCCAAAGTCATAATTTGAGATGGGGCTAGAGATCGCCTTCAATCGACTAGATTTTCTCCCGTTGACGTAATCACTTAAAAGGAAGAGGAGAAATTCATTTTCCTTTATGGTTTGTTGATCCGGAACCGTAACATCTAGCCGTTTGGGCGTGTCGTGCGACAAGATAGTCCTTTGGCTCGGGATGGAGCTAGGCGGGGAGTGAGGCATGTCATGGATGCTTCGATCTCAACTCTATGCCCGTACCTATTACATTCATCTTTTGTATCCTGTAAATAGAAGAGAGAGGACATCATTTCCAAATTATATTCAGAGAATAAGACTTACCCTCTTTTGGTGTAGGATGATTCTTTCTATTTGCCCATGTTTTCTTGGCAGGTTGTCTTTGAATTTGGCGAGTTCACCTGATGCGCTTGCTTCAAATGCCCCCTGTCACACTAAATCAAAGGGGATGATGTTCTGAAACATAAAGAGAGAGGGTTAGAAAGACAAAAAGCTTTTGGGTGATGAAATATTTTTTATTTTCAAAATACGTCTTTGGAGGAGAAAAAGCACGAGGAAGTCCAGCCCTCAGTATTCTCCTTGGATGATATTTTCTTTTCATGGTTGGATAACATCACCGGGCTGGTTTGGAGTACCGCCTCATGCTCTTAAAACAAAATATTATAACTGTACAATAGAGTACTTGGAATGGAAAATACAACAGTAGCACACTAGACAAGATAAGAAATATGAAATTATAAAAACAAGTAAAACCCATGAAAACCCCTGTGTAAATGAGTGCTTTGATAGTGTTGGTTCTGAAATCAAGCGCCTTTGAATTCCTCGCCTCCAGTAGACTCGAAGTATTCGCATGAGAGGACCACTTCATTGAAGCTATGGAAGTGCAACCCATGCAACCAACAACGATGCTCGCGAGGTAAAGCCCCTATGAACAGCTTTATCATTTCTTCTTCGGCTAGTTGAGGATAAGTCTGCATCATAAAAGCCTCCCATCTCCTTGCATACGCTCGGAAATCCTCCATCGGTCTTCTTCTGAAGTGAACCAAGTTCTGACAAGGCACTTCAGTCCCAATCTAGCTTTGATACTGAAGCAGGAATGCAGAAGAAAACTCATTCCAATCTCTCATGAGGTAGATATCTGCTGTGATGAACCATTGCAATGCAGACCCTGTAAGACTTTCTTGGAAGGCTTGAGTTGTGAATGACACCGGGCCATAGTACCGACTCATTTCAGCATGGAGGTGCTGCAAGTGGGCCACGGGGCAAGTCGTGCCGTTATACTTGCTGAGATTAGGTATCCACATTCCTCCAGGGGTCATGATCCTATGAGCGCAAGACGGGCTTGATGTATCCTGGTTAGGCCATTGGTTTTCCCACTGCATATTCGTTGTAGTGGTGAATTTTTCTGTTTCAGGAAAGTTGGATTCTATTGAGATTACCCCATTGCTTTCTTCTTGGTCAAAATTTCCGAATGAGGATGAAGTATTGAAGCTATCCTCATGGTCAGAGGACAAGCTTAGTACTTCGTTAGGATCGTAGCGGATAAAGACGTATGCTTCCTCTTCTGACGGACCTTCATCCCCGGATGAGAGTATGAAACAGTTATATGATGAATCGTCAGTTTCATTGTCAAAATAATTTGGAAGTCCTTGATTGATTGTATTCTAGAGGATGATGGCCTTCAAAAATATATTCTTGGGAATGCTCGAAGCTTTGGTGTGGTGGCTCGTTAGTAGATGCTGAATCGATCTGCTTAGGCTTTCTTTTATTGGCTTCTGGTCCGGACCTCTTGAGTAAGGCCCTTCGTTTTGCTAACTTGATTCTGTCAAGGGAAGTGAGAGACATTAGAGTTTCACTGTCTAATTCACTTTCCATGTTGATAGGGGTTGGTATTCTTTGGACCCTAGCTCTTGGAGTAAGCTTGGGGAGTTGTCCAGTTGTGCCCCGCTCTTGAACAGGTTCTGAGTCTATGATCTCGTACAAAGGCTCTTTGCATTTCCTAGTGGGAAATTTTCCAATAAAAGGACGTTGCTTAGCTGCCCATTTATTATGCAACACTTCAATGACACACTTCTCTCCTATCTCAGGAACTAACGGCTCCTCATGCTCCGCGATCATCGGCTCTTCGTAGGGCAAGGTGATGTCAGGGGTGATGTCAATATTATACTCTTGGTGAAAAACATGAATTAGTTCCCTCCAGGTTTTAAGGGGACTAATCTTCCTGACAATGTACCATCGCAAGGCAGGGCCAATCAAGTTCGATTGGTACGATTGAATCATCCTTCGGACTAGGTAGGCTTGCAAGTAGGTCTCTGGGCCTGAGGTATCAGCATACCTTTCGCATTCGGGTGCTTTGAGTTCTTTAGGGATTTCAATGCCGGCATAATTGGAAAGGTCCATGGGATTCCGCCCCTGCAGCTGGTTTAACTTTTTCATGATCCTTTCAAACTGTCCATGGTACTGGCTGTTTTCTGGCAAATTTGCGGGCGTCATGACGGTGTTTGAGGCAACTATAGAGTTGGGCTCAGCTTGAGTGGATTTCAGGATTTCATTTGTCTCGAGAGTTGTTGAAGGACAATGGACATAATGTTAATGAGGCGATTTTGTACATCATTCCGATCGGCCCTATTGCATGAGGCCATTCACGGGCGATTGGTGGCCGGCGATTCATAATTACCTGTCGTTGTGAAAACAATGAATGAGCACGAAAGTAAACAAAAATTGACCCATGGCAATGGCCTAACTACTTTTTTTATTTATCAAAAGAGGATTTTATAGACCAACTCCTAACATCTAGAACTTGAACTTGAAATTGAAAGACAGATGAAATACTAGATATTAAACAAAAATCCCTAAACAATGAGACAAAACTTTCACAAGATTAACACTAAGGGGCACATGATTCCCAATTTATATGCGACGGGGAGTCCTGCTCTTGTGAGGATGCATGCTTCCTTGGGTTGGCTCTGAGGTGTGCATCCAGTCCATTCCCAAATCCCTCTCCATGAGCTCTACTTGCTCGTGCGGGCTGCTTTTGCCGATCGAGTGAGGGACCGATGGCTTCCATTTTGTTGGGATGTGGATTGTGGATGTAGGCCGCAGAGGCGTGGTGGGCTTTTTCTTCTCCTCAAGCCCTTCGGGTATCACGATCCTTTTGCGATGGCATTTGTCCCAAGTTTCTTCAGAAATGTCAACCATGTATTCAAAACTTTGATGAGTGAAGAGAAGTGGAGGGACCATCATCTTGAAAGATGGTGGGATCTCTTGAAGGGCTCCATATTGTCGTGCCACCCTTTGTGGGAAGTAGGGAAAGCACCGGTGAGGCCGAGCAACGGAATTGGATGGGGCGCATGAAAGCAAAGCGGCCTCTTTTCATGGAACCAACTAGCACACCATTGGAATGCCTCGGGAGCCGGGTTTCTTAGGAAATTTATCCAATTTATATAGCTTTGATTGGGAATGTACGGTCCTAAAACCATAAATTTTTGTAATGGATTTTCAAAAGCATTTGTTTCAAAGCGATCGCATGAAGTCTCGAAATTCGCTTAAGTGAGAAAAGAACCAGACTTGTAAAATTTCAGGAGAGGCTCGCATGATTTTCTCCGAGTTGTCTTTAAAACGATTAAAAGACAAGAATGTTTCAGTTAAAATCATGTTGACATAATTCCCCCCTCTTAAGATCTCGATCAACTATCCATGCCATCTTGGGAGTTATGGCATTTCTTTGATGGGGGAAGATGATGAGCCCAAAAAAGGCCAAGAGGAAAATCTCACTTTTTGGATCATAGGCTGATTTTGAAAAAGGCATTCATAAATTCTAATGGGCAAGTATTATGGTTGTTTTCAAGAATTTGTCTCATGACATGGATTTCGGTTCCTAAAAGTCGTGCTAATTCTTGCCATGGGAGGCGCCTATCGATGGCCTGACAAGCTTATTCTCGAGAGGCATTCCAGTGATGATGTTGTATTCTTCCAGAGTTGGGGTTAGCTCAAACCTACCAAATATAAAAGTAGTTGTCTTCGGGCACCAAAAATGCGCCATGGCTTGTATGACTTCGGGATGAACAGTGATTTGGATCAACGATAGAAGATGACCGACTTTGGCTTTCACGCACTCTTGGGCAAGCCGATCAATTGACCCCACCATCCGAAGAGTTCCGCCTTGGGAGCGAGGAATGAACGGATAACATCTTTCCCCATCACATATAAACTGGGACTTGAAAAGCTTATCCTAAATTGCCATGGGCCAATAAAAAGACTGAGTAAAAGTAAAGAAATCACTTTGCTTTTAAATAAAATGACAAGCACAAAGACATGCGGGTGAGATGTGCGGCTCGATTTCTAACTCATAAGGCTTGAAATTAAAAGGATATCCGCCCGTCGCAGTCTCGCGTTAGCAGTATACCCTCCTAACCTCGGCTAAGAAATTTGGGGAAAAGAAAGGCAACCTCTACATCGCAGTCTCGCGTTCGAGGTCGTATCTTTCTTAACACCATCCTAGAAATCCTATGGCGGCCCAGGTCCGGCGGCCGAGTTGTGTGTGCCATGTGTAGTGCTAAAATAGTAAAGCATGCACAATAATTTATAATCACAAAACAATATATTTTAAACAAAATTAAAATAAATTTCTAAACTTTTGACCTGCATAAAGAAAAAAACCTAAGTCAGTAAAGAATTTAAACAAGACAAAAATGGCCTAAGTCCTCAAAGTCCCCAGCGGAGTCGCCAAGCTGTCGCGACCTCTTTTTTTCGGCGCCCACAATCGGGTACAAGCGCCTAAGGAGGCTAATGGCTCGGCTGAATTTATTATGCCCGGACTCTCCCAAGTCCACCAATTCACGACTTTAATAGTCTGAGTTTTTAACCTATAAATCAATTTTTAAAATGGAGTCGCCACTAATCGATTTGGAGTGGGTTGATTAGAAACCCAAGTGAAGTATCGGGAGAAATACTCACTCCTGCGCAACCAGAGAAATTAGGATCGGGGACTTGATTACACTAGTTAATCACTAATGCCCTTTCGGTACCTAATCTTGTTTAAACCCTAAGGCTTTTTGGATGTTTGAGAGATTTTCCATGCATTTTTTTTGGAGGAAAAACATTTTTTGAGTCATTTTCTAATTTTTTGGACACAAAAGGGATTTTTTGGGGTTTTTTGGAAAAATACAAGTCTTTTTGGCTTTTTCTGAATTTTTTTTTTGGCTTTTTTATGAAATTTTGGATTTTTTTGGATTTTTGGCATTTTTTGGAAAATATGGAATATTTTTGATTTTTTGATTTTTTCGGAAAATAAAATATTTTTTAATATTTTTGGAAAATAAATTATTTTTTTTTGATTTTTCTCGATTTTTTAGAAAATAAAACATTTTTCAACAATTTTTAATATTTTTCGATTTTCTGGAAATTAAAACATTTTTTTTATATTTTTTTCGAAAATAAAATACTTTTGATTTTTTTTTTTTTTTTTTTTTTTTTTTTTGAAAATAGAATATTTATTATTTTATATTAAAATAATAAAATAAAACCGACCCGGGTCGGATCCGCGGGTTGGATCCGACCCGGCCGGCGATCCAATGGACGGGCCCGCAACGCGGGCCCGACTCGGATTTTTCGGCTTTTTCTTTTTTTTTTTTTTTTTTTTTTTTTTTTTTTTTTTTTTTTTTACTAAAAACGACGCCGCCGTGGCCGGGCGTTTAGAGACGCCCGCCCGGCCCGAAGACCCGACTCCACAACCCGCTCCCCGGCGGAACCCTACCCGGATCCGACCCGAACCCCGACCCGCTTCCACCGCCCTTAAATCGCGGAATCCCTACCGGATCCGCTTCGCGACCGGAAATCGCAAACCCTAGGGTTTGCGACCCGCGGCGCCGAAAGGGGGAAACGGGAGCATTCCGGCGGCGACGGCGCGGCGACGGCGGCTACGGTGGCTACGGCGACAAACGGTGAATGGCAAATGCGACGGCCATCGAGCTTTGGATGGACGGCGTAGACGGGGCTCCGTCGTCACCGCTCTCGGCCGGCTCGGACGGCCTTTGCTCGCGGCGACGACGGTGACTTAGATCGGGACGGCGTCGAGATGGTGTTTGGGGCGGCGTTGGAGCTGAATCGACGGCGGATCTAAGCCTCGACCGTCTCTTGCGCTTGGATTCTCCTCTCTCGCGGGCTCGCTTGCCGCGGCCTCCCCGATGTCTCTCGGTGGGAGGCCGTTTAAGCTCACGACTCGCTCCGGCGGCCTCGGATCTTCGGCCGCGCGTCCTCGGACCCCCGAAGTCTCTCGGTGGGGAACCCGAAATCTGCGGCCTTAGATCCGAGCTCCTCTCTCTCTCGTTCGTCTCTCGGCAAAACCTCTCTTTCTCGGCCGCGAGCCTTCGGATCCGGGCTTGCTCGACCTCGGCTCCCCTTCGAAGTCTCTCGGCGGGAAGCTCGAAGCTTTGCGGCCTTCGATCGCTCTCGGCGTGCCCTTCGCCGTCGGAAACGGGGGCCTATTTATAGGCGAGGGGGGTAACCGGTCGACGGAGCTTCGACCACCGGTCCCCGCGCGCCAAGCGGTCCCCGCGGCCGAACCGAGGCGTCCCATCCGACGCCGCTTTTGCCCCTCCCACGTTCTTATCCGATGCCAACCGCCCTCTACTCCATGTGCGTCATTCTTGCTCCTCCCCTCCGCTCCGCGCGCCCCTGCGCGTGCGCACAGAATGCGCGAGGAAGAAGAAGACTTACTGGTGGGCATCACGGAAATGGGCTTCGCGGGCCCATGCGAGGGCTTTCCTGCTTTCTTTTTGCTTTTGTTTTGTTTTTTTATTTTTGTTTTGCTTTCATTTGTTTATTATTCCGAAAAAAGACAAGATAAATAAAAACTTAATTAATAAGATAGACTTAATTAAAATTGAGGTGTCAACATCACCCCTTAAATTTAGCCACTATTATATGAAATTACCAAAACCATTAGTTGGTGACTTATCAATGTTTTTCCCGATTAAGTAACACAATAGAAAAGTTAGTGAATCAAGAGGGGACAAACAAACATGTGTAATCAATTCTAAAGAGAGTTGGCAATCCAAAACTAGTTGATAACTTAACTGAAGAAAAGTTGATAAATTACTTAAATGAAAGTTGATAATGTACACAATAGTTCATAAATATAAGACGTAATTTAGAAAGGTAAACAAAATTTGATATGTTGAAAAATAACTCAAATGAAAATTCTTTATTCAAAACTATTTTGTAAATTTCTCACAGAAAACACAGTAAACTATTCTAATGAAGGTTGGTAAAGTTACACCACCTGCAAATGAGAGAATCTCAAAAACATAAGTAACTTACCAACAAATTGCTTAAAAAAAGTCAAATGTTGTTTTTTTTTTTTCCAACCAACAGCTCTCAACATTTATCGATACTGATAAAATACTGATTCAATAGTCGTACAGAACCCCAAAAAAAAAAAAAAATTGTGCACGGAACAATACAACCTTGTCCAGTATCGTCGGTTGCAGAATAGTTTAATTGGAACAAGTTTCTAAATTTGCCCAGATCGCCGATGCTTATAGACTCGATCGACCAGATATAAATAAACGCAGCGCCAATGATTCTTATGAGGCGGATTTCATACCTTTCTCGAAGTAAGAAAGGTCATAAAGCTACCCAGTTGTGATCAATTTTGCCTATGGAATATAAGCAGTGGCTTCTCAGAGTTTCCTTGTAAGTGCAGGAAGTGTGACTTGTTTTGACAGAAAATGCAAGCCATTGCTACAACTTTCATTGTCCTCGAATTTTAAGAAACACCCGCGAATGCAGCGATGTTCTCTCTGAGTATCATGTGTGTCTAAAAGATTAAATACTCCTACAAACGAAGGATGCGAGAGGCGCAGTACTTTTCAGAACCCGTCTCTATTAAAAGACTCTTTCAGCATTCAGATATGACTTCTCTGCTGTGGAAACATTCCCGAAACAACACCGGTTCGCATATTAACTTGTCATGTTCCTCCAAATAGTTTTTTCCGGACTCATCATTTGCTTCGCAATTTTACAGTTCCTGATGAGAGTAGAAGCCAAGCTTCCCTTTTTTTAGCTAATGGAAATGCTGACTAGCCAGCATGCACCGTTGCATATCGTTATTGAGATATATATATAAGAATAGAAGGATGGGGTATGAATCATATGTCGGACAACTCCAGTTAACCAAATCGGTACTTATTTCCATCTACACTTACTGGATGCAAATGTTTCTACTACCAAAGCAAACTATCTATGAGATAAGAAGAAGATTCAACACTTTTGACAGGTTAGAAATGCAGAAGTTGGCCGATTGCAGAAAGTTGCATGGAAAGTAGTTTGCTCGCCTAAAAATGATGGAGGACTAGGTTTGCTCGATCTGAATTCATGGAACAAAGTATTACTAGGTCACACGTTGTGGACCCTCATCAATTATCTTTCCTCTTCCCTATGGAGTAATTGGGTTTAGAGCCCTAAATGCAAAGGTACTTCAATTATGCAACTTGACATTTGTTGGAGAAACATCTCTAAGTGATTTTGATGATTTTCAAATTATTCTTAGTATAAAATTTACATGGTATTGTGCAAATTTTTTTGACAATATGCAAAGAACAGAGATGATGTTTTTGAAGGAAAAAGATCACAAGTCTGTTATGTTCGTAAAATAATACCAACGTATGTGAAGATCAGTTGAACACAATGTGTGTACCTATGCTTCAGTCAATTGATGATGTTTGTTAACTCTCAGTTATAGCCATTGTGAGGTGGATATGCATAGCAGAAGAATCGGAAGTCAAACAGAGAATTGGAAAACGGGTTGTCTGATAGACACGTCAGAGCCGTAGTGATAGGATAGCAGTGGGTACCCTGCAAATGTTCTAAGAAAAGAACTATATGGGTGGTTCTATTCTTGTACAACAACAACAACGAATATCTAACAACTGCTTGTTTCTCCAAAATATCTCCAATGAGAAGATTGAAAATTGTTATATGAGAGAAGATCTTTGAAGACAAAATGCTAAAGACGCGTCCAACACAAAACTCTGAGATCTGCTAGAAGCCGTATTCTAAGCTAAAAGCTCTTATTCATCTGTTACTTTCACTATTGTGTTCTTGCTACTATGTATCATGTGAAAGATTAAGTGTACAAAAGTAAGTGCAATAGCTAAGTCCTGATTGCACAATCTATCATCTGAAAATTATCAGTACTTGCCAATTATAACTTGCTGAGCAAATACCAATGAAATCTAGCCAAACTTGTGATTGTTAGTGTGAAAAGTGGACATAGGGATAAAGTCTAACCACTATATAATGTTGTGTGCACCAATTTCTCTTGCTCTGATTTGCATTGGCACACAACTTGATTCCCACTTATTGAAATATCTGCTTGACTTGCCTTTGCAAAGTTCCTGATACTTTCCACCAATTTGTCAAAGTTTATAAAATAACCAATTCACCCCTTGTAGGTTGTATTGTTAGCCCCAAAAACACTAAGGGGTATATGGCTTGAAGTTGGTGACGTCTTCTAAAGTTGAGATTTGCTCTAACCTCGATTATCCCTAGCTCTAGATACTACTACAAAGAGGTATATCAAGAACTCATACGGGCAGGACAGATTGTGGAGTATTGCGTTTTGATATGGACAAGCGGTGTTAGCAAACATAATATTATAGACTGACTTGCCTATAAAAATAAATTATCAACAGCAGTGGTCGTATCATGATGGAAGCCTTCAGTTGATATTCAATGTAACTTTTATATGTCTCATATAGGAAACAAAACTCATTTATTATTCGAGTGTAACTGGACTAGGAGTATATGGTGAAGTATCCTCACACAGAATCAGGAAGATGGAATTTTAAACTTCATTGGATGAGAAGAGCCACAGTGGGCAAGAATTTGGTAGCGTGACTCCTCATGGTATCCCTTTTAGCATGTATTGCATGTGGATGGATCATAATCTTAACATTTCAAAGTATGTCAACTGAGATGCATTTTTTTCCTTTTTTTTTTTTTTTGGCGATACGTAAAAGTGTAAAAGGTATGGCTTCATTTTTCCTGAATTGTAGAACTCCCTAGGCAAATATTTTGTTGGCAACTATGTGAAGGCTTCCGACCTCCATATTCTTGCATAATTAGTTGTTTTTGTAATGCTTAGGAACTCCTAAGCTTCCATACTTCATCTAATTGATGACATTTACATATTTATAACAGGAAAAAAAAAAGGATGGCGGACTTCTTGTTGATATGACCTAGAGCGAGGAGAAATACTAAATCCATGAAGCATGTTTTTTCCTTTATCAATCCCAGTTACCTGAAAACATATATATAATGGCGTAAGCCACGCAGCTCAGCTGGATATATATTCTTAGATTCTTAGTCAACTTCGAAATATTTATCCAATTAACTGTAATTTGGAGCTTCATACAGATACGAACTGATGCAACGGAACTTCCATCCAATTACGAAGTACATTAACTGGCCGCTAATTTACAATATCATACTGCGAAAACACTTCACATTCACATCACACTCGAAGCAAATAAAATGCAGCAACCACAGAGTACACTAATCGACACACCGATAACTGAAGGCAGCTCTTAGAACTCAGGGCTATGAAGGGAATTAATAAGACGAATAATAAGACTCGCCAGAGGGTGGGGATCTTTCGGAATTAATGATAATAAGTTGGCCAAATTCTTCGTTTAACTGGTGGGTCGACGGCGATAATTTCTGAGATGGCGGTGGCGATTTGTATGTCATCTCGGAATTGTTAATAGGCTTGAATGGGGGTGATGGTTTTGGAGCTGGAGGTGGTGATCTTGATGGCGCCTCAATATCGCTGGTCCTTGGTTTCGATGGGGGCGTTTTTGAGGGTGATGGTCTTACTGGGGCTGGTCTTTTTGGAGATGGGGGTGGAGGTGAAGGTGGTTTCTTGACGGTCCCTGGTCTCTTGGGGGGCGCTCTACCTGGAGCTCGAGGTAGAAGTGGTGACTTGGACGGTGCCTCAAAATCAAGATCAGTAACCATTGATATGATTAAATCGTCGTTCGAAGGAGGAGAGCATAAGCATTTGATTTGTTGGGTCGGTGGAGATACTTTTGAAGGAGGTGGTGGCGGTGGAGATGATGTCGCTCCCATAACTTGGTCATAACTATCGTTTTTTATCGTCACGGTCGCCGCTGTTGCAGGCATCTGTTCGCATGGCGTGATTACAGGTGGTGATGCCGCATGTCGCAGAGGCAGTGGCCTCAATGACCTTGCATACTCGTCAATTGTCATCCTCAACCTCTCTGCAGTTCACACGCAATATAAATCTTGGGTTAATGAGAGCATAGTCCAATAAACATTAAACGCGAACTATGGCAAGAGGGAAATCCTGTTGTAGCAAAATGGACAAAGTCGGAAGGGCTACCTGCAAGTAGAGGTCTTGCTTGAACTTGAGCAGCAATGGCTAGGAGGAGGAGGACGACGACGACGACATTAGAGAGTGAGCGAGCAAAAGAATAATGAGAAGCCCTCATGATTGGAACCCTTACGTGTCGACGGGGGCTGCTCCTCATTAATGATGCCATTAAGGCTAATTCAAGTGGCTATATATAGAAACCGAAAGGTTCATCTGGAGAGTCTGGAGAGGGTAAATGTTGAAGTCGAAGCTGGAAAGCAAGCGACCATGTTCTCAGTTTAACAAGAGTCGCCACGAGGAGACAAAACCTTTTTTCTTGGTCTTCTTCTCCTCATTTTCTGTGGCTCGCCCTACTGTTTATGTAACCAGTACCGTTTGGCGTTGCCCTGCACCGACCGGAGGATTGCATGTATTAGCGTGGCACCTTCTCTCTCTCTCTCTCTCTCTCTCTCTCTCAACCACCAAATGAAGACAATCACTCGGTAAGAGTCGCACCGCGTGGAATCAAGCAGCCAGTCGTAGCACGTGCTGCATTTCACATGTTTTGTCTTTTGTTCTTAAATTCTAATCATTACACTCAGAAGTTTCTATTTAATTTCGTCTTTTGTTCTTAAATTATAATCATTACGTTCCATAGTTTTTGTTTAATTTCAACGACATTAAATTACTATCATATCGTAAGAGAACGAGCTGATTTAGGGAGACGCCGTTATTGAATTGTCAATGTATCTCATGGTCTCTTTACGTGATTTGTGAGAATATTAGCTGAGTATAGCCAGAGTCGCTTTTATAATAGCTTTTTCATTAGCAGCTTATTTTGACAGCGTAGGAAATATGGGTGATACATGTCGATTTGATTGATCACAAATCCTCGGATCTTGATTATGTCCAAATGTTTTCCTAATGCATGATTTAACCGAATTGATCTCACCATATAACAACTTCTTCTTCTTCTTCATTGGCCATCTTCTATGATCGGTGGCTGGCAATTGACCATTGCCAAAAAGAAAGGGAAGGAAAAAAGACTTAAAAACATTTAAAAAATTTAAAAAATTATCCATGTAGGCATCGATCATGCCACGTCGGTGATTTTTGGCAAAAATTACTCGATGGAATTGATAAATTGTGAAAATGTCAATGATAAAATTAGCATAAATACAATATATTTAAGACCTTCTAGATAGTTTTCCTTTATTTTTTAGTAGCTGTTGGGTAATCACTTTTTAATGTATTATTTCTCCGACCAAAAGAATATTTACTATTTTAACTTTTTGTAGCTATAAAATATTTAATAATACATAATGATGGCTCAACCACTTCTAAAGATAACTTTTTGTTATCTTTCTTGACGGAAGAAAGGTCATAAATCTGCCTCGTTGTGATCAATTGCCTAGTAATATAAGCAATGGCTTCTCAGAATTTCCTCGCAAGTGTGGGGAGTTTGATTTGTTTTGACAGAAAAACGCAAGCCATTGCTACACCTTTCATTGTCCTCGAATTTTAAGAAACACCCGTTATTGCGGAGATGTTCTCTATGAGTACTACGTGACTGATCAAGTGATTAAACACTTGTACAAACGAAGGATGCAAGAAGAACAGCACTTTTCGGAAAGAGTCTCTATTGAAAGGCTCTTTCAGCATTCAGATATAACTTTTCTGCTGTGGAAAAATTCCCCAAACAAAGCCGCTTCGGATTTCGACTTGTCTCATTCCTCCAAAGAGTTATTTCCAGAGTCTTTGTTCGCTTCAGAACTTAACAATTCGGGATGAAAGAAGAAGACAACCTTTCTTTTCTTAGCTGAGGGGCACGCTGACTAGCAAGCACAAACCATTCCAATCCTTTGAGATTTTCTACTCTTGGCAGTATAAAAAGTTCAGGAACCTCTTTGCATTTGTGCTGAGAAACTTGTACAAGCCAGACACAACAGACAGAAATTTCTGTTGTAATAGGATCCTATAATTGAGAACTACAAATTGTAATCCGCTCCGAGAATGAAAAAACTAGACCCCACTAAATTCTCTTTGAGCAATGTGACGCTGTAGTTTTACCAATTCTACAGATGGAAACATGCGTAGAAGAAATGCTAATGGGACATCTCGTTCATCATGTGCGTGGTTCTTTTCTTCTGTATGATTTGCCTCAACAGGGGTGCTCTGTAGTACGCCGGCACGGAGAATGGAAAGAACATCTGCCTAATGCCTTCAGCTTTGAGTATGGGAAAGATGATACCAGACGCACCCTGATAATTTCGTTATAAGCAACCAAAAACAAGTAAGTGGGAAATTTTCTTACTTCTGACATGATTTGTAAACGAAAATTCGAGTTTTAAGGATAAATGGATCACTCACTGAAATCAATCTTGCCCCAGTATGAATGCGGTCTGGGGAAGGAAAAGGCAGCATCAATCGCCAAAAGCCATACACAGCCACAGCAAAGAAGTGGAGAACCAAGCTCAGAGGGCGAGGATTGAGTCCAGAGAGTAGTGCAATCGGTCCGAGTGAATATATGCCTCCAAGGCTCAGATAGTCGAAACATGCTTGGCGCATTTCCTTTCTTGCCGGATCAGGAGATGCGCAGAAGACCTTGTACAGGGCACCTGCTAGTGTGTTTATCGTCGATGCCATGGGCTGCAAAAACAAAATACTTCGAGAATGATACAATCTTTCCATGACGTCATACAAGGTGGTCTAAGTTGCTTAAACGCGAACCCTACGCAGTCATTGGAGACTAAAACAATAGGAACAGAACTACTTTTATCACATAGCTTTTATCCTAAAAGGCCTGCTGCTCATTGCTCACCTTACGAATTGTATAGAAAGATTCAAGATATCGGCACAGGGTTGATGCATCATTGAAATCGCTTAAAGGGCTGAGCAGATCTCGTAGAACAACAACGTCTGATAAAGCCACGGTCATTCCTCCACCAGTTAAAGGATGTCGCATGTTAAATGCATCTCCCAACAAAAGCGCCCCGGGAGTGGGACAAGGATCGGCAGGCATGCTTCTGTTGGCCATCGGTTTTACATTTCCCGTGTCAATTGCAGTAATGAAGGAATCGTGCAACTCAGTAGGGACCTGAAGAACAAGATCTCTTTATTTATTCCATAAATGCAAGTAGGATCAAGTGCTCAGAGACCATAGGAAGAAAAATTGCCAACTCAATTGCTGATTAGGTCCAAATCTCAATAATTGCCCATGAAATATGCCAGTAATCAGTAAGTACCTGTGGCGCCACGACAGTCTTCAAATACTGCGCTAATTCACCATTTGTGATGGAAGGCACCGTTTGACCAGGTACATCGACTAAACAGCGAATCTCATGACTACTTATAGGATAAAACAGGATGGGCGAAGGGTCTACCAGAACGACATGCCCATGATTTTCGAATGGAAGTCGACAGTTCTCTAGGACTAAACCAACAAAACATGAAGGCACATCTACCTGCATGAAGACAACGCCATTTTCAGGGGACAAATGACCAAGTCGGCATATCCATTTCATTTTTGAAAAAAAAAAGAAAAGAAGAGTCATCCTGAAGAGATCAACAAAACTTCCTGACCTTAGGATTGCAAAGTGATCGTCGGAGATTTGAGTAACAACCATCACACACAACCGTAAGGAAAGCATATGCAGTCGATTCTTCACCAGTCCTTGTCTTGTAATTCACCCCTTTGATCATCCCACTTTCCTCAAGCAGAGATGTTACTGTACCTTGTTCTAGTCTTACACTGCAATGGAGACAGAATGATCAGACACTTGCCTGAAACAAGAAAAACCACCCATTCCAATGCTAAAACTACACGCAAGAAAATAAAAACAGCCATTTGTGGTGATCACACATGACAGATATTTTGATCAAGAGGAAGATCAAATGAAATGCAATAATGCAAAATGAACGAATTGACAGTTGAAAGTAGGTACTTTGATAGAGATGATGCTTTCTTCCTTAATCTCTGGATAAATCTTCCATGGTGGAAGCTTCTCCCGGCAACGTCCGAGCGATAATTCTCCAAAGGATATGGAATTCTCGTCTTCTTTCCATCCTTGAAAAGAGCATACCCAAAAACTTGTTGTGCATCGATGTCCTTTACACAATCTGGAGCGAAACATTTGTGTCGGATATAATCGCAAAGTAAAGATTAGAAGTTTCATAATTACTTCTTGAGGGTGCTTTAAATTTCCAGCTTACCCTCTAGACCCAACTCCATTAATTTCAAATAGCCTCCCGGTTGAAGAAGTTCGCCAACAATCCTGTCTGGTTCAGACAGGTCTCTTTCGATCACATGAACCCGACGCCCTTGCTGTAACCGGTAGAAATGGTCATTAATGGAATAGAAAATGCAGGAAATAAGCCTGTATATCAAATTGCCATCGCCATTCATATGTTTCCGCAACCATGCCTAATGAGTGAATTTGTAAAAATTGATATCTCACTCTGTTTGTGGTGAATTTCGGGTCACGATATTACCTTGCCAAGAGCATAAGCAAGAGCTGAGCCAACCACACCGGCACCAACAATAACGACATCATCACTTGCAGCAATGTCCCGATGTCCCTCTCCATTCCCATGTTTCTGAAACCCAACCGAGCCACCTTTGCTTCGCCTCTTTCTCCCCGACATTCGCCACGAAAAACCACATCCTAGCAAGAGAAGAGCCACAAGTGCTCCGCTTACATACTGAAACTCCATCTGAAAATCAATCAAGATCAGGGAAGATCTGTACTTTGCACTGAGAGAACGACAAAGTTTTGAGTCCCGTTTGTCTTTCCACTGAAGTTGGCGCCTTTTATAGGCGCACATACAGGAGAAAACGCCTTGGTTTTGGGATATTCTTGTGATCAAGTTGTTCATTCACCTAACATTAATATTATTCTATAAGGGGACTTACCCAATACCAGCATTTACAGATAGATTTGGACTTTTCGTTTTCCCTCTTAATATCACCTGCGTATTAATCAAAAACCAGAAATTGGAATGATAATGCCCCAAATCCATGATTTACGCATGCCCTTGTAAACAGTTTACCAACGAAGTATGAATGATCAGGAGTAGCACAGGATCAGAACTTTTAACAATGCTTTACTGCCTAAAGTTAATATTCTCGATAAACTATGATTAGCAAAATGATCATACTGAATAACTCATTTTGGTCAGTCTAGATCATCATGGAGAGGAGAAAAGCTATGAATGTGATTTGTGGTCAAAGAGTTTTGCTGGGCTAGCCCTCCAAGTAAGACTACTGTGACCATGAACAATTAAAATCAATTTGTCGATACGTGAGGAGTGGAAAAGGACTAAATTATATCAAAAGTCAAGTAAGGCAAAACTCAGCTCCAAGTTTCTGAAAAACCGGGGGTGCTAAAACCATGGGTGTCGAGCAGTCGGGCTGCTGCAATTTGAACAAGAACAGGAACAAAGCTCTCCAAATCATATCTCTTAAATAACAAACAAATAACAGCATAAATTCCAGGCATTTTTGGATGAACTATTTTATATATAAAAAAAAATCAGTGTTACAGATCAGCACTCTCAATGCCATTGGCTTTGCAAGCGAATCGGTTGTTATCAAACTTTCCAGCGCTGCTCTTTGTGCTAATTCTTGTACTGCCTGACCAAGTCTCTCCGTCGGCCCTAAATCCGTCTCGTTGGAAATTCCCTATGCGAAGATAAAGCAAGTCTCCTTCATCTTTAATTGATTACACTTCCCCTTTCAAGAAATTCGAAAGAACTGTGTGTAAGGAACGAGGGTACCCGTGTGAAAATACATCAGTTTTTTGATCGTGCAAAGGAACTATTTCTTGGCAACTTGGACCACTTATAATGGTGTTTAGTGCCAGTTGAACATAAAGTAATGGCTCATGTGCAATGTTGAAAAGGTCCTAGTGGCATCGTTTGGATTGTTACAATCTCGAATAGATGCATTGGTCAAAGTTGGTTATAAAAGAACTTACGAATAACAGCAATAGCAGTACAATCAAGTTGAGCGGAATCGATATAGTTCTGGGACTCAGCTCAAGTTGAACATTGAAAGCTTGAAACTGCATTCAACTCTAAATTGAGAGAACGGCAACTCCAATTATTTTTTTGGCAATATAGCATTTGCAACAAGTTAAGTGAAGTCCTGCGAAAACTTGGTAGTGAATATGTGCCTCTCTGTACATACACTTTGATTTTTTGATGAAATTTAATTTCACTGGGAAATTCATACAACAAATTAAAACACTGAGCCAAAGTGCTTTGATCGAAAAATCGAAAAAAAAAATATCACTTTTAAAAAATGATTGGCTCAACGCATGATGTGGTCATCATGTGGAGGATTATATTATAGTGATTGCATCAAGACATACTTATTCCCCTTTTTGAGCAAAAATCAAACATGGTAGCGATTCATATTTCAGCATTCTCCGTTCATTGTTGTTTAGGTATTATCGAAATGCGGAGTTTGAATAAATCGCGCATCACATAAAACATCTTCCAATTAAAGTTATAGGTCGAAAAATCAAAAATAGTAAGAGGACCTATGCAAGCTCATGCAATCAAGCAAATTTATAGATAATTTGATTATTGAGAGATATCAACAAGAGTTCGATTCTGCATGCTAACTAATTAGGGATTTCAACATTAACATCAGAGGAACTAAATAATACCCTTCTGATGCATGAACACTTGTGAGTTATCAAATTGCAAAGTGCCAACGCCTTCAGACATTGAAACGAGCAATCAATGTCGTGTTAGCATGATGCTTTAACTCTCATCACCATCCGTGACTCAGCTAAAAAAATGAAAAAATAAAAATATGTTCAAAAATTCAAGATATCATCAGTTTGATATCCTCAGTTTTTTTTTTTTTTTTTTTTTTTTTTTCATTTTGGGGGATATTTATTTTGAAATAGCTTGTGCCATGCACACAAGGGAAAGCAATTACAAAATTAAGCAAATAGATGTGTAATCATTGTACTTCCTTAGCCTTGCATTAACTTATGAAACGGAAATTGTAAATATCTTCCTTATGACTAACAAGATGAGATCAATTGCATAAATCATGCATTAGGGTTTTATAATTGTGTGTGTGTGTGTGAGAGAGAGAGAGAGATATTAGGGTCAGCAAGAGGAAAACCAACATCAACTTGGAGGTTTGCTTCATGATTCCTTTGGGGTTCAAGTTTCAATAGAGTGATGAATGGTCGATGGTTTGGTTATGCTAGATAGAGAAGACTATGCAATGAAGAATTGTGCATTATTTGTCCCTGTTTATACATTTGAAATATCTCCGTGTTGTTCAATGTATCTTGTGCCAAAAAGGATCTCCATGGGCTACTCCTGTTGGACCAAATGCCAAGCATAAAATTGGTCCACGAGCCCAAAGAAGCCCAAAGAAGCCAATCGAGCAACGAATTGGGCTGCAAAGGCCCATTGAGCAAGAGAACTTCACCTGAATTGGATTACTAGCCCCCTCCCTCCCCCCTCCCCCCCACACTACGCTTTTGGCAATTTTATGATTGAAATACCTTCGTCACATGCTTCTGGTAGATTATATCGTGATTCTTATTCATAAACTTGTTCTCAACTGACGATATATGCAATAATAAAGGAAAGTGAAATGTATATGTGATGATATATTGATCTCTAGATTGTAGATTTATCAACTGTGAGTTTAGAAGCTCTCAAGTTAACATTGAAGTTTGTACTTTTCTTTTTCTTTTTTTGTGGGGTGGGGGGTGGGGTGGGGAGGATGGGGGCGTGGGGGAATTACAAATTAGAGTCATTAAGAGGAAGACCAACATCAACTTGGAGATTTGCTTCATGGTTCCTTTGGGGTTCAAACTAAGTAGCATCAACACACGACATAATATAATACAATACACTGACACGTCATTTCTTAAAAAATAGAGAATTTCAACATGTTGTGACACATTGTATATGAAATATATATTTTTATATATACATGATAAATTATCATTTATATAATAATTTCAATCAAATTAATTTAATTCAAATTCACAAATAAATAAGTAATAAAAAAAGTCTAGAACGAATTTACACTAAAAACATTAATCCATCATTTGTTAATGTCATTCATTTTTTTAATTTGACAAATCCAACTGCATTCCATCCCAATAATCCATAAAACTTGGAGGAATAAAAAAAAAAAGGCAATTCACATTCCACTATTAAATTTAACATTTAACAATAAGTTGGAAAAAAAAATCACATTTCATCATTAAATATAACAAGAAGTCGTCCCCTATTTATTATTTTTGATTTGTTTATATATTTACATTTTGACCCATTATTTATTGAAAAAATTTAAAATTGACTTCATTTATCTCAGAATTACGTGTCGAATTTCGGACTCACGTGTCGAAAGCGTGTTAAATTTTCCAACACCTATTGACTACATGTTGAATACATGTCGGAGTGTCCATCACAACATAAATGCTTATGGAAAGTGTCAGTGTTTCTTAGAGTTTAGGTTTTGATAAAGTGATAAATGATTGATGATTTGAGTATACTAGATAGAGAAGTCTATGCAATAAAGTAGTGTATGCTGCTTGTCCCTATTTTATACACTTGAAATATCTCTATACTGTTAATTTTATATCAGATTTCTCTTTTACACCTTTGATAATTTCATAATTGAGATACCATTATAATATACTTTTGGCAAATTGTAATGATTATTGTTCATAAACCTATTCCCAACTGACGATATATGCAGTAATAATGGAAAATAAAGTACATATGTGATGATGTATTAATCTCCATATTGTAGATTTATCATCCAAGTTTAGAAGATCCCATGCTAACTTTGGAGTTTGCACTTTGTAGGTGAGAGAGAGAGAGAGAGAGAGAGAGAGAGCCCAGTCGAGAACTTGGGCCAGATTTATCATCTGAGTGTAGAAGATCCCATGTGTAAGAGAGAGAGAGAGAGAGAGAGAGAGCCCAGTCGAGTTCTCGGGCCAGTTCAAACGGCCCAGCAATAGCATGCATGCTTCGACCCAAAACAATGGCGACTCTCTGGAACACTCTCGTCCCCGCTTCGCTGTCCTCTCTGTCTCTCTCGAATGCACAGTCAGGAAGTCTCTCTCCTTCTCCATCCCTCCTCCCAGTAGTCTCTCCCACCATCTCCATTTCTCCATAACCTTCCCCTCCCTCGCTTTACCTCCATATATATATATACACCCACAAAAGAAAGATAGAAATCTCATCACTGCAAACTTAAAAGCGTCTTTCTCCGTCTCTCTGCAAAGCGATAACCTACCTCCAAGCTCTGTTTCATCTGCAGCAATGGCCTCCAAAGCCATCGGCATCGACCTCGGCACCACCTACAGCTGCGTCGCCGTCTGGCAGAACGACCGCGTCGAAATCATCGCCAACGACCAGGGCAACCGCACCACCCCCTCCTACGTCGCCTTCACCGACACCGAGCGCCTCATCGGCGATGCCGCCAAGAACCAGGTCGCCATGAACCCCCACAACACCGTCTTCGACGCCAAGCGCCTCATCGGACGCCGCTTCTCCGACCCCTCCGTCCAGGCCGACATGAAGCACTGGCCCTTCCGCGTCGTCTCCGGCCCCGGCGACAAGCCCATGATCGTCGTCACCTTCAAGGGTGAGGAGAAGCAGTTCGCCCCCGAGGAGATATCCTCCATGGTGCTCACCAAGATGAAGGAGATCGCCGAGGCCTTCTTGGGCCACCCCATCAAGAACGCCGTCATCACCGTCCCTGCCTACTTCAACGACTCTCAGAGGCAGGCCACCAAGGACGCCGGCGCCATCGCGGGCCTGAACGTGCTGAGGATCATCAACGAGCCGACGGCCGCTGCGATCGCCTACGGACTCGACAAGAAAGCGGCGAGGGCCGGCGAGAAGAACGTGCTCATCTTTGATTTGGGCGGCGGGACGTTCGACGTCTCTCTGCTGACGATCGAAGAAGGTATCTTCGAAGTGAAGGCGACGGCCGGCGACACGCACCTGGGCGGCGAGGACTTCGACAACAGGTTGGTGAACCACTTCGTGCAGGAGTTCAAGAGGAAGCATAAGAGGGACATCAGCGGGAACGCCAGGGCCCTGCGGCGGCTCCGGACTGCCTGCGAGCGGGCGAAGCGGACGCTTTCCTCGACCTCGCAGACGACCATCGAGATCGACTCCCTCTACGAGGGGATCGACTTCTATGCGACCATCACGAGGGCCAGGTTCGAGGAGCTCAACATGGACCTGTTCAGGAGGTGCATGGAGCCCGTCGAGAAGTGCCTGAGGGACGCCAAGATCGACAAGAGCCAGGTCCACGACGTTGTCCTCGTCGGCGGGTCGACCAGGATCCCGAAAGTGCAGCAATTGCTGCAGGATTTCTTCAACGGGAAGGAACTGTGCAAGAGCATCAATCCTGACGAGGCCGTCGCGTATGGAGCTGCAGTTCAGGCCGCCATCTTGAGCGGTGAGGGCAACGAGAGAGTCCAGGACTTGCTGCTCCTCGATGTCACCCCGCTGAGCCTTGGGATCGAGACCGCGGGCGGCGTCATGACGGTGCTGATCCCGAGGAACACCACGATCCCAACCAAGAAGGAGCAGGTGTTCTCGACCTACTCAGACAATCAGACCAGCGTGCTGATCCAAGTGTACGAAGGCGAGAGGGCCAGGACTAAGGACAACAACCTCTTGGGCACGTTCGAGCTCAAGGGCATCCCCCCAGCGCCCAGAGGCGTGCCGCAGATCAATGTGTGCTTCGACATCGACGCGAATGGGATCCTCAATGTATCAGCGGAGGATAAGACGGCCGGAGTGAAGAACCAGATCACGATCACGAACGACAAGGGACGATTGAGCAAGGAAGACATCGAGAGGATGGTGCAGGAGGCAGAGAAGTACAAAGCAGAGGACGAAGGGGTCAAGAAGAAGGTCGAAGCCAAGAATGCGCTCGAGAATTACGCGTACAACATGAGGAACACGGTGAGGGACGACAAGTTCGCTGGGAAGCTCGACCCGGCGGATAAGCAGAAGATTGAGAAGGCCATCGACGAGGCAATCGAGTGGCTGGATCGGAACCAGCTGGCCGAAGTGGATGAGCTGGAGGATAAATTGAAGGAGCTAGAGGGGCTGTGCAATCCGATCATTGCCAAGATGTACCAGGGCGGACCCGGTGGCGGCGATGCGCCGATGGGTGACATGCCCGGTGGTGCTTACGGCAAGCCAGAATCTGGAGGCAGCAGCGGCGGTGCTGGCCCAAAGATTGAAGAGGTCGATTGAGCATTTGTCTAGAAATAGCTGCTCTGTTCTGTTCTGTTTTTTCCAAGGGTTGCCGCTATTGCTCTGTCTCGGGCTTTTGGCACCTTGGAACATAATATACTTCCGACTGGTTTCATGTGACATATAAGAAATGATGTAATCGCGGTGTGAGCTTCTTGGAGTTTTTCTTTGTTCTTTTTAATTTTTCTTCTGTTTTGACGTAATTTCAAGTTTTACCTGGTGTGAAATAAAGTCATCTTCATGACCCTCAATTCTTTTTTTTTTTTTTTTTATTTATTTATTTATAGTTTTTACTAGTGCATATCCATGTAAGGAATCCATTGAATTATATGCTAGTGTGAAATCTGGAACTTGTCAATGAACTCCAAGAGGTTACGATGGCCTTCCTAGAAAAGTTGCAGATGAATTACTTCTTGAGAATTAGCCATGAGAATAATAGCCAGAAATTAGTTGGTGAGTCTCTTGTTACTTAGCCAATTCCAATATTTTTGCTCTCGCTTAATGATTTAGTTTGGTCCTGAGCAGGACCTTAAAAGGCTCAAGCGGGATAAACCCGACTGCAGGGAGAACCTGCCAGGGGTGAGAGTCCCCAGTTGGGCCCCGCGTATTCCCGTGGTGGGGAAGAAAATTAAAACACCCCACTGCCCCTCCCGCCACAATCCCGGTTAACAGCCGTGGAAAGGGGGCGGCACCCGGTGAGGGCCGGGTTGGAGGCCACGGGCCACTCTCTTCGGAGATTAGGACCCGCAGGATCAACCTGCCTAATGAGTCCGGTGCTGGGTATCAGGCATTACCTGGCACCCAGGCGGCGGCGGCGGCGCCACCCTAACCATAGGAGGCAAAATCATCCGTAGAAATGAACTTTAGGTCATTTAGGGGAAAGTTTAGATAATTGAGATGGACCATATCGGTTCTTGAAAGTGTTAGAAAGGACATGGAAAGTCAACATATTCTTCTTGGAGCTGCTCGTCGGTCTCGTCCAATCTGTAAACTTGGCGTCTTCCTCCAGGGTTTTTAGCGCTGGAATTATCTCCTCCGTATCATCATGTTACAAGATTAAGCTTTTCTTGCTTTTTATCATGATTCGAGATAGCCAAACAAGGCCCGACCCAATCCAACTGCAAGCCCGCGGAGCTGTTGGTTTTTACTCTCCAGATCAACTGGTTTTATTTTTTTATTTTCAGAAACAAAAAAAGAATAGAAATACATTTAGTAAATTTTTTATTTATGAAAATAAAAATCTATTTTTTTTTTGAGAATAGATTTGAAATAGAATCAAGAAGCAAAAAAAAGTAACTTCTTATTTTTGAAAACAATTCCTAAAATCTTTTTTTTTTTTTTTCTTCTCCTCTCTTCTTCTCTTTTTTTCTTCTCTTTCATTTTCTTCTTCTTCCTTTTGACCGGTGATTGGCCGACGAGGGCCGACAACCTCGCTAGAGTGTCACCGACCCCCAACGACGATAAGCCACGACGAGGCTCATTGGCCTAAGCCTCGCCTAGCCAAGGTGAGGCTAAGCCTCCCCGGCCAACGTGAGGCTGGGCCTCACCAGGCCAAGACGAGGCTTGCCTTACGCTGCTTGGGTGAGGTTGAGGCTTGCTAGACCTCGCCTAGTTGATCGCCAGCCACAAAAAAAGAGGAAGGAGAAGAGAAAAAAGAAAAAAAAATTAAGAATCCTACCAAACATATTTCTATCTCGAGAATAGAAATTTTGTGAAGTTATCAAACGTATTCTTTTGCTCGAAAATTATTTCCGAGAACAAAATCAGAAAAAATCATTTCTGATCAAAAATTATTTCTCGGAACAAAGTCGTTACCAAACACACCATTAAAACTAAAGCCTCACTTTATAAGACATGACCTCAAAATTATACCTTTTCTCGTTTTATTACCGACCATTGTGGATGGAGATAAGTTGCCACTCTTAGCAAGGACATTTCACAATTTTGACTAGTTAAAATAATAAGTCAGTGACCATTGGGCTAATTGAAAAAAAAAAAAATTGAATTGGATTATGCCCTGCATGCCTCCTGTTCATCCAGTTGGCCTCTTTTAGCTTGGCCATCGATAGCTTCTCTAATCCATGTCCAAATTGTGGTAATGGCAACATTACCACCTCAGTTGGTGCCATGAGAGTACAAGAAGGTCGCGCTTTGGTATGCGATCGTCCCTCTTCTCCGCTTATGTTAATTTGACTATGGGTTGAAATAATATTTATCGCATGCACGGTTGCTTGTTGCTAGCACAGCATGTTTGGAACAAGCTGTTGTGGACCAAGACTCTTGTAGTCTTGGGTGACAAGATACCTGCTAATCATCACATTTTGTCGTCCATTTTTTAAGCCAACAACGCGCTGACGTACATTACTTTCGCAGATTGAAACAATAAGTAATGGATTTTTGCATGCAAAAGGTGATGACTTGAGATACATGAGAATGCACAAGATTCTCATCTCAAGAAAAGGGAAGTGTACCGTGAAGGGAGGCCAAGGAAGTGGAAATGTCGTTCATCAGCAGTACACCAAAGGGAAACATCTTTGTCAATGGTTACTTCCGTCTCTGTTCTACTTGTGTCCATGGTTTGGCGTGTCGTGTTCCTTCATTCCTACTTTGGTCATAAGTTTCAATGATGATCTATGGTCGCTTCTCCGTCTGAATTTCGCAGCTTTTCCTCCTGAGGATAGTGCTCCCGAGCCCTTCTCTACTCAAGGAACGGAATGTGTAATGTGGCCAGCGGTGCTCAAAGAATCAATTAAACCGGAAAAGGCACATACATGAACCAACCGAACCGGCACAGGTAAAATGATAATACAATTGATTTGGGTGTCCTTAAATGTGCAATTTGTGTCGCAAAATTAAAATCAAGATTGCATTAGGAAACAAACATGATGGCCGTAGGAAAATTTCTTTTCGACGCACTTGATCCGACCAGCTACGATTTATCCCACCTGAAAGGCTGCCTTCGACCCTCGTCAGATTTCATACAACAGCTTCTCGAACACCTTCATATGCTCGGTTTGCAGGGAGATGGCCACGGACATGCTGCCATCATTGGTGGGACTTGGCAATATGAACGATAATCCTTCATATGCAATTCCACCAGGCCCCATAAATATAGGCCTGCCCCAGCCGAAATCAGCGTCATGGATCGGGAGCCTAACCCAACTAGTTATGCCAAGATTTGGACACCTAAATGTATGGGCCCCTCGAACAAGGGCTGATAGATCGGGTTGGAGCTCTAGGTAATCCAAGGCAGATCTGAGATAGTCGTTGTCCATGCGAAACAAGGCATCATGGATCCGGCTTGCCGCATACCACGTTGGCTTGGATTGGAGGTCACCTGCAACGGCGAGTGGCGTTGCAGTGAAGATGACATTCCCAAAGTAACCGGGCGGAAGGGGCGGACTCAATCTGGACCGTCCATCAGTAGCAATATACAATTTGCTCTCTTGATCAATGGCGAGGTCACGTGCCTTGCATGCACTTCTCCAAACATGACCTGCCAACATCTCATAAGAGCTGTAGTTGACAGTGTTTCCATCTTCCTTTGACTTTCCTTTGAGCTTGTTAAGCTGCTCCCTAGTCATTTTGAAGATGGAGACTGCTGTGCTCTCAGCACCGGATTTAGTAGTTTGTGACTGCGGTGCTTTAAGAGCAGGTGGAGGCTGATATTCAATGTGCTTAAATTGAGGCTGCGGTGGATCCCGAGCACGCAATAAGGTGCGGTCAATGAAGGGTGGAGTCGTGAGGTCAAGACCACGAGCCATGTCTGACCATGTGTTGACAAAGTGAAGGCCAGAAAATCCATCTGCAACATGGTGTTGCATGCCAACACCAAGCGAAACTCCACCGCACTTGAAGTACGTCACCTGCATGAATTTTCAAGAAAATTCTGTTATAAGCAAATTCTTACGGAGTGCTTTGCTACTTCAGCAATTCAATATGGAGCAGTTGCTTCTTCCATATTTCCAGTCTCCTGAAAGTGTAATTTCATATGACAAACTAAAGTATGAAGCACAGGCTATTATTATGAATGGTCATCCTTTCATGCATGTTGTATGTACTTGTAAGCAATCATGAACCCTAAGGGATGACTTAAAATGTATTTTTGAGATTTTCCACAAGGAAAGATAGGTCAACGAAGAGATAAAATACAGATAGCAGGCAAACAAAAACATAGAACATTATAATACCTACAGACAAACTTGACACGCATTCTTAAAATGTTACTTTTGCATGAGAAAAGACGGCAAAAGGACAAGGGTCCATTTTTAATTCTCTGTTCTTTATTTATTTGTCATACCAATCCAGTCGAGTGATAAATGCAACACACCCAATTACTGCATATCCGCGCATTTCATTACCATATTTTAGCCACAAAAATGTTTATGATCTCTTGCCAAATGTCTAATATAGTGCATGACCGGCATAGCAAAATTTAAACAGCTGCATTGTTTATAACCTCAAAATATAGTTGCAGCCTACTTCGTACCGCCAAAGGAAAATGCTTATAACTAGCGAAGGAACATTGCTTGCAAAGTACAATAAGTTTCTGCATCTGTGAGAAGAAGATTTACTGGAGAGAAGTGGTAAAGACTAATTGAGAGCAAAAAAGTTTTCCTAAGATCAACAATGACATATCATTATGTTTGCTGAGGCACACATCACACTCAAAAACAGTAGCAGTCACCCCAATTAACAGGTTCTTGCTGTGAAGATTCTATTTCAGGCAATTAACTGTAGAAGGTGAGATGCTGGGAGCAAATTAACAGTTCTAAGATGCCAGGACAGGAAATACTATCCTCTCAAGTAACATATGTAGAGTGTCTTGTTTTAGTAGTTAGACCTAAGTAAACCAATATATACAAGCACAATGATAAAATTGGTCCTAAAGTTCATTCACACTAGAGAAATCATTTCTAATAGATGCAATGCGGAAGTAGCCATACTAGGACATTTACTCTCGACGAGTTGGCAAAGCACATGACTTGACCCCTACACAGAATGGTTGGTGACCAACTAGTTCATAGATCATAGCTGTCATTGCAGTGAATAAGCACCAGAAAGCTCACATCCCCAGCAGGACATTTCATTCAGTGCATCATATTTTAGCTTGGGTAAACCAAGTTACATTTTACACAGTACAGAAGAATTATACTGACTTAGGTAGATGGTCAATCTTCACCTTTGTGAATTTATTGGAACTGTTGCTTTTGAGGCAGGCAGAACAGTCTGCACCCCAACTTCTTTTGCCATCAGTCTAAGATTTCCCTGAATTTGACTTCTTTCAATCATTTATTTTCTCCTTGGACCACTTATTTATGTGGAACAATTGAACAGTCCAAATCTGTAACTAACTTGGCCTCAATCTATTAATGCAAAACCGAAAAAAGAGACATTCTAGCGGATCCTTTTGCACCCATTTACTTGCAATAGCTGTCTTGTCACATGGCATTGGCTCAAGCAATAACAACCACCAAAGACTTCTCCTGGGCCAACCAGTAATCATGAGAGAAACTTACTTACTTCAGCTAAGTGTTTCCTTAAGATCCTGAGGAAACTAGAATGAAACTTATTCTTCAGTTCTTCCCCTCCAATGGAGCTCTAGTTTACTGATGATCTCTAGAGATGCTACGGAGACAAAAAAGGAACTTAGCAATATGAAATTTGATTTCTCATCCCTTCTCTCTTCTTTTTGTTTTTTTTTTTTTTTTTTTTTTGATTGAAATTTCTCATCCCGTCTCAGGTCTTCCTTTCCTAATGGCAAACACACGCTTGAATAAGACATAATGATGGACTAACCACATAATTACTAGACACCTCCACAACTACAATATCAGCATTTACTACGAGTTTTATGCATCAACCAACAAGTGCTATCAATGCAAGTGAGAACCATGCAAAGGCTTTTCTTAGTTCCAAACCACCGCTCGGTAGTCGGGATCTTCAGTTATAAACTTTTTTTTTTTTTTTTTTTAAATTGTAAGCGGATCAATAGCACATAACTCTTTCACAGATATTTCACAAAATTAGATGAGAATATGCTTGACTTCCTACAAATCAATTTGATTGAATATCCAAATTAAACCTACCAATGGATGTGGCTATGGATTATAGACATCAGCTGAGGGGGAAGACAATCTCCAGAAAAAAATAACGCTAAGACAACATTCGGGAAAAGGACAATACCTGTAACACTAAAAGAGGATAAGTGGACAGCCCTGCCGAATAGTCTACAGCTGGAATGAGCTTCCGAAGCTCCAATGTTGGGGCGAAATCACCAAAATCATCGACAGCAGAGCTCGTTTCCGCCTCCACGAAAAGCACACCTTCAGCATTGCAGTTGATCTCAATGCGGCCATCCTCATCGCGCGTCAACCGCCCAGCCATGGGATAGAAAGGCACAAGGGCCTTGCTGAGCCCCTCCTTGAGGACCTTGGGATCGAAGAAGTCAGGGGAGCCGTTCGGCCGATAGAAGTAGACACTAGGGGTGTGCATGCTGGGCACCACCAGGTCCACATTGGAATTCCACAGGGCGTGGATCGGCGTCGCCCCAGCGGGGCGCACCATCGTGGACTCTCGCACGCTGACAATCATATCGAACCAGACGATGTTTCCCCTGGTATCAGATCGACCGGCTGTCCTGCGAAATCCCCAGAGGAGGAAGCTCAGCCAAAAAATTCCAGACTTTATCGCAGCCCAATTAAAAGGCGTATGACTTGTCCTAAAGTTAAAATCTTTTTAGCATTTAATGCAACCAGCGCGCCTATATCCCTCCATATCATCTCATGATTAAGGCCTTTTTCTCTTTTTCTTTTGTGCAGGTGAAGCTAACCTGAGCAAGCAGCCGTCCCCCACAAAAGATCAGCAACATATGCATAGGCCGGCGACCATTTACCAAATCGTCGACGCTAACACCTTTAAAAAATTCGTCGCATCGTCACCAACGCCTAAGGCTCTAGTCAAAGCAGTCCCGCCACCTTTTTCAATTTCCAAAAACAACCCAACAAAAAAAGAAAGAAAGAAAGAAAGAAAAAGCGGGTTCTCGATAACCCGTCGAGCCCAATCTGCTCGCGCGAGCTCCAAGATCGCATTTTGAGGGCGGCGACTCCGAGCAATCAAGGAACAAAAATAAGGCGAAAAAACGACGGAGGAGGAAGACACGGAGAGCAGCATTACCTGCGAACGCCGCGAGCTCTGAAGAAACCGAAAAAGGGGAAGAGAATGCGCGGCGGCGGAGATCACCCGGAGAAGCGAACAACGGAGAGGAAGAGGAGGATGGAGGAGGGCAAGGCGGAGATGGTTGTCGATTCGGTGAGAGTACGTTGCAAAGAGAGAGAGAAAGAGAGAAAGAGAGAGAATGGCGATGGTTGGGGTGGGGCAAATATATATATAAACGAAAGGGGAGAAGAAGGAGCGGGGAAGGAAGGGAGTCGTGGTTCGGGCCACAGCGCACTGTCACTCACCTACCGCGCCTACTGACGTTGACCATTGCCCAGCCGCCACGTCAGCTCCTCCCCCCCATGGGCCCCTCTCCCCTCTTACTTCTTTCTTGTTTTTTTTTTTGTCCTTTTGAACCGAAGGAGACTCCTCGTTGATTTGGTGCATTTTTCCATTTGCGTTTAAAAATAGAAAATTATGAATTTATTTTACATTTATCGTTCGTTCATTTTACCTCTCATAACTCTCAACGGTAATAGGCGCACCTGGGTAGGCTTTCCCTTTTTTTATTTATTTTTATTTAAACTGAATTTTGCGATGAACCCACTTTGGCTCTTTCTTATCTTGAAACATTAGAAACTTCCGTAATATACAAAATATTCACATATAATTTCTATGTGATATTTTGAAACTTTGATAACACTTGAAGTTTTGAAGACTTCTTGCTTTTTATAAAGCACAAATAAATGGGTTCTTAAGATTTACTTCACCCAAAAAAAAAAAGAAAAATGAAATCTGCTATGACATTCATTTTTAAAAAGGAAATATTCGAAGAGAAGGTTTTCTCTTAGTTTGAAATTGGCTATAAGATATTAGAATTTAGTAGAACCTTTCCCTTTTTTAAGCGTAGATGAAAAGAATATAAATAAGTCCTCCCGTTTTCAAGTGTGGATGAGAAAATAAATGAGCAAGTAGCCTATGGGTAAAGCCTAAAGTCTTTAGTAAATATGACCGGGTCAATCGCAGAAGAAAAATATTAGCTACTTTCAACCTACATTAGCCCACTTTGTATAAGATGTTATAACTCAACAAAAAATTCGGTCTTCTTCTTTAGCCTAACGCATTGTCCCCATCGATTCATAAATGAAGGTCAATTTGAACCGTTGAAAATTCAGTTTTACAATAATCACATTACAATCAGGACAAAAGAAAAGAGGAAAAGGGAGGTGGGTAAGGCGACATATATCACGCGTGATGTGTAAGTACAATCTTCAGACATTACCGTATATCAATCTATTTGCATGCTAAGTATTAAAGAAGGGGGGGAGCCCAGCGGCTATCCAGCCTATCCTCTCTTGAACAATTCGCGAGACGAGTCGAGAAGGGGTCGAAACTTAAAAGAGCGGGAAGCGTTGGAGGTTGGACAAACGATGGACGCCAAGCGGTGGGGGAATTCGATTGACATCATTGTTTCGGTCACGATGTGGTGGGAGAAAAAACCGAGGGGAGGGGGGAAAGAGACTGGGAAGTTGGTGAGACAGCGACCTAATCAGAAAACGTCGCAAAAACACAAAGCTCCGGGCCCCACCCTCACCCACCCCCCCCTAATAAAACTGTCCCCAGCTTATCCGATTCTTCATGCCGTGCCATAATAACAACCAATCCGGAACGTCACGTTTGCGAATCATCCTTACTATTACAGCTTGGATCTTGACCGTGGTTTAGACTCACCCGAAGCAATGCGTCAACTAGCAATCGAAACACACGCGCGGGATAATCTAACATGAGATCATCGTGGGATTAGAAACTAGATTTATAATTTTCCCTTGTAGCGTATATGCCTAGCAATGTTGAAGGAATTCAAACTTTCGCCGAGCATGTTCAACGAGTGTCTTAAAGCGTGATTTATGTCCTAATCGATATAAATATTAGTATTAATATTATGAAAAAAAGCCTTAAATTTAAGTATATATATAATAAATTTATCCAAAATTAATTATTTTTACCATTAAAGACCCTAGCTGATACACTCAATTAAAATTCATAAATTGATATAATCGTGAAAAATTTACTATTTATTAATTTCTGTTAAATTGAATTGGTATACGGAAAATCTTAAATCGATACATTTATGATAAATAAAAGGTAAAATCTCAATATTCCTTAACTACAAACATGTTATCAAATTTTATAATTTGATAGAAAAATTCAATAATATCAATTTAGATTTTTTTGATATTAATCCCGAATAATATTGGAGGATACAACGGGCATGTCCTTGGAATTGGACCCCGCCGCATGGTGCAACCATCTTAGGAACTCGAGAAAACTCCCAACCGACCCCACCGTGTCGGGGGTGTTCTTCGGGGGCCCACTTGGGGGTTGGTGGGGAGTTGAACAGTCAGAAGCCACTGATCCAATTAGAGGCTTGTCCGGACGCCTCCCTCCGCGCCACGTGTCGGTATCATGGCGGGTTGGGGGCATTTGTGTCGCATCCGTCGTGACGGCAGTTGGTCGGTCGCCCCCGTCGGTCCGTTCTTGAGGTCATTAGTGACGCCATCAAGTCTAAAGGCCCTGTTTTTTACCCCCTCGTAACTATGAACTAATTGGCATTAATGTAGACAGGTAGATATTAACATGCGACACACGAAATGATACTACATTTCGATATGTCATTTTTAGAATTCCGACACGTTATATAATAAATTATTATTTTTATTATTACTTTAATTAAATTAATTTGATTCAAATTCACAAATAAATAAATAATAATAAAGCTAATAATGAATTTATAATAAAAATATTAATCAATTATTTATTAATATCACTCATTTTTTTAATTTGATAAATCTAACTCTATTCCAATTATCTATTAAACTTGGAGATAAAAAAAGCAATTCACATAATGAACTTGTGTGTCATACATGTCCAACAGGAAGAGAAATTGGAGTGTGAATACTAGATTTTTTTCTTTCCCAATTTATTATTTTTATTTTTGTATTATATATATTTTGACCTATCATTTATTGAAAATTTTTAAAATTAATCTCATATGTCGGAATCATCTATCTAACTTTGTATGTCAAAATTCCAACTCCAACATTAAAGAGTGTTAAGAAAGTTAACAAAGTATCAAATTTTTAACACATGTTGATCGAGTGTTACAGAGTGTCCAAGAGTCATTGACATGATATGAAAGTTTCTGAAAAGTGTTGATACTTCATAGATGATGAACATGCGAGATCTCGAGTGTCCCAATTGCCCATAGTTGGAGTTGGTGGAATTTATTAAAAACTGTCAATTTCTTTTTTTATAAAAAATTAGTAAGACGTGCAGAATTTGAACGGTAACAATATTTAATTGGACTAACCAAATAAATATGTTGGCCCTCAACCTAAACAGCGTGGCTAATCAGTAATCATAATCAATGTTTTGAAGTCAAACCTTCCAACGAAGATTTGCTTTATAGAATAAGATTGCGTACAAATTCAAGTTATATTGTCACCCAAAGACGCCGAGGAAAAAACAGACAGGGCGGATAATGAAAGTCATACGACTACGGCGGCCTTAACGAGACCTTAATTAATTCCATCGTACTAAAATTGGAAATGCACACACTGCGCGTCTACGTGGGAATGAAGACTTTGACATTGTCGTATTCGAATGGCCTGGTCAAGAAAGGAGCAAAACATTGATTAGTCGTCCCTAACGCTATCCGCTCTCGCCTGCCAAACAAGACTTTAGGTGAACTTTAGCCAAAGTTCGGCGCAAGGGAGAGTTGGTATTTGTCGTTGAACTAGTCAAAACCAAACCCAAGTTCTCAGTCTCACTCAACCTCGGCAAGAAGAAGATACCCGGGACGAGGATGATGTTTCCTCGAACACGGCGTATTGAGTTCGTCCTTCCATCCAATCAAACGGTCTCGATTCGAGTGGACATTCACACCAAGAAAGTCACGACTACTCCTTAGTCAATCCACTCCAAGCACCCGAGTATCGAGTACACTATCGTATGAAAATTCTCTTACTCCATCCCATGAAGTTGGCTATGCACAATGTAGACAAGAGGATAAGATAGGCACCTATTAGATGTTCTCAAGTCACTCTTACTTAAAAGCTTAACTCAAAGGATGAGATTTTCTTTCACATTTATAAACCGACCACAAATTTCTGCTACAACCAATATGGGACAATCTCAACAGCATGAATATAAGAGTGTGTAAAAAGAATTAGAAATCACTTGGAACCGAATCTGATCAGCTCGGAACTAGCGGTTCTCAATTCTAGGTGTGAAATTACTGACTAACTTATTCGTATCGATTTGGTACATCGTATATAATTTTCTTTAAAATTTTTAAGTTTTGACTTTTTAGATCAAAATCTTGGTTTCCTCTCCGTTTCTTGCCTCACTCATCTCATGGCTTTGCCTCCCTTTTTCATTCTCGCTCTCTGTGGCCTCCCATCTTGTCGATCCCTCTCTTAGTCCGCTCTTGATCACCTCCGACCCCGTTGATCTCTGTGTCGCTCTCACTCTTGGTCACCTTCAGCCTCTAACCTCGTTACTCGCTCTTGAGTCTCATGCCTCTTCCAAAGCAAAGATATTTTGATCGTTCCGATCCGAATCTCGCTTGGGTCCATGAACAACGAGTAATTCCAATTTCAAGTTTTTGGAACTGGTCCCAGGATAGGAATTGATGCACCCTGAAACCAATCACCCCCACGTGGGGAGGTTGAAGAGACTTTGGGGAATTCAAGTTAGCATTAATTCGGGAAGATGGTCGTCCTATCGGCCACCAAGAAGTTGTAGATCTGAAATTCAAGAAGCGATCGTAATCACGGCATCGCATTACTTCGACATCTGCTCATCCAATCTTTGTCAACCTCCCAACCGTAGACAGTAACCAACTTTTGGGAGCCAGCTCTTCGATTAGACAGCAAGAACTAAATAAGGTAGGGCGCTCCGACTTTTTAGTTTCACTCGTTTTAATAACCATTTTATATGTAGCTACACGAGAAAGTAGATAATAAAGTGGAGGTTTGCTAATGAAGGAGGAAATCATGATATAGTCAATGACAAACATCGATCTCTCGATTGAGTCAAGCGTAAATTTGAAAATACTTGAGCCGTGACTCGGAAAGCATAATCATGAAATTGTGTTTTTATTGTAATTTGATCGATGTAAATTCGTTCACAATTATCGGTGAATAAATAAGAAGGATATTATCTTGCAAATATCAATGTCCTTATGAAATCTGAGTTTGAGCTTCACCTGAGATTAGAGTGAATGTCCCAATGACTTAAGTCTAGCTTGAGCAAATTGAAAACATAATTGCGTTGAGCTCGAGCTTGAGGATCCCAGCTTCATCGAGATCGAGGTCGAGGTCGAGATCAAGGTCAAGGCCGAGGGCTGAGAGAGATTTGAAAATGCAACCACCCGAGATGAGAGTGAAGGTCCCAATGCCTTAGGTCTAGCGCGAGCACATTGAGAACATAATCGAGTGGAACTCGAGCTCGAGAATCATCCCACCTTCGTCGAGGTCGAGGTCGAGGCTGAGGTGGTTCGAAAATGCAATGGGCTCTTCAGGGTACTATTCTAGAAAACGACGAACCAAAGGCCCAATAAGACCGGTCTTTACAGTCAAGCCCAATGGGCCTGGATGGTCGAGCCCGATCCCGACCCGAGATAAGAAAAATCGGGACTCGTGCGGGGCGCGGTGGCCACTGAACCCTGCACTGGTCAGGAAGTGAGGTAACGACCAGATCGCCAATCAGCGAAAAGCACAGTGTCATCACGCACTTCTACCCAACAGCAAGATCTCCCTCTCTCTCTGCTCGAGGAAGGAGTGCGGCGTCCTCCGATCTGGCGAGTGAGTTCTTCGACCTCGAACTCTTTGCTCTCCTTGCTCTCATCGATGCGATTTCATCTCGTCGCATCGGGTCTCGCGGTCGTTGTGTGTCCTGGTTTCCTCGATCGTCGTATGGCGATTTCGTGACCGTACGACGCATGTTGAGCGCATAGGTTGAAGGCGCGGATTGGATCGGTCGGAGCAATTCTCGGCCTGCATTCGGCGGCTCCGAGGCTCTTTGGTCTGAGCTTGAAGTACGATGTTGAGTTCATTTGTTGAGCGCGCAGCTTTCTATGTGATGTGCGTATGTGCGCGCGCGGATAATGAGCTTGGAGCTGTACTGGCTTGCTGAGTGAAATTATTCCTTGGCACCCGGCCGTCGGTTCAGCTTTCGGTTGAAGATTATCGGGGAGTTGAGTCGATCGAGTATTTAGTCCTTTTGAGGTTTTTACTCAAGTCTGAAAATTGACTGCCATTTTCATTTCTACTTTCCATTCTATATAGAAAGGAAAAGCAGTTTCGATGTGGCTAAATAGAAGAGGGACATGGCTATTTTTCTTCGTTTCTATGCCTATATGTGATATTGTATGCGCTGTGGAAATATATTGGCTTTTACCGTATTAACAAGGGAAAGTCAGGTTACAAGTTCTCCTTTTTGCATTTTAATCGGCTGCAGAGGTTTTATGTGTTTTGCAGCTAGATATGGGCATATACCTGAGCTCCCGAAAACTGACAAGTTCTCAGAAGATGGTGGGAATGATAGGCTTTCTTATGGGCTGTCCTCCATGCAAGGGTGGCGTGCAACCATGGAAGATGCAGTTAATATTCTTTCTATGTTGCTCGATGTTGTTTCCATATTATTATGCTCTTAATTAATCTGCATATTGCTAGCTGATGTCCAATTTCTTGCTTTGCCTGATTATACTATCTAATCCATGAAAACCAGCGTTCCTGGTTTTAAATTAGTTTGGTGACTCTTGGTAGTTGGTTATTTGTAGTCAAAATTTTCTAAATTTATTTCAAATGCTGCGACCAAGATGCAACTTTGTTTTGGTTAATACAAGTATTGAAACTGCTTGTGAGTGCTCTTAACGGGAGAATTTGCAATTATGAGGTGAGGTGAATAAAATTTGTCAATACCACGTGCGAAGTAGTTTCTCCGACAATTGGCTTATTTTTTGTTTCAGTTGCCTGTGGTTTGTAGCTGTGGCCTTAATTTTCCGCTTTTGAAGTAACTTTTGCTCGCACCTTTTCTGCAAGAAGCCATGGTTGGGCCTTTTTATGGCCCCCAACTCCCAAGAAGGAGCTTACTTTAAGTTATTCTTGAACTCATTATGTTATGCACTCTCAAGCTTGCTCAATCTTGGCACTCAACAATGCATTGATATGTAGTCTTCTCAGCATGCAGCTTATCCAGATCTTGATGATTCCACGTCTTTCTTTGGGGTCTATGATGGTCATGGAGGTTAGAACTAGTTCACACGGTTCTTATTTTTATATGCTTGAGAGTCCAATTCGATGTATGCCCAGTTATCTGGCCAAAAAGAATGCCTAGCTAAATTTCATATATTTGTTCCTGCACTTGCACTATCATTTTAGATCAAACCCGTTTTCTATCATAGTTTTCCCATAAATGCTGTTGACATTCACCCTTGTTTTCCTATTCTCTAATCAATATCAGGCCATATTGAATAGGGGAACTTACTCAAAGTGCAGGCAGGCCATGATTTCTTTTATGTCCACAAGACGATGCGTTGGAAGTAGATTGGTTTAGAGTGGCCATTCATATTCTACTTAACTTGTTGGGAGTTGATCTATTTGCCTGCCTTGTTTAACCATTGTGTATGTCTTTCCTTTTTCAATGTGATCGGTGCTTCTCATGAGTAATAGGAAGCCAATCGATGAATCAGGACTACCACATTGAGGTCTTTGTACCTCATGTGTAGTAGAAAAGCATACTTCATAGTTCATAGATTGGTCCCTGTAACCGCCAACCACCCACAGACTACTACATTTTCATTAAAGCTTTGTGCTCCTTTCAAAGTGTAATTTTGTTCTACTCTATCATATTGCCATCTTTGCTCATTGCACATTCAAATAGACTTTTTCTGAAAAGCATTTGATGAAGCTTGCATTCCACTTTTTTGGGCGTCATTGACCATATTATAAACTCATGGAAGCAATTTGCTTACAGGCAAAGCAGTTGCAAAGTTTTGTGCGAAGTATCTCCATCAGCAGGTACTCAAGCATGAAGCTTATGCTGCCGGAGATTTGAGCACTTCTGCACGGACAGCTTTTCTCAGGTTTGTACACTGGCTTTAATTGCACCATAACAAAATTTTTACAATCAAGGTCTCTTTTGGAGTCTTTAGGACTGCTCGGTCATTAAGAACAGTGCTATTTTGTATCATTTCCTAAATTGATAGTTGTTATGGTTCTGTTTCTCTCAAATAACTTGGCGACTTCTTTATGACTGTAAGCAACAGTTCATGCCATCTTCTGGTTTACTGATTTCATGCTTCTGACCAAACGATCTTAATTGCTACAGAATGGATGAGATGATGCGTGGGCAAAGAGGGTGGAGGGAATTAGCAATATTGGGAGACAAGATAGACAAGTTCTCTGGAATGATAGAAGGATTTATTTGGTCTCCAAGGAGTACTGACACCAATGAGCAGACTGATGATTGGCACTCGGAAGAGGTATATCACATGTCAAGTTTACTGTCTTCCCCCTGCCTACATTTAAAAAACAGTAGCAAAAAGTAAATAACGTTAATGAGATGGTTCTATATCATATTTCTGACTTCCAAAATTACATATTTTGTACAACTTATAAGTTGAAAGGGCGTTGGCTGCTATCAAGTCACTGTCATCTTAAAGAAATACGCTTTAAAGTAGGGGTGTTCAAAAAAACCTGCTGGCCCGAAAACCCAGTTGGTTTAAACAGGACCGGCCCAATTTTTCAGTCCCAGACAAACTCAGTCCAGGCTTTCAGGTCACTTTCAGGCCAGTTTGACCCTTGGGCCCCTGACTAAACACCACTAACCGCCCCGGAAGAAACTGGTCTCAGTACCAAATAATGTGTATAATACCAGAACTTAACACCTTCTACCAAATCTTCTCATTTTCATGCACTCGTCCTCCCTCTCATTTCTCTGACTCTGTCCCTCTCAAATCCCTCTGATCTCTCAAGTCCCTCTTGTCTTGCTCAATCGACCTCTCAGCTGTCTCTTTGCCTCTCAGACAAACTCAGTCCAGGCTTTCAGGTCACTTTCAGGCCAGTTTGACCCTTGGGCCCCTGACTAAACACCACTAACCGCCCCGGAAGAAACTGGTCTCAGTACCAAATAATGTGTATAATACCAGAACTTAACACCTTCTACCAAATCTTCTCATTTTCATGCACTCGTCCTCCCTCTCATTTCTCTGACTCTGTCCCTCTCAAATCCCTCTGATCTCTCAAGTCCCTCTTGTCTTGCTCAATCGACCTCTCAGCTGTCTCTTTGCCTCCTACTAAAGCACCACCAACCCTCACGTGAGGAGCAAATTAGTAAATCTTGAGCATGCAAAAAGCACAGCTCCTCACCCCCCCCCCCCCATCTTCTGATCGGCAAGTTTAGGATTTGGTTCTATATGGAGCCACGATCTGCATATCTTGGCTTTAGTTTTGTTCTTTTTTTACTGTTGATGCATCAAAAGTTGAATGTGGTTAATTAGTTGGTGAATCTAATGTTAATATTCATTATTTCGTCTCTGGCCCCAGAAATGATCAGGTCATGATCTTTTTGTTTTATCTTGATTATTCTGAGTGAATTAGCCACGCCTGCGGATCTTTCATATAATAGTTTGGGCTAGGCCTAGACTGGACTGATCGAACTGTGATTATTCGGGGCCTGGCCATTTTTGGGCCGGGCCATTTTCTCTTCTATCAGGCCAGGCCTACTATTTAGGCTGGGACAAAATTTTCACCTGAGCCTGGCTAGCCTTTTTTTAGTGAACATCCCTGCAGGCTTCTTGCTTCTTAACGTATTTACCACCGATCTTTAAAACCAGTTTTTTGATAAGCTAAACTTGCTTGCATCTTAACTGCATCACTTGTCCATTGTCTTCAATTGTTGCATCTGACACAGTGATTTTACCTGGTCCACCAAGCTGGACAGAGACCTAAGTGTGAGACCAGCATGCGTGTTTTCTTCTGTGACATGATCCATTCTTTGTATTGGGATCATAGCCATCTCATCAATGAACTTGCCATTGAGTGTCGACTATGTTAGTGTTGTTCATTGACAAGACACGATCAAATTCTATAAAGAGAAAGGAGAAATTCTGCTCTTGAGTAAATATTAGAGGAAAAGTGTTTGGATAATTAGCTTTTTCAAAAGTTTCTGATGGGTTGTTACAAGCTATTGTAGTCTTTCATTTTCCGGTTTGTTTTATTTATTTCTGTCTCCAAATTTTTTTGGGCGAATAATTGACATGTTCAATTTCCATGTCAAAACTAGGGGCCTCACTCTGATTTTCCTGGACCAACTTGTGGAAGCACTGCTTGTGTCGCGATCATTCAGGACAAACAATTAATTGTAGTAAATGCTGGTGATTCTCGTTGCGTGCTATCTCGGAAGGGTCTGGTAATTCTTTTCGCATAAGTTAAATCCTCAGAGTTCTGCTCTTGATTGGATGAAAGTTGAGCATGTTCAGGGAAAGTCTAAGATATTAAATGGTAAATGTATTTCCCTCAATTATAACTCACCTTGATTAGATTGGAAAGAAGTGTTAACTTAATTTTAAGTATGAAGTCATGTTGAACAAATAGTGCATATGTATTTGCGGTATAAGATAGTTTCCATTTGCGCATTCAATTGGCATTTGTTCATCTGTGGAAGGAAAATGATGTAATGGCAAGTGAAGTCAGGATGCTTGCTGTCAATCCTACCAAACGCATGGTGGCAAGTGAGGACAGAGAATAGAGGCAAGAGATGGGTCCGAACTCTGGGAAAACCCAGACCTGTGGATTTAAACATTAATAAGCGCAGAAAAAAGGGATGCCTGCTGTCCAGGATGGAGATGAATAAAGATTAGATCAATTTTCCCATGCCAAGTTCATGTACTCGATTGATTACCCATTATAAAAAGAGTAACTAATTCCAACATCATATCTTTGCTTTGGATACAAATCTTGATTTCTAAGGAAGCTAAAAAATGCCATGATGGATTTTTATGCAGTAATTTGAAACCAGGAGAACTGATGCATCAACCATGAATCTGGTTAACATGCCTGGTTTTGTGCGGTAGTATAGTATGTGGACAGTGTTACCATTAGTATCTAGTATTCTGCTAGAATAATGATGATGATCTTGTTACCTTATTATTTTAAAAAAAAAGTAACTAAGGCAAGTGTTTCTAGCTCTATGCAGGCATATGATTTGTCTAAAGATCACAAGCCAGACCTTGAGATTGAGAGAGAGAGAATTCTTCAAGCTGGGGGTTTTATTCAAGTTGGACGGGTCAATGGAAGTTTGAATCTAGCAAGAGCTATTGGTACTACTACGTAGTTTTATTCTTGATGACCAATTGATAGAGTCGAGAGATACTCTTCTTCTTCTTCTCTCTCTCTCTCTCTCTCAGTGTGTATGTGCGCCGGGGTATGCACATGCATTTGTGGATGTGTATTGGGTACACACCGTCTAATGTGAATTGGGGATGTGATGTCTGTTGGCTGCAGGAGATGTGGAATTCAAACAGAACAAATCACTCCCAGCTGAAAGACAGATTGTAACTGCAAATCCTGACATAACTACTGTATGTGATAAGCTAGTTGAGATATAATCTTGCAGTCTTGTGAGTTTATCTACATTTCTTATATCAAGATAGTTGAATTCCTGTAGATTTAATGCAGGAATTCTATATGACTTTGTCCATTTATTAACATTGTTATTTACACCTGCAATTGCTTCTATTACGCATTTAATCCTTTTCTCCTTGTTTTTGTCCAATCTTGTAGATTGAGCTCTGCGAAGATGATGAGTTCCTTGTACTAGCATGCGATGGAATATGGTACTTCATTACATCTTTTTGCTGATATCATTTTCTCTGCCAACAAATAATCTTACAGCCAACTATTTTTGGGTCCATAAGCTTGAGGAAGTGAACTTGAAATGGAAATGCTACATATGACTTGAGTACTTTGCATTAATAATTAATGGGGACTTGAAATACCAGACTTAAGTGGGGACTTGTAGTTCCATTGGTTACAAGGGTGTACTTGTTTCGACTACCAAATGGCTACAGCTTAGTGGATATGAGGATTGATTAGGTTGCTTTCATTTTGTCGACTTTAATAAATAGATGTACGTTCTTTGTCGAGCTTATGACTTTGAGGAGAATTTTCCTCTTAGCAGGTGATGTATTGTTGATTAGTGATTCCAATTTAAAAGCTTATGCTATGACGTTTTTTTTTTTTTTTTTTTTTCTTTTGGTAAGTAGCTTATGCTATGACGTTATACTCAAGTAAACCTCATTTTGACCCAAAAAAAGTGGTCATGTCTTCCCTTGCAATTTTCATCCCTTATGGCTCGTGGTCTTGCAACCAGAGTTCCCTGTCAGCTAAATTTGGAAGTGAAGGGGCCATACATTCCAATATCTATCCCCTCCATATAGAGATCTTATTTTCCTTAGTTTAATTATTTAATCACCCAGTTATATAATTTGGTGGAATATTTTAGTTCATGACATCTGTAGTTTGCTAATTCTTGGGAATCCTGTCTGACTAAAATTATCTTTTTCACCAGGGATTGCATGTCAAGCCAGCAGCTGGTGGACTATGTTAGGGAACAGTTACACACGGTACATTCTTAACACATAAGATTCAAACTTCCAAACTGATGGCAATGCTGGAAAAGCTCGAGAAGAAAACTTAGGTATTTACTATATTGAAAATCTCTGCAGGAAAGCAAACTTTCAGCTATCTGTGAGAAAGTCTTTGAGAGATGTTTGGCACCCTCTGCTGGTGGTGAAGGCTGTGACAACATGACCATGATTCTAGTTCAGCTTAAGAAATCCTCTACATCCAGTAGTTCTGTGGAAGTGCAATCTGCTGTGTCCAATCAACTCTCAGAGCCCATCGTATGTTTGGAAGAGTCAGAAGTTAAGGTGTGAGCCGTTGAACTAGTGGAAGGGCCAACTATCCAGAAGGTCTAGGAGAACATGGTTTTAGATCCGACACCTTTGGGTAGCGATCGGCAGCACTTCTGTAAATCAGTTTCTTCTTTTCTTGAGTAGGAATTGAGCATGTTTGAGAAGTCCTACTGCAGATGCATTCCCTTCGTGCATCACTATAAGAGTGGCTAATTCGTCTGGAAATTCATTTGAAGGGGCTTAAGCATGTGAATACACTGCTCAATCTCAAAGAATATGCAAACAGATATTATAATCATCGACAAAATCACTGGAGCATGATATTTGGATGACAAGGCTCACCTTGAAGAAACACTCTGGATGTTGATGGTTTTCTATATTTTCACCAGCGTTGTACTTCTTTTGTGTCTTGTGTGTAGTATATCTGCAAATTTATTTTGTCTTGGTCAGAGGAGCCTAATGAAACCAAAGCTGCATCTATCGCATTGAGTTCTTGGGTTTGGTTGCCACAGTAAAAAGGGCAACTTATCCTTGCAAAGAGCATCTTCTGTGGATGCCTGCCGGTTGGTGATAGCTTTGATCTTTCTCATTGTGGGGATGGGATGAAGCCTTTTCAGTTAGTCCGAATATCTATTGAGGTCGTCAGTTGTTGGAGACCGGGGCGGGTGGGCCGTGGCGGTGGCGGCGGACCGGGCGGACACTCCCTGTGAGAGTCAACTTCAGGCAGATCGGTTGGCCACTCTTCAGTATATCCCCCATCGCATGTCAATCTCTATGTAATCAAAAACAAAACCCAGGGAAAAGGCCGAATAAGAAAACGGCCAAATCCCAAGAATGATATATTTCTTATTTGGTAAAAGAGCACGTTACTTTTTTTAAAAATGGGACACTCGAATGTCGTCTCTGGCAGATTTTGCCAAAAATTCAACGTAATAATTATTTATTTATTTATTAATTTTGCTCGCCTACATGGTTTGTAGAAGAGATAATTCAGCAAAGAAATGCAAAAACGTCATTTTTGCTCAAATTTGAATTTGAGTTTGAAAATTAATCAAATTAAATTTAAAATCAAATTTAAAAAAAAGAAGCCAGGGGTTGGCGATGCCATCCAATCCTCCCCCATCATTACCGACCCTTCCTAGCAACAGTAGTGAGGCGATAGCAGCTCAGCCCTTACTATTGTTCATCTTCTTCCTTTTTTAAAAAAAACAATAATTTAGTTTTAAATTAAATTAAATTAATTTTTTATATTACTTATTTAGTCACACCAATAATAAAACAACGTTGCTTTTTTGCACTTGTCTAGCCATGTCAATATGCAAAATGATGTCATTTTGCATTTGTTTTGTCAGGAAATTGTCACTTCAATATTTTGATCGAATTACTATTGGATGGTAAAATTGGAAGCGAACTCTTTTTTTGGGTGAAGACAATTGAGAACTGGACTACGCTCGCCATCATCCAATTTGGGGTCTTATTTAAAGGCGATAATTTTGAATTTATGGGATGAGATCAATAACATGGGATTTAACTTCGCCTTGTACAACGCGTAACGACCACCGCTGTCTGACAACACTGAAACTAATCTGGACCGCTAGTCTAATCTCATTCTGCATGCAAACCGAGGCTTGATTTGACCTGAGAATTGGGATCTGCTGTATTTTTTTGGGTTTTATTGGGTCACGCCTTTAGCAGAGGTGAGAGAGGGCGAGACAAGGGGAAGGATGACTACGGTGACGACGAGGTGGAGTGGGAGAGGAGGGTGAGAGGAGATAGGGGGAGCGATAGGTGGGTTGAGAGAGTGAAGATAGTAAAAGAGAAGACGTACATCTCTCTAGAGAGAGAACGGACGCAAACAAAATTTTAGGTGACTCGATTCAATGAGGTTGTGAAAGATAATGGACACGATGAAGTATAGTCGGAAATCAAGAATGGAGAACGGAGAATAATGATAGATATTTTCTTTCAAGGCTTTTGGAATCCAACTCAGCGAGAGTGAAGAAACCGCCGCGAATGCTGCTCTATTTAGAGATGGTGTTGATCGCGCAAGGGATGCAGAAGAAAGAGGGGGGAGAGAGAGGGAGAAGAGAGAGAGGATGCAGGAGTTTGAATGAAGAGAGAGAAGTAGAGACTAAGTGGGGAGAGAGAGAGAGGATGTAGGAGTTTGAATGAAGAGAGAGAGAGAGATGTGAAGAGTTGGTGGTTGATCGTGCAACATCTATTTTTATGGAAGACACATGGGAGACAGACACATGAAATCTAAAAAATAAAATAATACATATATATACACACCAGTTTGGATGGGTAGGCGGACGGCGCCGTAAATAAAAAGTCACGTTTGCAAGCACCTATTAAAGATTAATTTGGTACTGTTCCTATTTTTGAAAACAATTTCTAATCAAAAATGATTTTTTTATTCTGCTCGGGAATAATTTTTAAGCATTTAAAACTGTTTGATAACCGTCTAAAATTTCAATTTCCGAAATATAATTGCGTTTTTGGTACGTGTTCTCAAAATTTCTATTTCAAATTATTTTGTTTTAATTTTTAAATAATTTTATTACATTTTTCTTTTTCTTTTTTCTTTTCTCCTCTTCTTCTTCAAGGGTTGTCGACATCGGCCTTGGGATGATCGGTGATCGGTCGACGAGGGCCAAGCAACATTGTCGGAGTGTCACTAGCCCTCGCCAAGGCCGCGCTCGTTGGCCGAGCCTTGGCTGGGCAAGCGACCTCGCTCAAATCTGGTGGGGGGTGTTTCTAAGCTTTGAACTAAAAAGGGCATAGTAGTTTTTGTTGCTAAAAAGCTGTCCCTGAAGGGCTTGAACAAGAGGTTCGCCCACTGAGGGAAGGCATACCTGCAGAAAAACTAACTTCATCCTCCCTGGTTCTAAGCCTAAAGCCATTCAATGGTATTAGAACCCTGGTTTCGTTTCTAATGGTATTCGTTTCATGCGCTTAGTAGGTGAATCTAGTGCTGAGAAGAACTCTATACACCATGTTTACAAAATCAGAAATTCTCGAAGCATCTATTTCTCTCACTACAATCCCATCATCCTCAACCTCTTCAGATTTTCGTATTTCAAATGCTTCAAAGATAGACTATCTATATGAAGTCTCTTTTAGTAATGAAACTAAGATCTCTGAAACCCAACTTCCTTTGATGAACCCCTATTCAGCTTTTGCTAAATCCACTTCATCATTTTCACCCATCCACTCTATTCGCCAACTCATTCGCTAAACTCCAAAAGAAGTAAAGGAACATCCTCCAAATTTGACCAGCACCCCATTCCTGCTACTAAATCCCTACTAGATTCATTGTCGGGGAAACTTTGGAGGAATCAAGAGTACATTTGTTATTCTTCAGATTCCTCCGAGTTTCCCCGACAATGAATCTAGTAGGGATATTCCCATGTTCATTATGGAGCGTTTGTCTTGCTCTTACTTTTCATGGCCGAAAAGTTTGCCGGTTGTGATAAGAATTGCGTTGTTAGATACCAGATTTTTAGAATACCAAAGATGTTTGCATAGAGGTACAATTCAGACCACTTTAAATGTTGGAACAGTCTTCGTGACACTATATCCAAATTTCAATATTGCTCTTTCCGACCCCCAAGTTACTCTCTTTTTTAAAAATCCAGATCCAACTCATTGGAGCACCTCGATGACCGCGATTCTATAGCAGCAACTTTGCATTACCAAATGGTCTATAGAGTGCAGAACCATGCTATTGATTTAAATTTCCATAATGGAAATGAAGATGCTTTGTTCATTTCCATGCAAAATGATCAAGCATCATGCATTCATGTCCCTAGATAGATCCCAAAAGAAAAGTTGGTTACACTCCTTCCAGAAATGTGGATTACCAACTATGAAAAGCTTCACCAAAGCAACAAGCCTTTTCAGTCATCGGATTCTGAATTCGTCTGAAAAAGGGATGGAATTGTTTCCATCAAATTTGGCAAGAAAAATGAATAAAGTCTTTCTATCTTCCAGACTCTTTTTATGATTGAACCATGTGTTCCTCGTCTATTTCCGAACTAGATCCAAAAAAAGCCGTTCGGGCACAAAGTGAAGGACATCCTATTCATTACTACACAGACTAGTATGACCATTGTTTTTGGAATCATTTCTGTCAATGTTCCTATCGTACACATTCTCCTGATGAGGTAGATCCATTTGCAAAATCTCCACCTCAGAGAAAAAAGCCAAAAAAACCCTGTGTATCAAAGGCACCTGAATGGAGACCCCTCCGTTGATATTCTTGGTGAGTATGATAAATATCAGTTCATGGTATCATATGCACCAACACCACCACCACCACTACCAGATTTTACTACTTCCTCTTCAATATCACCAGATCCACCACAATCACCTCCTCCATCTCCTCCTCAGAAAGAAACCGGCCATCTCCCCATTTTATAAACCAATTGTAAAATGGGCCAAAAAAATTCATACCCACTCGAAGTTTCACCAGAAACACCACCGAGATCTTCCATTGCCATGTTCCAAGAAACAGACTTTCCTCCTCTCGTTCGAGAAAGTTCTAAACTCTCTTTTCCTGCCCTAGAAGAGTTAATTGATCCACAAGGCAGATATAGGCATATTCCTAAGATACCTGCCCCAACTGATATGGATGAGCATGGAAGACAAAAAAGAACTCCTATTGCTGAAGCTGTCTTAAATTGGCAATCGTAGACTCTCCTAGCACACAACAATGCTTTTAAAGCAATTGATTCCAAGATTGGGAATGTACAATAAGATTTGCGAAGATATGACGAAACCACTAAAAAGATGCTTTCAAACTTCCAGAAGAGGCTTCATGCCTTAGAATCTGGACAACATCTAGGCTATCACTACCTTGAAAGTCCTAGAGCAAAAATAGAAAACCTTAAAAGACAAATCCAGATCCTTGAAGAAGGAAGGCTCAATCCATTTCCAACTACTCTGCGAGTAGATCCTCTCCCTCCTCCACCACCCCATAAGTCTGTCTTTGTTGCCATTACAGACATACCTGTCAGACAAGACAGGATAGATGTGGTTGAGATGAGGAATCACCTCAAAGAACTTGATCGCATAAGGAACGAAAAAGCAAAAGAAAAGATGCCTGAGAAATCCTCTCTTATCATAAGATAGCCTGATCAAATGATGCTGTCAAAACCATTGGAATCCTTTTTAAGAGATTTGAGGAATTAGGAACCACAGCCTGATCTTGATCCACAACTTCCACCCCAAATTGATCTTGTTATTCCAACATATCAAATTCTGTTCCCAACAGAACCGACTTTTCCAAATATTTTTGACACTGAATTAGACTCGGTATCTCTTTCATCCTCATCATCCTTTTCAATCCATACCATTGATTCCTTCCTTATAGTACCAGTAACTTCATCGATATTCATGGCCGATCCTCCGGATCATGATATGGAATCAAATCCTTTTGAACCAGAAGTTGTTCAGCCAAGTGGCCACTTTCAGAGTGTGTCCACTTCATCAAAGCAGTTTTTTACCATTGATGACATACCTTACCACAAATGGCCAAAAAAACTTGAGGAATTTCACACTTGGCTGAATACCCAAGCTATTACCAACCAAGACAAGTATGACGTCCTTTTCAACTTTGTCACAAGGTTTACAGGTAGCCTCAAACTTTGGTGGCAATCTTTAGTATAACAAGATCAAATACATTTCTTGCTCTCCCTGGATTTTGGCCATGCCATTACCCTTTTATATCACTTCTTTGTGGGAAAACTTGTTGATCTTATAGAACTCAAAAGAAGATATTTTTTTGAAAGAATATGTTGTTCTCTTTAGAAAAAAACATCTTGATAAGCATTATCGAGAAATGCTTAAGCTCTTTTATCAAATCAGAGCTGATGCAAACTTGAAACATGTTTTCCTGACCTCCATCCCCAAAGAATTATCTCAGATAATAGAAAGAACCTTTTTGTCCAGACAAAGAAGAATTCAAGATGTTCAATTGGGAGAAATTCAACAAGAAATTCATCTACACCTCGAAGAACTGTGCATCAAACGCCAAATGATCCAGTCCTATGTCAACGACAACAGAGAACTCGACAAGGCATGGTCTCGCCAGAACCTGAAAATTAAATGCTCCAAGAAAGATTGTGATGGTTCTTGCGGAAAATTTTCCAAAAAGAATAAGCACTTTAAGAAGCTCTAGATAAACAAATCCAGACATGGCTCTAAACACTTTAGAAGGAAGAAGAAATGGCGATACTTGTGTAGAAGGAAAGATCACACAGGCCATAAAAAATCAAAACGATGCTTCATCTGCAACCAAAAAGGACACTTCGCCAAAAACTATCCTCAGGCAAAAAAAGGTCAGAATCATTTGATACATCATATAAAGAATGAAACTGGTATTTCTCTTCAAAATGATGATATTGAATCTTTATTCTCTGCGGATGAAGAACCATGTGAAGAAACTCTTTGTATCATTCTTTGTTACCAAACTCCTAGTGAATCTAATTTAGATTCAGATCCCAAAGATATCTTCCACATATCTTTGAACCCTTCAAAAGAAAGCACTGACATATTTTCAAGCCAAACTCATTGTTCCAATTTTCCTATGAAAATATTCACCTCAAAGTTTGCTAAGTCAATCACTGTCATTGCCCTTATAGACACTAGAGCTGCCTCTTCCATCTTAGACACTAAAATTCTTCCTGAAGAATATTGGACTTCCTATGTCCGATACTTCAATTCTCTTCAAGGAATACATTATCTACAAATGTCAGAACCACTCCGATCACCGTCCAGTTTTTTCCACAATGTTCTATAACTACAAAAATCTTTGGCTCAAGTCTTCCCAACGAAGATTTGATCATCAGTTGGGACATTATGACTCAAATTTCTCAACTTCGCATTATTTTTGGAAAATGTCTTAAGTATAAAGATCAATTTTTTGAATTTGTTAACATCCAAAGACTTTTTTTCATCCAAATGAGTCTATTGGATCCAATCATGCAAAAGTTGTTAGAATCCTGTTCGAAATCTCATTCTGAGTTCGCTCAGAATTGTTCCCATCCTTTATGGAAAAATGTCTTAAGTATAAAGATGAAAGTTCAATCACTCTGAATCCTTCCATGGAATAAAGTTTCCTCTTTCTTTGCTCACTTTCATTGATTTTGCTTATGGTGAGAAATTATTTATTGGGAAAATAGCATGAACCTTTCAAGTCTTGCTCGATCCATAGCTCAAAAAGTGGTTCTACTTGGACAAGATACAGACAAACATTTGGTTGGAGAATCGTTAATGGGATGAACAGTATGTATATACGCCAAGTAGAACATCGAGATCAAGATGCAAACACGTGATTGTGTGTCAAAATACGAGTTTAGTTAATTGGCAATATTCAATGAGAGCTCCTCAACTCCAAGTCCAATCAGGTACTTAAAAGTCCAAACCGCGAGCAAGTCAATATCTACAAGATGATGAAGATTTTCTTGGTATAACCGAGAAAGCGAGAACTTATTCTTAATCCATGAAGCATGTTTTTCTTTTATTAATCCCAGTTACCTGAAAACATATAAAATAATGGCATGAGCCACGCAGCTTAGCTGGATAAATACTCTCGTTATCTCAGTCAACTCTGAGATATGTGCCCAACTAACTATAATTTGGAGCTTCACACAGATATGAGCTGATCCAGCTGAACTTCCATCTGATTGTAAAGTACACTGACTAGCTGCTACATTACAATAATGCACCGTGAAAACACTTCATACTCACACCACACTCGATGCAAAAAAAGTTCAGCAGCTACAGAATCAACTAATCAACACGCCCAAAATTAAAGGCAGGTCCTAACTAAGGACTGTGAAGGGAATTAATAAGCTGAATAATAAGACTCAGCAGAGGGCGGGGATCTCTCAGATTTAATCATAATAAGTCCGCCAAATTCTTTGGTTAACTGGTGGGTCGAAGGTGATGAATTCTGAGATGGCGGCGGAGATTTGTATGTCCTCTCGGAATTGTTAATATTGTGGGTTGGGGGTGATACTTTTGGGGGTGAAGGTCTTGATTTTGATGGCGCCTCAAAATCGTTGATCCCTGGTTTCCATGGCGGTGCTACCTTTGGAGCTGGAGGTGGTGATCTTGATGGCGCCTCAAAATCTTCGGTCCTGGGTGGTTTCTGTGGGGGTGCTACTGTGGGAGCTGGAGGTGGTGGTCTTGATGGCGCCTCAAGATCATCCTTCACTTGCTTCGATGGAGGTGAAAATTTTGGAGGTGGAGGTGGTGATTTTGATGGTGCCTCAAAGTCAAAATCAGTAACTATTGATATGATCAAGTCGTCGTCCGAAGGAGGAGAGTTTAAGCTCGAGAATGGGTGGATCGGTGGAGCTACTTTTGGAGCTGGATGTGGTGATTTTGATGGCGCTTCAACATCGTCTGTCCCCGGTGGTTTCGGCGGGGTGTCTGGTTGGGGAGATGGAGGTGGTTGACTTGACGGCGCCTCAAGATCATCCTTCACTTGCTTCGGTGGAGGTGAAACTTTTGGAGGTGGCGGTGGTGACTTTGATGGTGCCTCAAGGTCAAAATCAGTAACCATTGATATGATTAAATCTTTGTCCGAAGGAGGAGAGTTTAAGCCTGTGATTTGGTGGATCAGTGGTGATACTTTTGGAGGAGGTGGGGGTGGAGAGTATGTCGCTCCCATAACTTCGTCATCACTATCGTTATCTGTTGTCATCGTCGCCGCTGTTGCAGGCATCTCTTTGCGTGGCCTGATTAAAGGTGGTGATGCCGCATGTCGCAGAGGCAGTGGCCTCAATGACCTTCCATAGTCTTCAATTGTCATCATCAACCTCTCTGCAGTTCACATGCAATATAATTCTTTAGTTACCAGTTTCAGCTTTTCCAGTGAAATACAAGATATCCTTGGAAATCAAAAGCGGTTTATTAGCAGCTGAGACAGCTTTCAATCTTCTTTCTCGTCATTCATATATGAAAGGTAATTTATTTTTATTTTTTTTTGAAAAACTGCATGCAGCAAAAAATCTTATGCTAATACCAATTGAAATGACCAGATCATTAGCTGGACTGTCATGAAGGAACTACTCATGTAATAGACATGAAAAAAAAACTCCAACTAAAATGAGAGCATCGTCCAAATACATCAAACTCGAACTGTGGCGAGTGGAAAGATAATGTTGTAGTGAAATGGACAAAGTCGGAAGGGCTACCTGCAAGTAGAGGTCTTGCTCCAACCTGAGCAGCAATGGCTAAAAGGAGGAGGAGGAGGAGGAGAAGATTAGAGAGAGAGCGAGCAAAAGAACAATGAGAAGCCTTCATGATTGGAACCCTTACGTCCCAACGGGGGATAATGATGCCTTTAAGGTTAATTCCAAGTGGCTATATATAGAGACGATAAGTTTCATCTCGAGCAGGTAAATGTTGACGTCAAAGCTGTAAAGCAGCAACCATGTTCTCGGTTTAATCAGAGTCGCCACAGGAGACAAAACCTTTGCTTGGTCTTCTTCCCTCATTTTTTGTGGCTCCCCTACCGTGTAAATCCGTACCGTTTCCCACTTCTGAACCGGGGATTGCATGTATCATCGTGCGCGGTCTACGCTGAATCAAATTGGCAATACAAATACCCGTTCTCTCTCTCTCTTTCTCTCTCTCATTGAATGAAGACAATCATTCGATAAACGAGACCTTGTCCTCGGTGCAGGAGTTTGAATGAAGAGAGAGAAGTAGAGACAAAGTGGGGAGAGAGAGAGAGAGAGAGAGAGAGAGAGGAAGTAGGAGTTTGAATGAAGAGAGAGAGATGTGAAGAGTTGGTAGTTGATCGTACAACATCTATTTTTATGGAAGACACATATAACCCAGTTTGGATGGGTTGGTGGATGGCACTATAACTAAAAAAGTCACGTTTGCAAGCACCTATTAAAGATTAATTATGACGTGTTTGGTAATGTTTCCATTCCGAAAGCAAATTTTGATCAGAAATAATTTTTTTTATTTTGTTCTCGGGAATAATTTTTAAATGCTTTAAACCATTTGATAACTGTCTAAAATTTCAATTCATGAAATATAATTACGTTTCGGTACCGTCCTCAAAATTTATATTTCAATTTTTTTTTTAATTTTTAAATAATTTTACATTTTTCTTTTTTTTCTTTTTTTTCTACTCTTCTTCTTAAGGGTTATCGGTTATCGACCTTGGGATGATCAGTGACCGATCGACGAGGACCTGCAACCTTGTCGGAGTGTGGCCAACCCTCACTAAGGCCATGCCTTGTCAATTGAGCCTTGGCTGGGTGAGCGACCTCGCTCAAATATGGCGAGGCTCGACCTCGTGGTGGCTCGGCGAGGTGGATCCCCATTGGTGGTTAGGCAAGCTTAGCCAAGTCTCGCCCGGTCAGGCGAAGCTCGTTGGTGGTCGAGCAAGGCTCGCCGATGGCTAGGCTCGCTTCCCGCGACCGGCGGTGGCGGCAACAACGGCGGCCTCTGTTGAAGAAGAGAAGAGAGGGAATAAGGACAAGAAGAAAAAAGAGAAAAAATAAGTTGGCTTGAATTTGAAATTATCCTTGGAAACAAAGAATTATTTTTTTTTACTTCTCGATTATATTCTAAATTTACTACCGGAAACAAAAAAAAAATAGAAATTAATTTCCAGAAATAAGATTTTACCAAATGAATTTTTGTTCCAAATATATTCTTAGGAAAAAAAGAATAGAAATTATTACTATTTGGTAAGTTGTCAAACGCATCCTTAATTATTTGTGCCTCACAAGTTCCTCTATTTCCATTCCCTATCCGCTTCATTAAGACCGCGTTGTTGAAAAAAGAAAAAAGAAATCCAGAAAGAAAAAACAGCTCTCACACTAACTTTGGGGACGCGATCGTGTGTGATAGTTCAGATTAGAGAATTTTCGTAGACAACAGCGAAAAAAATGTCTTGTGTTTTGACTTACTTTTCGCTAGCCGCCAAAACCGGATACTGGCACCAACTTCATGGATCCCAGCTGTCGTGTCCTACAAGATGTGTGTATTCCTGCTGAGTGCTTACTCGGTTCAGGGAAACAAATGTGGCTGATCGAATCAGTCAACGAAAAACACTATTTATAACGATTCAAATCCTTGACTACGAGTCATCGTGTTATTTGGTTTATGGTCAAATTTAATTAAGAGCAACTACAGCTCGAATTCAGCTAAAACCAAATGGTTAATACTAAAAAAAAACCATAAATTAGTGTATTTATGATAAATTTATTAAAACAAATTTTTTTAGTATAAAAAATCATAAACTTATATATTTATAACAAATTTACAATTTGTTAGTTTCGTTAGGGATGAATGATTCCAAGCTATGTACAAGTTTCACATGAAACCTAGAATCTAAAACCTACTTGTTGCAATAGGTTTCTTATTTTTTGAAACTTGGAACCAATTATGTCTACCCAGGTTCTATCTATGTTGTTAATTAAACAGTTACAATGAATCATTATCTTTAATGACGATCACTAACCGTTACAATCCACCGATCATGACTTATATTTAAACATACTGAGAATATGAGACATTAATAAATTCATTCTAAGCTTTTTTTTTATTATTATTTATTTACTTGTGCAATTACATCGAATTTGTGAAACTACAGCTTGGAATTCGCATATCGTGTCATGTTATGTATCATGTGCTGGTGTTGGTACTATTAGGCACTATGTGAGAGATAGGGGTAAGCGATTCCAAATTCCTTATAGGATCCGTTTAGAATATAGAACCTACCATCGGGTATAGGTTCCTCATTTTTTGAAACTTGGAATCTATCCTATCATAGGTTCGATAACTCTATAAAAATAGAGTTATTTTACCTATTTTAGGCAACAATTAATGCATTATCTATGAGAAAATATTTGGATTTCCTTCGATTATTTAAATTTTCCTTGTTTATGCAGAATAATGAGATATTGAGAAGATAAGGAAAAGAAGGGCAATTATTAGGAATTCAAATAAAAGCAGCGATGGAAGATGGATATCAAATCAGGAAATTCTTGATTTTGTTCCTAATGTTATCTACAAGTAGATATTTTAGATTTCCTATAAATAGGAAGAGAGAGCAGCTAGGGTTTTGGGGGATTTTTAGATCGTTTTCCATTGTTCTGAAAGTTTTTTCAAGTATTTTTGAAGAGAAGACAAAAGTAGTGACATAATTCTTGTTCTTTGATTCAAGATGCTGGGTTTGATTTATATTTTTATTTTTTCTTCTACTATATTCTAATTTTCTTTTGTTAGGGCTATGATGTAACCTAACCATGATGATATGAATTTCATGATTTTTATGTTTTACAATTGATTTCATTCATGTGAGTTATATATTATTGTGCATAATGCTTTTGAATGACTGGCCACTACTTGAATGATTTGATGTGCATGTTTGAGACCAAGAAGTGATAATGTGCAATTGCTCATTATAATATATAACCATGAATTAAACGTGGATAGAAATATACCGTGTTATTTGTGTAGCTTTCGGTGATAAGGTGATCCAAAAGACTCATTGTAAACCGGGAATATTCATAGTTTTTAATGCACTCATGTTTATTTTAATTCACATAGAGATATAGTGGATTAATAAGCTGAGTAGGTTTGCTATACCTAGAGATAGGATAATAAATAGATTAGGAAATTCCGCTATCACATGTTTGATATCGTTCTTGTATTCACAATTTGAAATTCATATATAGTGGTTATGGTGAAACCGGATGCTCTAACATATTTATCTTATTGATTTTACTGCATTTAGTCTACAAATTTCGTTTTTAATTCATTCTTAATTATATTTTGATTTGTTAGATAAATTTTAGTATTTAATTGGTTTATTAATCATCGATCTCCGTGGGACGATACTTTATCTCATCATTATATTACTTATTCGATACGTGCACTTGCGTTTAGAATTTTACGAAATGTGTTCCAAGGTCTAACAGGTTTTTTTTTTCCTTTTTTAGTTAAACAAAACGAAAATGAACGCAATAATAATAAACAAGCTTGTCACTTATCAAAGAGAATACAAAATGAACAAAACTATCAATAGAAGAAAATGAATTCTTGGCAAAGAATTCAACTAGATAGAAGTAGGGATTAGCAATTCTAAGTTCCGTACAAGTTCCACCTGGAACTTGAACCTATCCTTGTTTTTTTTTTTTTTTTTTTTGAACTTAAAACCTACCTTACATACCCTAAACTTGGAACCTATCTTGTCATAGGTTCTAAGGTCTACCCAAGTCTCACTTATATTATTATATGAACGATTATAATTCACTAGTTATAACTTATATTTAGATACACGAAAAATATGAACATTAATAAAGTAAAAATTTTAGCCATAAAATGAAAACTTGGACTAGTGCTTCTAGATTATACATTCATCATCATACATGGAATATCAAAAGATCGCATGGAGACATGGATCAAGAAAAATATTAAAACTTGGTCCAGATTGTAGGTTACAAGTTCAAAGTTCCAGGTTCTAGGTTTCTTCAACTAAGAATTTGGAATTTACCTATTGAAACAGATTCCTCATTTTTTGGAACTTGGAACCTACTTTGCATACCTTGGAACTTGGAACCTATAAGTTCCCACCGGTTCGGTTCTTAGGTTCTGGTCCGATTCTTAAGTTCTAGGTTCTACCTTGGAACTATACTCACCCCTAGGGAGAGAGAGGCTATGCCTTAAAGGCGTCCAATAATTCCTGTCATATCAACCACCAACTAGAAGTGGATGCGTGACTATTTCCATCACCTTTAAATTGTCGTACCTATAGGTTAAATTTATGATAAAGAATATTATTTTTGTATATTTTAATATATTTCACTTGGCCATTAAGGGCGTATAACAAAATTTTTGTTTTTTTATTTTTTTAATCGAAATAGGAAAATTAATAAAAATCCGTTTAGTAACGTAATTTTATTTTTCTATTTGTGGAATAGATTTATATTCCAGAAATAGATTTTGAGCAACAATTAAAAGTTGAAATTTGTAACATTTTCATTTTTGGAACAAAAGTGAGAAATAAAAATTCTTTGTATTGTTCGCTCTTGTTATTGCCCGCCGCCTACCCGTTACCCGATACGCCGGACGCCGGTTGCCCTCCTTCGCCGCCAACCACCGGACACTCACTATTGGTTGTTGGCTGCCGGATGTCGATTGTCGCCACCCCCGAAAATAGAAATTTTATTTTGTTATCAAATGAAATTTATATTCCAAAAATAGAAATTTTGAGTCATTATCAAATATCTTTCTTTACTCAAAAACTATTATATGGAATAGAAATTAAAAAATCAATTTCTGATCAAAAATTGACTTTTATTTTAGAAATTTTCTCATACGCGCCCTAAAAATAATGGCCGGGTGGAATTTTTTAATGGGTTGCTATGACATTATGATTTTTGAGTTTGATTTCGATGAAATGAATTGGGCTTTTCATTGGCATGATTATAGCATTTTTCTATGAGTTAGCCACTTACGAGTTAACTAGCATGTCAAGTGAAGTCGTTAAGGAATCTAAACGCAATAGACTTGTAAATTCGATTAGGAATCAATTGCTTGATTATGCTAATCTGCAAGGGTCATTATAGCACTGCCAAAATCGATTAGAGACCAGAGATAGGTCGATTCAATAGAGATATGTGATTAGTGTGTGAATGATTCTACCTAATTGCGAAATCTCTGTCGAACGGTGTTAGACCGATTTTGCTTTCATTTTTGTACATTGTATCCGTATTTGAAATATTGAGATTTTCACAACAACCGAGAGTCGTCAATGTTTTGAAGGTGTATGTTGTGGCTCGAAAATAATCGACCACGAGTCAATTGCATTAAAAATTCTTAAAAGCTACCCGGTAGATTAGTACTCGCTAAAATCATGTCAGATTAAAATTAACTGCGAAATTGAACTCGATTTCAGAAATTGAAAGTTCTGTCGTGTCATGATTCATTTTAGAAATGTCGACTCATCATTCGAAGAATTTTTGGTGATTCCGGGATTTTTACGGAAAATCGATTCGGACAGTTCTAAAAATAACGGAAATTTCGTATGGGCTAAATTGAAGGGAATTTTGACTTCCAAATCGAGCTATTGGTTAATAGGGTACTTATAGAAATTTTGTGGGCTTTTTCTTTATCAGAATTGGACTTCGAATTGGAGAAATTAGAGAAGAAATTGAAGCCAAAGTTGAGTGAAATTCGAATCTAGGCTTGGGGGCTGCATTTTTGACATTGAAATTGGATTATTTGTGGAATTCCAAGCAAGAAAGTATTAAGGGACATTAAGATATGCTTGAAGACCAAAGGGGGACCAAGAAGCTTGTTGACTTTTGGGCCTTGTTCTTCTAATCTTCTTGAGCGTTCAAGCTAGCCTTCACCTTCTTCACGCGGACGTTTCCCACCTGCATCGACGTCTTCAGCTTCAATCTTCTTTTTCTTTGTAGCTTCATCCCTTCATTTCTCTCTCTCTGCCGTTGCAGTCCACTAACCCTTGTCGCTCCATCATTACAACCGCCTCATCCACCATCACCCTTGCTCCATCGAAGCCACCTCCACCTAGCTTTGTCCCCTCTCGGTCAACCAACGAGCTCCTCAACTTGTTGACCGTAATTCTCTATGACTAGCAACAAACGAGCTTCCTCCACCTCTGTTCTTTTGGTCTGCTTGGCCGTGCTGTTCATACCAACTGCCATCCGTCCAAGCCCAGCCCATCCAAAGCCCATCTCCACCGATTTCTTCACTCAGCTACCGTCCACGTTTCTGTGTCTTCCCAACAGAGACCGAAGCCGTCCTGTGATCTCTCCCTCGCTGCCGCTGCCATATGTCTAGCAGCGACTGAACTTGCAGCTTCACCAGTCAACTCCCCTCCAAGCGAAACGCCATCGTTAACTCCTTCCACCGAGTGAACCCCTCTCTTCGTCTGTCTCTCTCTCATCGCCCCACTCCATCTCCTCGCCAACGGCCACGCGATCAGTCCACTGGCCCATCTTCAGCAACTCAGCCGGATCAGCCCAATTTTGAAGCCCAGGCAAGATCAGCCCAGTTTTAAAGCCTAAGCAGAATCAGCCTAGTTTTGAAGCAGAATCAGCCTAGTTTTGAAGCCGAAAGCCCAGCAGCCCATCAATTGAGCAGTTTAGTCCACGCAAGTTTCAGCCCATCTTCAGTTTTAGTCTAGTCCACTTGAAGCCTGCGAAGCAATCTCAGCCCGCAGCCCAAGCCTAGAGCCAAGCCCATCATTTTACAGTGGGCTTGCAAGGCCTTTTTGGGCCCGGTCCAAGTGCCCATTGACGCCATCGAAAGTTTGGGTTTCTACTGCCGTCACAATGAACCGGTTTTTACGTTAAACCGGTGAGTTTATTAGGCTAATGACGTTTAAGGGGTGTTTAATTTAATTTAATTATGAATTAGGTGGTTAGTTAGATTAGATTAGTGACTAATTATGCATGCTAGGTGGTTAGAACAGCTTAGTTAGGGACTAGACAAGTTGCATTATTTATCTAGAGTGGTTTGAGAATTTTTCGGGCCCATTTCGGTATTTAATTTAGCAATTACAACCTAGGTTAATATTTTCGGTATTTAAATTGATTTATTTAATTAATTTTAGAAATTATTTAATTATTAAATATTTTTCCGGAAATTAGACAGGGATAGCCGGTGACCGAATTTCGTGCTAATTGCAATGTATGATTACTTTACGCAATTGAGTGTTAATTTGTGCAAATTCGGTGCCGATTGGATTTTTAGTCTTTTATTCCAAAATTTGTGAATTTACAATATTTATTCAAAAAATCTTGGGTGTTGGATTTTAATACCGAAAATGATTTTATATACTATATAAAACAGTGGGATTTTAAATTGAAAGATATCAATTTTTCTGGGTTGAGTTGATCGTGTACCCACACATGACTATTTTACCATGTATTTCTAATACGAAGAAAAATGCTAGGTTCACCATTTTAATTGAGGCATTTGAGTGCAATGTATGGTGCTCTAGGCCATACTTGAGTGATTGTGTGTTGGTTAAGAGAACTCGTTATTGGCTATTAAGGGCGCGCATGGTAAAATTTCTGAAACAGAAATTGATTTCTGGCCAGAAATCAATTTCTCAATTTCTATTCCCCGGACAAGTTTCTGAGCAAAGAAACCCGTTTGATAACGACTCAAAATTTCTATTTCTGAAATAGAAATCCGTTTGATAACAGAAAAAAATTTCTATTTCTATGAATCATGTTGTCCCCATCCTTTTACCTCACTTTTCTTGATGCTTGTTATGGTAATTTAATTTGATAAAAGTTGGTAAATCACTTTAATTTATATTGGTAATTTGATATAGTAGTTAAGAACTTCAAAACATTAGCAATTAATGTTTGCTCCTCCGAGGCTTAGCTTCAACATCATTTGGATCCAAAGACTCCACCTTAACATCCTCAACAGAGAGACCGACTTCGTACCACCGAATCAACTTCCCGTAACAAACGTGCACGCTTAAGGTGAAAAAGCCCTTCCTCCACATCTCTTATTGCAGAAACCAGCTCTTTATGAACTGCGGAAGTAGAGTATATTGGAACCCAAAGGAAAAATAAATAAATAAATACCACCAGCACCCTCCTTCCATGGATGAGGACCTTACACACATGTATTTACTTCATCATGCAAATAGAGTTCATCTTAAAGCATCGACTGCTAACGCAGGATTCACTGATGCAACACACAGAAACTAGAGCCACCGAGTATCTTTATCCAATATAGACATAACTCAAAATGCATACTCCCTCCGTAACCCGCAGCTAGAGATAAGTTGATCATAATTATGCCCAACACGAGTGCCTTTCCGACGTAATGAAACCTCTCCCATTGCTCTTGGGTTTATCAAGCACTCATCGAAAAAATGATCAGAATCGTAACTTGGGGGCTTCCACTGACCTCAGCACCAATCAAACATCACAAGCAAAGCAATAGAGTACACAAAACAAACAGGCCCAGATAACAAGCAACTCCCCAAGACGCATATTCCCCAAAGAACAACCAAACCCAGATCAAGAAAGCTCTCAAAAACCCAGAATACATCAATTTCCAAGGGCCAAAAGCGGTGCCCGGAAAGGAAAAAAAAAAAACGAAACCAAGAAGACGAACGAGGGAGGAGAGAAGAAGCGCACGCACCGCAAGGATCTCGGTGTTGGCAGGGTCGGAGGCAAGGGCTTCCTTGAGCGAAGAAAGGAGTCCTCTCGCTCCCGCAATTGGAGCTCCAACTGAACCTCCGTAACTCTCTCTTCTTCTTCGTCGCTCGCCATTTGCCTTTTCTCGCTTCGCTATGGAGGATGGAAAATGGATTCAACGCTGGTACGGAGATTGCCGTGTGAAGGAGAAGGGAACGAAACGACGCGCCGTCTTAGCTTTGTGGAGTTGGGCGACTGGATCCGCGGACGAAGATGGGCGACGACTGGAGATGGGCGTGGCGACTGGAGTTGGGCGACTGGATCCGTGGACGAAGATGGGCGACGACTGGAGATGGGCGCGGCGACTGGAGTTGAGCGACGGCGACGGAGATGGGCGACGGCGACGGCTACTGGAGTTGGGCGACGACGACGGCTACTGGGCGATGGCGACTGGAGCGCGACTGGGGACACGGACGGACGAGGCGGGTCGGACGGGACGACCGGAGAAAATTGGCCGGTGGAGATGAGCGGCGAGGGCGAGGGCGACGGCGAGATGAGCGGCGACGGTGAGGATGAACAGCTTCGGAGTCGTTAGGGTTTCTGGTTTGAGGTGAGGAGAATGAATGGAAAAGCTACAGTAGTGAGGAGAGAAGAGTCGATATTTGCTGAAGGAAGAAGGGGATGGATAGAAACAATTTCTATTTCTACTTCAGGAAATAGAGAAGCTAAAATTTTTAGCTTCTCATTTCTCACCAAAAACAATTTCTGAAACAGAAATCTGTTTCAGAAATAGAGAAATCAATTTGCGTTACCAAACGGGTTTCTGTTCCAAACCTGTTCCCGGAAAGAGAAATAGAGAAATTGAGAAACAGAAATTTTACCATGCGCGCCCTAAGCTGGACGGTAATCTCTATATGGGATACCCCTGAACAACGGGAAGTCGATCGCACTAGATTCTAGACACATGCTTCTTTCGGAAAGCTGTCTAGGAAAGATGTAGTAGTGCTCAATGGTGGGAGACATAGCCCGGCAATGCCAGAAGACTGCCGAATAGAAAATAGGATGTGATATATGCCGAGATCAAAACTAGGAACGCGTGATTAATTGAGTTGAACGTGCCGGATTATGAGACAAAATTGTGTGGCACAGTATATGACGTGTCATAACGATTTGACCCTATAATTAGGACCTTTGTACTTTGTTATAATTGAGTATGGCGTTCCTATTGATGAGCTTATTTGCTGCTCATGCTTTCATGATGTCTGTGATATGAACTGTGTTGACCTGCAAGGTGAATCTGAGACGAGATAAGTCCCTATGGTTGTGTGATTGTGTGGTTTGGACATTTCTAGGCGTATTTCCCTCCTAATCGGGGTTTAGAGCGTGAACTCGTTGAGATATATATCTCACATCGTCGTGGGCTCAATTTTTAGGGCTGTAGAGTGGTGGACCTAGAGCCGAGCTGAGAGAACTCGTAGGACAGCCTCTTTTAGAGAGTCAATCTTTTGGGTATAGACTTTTGTATATAACTCAGTATGTTTATAAAAGCATGCTTGTTTATGAATCTGTTATCCGCTTTTCTATCCCGAGATGGTTATTATCAGGGGATTTATTATTCGCTTCTGCATGTGTAATAAAATGAAAGGATCAGCGATTCATCCTGGGAAGTCGCAACATTTTATTGACCAGAGAGGGATGGGCATGCGCTCGAGGATCGAGGCGTGACAGTTGCAATAAAAAATCAAGTTAAGAACAATAATATGAAGGAAAATTTAAGAACTTTTTGTATATTTTAACATAATACTGATAAAGAATATATGATTTTATTTATAAGTTATATTGGATGACAAGATAAACATGATACCAAATATATACTAATCGAGATATGTACAATCATAAGAAATATATAATGTTTAGACTCATCTACATGACAATATCAAATGAAGAATCACACAATAATAAGATAAAAATGCGTAAATATCTAAAAAAAAATTAGGGCATACATTGTGGGTCCTAACCAATGTAATGAGGAGTAAGCGGTTCCAATTTCCTTACAGACCGCCTAGAACTAGAACCTACCCTCGCATTTAGGTTCCTCATTTTTTAGAACCCGAAACCTACCCGTCAGAACCTGGGAATTGAAACCCATCATGTTTTAGGTTTTAGGGTCAGTTCCAGGGTCCAACCGTTTTTTTTTTTTTTTTTTTTTTTTTTTCATTTTTAGTTAAACAAAACGAAAATGAACACAATAATAATAAACAAGCTTGTTATTTATCAAAGAGAATACAAAATGAACAAAACTATTAACAGAAAAAAAAAAATGAATTCTTGGCAAGGAATTCGACTAGATAGAAGCAGGGAGGAGTGAATATAAGTTCCGTACAAATTCCACTTGGAACTTAAAACCTACTCGTTGGAATAGGTTCCTTATTATTTTGGAACTTAAAACTTATCTTGCATACCCTAAACTTGGAACCTATCATGTCATAGGTTCTAAGATCTATTCAAATCCCACTTATATTATTATATGAACAATTACAATTCACTAATCATAATTTATATCTAGATACACAAAAATTATGAACTTTAATAAAGTAAAAATCTTAGCCATAAAATGAAAACTCAGACTAGTGCTTTTAGATTGTACATTCATCATCGTACAACATGGAATATTGGAAAATCACATGGAGACATAGACTAAGAAAAATATTAGAACTTATTCTAGGTTGTAGGTTATAGGTTCCAAGTTCTAGGTTCCAAGTTTCTCCAACTAAGAACCTGGAACCTACCCATTGAAACAGTTCCTCATTTTTTGGAATCTGGAACCTACCATATATACCTTGGAATCTGAAATCTACGGGTTCCCACTTGTCATATTCATCCCTAAATGTAACGACTAGGCTCATTTGAAGGCCAAATAGTTGGGTCTTTCACCTGCCCCCACAATTAAGGTTTGGTCGCTAATTGTCGTAAGTTGACGAATTATGCTCTTTACCTGTTGCCCAATTTCAGCTCTGAAGACTCAATGGCAAACCCGATGGGGCGCGGCCAAGGCCTTCGCTCCTGGTTTCGCATCGAAACTTCTGGTAACTCAGAGGTCATTGAGGTGGATAAGGTCACAACGATGCTTCAGCTTGATCTTCCTGCCCAGGATTTACGCTTGCTCGATCCATTGTTTGTGTACCCCTCCACCATTCTTGGTCGAGACAAGGCAATTGTGGTAAGTTTAGAACACATTCGGGGCATCATTACAGCAGATGAGGTTCTGCTTTGGAATTCCCTTGATAGCTATGTTCTATTGTATGTTGTGGAGCTACAGCGCAGGTTGACCACAGCTGGGGTGGGCGGAGTCTCGAATTCTGAGAGTGCTGACTTGAGCCAGAGAAGGGGAAGTAGAAACTTCCACAATATTTTTGGGAATGCATCCCCAGATCATCTTCCCTTTGAATTTAGGGCACTTGAAGTAGCGCTTGAAGCTGCCTATACTTTTCTTGATTCTCAGGTTTGGGAAAGATGCTGATCGAAGCATAGATCCAAACTTCAATTTTGAGAGCTTCAGTCAGATTCGTCTTTTATGTTAAGATAATGCTAGTGCTGTGTCTGGACTGAATTGCCATAAATGAGTCATGACTCATGTCTCGGTATCTTCTAAGCTGATTTTGTTGCTTCAGTTACATTAAAGGCCGTCATGGAATGCTTCGCTTTGATTACTAGAATAGCACTTTCTTTTGTACTGTATCATGAATTATCATAACATTAAGATCTGCTTCCATGGATAATTTCGACGTTCATTTAATCAGTTCTGATTGATTCCAAGTTAGCTGCTCGAAGTAGTAGTAACACCATAATATTCATATTCTATAGGCATCAGAACTTCAGATTGAAGGTTATCCTTTGCTAGATGAGCTTACTTCGAAGATTAGCACGTTGGAGTGTGTCCGTGCATTTAAAAGCAGACTCGTTACCTTAACAAGGAGAGTGCATAAGGTACATGGAATATATGTCAATGTTGTAATGAATTGTCCTGGTGAATGATATCAGATATCTCCACCCTCCCCCCCCCCCCCCCCCCCCCCCCCCCACCCACACACGCAGCCTTACTGGGATTATTGGTTTCTAACGTTTTCCTCTTAAATGTCCCAATGTAGGTTAAGGATGCGACCGAGCATCTGCTGAATGATAAAGGACAATTGGCAGAGATGTACCTCACTCAAAAGAAACCAAGGATGCAGCCAACATTTTATGGTGACCAGTCTATGTTGGGAAGCAGATCAACTGATGGTGCTTTATCTGTCTCTGACCAGTTTCTCCTGTTGCTTGCCCTCCAGATTGGTGGAAGCCGGAGAGGAGCTTTATCAATGCCAAGAACCAACACGAGGGCATGAGCAGTTCAGAAAGTGCCGAAAGAACATAGAACTTGAGATGTTGCTGGAGGCATTTCTTGTTATGATTCAAAGCACATTATACAAGTTGACCTCGGTATGGCATTACCGTTCTCTTCGCTCAATAATTATCTTTTGTTTGATCTGGAAGTAGTACAGGACACTTACAGAACTTTCTTATTGCCCTTGTTTCAGATGAAGGAGTATATTGAGGACACAGAAAATTTCATCAATATTCAGCTGGGAGGATGTTCCTGTCCTCTTCTCATTTTCTATTTCATCTCGAGTTGTAGTTTGGTAGGGGGCCTTATTATTTGAGTGAATTTGACTAGATCACTGAAGTAGACATAGGCAGATGATAACACATCTCAGTTCAATGCTATTGATGTTATGAAATTTACTCATTTTTACATTATTGACGCCATGGAAGGAAGAATAAGCAGGCTCTTGATCATTCTGATCGTTTATCAGCTTTGAAACTCTAGCCCCGGTCTTCAGACAGATAGATTAGTATGTCCTGTGGAAGAATATAATTTAATGTTGGAAATTCCTCTTCTTCAACTTCATATAGTGTACATGAAAACTTTTGCAGGACAGTGTCCGGAATAAGCTAATCCAATTCGATCTGATGATGACAACCGTGAGTTTGTGTTCACCATCTTTGGCATGGTGGTTGGGATCTTCGGCATGAACTTTCCGGTACCATTAAACCACAGCGCAGGTGCCTTTAAGTGGGTCCTCATAATTTTAGGAGTGACTAGAATCACCATACTCCTAGCATTCTGTTGGTTCTTCAAGAGTAGAAGACTTATGTAGACAGATGTGCAAGGATTGGATTTGCCTTTAAAGGAAGTATACAATTATTTATTGTTATCATTGTTAGAATTAGTCATGTGTATTGCATCGAAGCTATAATTGGAAGTGAGAATGTGCTTATTTCCTGTGGCAATTCTTTGAATTTATTACTTATTTTTCTCCCTGTAGCAGGCTGAAGAATGTCTCGCCATTCATGACTCAGCGCGAAATGTCCCATTTTGAATCGAATCACGTACCACAAACCCAATGTTTCATATTCTCGGATGCTTTCGATTGGTATTAGTTTGGCGAGATCCAGCAAATCACGTCCCAAAAAGTAATGTCAATTGGATTTGGGCTATGTCCATCGATCCAAACCCAACCCGATATCATTGCTTAGTTGAAGGACCCGATTTATGTTTTACATATTACAAAAATGCATCAAAAAATGTTACCATTTTTTAGTTATTTTTATTGTTTAAAAAGATAAAATCGGGAACCTACTAATTAGTATCGAAACCAAAACCAAATAATTAGGATGATCACTTTTGTGTAATCCGATTGCCACTCATGAATCGGAAATCGAACCGGTCTTGCTCGCAGATGGTCTCGATGGAACCTGTAACTGCCCCACCGTGGCCACCGGCAGAGCACCTCGCATCGCCATCGCCACAGGCGAAGTCACGGGCGCCAAGTCCTGCGCTTACAAGCCGAGCCACTCCTTCCGGCGTCGCCCGTGGTCGGTCCTACTCATTGCCTGTCCAGATCTAGCTTCGTCCGTGGCCCGTGGGGCAGCTTGTCTACAGATCTGGCGAGCCTACGGAGGAGTGGCTCAGCTTGGACGAGTCGCTGGTCCAGCTTTGGAGTTGTGCCTGCGAACTTTCAGATGGCGGGTTGTCCATAGCCGCGAGCAACAATGGAGAGGGCTCGGCCTGGACGCGCGAGCCTGGACAACGGCACTGGCGAGTCCGCTGGGCCAGATGTGGAGTCTGCGAACTTCCAAATCTGGAGCTGGCAGCGACGTCCTCCGTGGCCGCAAGCGACGACGGAGAGGACAGGAGGGGTGGCTCGGCTTGGATGACTGACGCCAGCGATGACCATGGAAGAAAAGCGAAGAAACTCAGAGCTGCTCCGGATGAGGAAGCGTACCGCGCGCTTCCGACTGCTCTTTGTTAAAACGGAAACATTTGAAGAAGCCGAAGAGTTCATGTTCCTGAATGAGAAGCTCTTCCCCTGGAAACTGAGAGCTTCGACGTTATTCTGTATGGTTGGTTTGATGTCACTGTGAACGTGCTCGAAGCTAAGAGAAATTGGAGAGAGATGTCGAGATGCTGCATCACACCGAATACTCACATATCTTTGCTTCTGGAAGGTTGGGAACCTTTTCAACTCTTTAAGACTATACGATGAGATGAAGAAAAGAGGATGCGTTCCTGGACTTGAGGTGTACAACTCTCTACTTTACATGCTTAGTCGGGAGAATTGCTTTGGTGAGGCCCCAAATTATAATTTACGTGCTTACTCACCAATCAATCATAACTAGCACCAGCCTGCCCCGACTGATAAAACCAGTGATACTGTGATGTTTTATGCCAAGTTTGTATACTCTATTCCAACATCATATCTTTGCTTTGGATACAAAACTTGATTTCTGGGGATGCTCGGAAATGCTGTAATTGATTTTTGTGCGGTAATTTGACGTGAGGAGAAACCATGCATCAACCATGAACCTGCCAAACATGCCTGGGTTTTGTACAGTAGTTTTTGGATGTTGTTATCATTAGTAGCTAATATTGTATGTTGGATAGGACAACCATGCTCTGGTTACCTTCATTAGGGAAAAATGAACAGTAACTAAGGCAAGTGTTTCTAGCTTTATGCAGGCATATAATTTGTCTAAAGATCACAAGCCGGACCTTGACAATGAGAGAGAGAATTCTTCAAGCTAGGGGTTTCATCAAGTTGGAAAGGTCGATGGAAGTTTGAATCTAGCAACAGATATTGGTACTACCATTAGATTTTATTCTCGATGACCAGTTGATAGAGGCGGGGGAGTCTCTCTCTCTCTCAGCGTGCGCGTATGCAAGTGCAACCGTGGACTTTTATAGGGTTCATGCCGTCCAATGTGAATTGGGGACGTAATATCTGTTGGCTGCAGGAGACGTGGAATTCAAGCAGAACAAATCACTCCCAGCTGAAAGACAGATTTTAGCTGCAAATCCCGACATCGTTATAGCTAATCAAGATATAATCTTGCAGTCTTGTGAGGTTATCTACATTTCTTTTTAATCAAGATGGTTGAACTGCTGTTGACTTTAATGCAGGAATTTTTTTATGACTTTGGCCATTTATAAACATTAGTATTTATACTTACGATTGCTTCTATTGCGTTTTTAAACCCTTTTCCCTCCTTTTTCTCCAATGTTGTAGATTGAGATCTGTGAAGATGATGAGTTCCTTGTACTAGCATGTGGCGGAATATAGCGCTTCATTACATCCTTTTGCTGATATCATTTTCTACCGACAAATAATCTTCCAGCCAACTATTTTTGTGTCCATAAGCTTGCTTAGCAGGGATTGCATGTCAAGCCAGCAGCTGCTGGACTATGTTAGGGAACAGTTACACACGATACATTCTTAACACTCGAGATATTAGGTTCCCAAACTGACGGCAATGCAGGAAAACTCGAGAAGAAAACCTAGGCATTTGCTAAATGAAAAACTCTGCAGAAAAGCAAACTTCCAGCTTTCTGTGAGAGAGTCTTCGAGAGATGTTTGACACCCTCTGCTGGCAGTGAAGGATGCGACAACATGACCATGATTCTAGTTCAGTTTAAGAAATCCTCCCCATCCAGCAGTTCTGTGGAAGTGCCATCTGCGGCGTTCAATCACCTCTCTGAGCCCGTCATGTGTTTGGAAGAGCCAGAAGTGAAGGTCTGAGCCCTTTAATGAATGGAAGGGCCACCTACACAGAAGGTGTAGGAGAACATAATTTTTAGATCCGATGCCTTGATGTAGTGAACTATGGCACTTCTGTAAGTGAGTTTCTTCCTTCTTGAGTAGCAGCGGAGCACGTGTGAGAAGTCCTGCCGAGGTTGCATCTCCTTCGCGCATCACTGTAAGAGTGGCTACTTGGTCTGGAAATTCATTTGAAGGGGGGTTTAAGTTTGTGAGTACGCTGCTCAATCTCAGAGAATCTGCAAACAAGATAATGTAATAATCGACAAAATCCCTGGAGTGATATTCGGAGCACAAGGCTCACCTCAAAGACACACCACGGATGTTGATGGTTTTCTAATTTCTCGTAAGCATTATGCTTCTTTTGTGTCTTGTGGGTGTATTTGCGAATTCATCTTATCTTTGTTAGAGTCGGTTGCCCGGTTGAACGCAATCAGATCGGATGCATCGGATCGGTTGAGAAGGGAAATTTATCGTATTAGCAAGGAGCATCGTCTTTTGCGGATGGTGATAGGCTTGATCTTTCTTTCATCTGTAAGACAAAATAATTCATATGCGGAAGCCAAGATCGTTTATAGACAAACCTCCAGCCATTGTTTGCATTCACGTTCATCGAATGTCCTGAAAAATCAAGAAAGTAATAGGCACACTCTACTAACCAAATTTCTTCACGTACTGATGGTGTATTCTAAATGTGAGGATTTTGTGTTAGACCTTGTGATCACCCGTCAGAAATGAACATACGTTCCTATTTATACATCGTCTCCCATCAAGACGGGCGGTTATCACGAAAGGGTACGAAGCGTGGAGTCGAATAATCGCAACTTTAAGAGAAAATTTGGGTCTAAAATGTGGGATCACAAAAAAATAAATAACATTCTCTCACTTGATCCCATCATTTTCATCATACGGATCATTCAACTAATTCCACGAAAACTTTATGCTTAAAGAAAAAAAACAAAACACATGGATCATGGCGACATGTCCTCTAAGAGTGAGTAATATCTTCCATGTATCACAATGCACCTTATTTCTTTAATGTCAGCCTATATGTGACAAAAAATCTTAATGAATAAACCCCATGTTTATTTCAGAACCAAGGATAAATGTTATTATCATAAACAACAAAATGTGTACACAAAAATTGAGAATCAACATTACAACTGAATAAGAGTTTCATACAACAAAAAATCGTTCATATGTCGACAAATCACATGATGGGACCTATTCCCATACTAGTTACATAATTCTTATACTTCATTGGTGGCATGCCTTTAGTTAAAGGATCGGCTATCATCAATTCACTGCTAACATGTTCAATGATCACTTTATTCTCCTTAACACGTTCCCTTATGGCTAAATACTTAATGTTGATATGCTTACTTCGATGCCACTTTTGGCTTTTTTAGCCATAAAAACTGCAGCTGAATTGTCACAATATATTCTTAATGGCCTAGAAATAGAATCAACAATTCTAAGCCCAGCAATGAAACTCTTCAACCATACACCATGCGAGGTAGCCTCAAAACAAGAAACGAATTCAGCCTCCATAGTGGAAGTAGTAGTCAAAGTCTGCTTGGCACTTCTCCATGACACGACCCCACCAGCTAACATGAAAATGTATCCAAATGTTGATTTTCGTTAATCAACGCAACCCGCGAAGTCCGCATCCGAATAACCGACCACTTCCAGGTTGTCAGTCCGTCTATACATAAGCATATAGTCTTTAGTACCTTGAAGGTATCTCAACACTTTCTTTACAGCTCTCCAAAGTGGTCTAAACCTGGATTACTCGATATTTTCCCAACATTCCAACAGCAAAAGCGATGTCGTCGAGTGAGCATACATCAAGCTTCCAACAGCAGAAGCATATGGAATGTTGCACATTTGTTCCCTTTCTAGATCGTTCTTCGGGCATTAGTTCAAATTGAACCTGTCACCCTTCACAATGGGTGCTATACTTGGTGAACAATCTTTCATCCGAAATCTCTTTAGGACCTTATTGATATAGGTTTCTTGAGATAGTCCTAAAATTCCTCGAGGTCTATCTCTATGGATCTTTATGCCAATGACATAAGATGCCTCACCCATATCCTTCATGTCAAAACTCTTAGAGAGAAATTGTTTCACCTCATGTAGCAATCCCTTATCATTGGTTGCAAGTAGTATATCATCCACATACAGCACAAGGAAACAAATTTTGCTCCCACTAACCTTCTGGTATATACATTGATCCATGACATTCTCTATAAAACCAAATGAAGAGATAACATCATGAAACCTTAAGTTCCATTGGCGGGATGCTTATTTCAAGCCATATATAGATTTATTAAGCTTGCACACCAAATGCTCACCTTTACTAGAGGAGAATCCTTCAGGTTGTTTCATGTAAACCTCCTCCTCTAGTTCTCCATTGAGGAACGCCGTTTTCACATCCATCTGATGTAATTCAATATCAAAATGGGCAACAAATGCTAAAACAATACGAAGAGAATCTTTCTTAGATACAGGAGAAAAAGTCTCAGTATAATCGATTCCTTCCTTTTGAATGAATCCTTTGGCAACAAGTCTAGCTTTATATCTTTCAATGTTACCCAATGAATCTTTCTTAGTTTTGAAGACCCATTTACAACCAATGGCATTCGCATCATTAGGTAACTCAACCAAATCCCAGACTTTGTTAGATGCCATAGAACTCATCTCTTCTTTCATGACATTGTACCACAAATTGGATTTATCACTATCCATGGCTTGTGAAAATGTTTCGGGATCATTCTCAGCTCCAATATTGTAGTCGACTCTTGTAAATACACAATATAATCACTAGGAATAGCCGATTTCCTTATTCTAGCAAATCTTCTCAATGTTGGATCAACATTCTTTTGAGGAGCATGTTGTTCAACTGGTTGTTCAACAGTTTCTGGTAATTGCTGAACAACTGGATCTCTTTGGATCAATATCGGCGGGTTGTGGAATTTCAACAATTGGTTGTTCAATAGCCGATCAATCGAAGGGGCATTATGAGCAACAACCAACCTTAAACTTGAGGTGGAAGGTTGAGTATCTGAATGATCTTCCTTAGGAACAAGATCCCTCGGTCGATCGCTCCCACTAATCAAGTCATTTTCAAGAAATTTAGCATTTCTTGATTCCACAATCCTAGTGGTATGAGATGGACAATAAAACATGTATCCCTTAGACCTTTCGGCATATCCAATGAAATACCCACTTATGGTCCTTGGGTCCAATTTCTTTTCTTGTGGATTATAAATTCTCACTTCAGACGGGCATCCCCAAACGCGCACATGATGTAAACTCGATTTCCAACCCTTAAATAACTCAAAAGGCGTCTTTGGGACAGCCTTGGTCGGAACTCGGTTTAATATGTACACTGCCGTCTTAAGTGCTTCAGTCCATAAGAATTTAGGAAGTTTGGAGCTGCTAAGCATACTACGCATCATATCTAATAAGGTCTGATTTCTTCTTTCCGCTACGCCATTTTGGTCCGGAGAACCAGGCATAGTATATTGGGCAACTATCCCATGCTCTTGAAGAAATCTTGCAAATGGACCAGGTGCTTGTCCATTTTCAGTGTATCTACCATAGAATTCTCCACCTCTATCTGATCTCACGATCGTAATTTGCTTATTGCATTGTTTTTCTACTTCCGCCTTAAATACCTTAAAGGCATCTAATGCTTGATATTTATTATGAATCAAGTAGAGATACATATAACGTGAGTAATCATCTATGAAAGAAATGAAGTATTTCTGACCGTAAGTGTCCATATCCGGACTACATATATCCGTATGTATGATTTCTAATATTTTTGTACTCCTCTTTAGGGGTGTAAACGGTTCGGTTCGGTTTGGTTTTTTTGAAAAACCGAACCGAACCGAACCGTTAGAGAAAATTTCCGAACCGAACCGAATAAGTCCCGAACCGAACCATTCGGTTCGGTTCGGTTTTCAAATTTTGGGTTTCGGTTTTCGATTTTTTTTTTTTTTCAAATTTTTGAACACCGTAGGGACAGTAGGCTTATTTCGTAGCTGGTCTAAATTACTGGGATTATTTTCACATGATACACCGTGACGAAATATATTCCTTGCTTTCTTCTGAATTTTTATAGCACTAAAAAAGCAGCTTCTAGGAAGGAAGAAATTCTAATGTTGACTTTGATTCCTGCAGCAAAGCTGAGTACGTTGTATACAAGCTTAAAGAGATGGGTAAAATAGCTGAAAAGGACATTGCACCGATCTGCAACCAATTTGACATTTTAGACGACAAAGCAATCGTGGCAAAATCACACTTGCTGATCTTATGGAAAGTGATTGAACCACGCATTGAACAGCAATCAACATGACAAATTTCTACCTTCACGCTCCTCGGAGCAATCCCTTGCTCTTTACAACCGAGTGCATGGAATTGAAGGTTGGGTGACCTTTATACATCAAGTCCTACACCAGATGAAGTTGGACAAGGATTATGATTGGAACACTTCCCCCATTTTCAGACAAAGATGAGCAGAGACTTCAAACGAAGCCAGCTATTCAATAATCGTTTCAATGAAGTCAGCTCTCGGCTCCCTATCCAGATTGAAGACCAAGATCAACGTATATAGTGTATAGAGGAGGATAAATACTCAGCCCGTTGTTCCTTAGTTGTTTATGCAATGAGTTTAGACAACGTAGTGGCCAATCAATTAATAGACCTTGGAAGCACTGTCTCTCGGTAGCTATTCTTTCACACGATGAGCCACACGATCTATTTTAGGCTATCAATGCTATTTTGATTCTCATGTGATGCTCACGAAGGATCACCTGTACGGGCAGTTTTTACGGATATGTAGGAGGAGAAACTGTCCTGCGTATAAAGACATGTTACCCCCTTGGGAGTACGGTCACTTTTAAAGAACAGAAGTATGAGGGAAATGATTTTGAAGAGATTTGTGCTATATAATATACAATCATCTGCCTCTCTCCCGAATGTGTCACGTAGAGGGAACCCCAAGTCCACTAGAGAATCATGAAGCACTTCACTAGATGCATCAGTGAAGTACACTCCGCAGACATGAACTTTTCTTATATTGCATTAAGATCTCCATCTTGCTGTTGGACTAAGTGAGGACGAGATCTTCACTTCAATCACATGAAAACCAAGTACTTATGGAAGTCCTTTCATCTCTATGTCACTATACTATTTTAACTACGGTCCTATTATAAGTCTAACTATGATATGCTGAAGCGAATTGTTATTAGAATAAAACATCCGTGCACTTTTCCTTTCAGAATTCCAAGATATGCACTTAGTTCGATAGCTTTACCTAAAACAAACCCAGTCTGCCCTAATTATCACAAAATCGAACAGCAGCGAATTGAATTAAGCAAATGACAAGAGACCGAGAAAAGCTCAAAAGCTTGTGAACAGAGTGACCATCTCTCCACATTACCAAACCGCCACAAGCTCAAACCTCCCAAAATCTTCCAGAATCGCACTCAAACACAAGGATTTCCATTCCGTCCTCCACAATCACCGAACAAAAACCAAGACTTGGAATCATCACTCCAGTCCATTGCTTTCCCCATCATTTCCCGATTTCATTCCAGTCCACCGTACCAAACCCGACATAATAGTCCAACAGAAAACCTCCCGGCATCGTGACCACAAGCTCAAACCACCCAAAAAAGAAATTCCAGAATCGCACTCAAAACCAAACGGGGACCAAGCCAAAGCGACGCAATGAAGCTAAAGGAAGGACCTTGATGTGAAGCGTGCCTCCCCCGAACTCGCTCATGTCCCTCAATCGGTTGCCGTCGCCGTCGCAGTCCTCGCCGCCGCCGTTGCACCTCCAAGCCGACCAAGAGGAGACACGAGATGAGAGGAGAGGGCCGTAGTCGAGAAAGAATAAACCCTACAGTCGGGACTAACGGGACGGAGAGAATAAACCGAACCGATAAAAGAGATTTTATCGGTTTATGGTTCGGGTTCGGTTCGGTTAACCGATAAAAACCGAACCGAAAAAACCGATTTTTTCGGTTCGGTTTGGTTCGGTTTTCGGTTCGGTTCTTGACACCCCTACTCCTCTTGGCACCTTTCTTTGTTTTGTTAGTCTGCTTTCCCTTTATGCAATCCACACAAGTATCACAATCAGTAAAATCTAAAGTACCGAGTACTCCATCATTTACTAATTGCTTAATTCTTTCTATGGAGATATGTCCCAATCTCCGGTGCCACGACATAGAGGAATGTTCTTTCACAACACATCGTTTTATACCAGCTTTATCATGAACATGCATCACATCATAATAGGCGTTGTCTTGTAAATTAATTCGAAAAAGACCATCAGACAAAGTACCACTCCCGACAATTTCAGATTTAAATGATAAACAAAAGTTTGATCTGAAAAGTTAAAAGAGTATCCCAAAGGTACAAGTCTTGAAACTGAAATTAAGTTTCTAGAAAAACTAGGAACATAAAAGGTCTTTTCCAAATTTAAAACAAAACCACTATTGACAACTAGTCTATATGTCCCAATAGCTTCCACATGCGAACGCATTTTGTTTCCTGAATAGATGCTTTGTTCACTTCCCACTGGCTTCCTGTGATTTTGAAAACTCTGCATGGAATTCGAAATATGGATTGTAGATCCAGAATCAATCCATCAAGTGTTGTGACTTACATCAATCATATTAGATTTATAACAAACACAAGAGATTGGATTACCTTTCTTCTCGAGCCAGGCCTTAAATTTGACACAATCCTTCCTTATATGCCCCTTCTATCTACAGAAGAAACACTTGGATTCTTTCTTAATGTCAGCTTGGGGAGGTATTTTACCTTTTCCCTTATGCTTGCCATAGCCTTTATTCTTTCCTTGTGTTGCCAAATGAGCACTTTTTCCCAATTCCATAATCAGTCTTTCTTCCTCTTGTACACACATGGTCATGAGTTCATTAATTGACCATTTATTCTTATGTGTGTTATAAGAGATCTTGAAAGGTGCATACTGTTGTGAGAGAGTGTTCAGAATATAATACACAAGGAATGATTCAGATATCTCAACCTCAAGATTCTTAAGCTGAGCCGCAACTCATTTGCATGATGTGCTCACGCACACCTCTAACACTAGTGAGCTTCAATGATGAAAACTTCATAATCGGGGTCATGGCATGCGCATTCTCGAACTTTCAAATTGCGCATCTATGGCATCCAATAAAGCCTTAGCATTGTTATGCTGAGAACCGAACCACGAATACTAGGAGATATCTTAGCTCTTATAAACATGGCACAAACGCGATTGGACCGCTCCCATTGGTTATAAAGAGCTATCTCATTAGAGTGCTCGAATCGGTAAGAGAGGTGGTTCATCTTTCCTTATAGCATAGTCAATGTCCATCCACCCCAATTGAAGAAGAACTGATTCTTTCCAAACTTTATAGTTCTCACCATTCGGTATAGGAACATCAAACTTAAATTCGGAGAAATTCACGGGTTGCGAAACCGCATATCAAATAATCATGCTTATGTTACAAAATTTGAGGCAAATATAAATAAATCATGTTTTACCAATGTAAACATGTCACAATATGAATCACATAACATAAAAACTACTGTGGGCTAAGTTTTTTAATTTAAATAGATTCATAATTACTTCATGAAGAAACTACCATATTATATGCCTTTTCTTAATCCTGTGGGTAAATTAAGAAAAATAATATGATATTTCATCCTAATTAATCATATTAATATAATGAAAATTCCTGTGGGATAAAATTCATCATATTAATATAATTAATTACAATTAATGTCCATTTCTTAATATGATCCGGAGGCTTTAATTATATAATTTAATTAATTAAAGATGATGTGGCCACTCTCTAATTAATTAAATATATGGACCATTGGACATTTAATTTCAAGTATAAAATGACATAATAAATAAATACATCAAGGACAGGACATGCAAATAAATGAATTGGCCAATGGCAAGATTGCAAAAACATGTAAAATTTGGGCCAAAAGCGTAATTAGAAGCCGCGGGTGGGAGACGACGGGCGCGTGCCGAGCACGCGCGCGTCCAGCGCTTCGGGCGCTGCGGCACGCGCCGAGAATCCGCGGGCGCATGCCCGGCACGCGCGGTTCAGCGCGCACGCGCCTGGCAACTGCCGAGCGCGTGTATCCCACACGCGCAACGGTTGCCACACGCGTGAGAGCGCGTGGCGCGTGGATTCCACGCGCCTGCAACCGCAGCACGCGCGTGGGATCCACGCACCTTCTTCCTCGCGCGAACAAAAGTATTTCTTTGCCCTTTTTCGCCGTTCGCCACAATTTCGCCAGCCGTTTCTTCTCCGACAGCCCATCTCGGATAGAAATAAATAATGGGTTTTGAAGAGCAGAGCATGCCAGCACGATCACATGGGTCCAAGTTTCGGCGAAAATGATTAAAAATTGGCCTCAAAATTAGACGAAAATTTCCCAAAACACAATTCCTTCAACCACCGCGACTTCTGCCGCCCGATTAGCCTCCGGCAAACACCGATATGCCGAAATAACTCATGACTAATATTCCTTATGGCGGTGCGACCGTGCGGGTCCGAAATCGAGGGGTGAGTCGCCGGAATTTGCCCGGAATTTTGGGAGTTTCTCTGTTGGCCTCAAAACTCAAGTTACTGTTCATATTCCAAAAGCCCGAAAAACACACCAAAAATTCGAGAAAAACAAGGCAGAGGCACTAATATGCTCTCGATACCAAATGTAAGACAAAATAATTCATATGCGGAAGCCAAGATCATTTATAGACAAACCTCCAAATCATTTGTTTGCATTCACGTTCGTCGAATGTCTTGAAAAATCAAGAAAGTAATAGCGCACTCTACTAACCAAATTTTCTCACGTACTGATGGTGTATTCTAAATGTGAGGATTTTGTGTTAGACATTGTGATCATCCGTCAGAAATGAACGTACATTCCTATTTATACATCGTCTCCCATCAAGACGGGCGGTTGTCACGAAAGGGTACGAAGCGTTGAGTCGAATAGTCGCAACTTTAAGAGAAAATTTGGGTCTAAAATGTGGGATCACAAAAAAATAAATAACATCATCGACTCGCGTTGGGAATTAGATAGGCCTTTTTACGTTTACGACTGACTGAACATTTGGCTCGTGGGTGCCTCCCTCCTTAGTGCTGGGACGGACAACTCATATCCAATCAAAACCCAGCAGGCATCTCTGAAGGATATTCATTGTCATTCGATATTTTGCTTCCTCCGTTAAGGAAATATTTTAGGTATCTTCACCGAGAATGTTCACGTCTAGACACTTACAATTACGCCCAAGCGCGTGCCGGTGTAGTCCCGCGACAGTAAAATACTCGCTCGTTGTGTATCGTGCGGAATCACGAAGCGGACGGGTTACAGTAACTCGTGCATTTATGTATATATTATCTAAAAATTTCTTCGCATGTTTTTAACAAGTAAAACATGTTCTTTGACTAGCCCGGATACGTAGAAGAGGCGTGCGTAGCGTACCATTTCGACGCGCCTCATTCACATTCTCTCCTTTTTAGGCGGACGTACAGGTGGCCTTACACTTCAACACGTGGCGGCCATCTACGCGTACATAAATATTCGTTGTTGACGGCTGAAGATCGATCGGCATCGGATCCACGTGTCGGTCTACCTTCCCCTTCTTATCCATCCATCCGATCCCACCGCCTGAAAAGCGCAAGACCCCATAAATTCTCAGAAAACAACGCGTGTACTGCCGCGGTGGAGGGTCCACTCTTATCCCATCTTCCCTTTTCCCCATTTTAAAGGGCGATTGATCTTTAATTTATGGGACGAGGCATGGACCCCTTAAGAAACGAACCGATTGTATAATGAGGAGGAGTCCAATCGGAAAAGCCGCCTTGCATTATTGGAGCATGTGACGTTAAAAAAATAAAAACATGGGCTTTCAACCCTACCAACGTACGACCTTTGGCTGTCTCTGCCAACACCCCAATCGAATTCAGATCGCTAGATCTGAAAACCCTCATTCCCCGCATGCGAAGCCACGTGTCCTTCCTTCCTATCAAGTATCAATTCGTTCCGAAAGAAAAAACCCTAGCGAGCCGACCGTGACCTTTCCCCCCCCCTTCCCTTTGGCCCGAATAACAAAACCGCGGCGCGACTTGACCTCGGAACTTGGAATTGTTTGTATTTCTTGTTTGGTTGCGTCTCGCCTTTGATTGTCCCACCAGCACAAAGGCCCACGTTTTGTAACACCTTTTTGAATTCGAACAAACAAACAAAACATCCTTTGAAGACTAACTACAGTCCGTCCCCCCCCTAGTTTCATGAGAAAATTACCAAATAACTCATAAATTTATTACATTTACACAAATTCAGTCTTAAACCTTATAATTATGCTAATTCAATTCCAAACCTATATATTTTACTAGTTGATTTCCTCTTTTCTTTTCTTTACTTTTGTTAGTGAAGGTTGCCGTATACAGCTAGTATTAATGTTGACTTTTTTTAATGATTTTTTTGGTTTTTCTTTTCTTTACTTTTTTTAAGTAAGGGGCGTCATCACCCTCATCCGAATTGACTTGATAAATTCAATTGATAAAACATGAAGATGTTAAAAACTCAATCTTAGAATCAAATTGATATAAATATAAAATAATTTTCTTCGGATTCCTCTATTTCCATGCCCATGTTCAATCAAGCACGGCATGAACGAGACTTACCCGCTTCATTTTGACCCCGTAGTTGCCAAAAATTAAAAATAAAAAAACCCTCTTGACAGCGACCGGATGCATGATGACAAAACGCTTCCAATTTAGAGAAAGCTCGTAGAATAGACAAATACGTACGTGAGTCTACTAATTCAGAAACCGGAATGATGGAAGCGATGTGAATTCCCATTCTTTCTTTTGATTTTATAATACGAGCCCGATTAGACATATACGGTTCGAAAATTGACGCTTTTAGTTGTTGGTTCTTTTAAGGGGTCAGTTGAGGCCCGAGCTTTTGGAATATAGCGGCGTTCCCATCTCTACGTAACGGTGTCAACTTATGAATAAATAATACAAGAAAATTCATCCTTTGAACGTAGGCGGCTCTCCGCGGCAAAAGAACAAAGAAAGGAAAGAATTAGAGCTGTGAGAACCGATCATAAAGCTTAGACCACCAAGGTGAGATATAAGGGGACTATATGGATAATTATTGAGAAATCTTTAAATTTTTCAATTTTTTCATTTTAGTATTAAATATTTTTACCATTGGTCAATATAATCCTTTTATTTTATTTTTGTTAGAAATTGTTGACGTGTTTATTTACTTAACGTTGGTCATATGCGACATGACCCACACTCCACTTTAGCAATTCAAACTAAATTCGATTGCTACTATATTAATAAATCTTCAAAAGAGTACGTGATTCAATTGGTAATATTGAAAAAGTTAAAATTAAATTGATCGAGTTTAGATTTTTTTCCAAAATATTAGGTACGATATTTTTGACCATTTATGCTTTTATGTCGGGAACTTTTTAAGCTACTATAAAGCGCATTTTGTAAAATTGAGAAGTAAGAAAAACGTGCCGGCAGTGAGCCGCCTCGACAAAATTCACCGTTATATTTCGTTTCCTTAATCTTTCTTTTTTTCGGTGAAGAGTCAGCGCGCGCAAACGAGCACAATAAAAATCGCACAAATTCGGAGGAATATTCCCCATAATTATAGGAAAAAAGAAAAGAAAAAAAAAAGGAAAAACCCAAAACAAAAAGTCATTTTCTGATACGAAGCTGACTAGGCACCCAACCAAAAAAAAAAGAAAAACAAAATCCCGGATAAGAAGCAAAAAAATTAAAAATTAAAAATTAAAAAGAAAAAGAGAAAAAAGGACCGGTCTCTTCGTTCCACAAAACACGACATCACACGTCAGCATTAAGATAAGAAGCTCCCTCCTCCTCACTCTCCCTCTCCCTCTCTCTCTCTCTCTCTTGCTTTCTCTCTCTATATATTTAGCGTCACGCCTCCTTCGATCCGACCCATCTTTCTCTATCCGTTGCCCATTATTCAGAGGAGATCCCATTGTGACCGAAACCCATTTTGGGGAGCTTTGTTTTGCGTGATTGGAGTCGAAGGTACCATCTTTTTGGTGCTCCTTTCGGTCGTTTTGGTGGGGGGTAGAGAACGAAGAACGTTACAGCAATGGCTGCTTCGGTTGTCGGCGTGATCGGAAAGAGCGGTTCCCAGTGGATTCGGGTCGGAGACCGGAAGGCGAAGAACGGGGTAGGTAGGAATGGCGGGGTCAAAGTTTGCTGTTCATATTCTTCTTCTGCGGTGCTGGATCCGTACAAGACCCTGAGGATTCAACCCGGCGCTTCTGAGTCTGAGGTCAAGAAGGCCTTCAGGCGGCTCGCGCTGCAGGTTTGTTTTTTTTTTCTCTGCGCCCTTCGTTCTCCGGATCTTTTTTAAGGGGGAATCTGGCTTAAAGTTAGGACCTTTATGATGTTTGATTGACGTTGGGTTGTTCTTGGTTCGTTTTCAGTATCATCCGGACGTTTGCAGAGGAAGCAATTGCGGGGTACAGTTTCATCGGATCAATGAGGCGTACGATGTAAGGCTTCCATCTTCCTGTCATGTTTCTGTGGGCTTTTTCTTTTCTGGCTTTAGCTGATTAATGGATGTCGATCGAGGTGGGTCGGACGAGCTTTCGTTCCATTCCGATGAATCTCGAACCATTTATCTGAAAATGTTTTAGATTATAGTGATTGATGAAGTCATGAACCCACATGGTCATCTTTTTAGGTTCTAGTATTCCCTGAAAATGGTGGGTCAGGAGGAATTGGTGTTTTGTCCTGTTACTAACTAATTTCATCAATGGAATTTTAAGTCGCCCAGAGTGGAATACTTCACTACTTGTCTGATGATACATCATGTTGCCAAAAAATGTTTTATGGGTATTTGACTATGAATTTGCACTAGAATAAAGATAAGGCCTTTAACGATGCTGAGTATTTAATTTGGAGATTAGTTGAACAAGACCAAAAGAAAAAACATCTAGAGTCACGAGAACTGCTTGTTCTTGAATCTTGTCCTGGGGGATTTTGCTTTATTTCTATAAGAACTGGTTGCCTGAATTTGTTTTGTTCTGATATTTTAATGTGTGCAGGTTGTGATGAGCAGTTTAAGGAGCGAATCTATTGAGCAAGAGATGTATGAATCATCATCACGTGCATATGAACAAGGAGGTGATGAGGAGTTCAGAGGGATGAACGATCCTGAATGGGACATGTGGGAAGAGTGGATGGGATGGGAGGGTGCTGGAATTCGTGATTACACCTCTCACGTCAATCCCTACATCTAGAAATTATTTGTATCTTTCTTTTGTTCTGTTTCTCAATAACGAATGGTGGCCCGTATAACACCCCCCCCCAAAATAATGATGGGGTCTTCTTTTGTATAAGTAGTAGAAGTAGGGTGATGGGGTCATTGTTCTTTGTACATATTATGCAATCTCTAATGGAAGAAGTACCCAAAGTTTAAAATGATTTGGGGTTAATCTTGTATTGAAGAGACTTGTTACATGTCTTCCTATCATCGTTTCTGCATTGTCCATCAAAAAGACTGCTCGTGAAACTACAGATATTCTGAAGGGAGGCTCAAGTTGGTGTGCGTTTACTGTTCTCTTGGTCACTGTAGGCGCTAATTGTCCATGATTTTGTGGCCTTACAAGTTGATTGCAAGTGAGAAGATGCTTGAAATTGGGCATAATGGTTAAGTCCTGTATTTATTCCATCTCCTTGCAACTCAGAGAATGCGGGAGGGCCAATGCTTGGATATTTCAAATCCAGATGGAATTTGGAAACCATCTCAAGCAAAGTGCAGGGTAAGGTGACTGCAAACGCTGGATGAACCAAAACTCTTTTGATGGTTCTCCAGGCCGAATATATCAAACAAATTTATGCAGAAAGAATGGGCTTCGATGAGAAGCAAGTTCAGTTAAGCCAGAGGCAATTATATGGGTTGATCCAGGTTCTTCAATCATACTTTGAAGCAGCCCATTAAATATTGAGCCTAATCTCATTGCAAGAAGTGGCAGGCTTGGCCCTCATTTCATACGTTTTGAAAACTCTTGGAATGATCTGCTTGGCCACATCTGTGTGGCTAGTGATAGTGAATTCGAACCGTGGTTGACCTTTCTGTTAGATTAATTGATTGGCAATTAGGTAATGAATATACAACCAGACAAAAACCCTGAACGATGGCCGACCAGATCCAACTCTCCGTCATCAGATTCAGGTTCACATTTCTGTGCATCAAACTTTGTTGCTCTTTTTATCTGCCATCTCTTCATTGGTTAAGCTCAATTGTAGTGCTTTCCTCCATGATGCCCGCTCTTTTATCGGGTCGTTTACCTTTTTGGTAGGAAATATTGCCGTTGATTTGACTGCAATAGAGAATCCGTCCGCATAACGTGGTCCTTGGTTTTGTTCTTTATCTTTTAATTATGCTTTACCAAATAGAGAGAAAGCGACGTGTCATTCCCAGATTCACAAAATTCTCTAATGAAGGAAAAGACGACTTCATCATATTCCTCCCTCAATAACTTCGACTTGACTCCACATCAGAGGTTATAGCTCTAGCTTCTTCATCCTCCTTCATGGCGGAGGAAAAGTTTAGGGAAATGCGGCAAGAACCTACAGTGGGATACAAGGTGAAAATGCTCGACAAAATTAAGCATCATGAAAAACTGACAAACAGGACGCAAAAGGAGGCTTAAGAAAAGGCATATTCAATTCTAAGATGAGCTTTCATTATAATAGAACAGAGGCTCAATTGCCTTACGAAACTCATAACTTTAACTCGAGCCCGAATTTTCACTTAAACTTCCTTTTGTTTCATATAAAAGACACCTACTTTAAGAGGGTTCTAATATTAATCCAAACTATTCTCGTCTCATAAGAAAGCTCCTGCTTTTGGGTAGTGCTTAAATCTGACTTCTCTCAAGTTTATATCGAGTACCTATTGAATGATACATCTAATTTTTCATTGTATTATTAGATAGAAACTTGGTAGGGACTAGATTTAATACTAATTAAAAATCAATACATTTTTACGAGATAACAAAAATTTAGGTTAGAAATGGAACCCGATCTAAAGTCGATGTTCTTTGTTTTATAAGATAAAAGAAAAGTTTCAGCCAAAATTGATATATGAATTAAAAATGATGCTTTTAGGTGAGATAAAAAATAGTTTAGATAAGAATTGGAACCATTTTCTAAATTTGGTGATTTTTAGGGAATTAAGCCAAAAATATACCATGCTTCTTTTGTGCATATTTTGTATTCCTTAAAGTAGACCCGTTAAATGAGTGGGTCGGGTCGGGTCGGGTCGGATAAAAAAAAAAAAGGAAAAAAAAAATTGAAATATAAAAAGTAATTCTAATTTCGATTTTTATAAAAAAAGAAATATTTTTGTAAAGTTAAAAAGGGAAGAGAGAGATTGTAAGGCTTTGGTTGAAAATGGGTTTTAAGTCCAACTTATTTACAACTCATCTATCTTAAGTCTTTAATTGTTAAATCCATTTAGCTAGTTTTTTCAAAAAATAAGTGACCCGTATATGACTAATTTATGATTTAAATGGGTCATATATGGGTATAAAACCCATTTTGTCACATCTACCTTGAAGTAAATGCAATATTTTTCAAAAGAAAATGAATCAATTTTAAGATGAGCTCAGTTAAATTAGAATATCGTGGGGATGAGTAACAAATGGGGGCAAAAACTCAGGCACAATTTACATTCCGTAATGTGCTCACATCCCGAGATTCCTCAACAAAAACAATCATTTGTGAGATCAATTAATTCTTAATTTACACCGATCTCCAAATATCAAAGGAATCATTACGTAAATAGCCGTTGAATATTAACTCAATATGTAATGTCCATTTTAATTTCTCAATTATAGGAAAATATTTAATAACGTCTTTCAATTAATTCAAATTTAGTAACAATATAAAACATTTTCATATTATTTCGAATGAATATGTAACAAAAATTTAGAGATCATATTGAATAAATTAAAAATCTAAAGATGATATTGTATATCAAGAGAAAGTTTAGGGATCGTGTTGGATAAAATTAAAACTTCATGAACAATTATGTACGTTAGGCCAAAGCCATTTAGGTCCATTTTTTTATAGTATCAATTTAGATCCTCTGCTGGAAAACCTTTAATTCCCCACTCCGAGGTCATATCATAATCAAAACTAGAATGCCAGCTTTCTGTAATTTTAAACTATAAAAGCATTGAAAAAAAGGGCTGATTGCTTGCTGTTGCTGTCTTGGGGAGTCTTTCGGAGGGCGACACTCTTCCCTTTTTTGCCGAATTCGCATCCGTCGTCTTCGATCCCACGACGCTGTTCTTCCTTCAATCCACCCGCGTCTGCTTCGTCAATTCTCATTCGATCCGATTTGGAGATCTTTCGCTCGAATTCGAAGGACCCCCGACGTCAAAATTCTGACTTTGTCTTTGTCCCGACATGGGAGGTTCGTGTCTGCTCCGCTCCTGAAAAAGACCCCACGCATTGGGACCGTGCTCGTTCCGACGTTCTGGAATCGGCCCGTCTCTTTCATCCCCACCTCGTGCTCGCTCGATAGCTCCTTCATCCTCAGCTCTGCCTCTTTCTCTCTCTTACGGGTAGTTACGGAGCTGGGGTCCTGTTCTTTCATTTAAAAATTCGATCTTTGGGGTATGCGGACTTGATTTGGATTCCTTGTTTCGTGGGCGGTAATCTGGGTTGTTGGTTTTTCTAATCAGTCCTGTTGGTTTTTGTTTGTCTGCTAATTCATGGGGCGATTGTTGTTTGGTCTGGTTCTATAGTTTGCTTGAGCTGAATGGTGTCTGAGATATCCGTTGGAAAGATACGTTGCGGATTGCTATGGACGTGTATTCGGATTATATGTTTGTATAGCGCTCGGGATGTGATTTGTTCAGTTAAAGTGCTTCCCTCGACCCAAAAGGCGCTAGGCTTGCGTAAACTCAACATGATCCAATTTTGGCAAGACTCTATAGCCAGCACCACTTATATGAGCAATGAGAACGCGGCAAATCCAATTCGAAGAAAAGTGTAAGTCATGTTGATTCGGTGACATTCAATCGCAGAGAGGAAAGATATCAGTGTAGAAAAGAAAGGAGAAATGGTTTTGATTTTGTTTGCTTTTCCTAGGAGGGATGCGGGAAAATTTTGGATTCATTTTCAGGAATAGGTAGGAAAGCGAATTCATCCTTTCACAGGCTTAGAATTGGAAGGACATTTGGAAGACAATGAGTCCTGGTCAGTCGGAAAAGATGAGATGTGTTAGCTTGTGTTCTAAATTGATACTTGATACTTGAGTTTTCTCTGAAGCTGTCAATGTGGCCGAATTTTGTCTGAATAAAATTTTAGGCTATAGATATTCGTTTTTCTGGTCAGGCTTCTGAGAACAAACTGTCTGTTCACAATTGTTTTCTCTCTTGAATTGGAGTGGGGACATGGGGCACTCTGGACCATAATAACTGGCCCATCTATTTTGCTCCTGACATCAAGACTAGATATACCATTTGAGATAGACTGATATTCGGATTATTCTTCAATTGGATGCTAGTTGTCGGTTATGTGTTTTCATTTTCAAGCCTCCACTTTGTTATCTGCTAATGGCTAGGCTCATGTTAAGGCCAAATGGTCGGTCTTTCATTGGCCCCACAGTATATGCTTTGTTTTCCAATCGTTGTATTTTGGTGAATAATGCTCTTGCTTGTTGCTTAATTTCAGCTCTGGGGCTAATCAATGGCAGACCTGAAGGAGCGTCTCCTCCCACCAAAAGCAACATCAATGGCAGACCTGAAAGAGCGTCTCCTCCCAACAAAAGCAGCGTCAATGGCAGATGTGAAGGAGCGTCTCCTCCCGCCAAAACCAGCATCTGCTATAAACCTTAGAGAGTCATCTTTTAGACCATCCGCATCTGGACGCCAACCTTTCCAAGCTGTGGATGTTCTGGGGCTGAAAAAGCGGGGCCAAGGCCTTCGCTCTTGGATTCGCGTTGACACTTCTGGTAACTCAGAGGTTATTGAGGTGGACAAGTTCACAATGATGCGTCGGTGTGATCTTCCTGCCCGTGATTTACGCTTGCTCGATCCATTGTTTGTGTATCCCTCCACCATTCTTGGTCGAGAGAAGGCAATTGTGATTAACTTGGAGCAGATTCGGTGTATCATCACAGCAGATGAGGTTCTGCTTTTGAATTCCCTTGATAGCTATGTTCTACAGTATGTTGTGGAGCTACAGCGCAGGTTGACCACAACTGGGGTGGGTGGAGTCTGGAATTCTGAGTGTGCCGACTTGAGCCAGAGAAGAGGAAGTAGAAACTTTGACGATATTTTTGGGAATACATCCCCAGATTATCTTCCCTTTGAATTTAGGGCACTTGAAGTAGCACTTGAAGCTGCATGTACTTTTCTTGATTCTCAGGTTTGTGAAAGATGCTGATCGAAGCATAGATCCATGCTTCATTTTCGAGAGCTTCAGTTGGATTCGTTTCTATGTTAAGATAATGTTAGTATTGTGTGTGGACTGAATTGCTTTAAATGAATCACAACTCATGTCTCGATATCTTCTAAGCTGATTTTGCTGTTTTTAGTTGCATTAAAAGCTGTCATGGAAGGCATTGATTTGATTATCAAATTGCGCTTAGTGTCATACTGTATTAGGATTTGAAGATCTGCTTCTCCCAATTTTGACGCTAATTTAAGCAAATTCTGATGGATTCAAAGTTAGCTGGCAAAGTAATAACACCATCATATTCATATTCTGCAGGCAGCAGAACTTGAGATTGAAGCTTATCCTTTGCTAGATGAGCTAACTTCGAAGATTAGCACATTGAATTTGGAGCGTGCCCGTCGATTGAAAAGCAGGCTTGTTGCATTAACTAGGAGAGTGCAGAAGGTACCAGGAAATATATATTATTCTTGTGATGACTTGTGCTGGTGAATGATGCCAAAGCTTTATCTCTCTCTCTCTCTCTCTCTCTCTCACAGAGCCTTATTGGGACTAATGGTTTCTAACATTTTCCTCTTAAATGTTCTAATGTAGGTTAGGGATGAGATAGAGCAGCTGATGGATGATGACGGAGACATGGCAGAGATGTACCTCACTGAAAAGAAACGAAGGATGGAGTCAACATTTTATGGTGATCAGTCTTTGTTGGGAAACAGATTATCTGTCTCTGTACCAGCTTCTCCTCTTGCTTCCCCTCGAGATGGGCGTAAGCCGGAGAAGAGCTTTAGTATTGAGAGCCGGCACAAGGGCATCAGGAGTTCAGAAGGTGCCGCAAAGAAAATAGAACTTGAGATGTTGCTAGTAACATTTCTTGTTGTGACCGATAACACATTCAACAAGTTGACATCGGTATGGCATCGCCGTTCTCTTCACTCAATGATTCTCTTTTTGTTTGATTTTGAAGGACGGAAACTCACAGAACTTTCTTATTGCCTCTTGTTAGCTGAAAAAGTACATTGAGGACACAGAATATATCATCAATATTCAGCTGGTAGATTGTTTCTGTCCTCTTATCATTGCTTGTTGCATCTCATCAACTTGTAGTTTCTTAGGGTGGCTTGTTACCTGATTAAAATTTGCCTAGATCACTGAAGTAGACATAGGCAGATGATAACACATCTCTCTGTTACTTACCAAAAAAAAAGAAAAACAGATCTCTCTGTTCAATGCTATTTATGTTATGTAATTTGCTCATCTTTACATTATTGAAGCCTTGTAAGAATAAATAAGTAGGCTTTAAATCATTCTGATCAGTTATTGACTTCGTGATTCTCACTCGTCTTCCGAGAAGTAGACTAGTATATCTCATGGAAGGAAATAATTTGATGTTGAAAACTTTTGTAGGACAATGTCCGGAACCAGCTAATCCAATTTGAGCTGCTGCTGACAACCGCAACTTTTGTAGTCGCCATCTTTGGTGTGGTGGCTGGGATCTTTGGCATGAACTTTCCGATACCATTATTCAATAATGCAGCGGCCTTTGGGTGGGTCCTCTTAATTACAGGAGCAACTGGGATGATCATATTCATAGCATTCTGTTGGTTCTTCAAGTACCGAAGACTTATGCCACTATAGACAGACATGCAAGGATTGCATTTGCCTTTAGAGGAATTGTATAATCATTCATCAGCATCATTCTTATAGTCAGTCGATGTGTAACAGTATAATTCGAAATGAGAATGGGCTTCTTTCTTGGGGCGATTCTTTGAATATGTTGCTTAATTTTCTCACTATAGAAGGCTGAAGAATGTCTCACCCTTCTTTACCAAAAAAAAAAGAATGTCTCACCCTTTGTAACTCGGCGCGAAATGTCATTCCTGCATCAAATCATGTACTGCGAGCACAATGTCTTACAAATGGTTTGCTTCTGTCCTGTGAACTCAAAATTGGGTGGACGAATGAGATGGATTTGATGGCACTTTGAAGATAGCAAATCATCCTGGTTCCAGAAAATGGCATGAGCGGTTTTTGAACTTTGGTTTAATGTATAGCATCATTTTCGAAATTTTAATTTGTTTGATATAATCTTTTGATCTAGTGTGTAATATTATTTTTGAAAATGATTATATTTAACATTTACTAATAGTTTAAGAACCGCATTGAAAAAATTAAATGTGTGGGGATGATATTACACATTGGGAGAAAGTTTAGGGAGTACATAACATTGTATATTGGATTAAAATTCAATGACCATTTGTACTATTATCCCCCACAAGTCACTTCATACTCTTAAAAGCTTTTGATTAGTATTAATCTAATCTAGCATGATTTTTTAATAAATGCCAAATTACGAGGAGTAATGTTAATTGAGTTTGGGTTATGTCCAAGGATCCAAAACCATATGAGCTGATATTTAAATGATTATTCCAATTTCAAAATATTAATTATGTTTTACATATTAAAATTGCCTCAAAAATATAGTTTTGTCCAAGGTTCCGATTGTTTCGTGAAAAATAATTGACTTGGAAAATATTTTCTTAAAAATAATTATTTATATCGTTTGTAATAATTAGTCAATGAAATACAATTTCATTATTGATAACAATTTATGTCTGAATAACTTTTGTAAACGATGAAAATATTTTTCGTTTATTCATTTTTATAGATATTACAAGTGATTATTTAAAAAAAATGTTTTTTAAATAATTTATTTTGTGCGAAATAAATAAATTCATTTCTTCGGTCTACGATGACAAAACCAGACAACTTGCTATGGAAATAACGCTTTCTTCTGTTGACCGTCCTACCCATAAAGGCTTTGCTGCATTAGCGTTTAGCGACAAGCGAAGAAGCTTTTTGTTGCTGCAGCAAATGGTAGCTAAATGGCACTCCAGGCCCTCTCCAGAAGACTGCGTCAAGCGGCATGCCCTCACATCTTCCGCATCTTCACTCTTCCATCAGTCTCGCCCCGCTCGAGTCCCAGCTACCGTCAACTTCGGCACTCACTCTCTGGGGCATTTCGTCGAACACCTTGTGATCACTCCCAATGTTCCCATCCTTCTCCCCTCAGGTCCTTCTCCGTCCAGATTGGCGGTGACCCAGTTGTCTTCCCAGAGCGGCAAGCAGCAGAAAGCGACTCCCGAGAGGCGACCGTGATCGAATTGCTCAAACGAGTAGCTCTTCTGCCCACGGAAGCAGAGGCCATGGAATCTTTGAAGACTGCCGGGATTGTCCCGAATGGAGGCTTGGTACATTCGGTGGTGTGGGCGTTGAGGGAACAGTGGAGGCTGGCTTTTTTGGCTTTCAAATGGGGGGATGAGTGGGGCTGCATTGACGAGAAAGTTCTCAGTTTGATGAGTTGGGTATTGGGAAGTCACGGAAAGTTCAGTATTGCCTGGTGTTTGATACGGGATTCGCATCGATCTTCGGTGGATACGAGGCAGGCTATGCTAGTTATGATTGATCGGTGAGATGGGTTTCTTCCGACTACTTTTGTATTTCAGTCATACAACTCGAGTGCAAAAGAACCAAGCATGAAGTTTTAATGTTGTGCCATTGTTTCTTTCAGCGATGATGCGTTGCTTATATTCAGTAGACTGTTCTGTTTTTTCCTTGAGTTGAGCCTCAAAAAGTTAAATTCAAGACCTTCTTATTCACAATTGATTCTGGATCTTTCCCTTATGCTGTTCTATAGGTATGCAGCTGCAAACAATCCGGCAAAGGCAATCTGGACATTTCACGTAATGGAGAAATTCAGAACTGCTCCAGACGAGGAAGCATACCGTGCCCTCCTGACTGCTCTCTGTAAGAACGGAAACATGGAAGAAGCCGAAGAGTTCATGTTTCTGAATAAGAAGCTCTTCCCCCTGGAAACTGAGAGCTTCAACATTATTCTAAATGGTTGGTCTAATGTTACTGTTGATGTGCTCGAAGCCAAGAGAATTTGGAGAGAGATGTCAAGATGCTGCATCACACCAAATGCGACTTCTTATACTCACATGATCTGCTGCTTCTCGAAGGTGAGTAACCTTTTTGACTCTTCGAGACTATACGATGAGATGAAGAAAAGAGGTTGGGTTCCTGGACTTGAGGTGTACAACTCTCTAATTTACGTGCTTACTAGGGAGAATTGCTTTAGTAAGGCCCTCAAAATGTTGGAGAAACTGAAAGAGGCAGGTTTGCAGCCTAATCACGCCACTTATGATTCCATGATACGTCCTCTTTGTGAAGCCAAAAAGCTAGATGAGGCAAGAGCTGTTCTATCTTCCATGATAGGTGATGACATTCAGCCTACGATTGAAACCTACCATTCGTTTCTTGAAGTCACTGATTTTGAAGGGACACTAGAAGTTCTTTCTATAATGAGGAAAGCTGGTGTAGGTCCTACTGGAGATACGTTCCTCTTAGTTCTTGAGAAGTTTTTCAAACTGAACCAAGTGGAGAATGCTTTGAGGATTTGGGTTGAAATGAGGCAACATGAAATAGTGCCAGTTGCCGCACACTACCTGAAAGTGGTGCATGGATTGGCCACGTCTGGTTTTCTCATTAAAGCCAAGGAAATTTATTCCGAGATGAGAGCCAAAGGGTTCTTAGATGATCCAAAGTTGAAGAAACTGTTGTACAGAACTGCAAGGCGTAAGAAGCATAGAAGGGAATGGCATGCTGGAGAAGATGAGAGTGGGGCTGGTGCGAACATTAAGAAGGGAACCAAATCAAGATAGCAAAGAATATTTGTGTAAGATCAAACATGGAGAATGGGAGGACATTACACCGAGTTACCAAATTGAATGTCGATGCCTGATCAGAAGTTACAGTTGGGGTCTAACTTACGGGAAAGAAGCACTTCATGCCAACACTGTGGTGACAAATTGCCATCACCAAGCATGCCGTGCACAGGAGGTGCTGTCTTGAAACAACCTGAGAAGTGAATGTGCATATATTCTTGAGGAATGGTTTATATGTGATTGCTCAGTGTAGACAATTCATGCAATGGCTGGAACTTTTTGGGCAGTTTTCCTTGCTCTCGAGCATAATTGCTGTTGACTTGGTCGTGACTATCCTGTGGTCTACTTTCAATATGGTCTCCTCTTGAATGAGGGACGTCAAACTTCCGCTGAGGAAGCAGTTTCCTCTGTTTACGAATGACAGTGTCGATAAATTTGCACTTGGAAGTTTGTGCCAGCACAAGAAAAGGACCATTCGTCAAGCTTTTGAAGTTGAACTTGATGCGTATGCTAATTTCTTCAACTTGGCCTATGAAAAACTCGATAGAAATGGAGTGAAGAACTATCACAGCACTGTGCAGAGCAATTGCTAGCAACAGAGATGAGCAGATGACGTATGGATCTGAGGCAGCATGCACAATTGTTGTAAAGTTTCATGTGTGGCAGTCCTCTTGGCGATTTGTCTCAGGCGAGGTGAATAAGTTTTGTTTGCAAAAGGGACAGAAGATTATTCAGTAATAATGGTGAATTCTTTTCGAAAATGCTGTATAGACATGACAGATCGGTGGCAATGTATAGTTTTACGATCGATGTCAGTGGAGGCTGTAAGAAACTTGCTCCTATATGTTAGCTCATCCTGCTTCAGTGCCATCGAGTGAGGTCGCTCTTCTGTTGTGCTATGGCATTTAAAGTGTTTGCATTGATGACAAATCAGATTGAGAAACACATAACCCGCTGCTAAGTTCACAATTTGATGGTCAAGAACTCCAGAAGATCAATTTTTGAAAATGATTTGAGGCATTTTAGATCAAAACAGAGAACACCGGACACAAGCAAGTCCAGGTAGTTGAATGGTAGAACACTGGAATGGTGTTCTCACATTGTTGCACCAAGGTACGAAAGGAGAGACAGCTTTACTACCTGCCCCAATAGCAATTCACAAATACAGTGCCGAAACAACCTTATTGGAAAAACTTTTACCATTTCTATTCTGTTCTAATGACAAACAATTTTAAACCCTCAACAATCAAAACTGGTCAGCAAAACATCACTGGTTTTACTGTGTCATTTTGAAGATGAAGAAAGCCTTTCATTCCTAGCCTTGTCCGCTCTCTCCATGTAATCTTGATGGGACTGGTGCTTTGACCCTACAATAGAAAGTGACAGGTTAAAATTATGAATATATTTCAAAAGCGTAAGAGTGATGTCTTCCCGTGATTTGTTCTCAAAGAAAAAAATTAAGTTCGACACTATCAGTATCTTGGGTTTGCAGCCCATAAGAATCAGGTGGCTCCATATATACAAGTTGCTCAAACGCAATAATATCCGTAAGCACTAATACAATGGAAATAAACAGCGTCTACGTCCAAATAGCAATCACCACATGCATGAACCCAGTTCTGAGAAAAGCATCGCAATGATGACAAAAATGGTAACTATGCACCATAGGTTCCATATGTACAATCTGCGTTCAAAGCCATAGAGTCCACGCAATCAATCACAACATGCTTTGATTAAAACAGAATCTTGGGCTGAAATCATCTGAAGCTATCCTTCTTCTCTCCCACCAGACCAGGAAAATATAACACTCATCTAGAAAATTGAGCAAACAAACAAACCAAATCCCAATGTTACACAGTTTCCCCAGGTTACTAACATACTAGAAAATATAATTCATCTAGAAGATTGAGCAAACAAAGAAGCCAAATCCCAATGTTATACTGTCCCCCCAGGTTATTAACAGTATGAATACTCAGTCTACCAACCAATAGTAGCAACCACATACCTGCCCTAAACCCTTTTTTCGTTTCCAATATGATCACATGTTCAATTATTAGACTCCGTACATAGTTTCATCATACCAAATGGACAACGACTCATCTAGAAAATTTAGCAAACAAACAAGCCAAATCCCAATGTTATACTGTCCCCCCAGGTTATTAACAGTATGAATACTCAGTCTACCAACCAATAATAGCAACCACATACCTGCCCTAAACCTTTTTTCATTTCCAATATGATTACACGTCCAATTATTAGACTCCGAACATAGTTTCATCATACCAAATGGACAACAACTCATCTAGAAAATTTAGCAAACAAACAAGCCAAATCCCAATGTTATACTGTCCCCCAGGTTATTAACAGTATGAATACTCAGTCTACCAACCAATAGTAGCAACCACATACCTGCCCTAAACCTTTTTTTCGTTTCCAATATGATTACATGTCCAATTCTTTGACTCTGAACATAGTTTCATCATACCACATGGACAACAACTCATCCAGAAAATTTAGCGAACAAACAAGCCAAATCCCAATGTTATACTGTCCCCCAGGTCATTAACAGTATGAATACTTGGTCTACCAACCAATAGTAGCAACAACATACCTGCCCTAAACCTTTTTTCGTTTCCAATATGATTACATGTCCAATTATTTGACTCCGAACATAGTTTCATCATGCCAAATGGACAACAACTCATCTAGAAAATTTAGCAAACAAACAAGCCAAATCCCAATGTTATACTGTCCCCCAGGTTATTTACAGTATGAATACTCAGTCTACCAACCAATAGTAGCAACCACATACCTGCCCTAAACCTTTTTTTTCGTTTCCAATATGATTACATGTCCAATTATTTGACTCTGAACATAGTTTCATCATACCAAATGCACAACGACTCATCTAGAAAATTTAGCAAACAAACAAGCCAAATCCCAATGTTATACTGTCCCCTCCAGGTTATTAACAGTATGAATACTCGGTCTACCAACCAATAGTAGCAACCACATACCTGCCCTAAACCTTTTTTTCATTTCCAATATGATTACATGTCCAATTATTTGACTCCGAACATAGTTTCATCATGCCAAATGGACAACAACTCATCTAGAAAATTTGGCAAACAAACAAGCCAAATCCCAATGTTATACTGTCCCCCAGGTTATTAACAGTATGAATACTCAGTCTACCAACCAATAGTAGCAACCACATACCTGCCCTAAACCTTTTTTCGTTTCCAATATGATTACATGTCCAATTATTTGACTCCGAACATAGTTTCATCGTACCAAATGGACAATTAAGAGCCATCTTTTTGTGGATCTCATCCAACTTTTTTCCAACAAGTGTCCAGCATAATTATTAGCTATATAGGTACTTACACAGACTTTTAACTGAATAGAAGATGGAAGGATGAAAGCTTGATATCTGCCTATCGCAATCACATGTGACCATAACTTAACAGGTTCAATGATGTCACAAACTACCCGAGAAAATTACCCTGCTTAGTAAATCATTCAGGTAGAATCACCTAACAATTTCAAACTATTAACCAGAGAGGACATGGAGTTTATATCAAAAGATCTAAATAGTTGCATGACAAATATTGACAACATAAGGACATTTTTAACTCATAAAACAATAAAACATCAAAGGCACAAGAGAGTTGAATAGTATTCAAGCTGAAAAGTTCTCATCTGCCCGATATATTCATTGTTCATACTCATAAAAGGACATTACAGAAGCAGGAAGAGTGAACCATGATATCCATAAGAGAGAGAATGGAATCCCTATATGTGTATTTTGATTTCACTTCCGGTGACCGTAGTGATAAAAATGAAGTATGAGCAACATGGGATTTCCAGGCTAATTTATTGGGATTAAAGTATGGATCCAGGAGTTCAGAGAAATGCAGTACCATCTTTGTCGGCTAAGCGAACTCCAACCCTAACTGCTTTTTTTATATAAATCTCCTCAGCACAACATTGAGCGACATTTTGCTTCTTAAAGAGCTTTCACTTCTCTTGTCACCTACCAGCAAATTCCTCTCTGAAAGCTTTTATGCAAATCAAAGCTATTGAGGAACGGCCATGATGAAGCGGAATCAAAACACGAAAATCTACCAATGACCGAAAATTCAGTCTTCCCCAAACTAGAGTAAAAACCATGAGCAATAAATGCGAGGCACACAGGGCAACAGCAAAAGTCCTGCTGAAGAAGAAATGAAGAGCGATCTTTCTTTTCTGTTTTGTCCCCTAAGCCAACGCAGCAGCTTCTCGCCTTAGCTTCCAATCAATCTGCATAGAACATTCAAATTGCAGTTCCTCCCTCCGAATCAATCCGACCCATCTAAAAGGATGTTCTAAAGTTCCCACCTATTGATCACTTCACGGACCAATCCAATCCAATCCAACCCAACAATTCCCTTTAAAAAGCACCCTAATTCAATGCTACACACAGAATTACGTCGAGCGGCAGGAACTCCAGAAGCCAATCAACCCCGAACACAAGACAAGGGATTAGAAACCACGAAAGGTCTCAACTTTTTCCACCATCATGCCCCCACAATGCTACCCAATTGGTAATAGAAAGCTGTACGCGCGTGTGTGCGTGAGAGAGAGAGAGAGAGAGAGAAGGGGGGGAAAAGAAACCTCGATTCATGAGGAACCAGGGAACACCGAAGACGAGGGAGATGACGGCGATGCCGGCAAGGACGTGCTTCTTGTCGCCGCTGTACAGGAAGTGATCCACCCTCGCCCTGAAACCGCCTGCTCCCCCTCCGCCGCCGTTGGCCTTCGCTTCGCTCGCCATTTTCGGGATCAGTTTTCTCTCTTCCTTCGCTCGCTTGAGCCCAAAAGAGAGAGAGAGAAGCTACCTTGTCCAAATATGAAGTTCGAGAAAAAAAAGAAAAAAAGAAAAAGAAAAAGGAAAATACGGTTAAATGAAAATCACCATGGATTTTTAATTTATTGGAATTTTTGTTTTGATTTGTGTTTCTGCAAGTGTTTAGGAGAACATAAGTTTTTTTTTATTTAAATAAGTATCAAGTGTAATTGTATGAATGATCTTCTTCTATGATTCTGTTTCTACTTGAGAGTGAAGTCCACATTTCATATGAGAATAATAATGTTATAGTATGCGAACCCAAAATTAATTAAACGCGTCGAATTATTAAGAATTTAAAATATTTGAAGCATAATAAGTTCCGTTTGTTTCATGAAAAATATTTTTTATTATTATTTGACGTTTAAACAGCTTAAGAAAATGAATTAACAAAAAAATATTTCCTTATTAACAAAATTTCTTTTTAATAAGAGAATGATTTTCTTTTTGAAAAATTTAAAATTATTTTTTAAAATATGATTATATATAGGTCCTTAGACCTAAAACTTTGTGCTAGGGTACAAGAAAGAACCTCAAGGCTTGTTCTTAGGCCCTTTGTAGCGAACTTGAGTCTAGAGGTCGAGACTAGATCCATCGAGGACACGCCTGAGAACGGGTTCTCAACACATGAGCTTGGGTCCATCATGGCTGGGCTCGTGACCCTAACTTTTGTGTTTCACTCCTCATGCTCAAACCTAGAGCCATTGAGGCCAAATTCGAGACTCAATGCCCACATCTAATTCTCTCACTTATGCATAAGTTACTAACGCTCAAATAGGGTATGACTATTTAGAAAAATCAAATTAGATTGTCATTTTCAAATGATAAAATACATATTTTTGGTTATATTGCAGATTTCAACCAAACATTTAAAAAGATTGTTGTTTTTTTTTTTCTTTTTCTGAAAAATGACTTTTGACAAATAATTTCCAAATATAATATTTTTTGCAAACAAATAGAGCGTTAATGTAATAATGTGAATGATGATATTATGTAAAAAGAAAATCAATCTCGACAAGGAAAATGCTTTTAAGATGTAGCAGTTAAAAGGGACTAATTCCCTAAAAAAGACCAACTTTAAGTTAAATTCTATTTATTTATTTATTTTTGCCTAAAACCAAATCTCAATAGTCACTCTAGCTTCAAGTCTACCCACAGATCCAACAATCGCCATCAATACCATGAGCTTGACGTTGTTCTGTATGAATGTGAGTGTATTGATGAAAGCATGTTCTAATAATGAACTTTAAACTGGCCCTAATGTTGATAATCCAAAAAGATCAATGATGATTTTTGGATGTGTGAACAAATTTGGAACTAGATTGAATTTTGAGTTAAAAAAAGTTTGAGAAAAATTGGGATTAATCCTAAAGTTTAGATTTTTTTTTAAAAGGGAATTAAACCTCTAAATTGAAACAAGAAACAATTTGTTAACGTAGTGTACAAATGACATGGAATGGAAGGGGAAACTCAAATAGATATAGTACTATAGACAACATCGTCATAATTTCTCTAGATGTTTATTAATGTTAGTATCTCATAATTTTTCTCCAACATTTATTATGTTTTATCAAGGAGTAATGTAAAGGCTAATCTTCGAATTTTTACTCGATATACAATAACGTTTTTGAATTTTCTTTTCAATTTACTTTTCGAACTTTTCGAGTTTCGCCCCATGTACTCTTTCTATTAAAAAAAAAAACCTTTATTACCTAACATGAACGCCAATGCAGTAATTTGTACACTTTACTGTCCGTGTGACATCCATGTCCTCTCTATCTCTCTCTCTCTCTCTCTCTATAGAGATGGCAATGCCTATCCTTACAATATATGGATCTTATGCCATGTCATCGAGAAATTTCAATACTTTACCCATCCTTTTACATATATTGGTAAAATTCTTCTCGCTCAATAAACTACTATCCACTTCTCGATCTAATTAGAGGTAACTCATCCACGATTGCCACAAGGGATTCACGAAAACTAATTTATAATGGTCTAAGTTCAAGAGAAGACTGATGGAATCAAAGAGCAAAAACAAGTTGGGGCGTTAGTCTAGAAGTCGTGCTTGTCACCTTCATGCATCCGACCTTTCGACTTTCAACCCGAGGAAATGTTACAAGACAACAGAAATGTCAAAGAGGGTACGCTAGATACATTAGAAAAATGTCAAAATGGAGTACGCGAGGGGGTGCTTTTAAGTTTAAAATCCTTGTCGTGATGAATTGATATGTCCACCGAATTGGAGATTCAACATTCAACAACGGCTTAGAACGAACCATCTGACTTCTGTTCTGAAATGCAACTCCAACTACTTCCAACTTGAAATGTTCAAACACGTGCAGCAGCAGTCCATGGCGAAGTTGGACAGAATCTGAAGCTTGAGAACTTTTCCTGTTTGCTTTTTCCCTCCTAATTTGTATGTACAGAAACCTCCTGGAATTCCTTTCAAGAAACAATGAGAAATCATCCTGGTCTCGCCAATTTATATCCATTTTTCAGTTGGATATGGGCCGACCATTTTCCCCGAAATAGCTGCGGCAAGTGCAGTCGTAAAGCTCGGGTCTTTTGTCAAGGAAGAAGCCATTTGTTCTATCAGAAACTGCCTCAGTTCTGGTGAATCTACTTTCGGTTGCGAACTTTTGACATCGGTTTCCTGCTTGGGTTTCATCAAGTCAAGAGTTACATTGGGTCCAGATGAACTAAGAGAAGCTGGGCGGGGAACCGAATCGAGAGTAGCACGGGCACTTGAGCCACATGTTGCCTCGAGTAGAGATGAACTTGGATGGTTGTGCTCGCCTTCATAAGTTGCAACTATGACCGATTGGTCTTCAGCACTTCTTTGCACCTGAAATTCCAAGAGTGATTCTTTTAGGTATTCTTCTTAGTAACGTATAATTTGCACAGTAAATTAGAAAAAAAAGCGAGCGGCTATCAGATAGTACTGCTGTCATAATCTGAAATTTCACAAAAAGAACATAGGGGGAATGTTCTTGGCTGACCTTCTTCTTGACAAGGCAGCTTGGAGCGTGAGCGCATTTGAAGTAAGCTCTGGGACAAGGGTTGTCCCTGGTGATCTTTTGTCCATACTTCCTCCACTGGTGTCCATCTTTCACAATCTGCAACACACACGAGATAGCTCGATGAGCGAAAATTTCTGAAGCTAAAGCTTAACTCCTAGAGCTCAACTCTGGAACAAGAATGTATGAATGCACTTTTGACTTACAAGGCTAGTGCCTGGCCCTTCGGTCCTATAATAAACCCTCGTGATCTTCGCCTTTATTGTTTCTTCCCTCGGTTTCTTGTACAAATCATCATCATCCGTCGAGCTGCTCTCCGAGGCTCTATTAACTACTATCTCATTGCCATTCTCGTTAGTGCTGCTCTCGGATTTTCTTTTCTTGGACGATGGGCTGATTTCTCTCTCAGCATTTTTGCCCACAATTTCAATCACATGGTTTCTCAAGGCATTGTAGTTCTCACACACCGTCATCAGCATTTGACTGAGCTTCTTGTTTTCAGCAGCCAGCCGATTCAGTTCTTCTAGCAGAGCACCACTCTGGAAAAGGGAAACGAAACATTAGCAATGCCGAATAGATTGCGAAATTATGGAAACAAGGACGCGACACTAAGTTGCTGCCTTTTTTATCGGATGTCTCCGAAGAGACCAAGTTGCTGCTTTTTAGAGAATATAAAGAAATCGTTACGGCAACAGGTATTTGGAAATAACTTCAAACAAAGGGTGCGCGCCATCATTTATTAAAAGCAGATTTGAGTAAAATCAAGAAAAAAGATGAACCTTAACATACTTAATGTTCTTGTTTCGCAATGATCGTTTCTATCAGGAAAGCAAGTAATTGAGAACCTCCGGAGGATCATAATTAGAGGCTCCAGCTTAAGAAGCAACATGACATACATACAAATTATAGGCTAAGACTCGAGTACCACAGAACAAAATTACAGCAAGAGAAGGAGCTAACCTCATCTTTGTTCCCAGAACCAGTCCTTCCCAGCTCCATAAAGTCGGTCTCCACCACTTTGGTCTGAAAAGGCAAGAACCCAGAAGGAAAATATCAGAGATTTGCATAAAGAAACAAGAAAGGCCGATGCTTTCCCAATTGCCAAGGCAAAATCAACTCACCGGAGCTTCTTCTGAAACTTGCAGCGGTCTAATGCTGAGATCCAAAGACGAAGTAATCCAGGAAGAAGAATCCATGGAACGCCGAAGACAAAGGGTCGTTTTTCTTGTTCTTGTTCTTGATCTTGTCCTTGTCCTTGTCCTTGTTCTTGCAGAACCAGGCGAAGCGGAGGAAGACGGCGGAGGACGACCAAGCAAAAGCGAACTTCTTCTTCTTGAGAGAGAGAGAGAGAGTATCCTCTTGAATGCTGGAGGCGCCGAATTTGTCTCGAATTGACCAGGTGCGGAGCTGAGGGGGATACGCGAACCATTAAATAGCCCATGACCCAAAAAGTCTACGGCTGGCTTTGCGGAACGAGGGAGGAAAGAGGGAGACTGATAAAGATGGAGAGGAGAGCTGTAAAAGAGCTGTCAACGCTTCAATTCCCATGTGCTCCTTTCAGAAGATAACAGGAAAGAGGACTCCAATTACTAAACCGTCACTTTATCCTAAATGAGATTGTTTTGGGTCAACCTTGCCTATAAAATTATGAACCATCGCTAGATATACACATTACAATGATTCGCTGTTAGTACGATTTTGTCCACAGATCTTTCTTATGGCACTAATCAATTATCCAAAACACGCATCCCAAAATATTCATTAATTAGACCCAAATAAGTATATAAGTAATTCAACGAAATGGACATTTCGAATAAAATATGTTTTACTAATATAAATTTTCATTCATATCATTTTCTATATGAATTTCCACAAATGGGTCTCGATCTACTCACTTCATCTGTACTCATTCTTATGAGTATGAACTTTCACAAAAAAAATGGATATTCTGAAAGTCCGAAATCATTTCAATTTGTTTAATTATTCCCTCGTCGGCGGTGGTGATACGACGAATTCGTTTCGCGAGGAAGAAAAGTTGGGGATTAGGTGGAAACTGGAAAGACGGAGTCGGTGGAGTCAGTCCTCGGTACGGGGGAAAGTCAAAGTCAAGCACGACATGGGAGACAAGTATGCGCTCGCGTCTCTTTGTGCTGTTAATGGGATGGGTTGGGATGAGGGGAAGGGGCGGTGAATTCAGCGCTGACCTGACGCACGGGCTTACTTGGGCAAACGCAATTGGGAATGTGGATGGCGACGACACGACCTTTCTTCGCACCTTCCCTTTTCCGCAACGTTTTTCGCGTTACGTTTGGTCCGTTCTTCTTCTTTCTCTTTTCTTCCTGTCTTTTTGCCTTTTCTATGAGCCGACTTTTGATAAATGCAAAAGGTCGCGTGGGATGGTGCCTTGACTTTTGATCCCCCCGACCTCGAATTGCATCTTTCTTTCGGCGAGGAGTTCGTCCAAGAAATGAAGTGAGAAGAAAAAGGAAGGGGACGAGATTCTTGTGGCGAGACTCTCCCTAGTTTATTGTCCATTTTGACCAACATGGTTTGCATTTAGACACTAATCTATAGACTTTGCCGTTCAAACTTGTCTAATTCTTTATGTTCATTTACACCCTAATCTGTAGAATTAGTTGTAAACGTGTCTAATTGTTTATGGTTGTTTCTCCACCTTTTGTCTTTGGGGGATTTGAATCATTTTAAGGCTCCTTTTGATAAAATATTTGGTAAAATCCCATATGATATTAGAGCTGGAGGTACGGAATTTACTAGGCCCCATTTGTATCTCCAATTAAATATGTCTATGCCTAGTATTAAGCAAAAAGACCAAACTAAAAATGATGCTAAAACGACTGCTCATGTTGGTTGAAATAATTAGTCAATGATTTGTTTTCATTAATTTTTGTTCACAATGAAAATATTTTTCATTTGTGTAAGCGATTTAGAAGATTGTCTTTAGAAAAATGTTTTTTAAATCATTCATTTTCAACGAACTAATTCTATTTATTTCGTGAAAAGTGAATGGTTTGGAAGACTATTTCTTTGAAAATAATCGCTCGTATCGCTTAAAATAATTAACTAATGAAAATTCTTTTCATTATCGACAGTGATTTATGTTTGAATATTTTCGTGATCAATGAGAATAACTTTCGTTCGTTTATTTTTGCAAGCGATATAAGCAATCATTTTTTAGAGAATACTTTATAAACCATTCTTTTTTGGCGAAACAAACAAACTCTATATTAATCGATATTTAGTACTGGTTTCTTCCATATCCCGAGTCAGTCAAACTATCTGTATTCCGAGTCAAAACATCCTTGCTCGATCGTGACGAAGTGAAAAGCTATAAGAAGACCAAGTCACGCCCCAGAGTGAATTACAATCAAAATTGGTGTTGTTGATGTAAGAAGAAAGTTCGCCATTGGTCTAGAATTAATCGATCGGTCGGTATCCCGAGTCAAACCACCCCCTCTTGATCGCCGAGAAGTGAAAAGTCGTTGCCAATGTAAGAAGAAAGTTCGCCATTGGTCTTGAATTAATTGATCAGTCGGTATCCCGAGTCAGACCACCCCCTCCCGATTGCCGACAAGTGAAGAGTCGTAAGTAGACCAGATCGGGCCACAATATATGCCAAGACTGCACGATTTATATCGAATTTCATGTATATATATTTATAATTGAAATGGGGGATGTTGAAGTTGCACGAATTAGGAATTGAGGTCATTATTGGTCGGTCTTGAATTGATCGGTCATTCCGTATCCCGAGTCAAACCATCTCCGTTGGATCTCCGTGGAGTGAAAAGTCGTGAGAGGAGCAGATGAGGCCCCAGATTCAGCGAATAGTGACGCCCACCGCACCAGCAAGTGGCCAAGTTGGTGGCCGATCCACCTTCTCGGGTTGAAAAGGACGGTAATGGCCGAAAAGACAGCGGCCTTCCCATTCAAACCCCGTGGTCCTCCACAAAAAGTTCAATTGGAAATCAAACCTCTGAAGAATTCAGCATCGCTCTTTTTTGAATGTGGATAAGGTCAGCCCTCTCTTGGCTTTTGTCTTATCCTCCCTCATAATTCCATTTTCTTCCCTTCCCTTCCCTTCCCTACCCTTCCCTTACCTTTAAAAATTGTTCGAAATTGCAAAAATTGGTGGAAGATATGTAACATTCTGCATAATGATATAATTGTAATTATGTAGGTCCCGGACATTTCGCACTCAATAGAGTTTTTTGTTCGTCATAAAGATAATTCTCATAGAAAAAACCATACATAATAGAAGCTTCGGAATAGATAAGAGCTCAAAGAACTTGAAGAAAAAATCATTTTGTCTTTGGGCTTTACCTACCCAATCCACCACTCAGTTGGCTTCATAATCTCAATGGGCTAGATTGGGATTAGAGAAGAATTTTAAACGGACTTTGGCCTTATTGATAAGCACACTCGCATTCCATTTAATTTTACCTGAGCTTAACACCCTAGTCATCAGTTCATAGTTATGAGACTCCGACTTCCAGCAATCTCAAGTTCGTAAGAACTATTGCTTCAATCTAAATTGCACCCAATAAAGTCTGATCTATAAGAGACATAAAGATTTGAGAATAGAGTAAAAGTCATAATTAAAAAAGTCACTCACAAAAAATGAGAAAACGTATATAAGTAGAGGACTTCTATCATTTACTTTGTGTTATTATTACATTTGAGACTTAATTTTTGGTAGGCACGGAACACCGAAAGAATCTCTTGAATGCTGCAATAATTGTTCGGAGAGTCCGAAAACTTAGGCAAAGGAAAAGTGCAGATACCTGTTCTAGTCCACATATATTTGTTTCGTAGTAGCCAAAATCATCCTTAGTTGGGGTTGACAAGGGTCTTCATCCACATACACGGGGGGGATTAGAAGAGGGAGACCACGCGCTCCCCGTTTCTCGTGCGACACGAGCAACTATTCGATGAGGTGCGGCACATGTTGGAAATTTAGATGGAGAGCACGCGGGACGAATTAAGACCGTAGAATGTGCAACGATGGCTTGACTGGACTTGACGAGCCATGCCGAGAAGCTTAAAACGTTGTTGAAAAACGCTCGATGTGGATTTCTCCCTCTGATCTCGTGATGATCGAAGTGCTTATTGCCCTAATGGAAAGCACATGGAAGCATCCTGCTATAATCCGAAATCTCTTCAGGATAAAGTGCACGTCTAAGTCTAACGAGCTGGAGAAGTAAAAGCAGAAGGGACCCGAGTTTCTGAATTTGGCGCTCCACTGGGGACGCTGGAAAGGGCCTTTTCTCATTAATGGGCTTTACCGAACCCTCAGGAGAACCTGGTAATCCTAGTCCAATTGATTTTAAGATGGCTTTTTTTATAGTGATTTTATCATTTTTGCATCTATCCGTCCATTTTGTGTTCACTCCGAGAAGCATATTCAACGTTAATTCAAATTCTAATTATTTCATTAAATGAGTTTATAATCATATATGAAAAATTAAGTAATTGCTCCTAATCTGAGAGCTTGTTTTGGGTTGGTGGAGTCATCCCTTTTGCGCTAATTCCCGGATGCTCTCTATCCTCATCAAAATATTATCTACATGTAATTTCAAACCACTATTGCCATCCACCAAAACTATGCACGTTTTTTTATTTATTTATTTATCCAATTTCAATTTCAGAATGAACTGAGATTTATTCCGTATTCCAAAATTTCCAATAGGTCTCCATCGCGTGAGTCCTTTTGTTTTTTGGTAGAAAGATGGCGCCTAAACCAATAGAACAAAATTGCACATGGTTCGATGTGTCTTTTATTCGGTAAAGATCCTTTGCTTTTATCATAGTTAGACGCGCGTCCAATATGCTTTTAGGGAGTCATTTGATCTTTTAGTACTTTAATTCCATCCCTTGATTCCTGTTCAAAAAAAAAAAAAATTCCATCCCTTGACAATGACAATTGTTCACTTTTAGGTGCTTTTGTTTTAGGGCCGAACATTTGCCTTTGGAAACGTGAAGATCGATTCCTCAAATTAAAATCTTTCTCTACCACAATCATCGGCTAGAGGTGTTAAAATGGGTCATAAATGGGTCACTTATTTATAACAAAAGATAGTTAAATGGGTTTCACAACTAAAGGTTTAAGATAGGTGGGTCTTAAGTGGATTTTAAATGAATTGGGTTGAAAACTCATCTTTAACAAAAACATTATAATCCCTCCCTTCTCTCTTTAACTTTATAAAAATCGAAATTATAATTTTTTTTATTTTCATTTTCTCTTTTCTTTTTCTTCCTTTTTTATCTTTCTCCTTTTTTTATCTTTTCTTTTTTCTTTCTCTTTCCTCCTTCCGGTTGCCGACCAGCCCGAGGCGAGCCTCGAGCTTGCTAGCGTCGAGCGAGCTCAAGCTCGCCAATTTGGCAAAGCTCGAGGCTCGCCGGATCCGGGCGAGGCGAGGCCTCGCCGCGTTGGCGAGCTCAAGGCTCGCCGATCCGGCGAGACTCGAGCCCGCCGCATTGGGCGAGCCTCGAGCCTCGCCGTCCGGGCGAGACTCGAGCTCGCGGCGTAGGGCGAGCCTCGAGCTCGCCGTCCGGGCAAGGCGGAGGCCTTGCCGCGTCGGCGAACTCGAGGCTCGCCTATGGCGGTCACCGACCGACGTTGTGGTCGGCGGCCGACTAAAGAAGAAGAAGAAGGAGAAGAAAAAGAGAAAAAGAAAAATATATTTTAAAAATAATTAAAATTTTAATTTTTAAAAAAAATAATTAAATTTCGATTTTTTAAAATAATTATTTTAAAATGTATAAAAATCGTCCATTAAATTTGTGTTGTATAAAGCTATTTTAGCAATACAATTTTAAAAAAAATAATATATATAAAAGCTTGGAAGTATTTTAATAATATAATCTTTAAAAAAAACATAGGAATAAGTTTTTCTAAATTTGTTAAATATGAAAGTATTTTATTAATATGAGTTGGGTCGGGTCGGGTATGGGTATGGGTTGGGTATGGGTCGGGTTGGGTCGGGTCGGGTTTAGATCGAAAAATTTACATTAAGCATAAATGGGTTATAAATTGGTTAATGGGTCAATTTGAGTCGGACCATTAATAACCCGACCCAAACCCAACCCAATCCACCCGTTTAACGGCTCTATCATTGGCCCTCTCGGTCACCCCAACATGGGTCCTTATGTCAGGACCCAAGTCCCCAACGCTAGACTCGAGCCTTTGGCACTTGACCCATGTTTCAGATGTTCAGCCCAACACCCGAATTGGGACCCCGAGGCCGGGTTATAGATGCGTGGGCTGGTCAGTAAAATCCAATGACATGCCCCGTATTATTGTCTCACTACCCTAAACATGCCATGAATCTGTTTCCCCAGATGAGGCCTGAAGTTAGTTACCAGTACCATCCTTGACAGTCATGATTTCGACCCGGATCTACCTTTCTATGTCCAATCTCACCTCCGGAGGCTAACAGTTTAGAGGGTTCGTGGCATGAGATGGGACTACAAGAACTTCCAACTTCCTATATCCAAGTCCACCATTCAATTGAACCTTTACTAGTAACTTATACGCGTTGGTACTGTGTTATGATGACTCAAAAACTCCAGCCACTGTAAAGCTTATCGACATCATTATGTGAATAGGCTCCACCATCAAAACAAAGGTTTCCATCGGAAGTGGTGAGCAATCAAGGGTGACGGTGATCGGTGACCCACATGGCAGAGCTAATTGATGTAGCTATTTACGATGTCAGAGGGCTTGTCTCTGCTCAGGAGAAGATTTCGTAACCATTTCCAAATCATGTTATCCGTAATATCCTACTATTCCCTAAGCTCTTTTGCTGTGTTAATTTAGCTGAATGAAATGAAATGACATCAGAGACCAAAGCTTCTGAAAAGGGGCTAAGAGGACAACAGTGATGAATGAGGTTTATAATCTCTTTTCTTTCCTGTAATTTTTATAAAAAAAAAAAAGTCAAAGAAGTTTGTTCACATAACATGAAGAGTATTTTAATGCGAATAAGTGAGAGCGGTACGATAATTCTAACTTAGGACCGCAATTAATAGTACTAACTGAAGTGAACTGTCATAGTAAACCCGCAATACTTGCAGAACCAGAACCAGGGAATAGTGATGTCCATGAAATCGAAACGTTTGGTGTTTCTGATAATGGTGGATACGGCATCCGGCGCAACTTCACTCCCGTGGAAGGGAAGCTTCGCCGCACCCTCAAAGACTCAAATGGCTGAACAGAGAGTCCAAAGGATGTCATCAATCCCTCCTGTCCCCACCCAACCGCAAAGTGTCCACCTCCCAATTGTCAAACTGTTGTTTTTTCTATTCTCAGCTATTTGTAAATTATGAGATATTTCTGTGGGCTCGCCGCTTAGCCTCCAGGTTCACCCACTGCTCTGAAGAAAAAACCGTGTCCTCCAGTGGATACAGGACAGCAACCGCACCGTTTCTTTCCCTCTATATCCACTTCCTCACCAACAGATGATTTACAACCGCCGCCGATGAGCTTTCTCTTGAGTTTTGTCCTAAAACCCGAAAACCCATCAGCTTCCTGCTTACTTTCACAGGGACTCCGTCGATAATTCTCCGAGCTTTTGTCCCCTCAGGAACCCAGATGGGTGACCAGGCAGAGCCTGGCGGTGGATCGAATGGCAATACAGAGTCTCCCAGAAACGTTCTGTTTGGGAAGTACGAGATGGGGAGGCTGTTGGGTAAGGGCACTTTTGCCAAGGTCTACTATGGCAAGAACCTGTTGACCCAGGAGAGCGTGGCCATCAAGGTCGTCAGCAAGGACCGGGTCAAGAAGGAAGGTCTGATGGACCAGATCAAGCGCGAGATCTCGGTGATGCGCCTGGTGCGTCACCCCAACATAGTGACGCTCAAGGAGGTAATGGCCACCAAGCAGAAGATCTTCTTCGTGATGGAGTATGTGAAGGGCGGCGAGCTGTTCGCCAAAGTTGCCAAGGGCAAGTTGAAGGAGGATGTGGCCAGGAAGTACTTCCAGCAATTGGTTAGCGCCATTGATCTCTGCCACAGCCGCGGCGTGTCGCACCGCGACTTGAAGCCCGAGAATCTCCTGCTGGACGAGAATGAGGACCTTAAGGTCTCTGACTTTGGCCTCTCGGCTTTGCCGGAGCAGCTCCGGAATGACGGGTTGTTGCACACGCAGTGTGGGACTCCAGCGTATGTTGCGCCGGAGGTCTTGCGGAGGAAGGGGTACGACGGGGCGAAGGCGGATTTGTGGTCTTGTGGGGTGATTCTGTATGTGCTGCTCGCAGGGTATTTGCCTTTTCAGGAAGAGAATGTGATGAGAATGTACAGGAAGGTGTTCAAGGCTGAGTATGATTTCCCACGTTGGTTCTCGCCTGATGCTAAGGAACTAGTTTCCAAGCTTCTCGTTGCAGACCCCGAAAAGAGAATTTCGATTCCAGAGATTATGAGTACCTCATGGTTTCAAAAGGGGTTCGTTAGGCCCGTGGGTTTCTCTATCGAGGAACAGGAATCGGAGAAAAATGATGGGAACTGCAGTTGCGAGTCGGAGCTGGTGAGATCAAACTCAAAGCCGCCTTTCTACAACGCGTTCGAGTTTATATCGTCCATGTCGTCAGGGTTCGATTTGTCCAGCATGTTTGAGAGCAAACGCAAGTCGGGCTCCATGTTCACTTCCAAGTGCTCGGCCTCGGGGATAGTTGGGAAGCTAGAGGCGCTGGCCAGGAGGCTCAATTTCGGGGTGGTGAGCTTGAAGGACTTCAAGCTGAAGCTGCAGGGGAAGAAGGAAGGGAGGAAAGGGAAGCTGGCGGTGACTGCTGAAGTATTCGAGGTGGCACCCGAGGTCGTGGTGGTCGAGTTCTCAAAGTGCGCCGGTGACACCCTCGAGTACAAGAAGTTCTGCGAGGAGGATGTGAGACCTGCGCTCAAGGACATCGTGTGGAGTTGGCAGGGGGAGAATGAATGTCACTAACTAATTGGGAGGTCAAAGACTCAAGGGGCCTTCCATTAGAGCAGGAGCTTAAAGTAGACCGGATATAACCAGTTCACATTCCATTCCTGGGAATTTCGACTTTCAATTTTATCAATGGTTTTGCAGTGGTTTTGTTCCATGTAAATATTGCTCTTATGCCAGTCCGTGCGATCAGGTATTGTTCGTATCGTTCATATCGAACTCGTGTGGTCAGTAAGCCAGCACAGATTTTTCCAGGGGAATGGGAATATAGCTTTTTGGGGTGATCTTCATTGTAATTTACTGGTCTTTGGAAATTGAGTTGTGGATGATCGCTCTCTTTCCGTGTAAGTTTGGCCCTTAAAGTCATGTGAATCTTATCTGATATCTGTGGCGTTGGCTGACTCGCGGACGGACGGAGCTAAGATGCTTCGTCTTGCGTTGCCATCTGGGGCCTCCATGGAGGGCTCAGTCCATCAATTAAATTTTTGGTGGGTGTGGTGGAAATTAGGCTAAGAAGAAAAGGCAACAGAATTTGATCTCTAGAATAAGCACACTTGTGGAAAAATTATGCCCTGAAGACAAATTGCTGTTAAGAAAGTAGAAAAAGATATGGCTCCACTAACCCTAGCTCTTAATATTTAACCAGTTAATCATGCTATCTCAGAATCACGACGTTGCTCATCATCACATCATTCATGACTTCTGTCTTCTGCTAACCTTTTCTTTATAGCTATCTTTTCTTGTTCTTCTCTGCTTAGGCATCATTCACAGCTTACCGGATGGATTGTTCCGGCGGCACATAGAACGGGTTGTCCCTTTCAGTCATGGCGGTATTTTCGCGTAAACATCTGATCTAACGCAAATCTAGAGCAGCCATATTTCTAACGGCACTTTGTTTAACAATTAGTGACATCCTCCTGGAAGATTCTAAACAAGAGCAGTAAGCAATCAATCTGTGGTCTGGTCTCTTGTCCTGTTCCTTCCTAACAGCCGAGACTTTGTTCATGACGCAGGACGAGGGCTTTGCAGAAATCAAAGTGGAGAGAGACATAAAAAAGTGGTTCTCCATGACTGGTAGTTGCTAATGCTTACAGCAAGAGTTTGCAGGATTGACTGGCAGCTAATGTTTCCCTCCATGATTGGACCTTATCCATGTCACGCGGGGGCAACTGATCATCCAAAGAATCAAAGCTTTATCGAAAGGGTGTCGACCGTGCGAAAGGGCCCCGAGAAAGAGAGCTGCCTCACTTGTCAAACCCTCTCTGGTCCATGCCTGACGTGGAGAAAGGACCACAGGGAAAGTGTGAAAAGAAAGGCTCGTCGGCGTGGCCTGCCTTGCTTATCCAAAAGACAAGTGGTAGCCAGCTATGCCAGCCACAGTTGCAATTTCGGTCCTACTCCTTTCGGAATTCTGGACTGTCTCTTTGTGAATTACTACAGTCCTTCAGCAGGATGGGGATTGCGTTATGACATTCAGCTTCATAAAAGGTTACTTATTTCAGTTCTGCAGAGGAGATGTGCCAGGTCTCTACGTTAGAAACTGAACTGAATCTCACTTTAAAATGAAAAGATACATGTACCTCTAAATATAACTGAAATTTTTATGATTGAAATTTATGATTCAAAATGTTATTCAGTTCGATTTCTAATGAGGGCTCCATGCTCGTTTTACCAACACCATTAACATAATGACCAAATCATTAACTTTTTTTTTTTTTTTTTTATCTGAAAGTAAAGCCTTAACATAAAAGTGCCACATAACGACCCTACAATATCATAAATCTCTTACCAATTTAAATGTAACCGTCCATAATTTTTGTTCTTTATGGTTTAAGTCCATTTCCTACAATAAGTTGAATCAAAATTTGAGTTCCTCTAGTGTATGCTAATCTTAGTTCATTAAAAGTGATACTTTTTTAAATTACGTGCATATTGAAAATCCTCTTCATGATAGTTGAGTCATCTTGTCGAATTACACTTAACGTTAAGGGTCTATTGAGAGTGATTTTTAATATTAATTTTCATTGGTTTTTTTTTTTCTCAAATGTTATGACTTGACTTGCACGATTTAAATTTTTTTAATACATACAAATATTGACATGTGAAATACTAACTTTCTATGATGATCTTCGAAAACTTAAAATGTCATTTTCTTATTTTTGATTTTTTGTGAGGAAAAGTAAAAAGTAAAAGCAAATCGACCTTGACTGTTTTTATGATGACATTGCTCGGTGTAACTTCCTCGGAATACATGAAAGTTGTGTAATGGGCACGGAAACAACCAAACGAGGAAAATAGTACGACATGAACACACGAACCGATTTCCCAGAATCACTGGCCCAAGGTTGGTACATGGGAGGAAGGTGCCTTTCTAACGTGGGCACCACTTGTATTTTAACCGTGATGGTTCTCGAAGTTTTGATCATAGAACTGCAAGAGCAAGCACATGGCGAGTCACGACGCGACATTTCTGAGCTGGTGATTCGTGTTTCCTAGTCATGCTCGCGTCGACTACACGTGTCGATCCTTTTCAATGTAAGCATATATAACCTTTTTCATTACAAACAAGCAATTCATGTCAATTTTGAATTATGTAATGTCATGTCATGTCTCACATCTAGACATGTTCGCGTCAGTAATCTTAGTAGCTCCGCAAATGTTGGGGGCCCTACAAGGCGTGGCAGCGTGGAACGTCGTGGGATGGACCTGCCATCTGTTGGCGCACCGGAATCAATGGAGCTTTGATTGAAGGAAGATGCGAATCCATCCAAGGGTTCATCAGGAAATGGATCATGTCAAGCAAAGCATGATTGCAGGAATAGGATGATGAAGACACTTGAGTTGATTGCCTAAAAGGAAAAAAAATTGAGGAGAGAGAAGGGGAGACGACAGAGCAATGGATTCGATTCGGATCAGGATAACCAAAACCCATCTACCAAATGAATGAATGATGGCTTTGCCCTTGATTATAAATAAGAAGAATGACCGAAGCAGCTTGCCTGGTTGATTACCAGGGGCTCTATGTATTTGCCACCTGTGTGATCTCGACTGACATTAACAAAGTGATTACGTATGACTAGGGCCAATGCTATTGGGAGAAATTGACATCCATGCCCGTAATGTATTTCGATCTGATCGTTCGACAAAATGTTTTATCCGAGAACCAAATGATAAAATGGGTTATAGTTAAGTTGGTCGAGCTACTATATAATTTGATCATTTAGTACGTGTAAATCTCGTAATTGATTTCCTGTTAAGCAACTCATTAAATTGAAACTATTTCTTTTTTTTTCTTTTTTTTTAAGGCGAGTTTCTTTATTGTGACGTAAAGCATGACTAGTCTGTCAAAGTAGTGAAGTTAAATTGAAATCGAAGTGTGAGGATTAGAGCGCAAAACACGATTTTGTTGTCCCTCATGAGAAAAGTACCAAAATAGTTCTAAACCTTTTGTATCGGTATTAATTCAGTTATAAACATTTTAATTGGACCAATTTAATCATAAACATTTTTATATTAGTACCAATTCAGTTCATCTGGCTAATTTAAGCTGGAAATTGTTGACGTGGCTGCCAGTAGTTTTATGTGGCATCACGTGGACAAATTTTATAATTTTTTATATATTTTTTTTTCAGATTTTTTAAATTATTATTATTATTTTCTTTTTCTTTTTTCCTTGCCCTTGGCCGGTGAGGTCACCAGCTAACCGACCATTGTCGGCCACAAGCGAGGGCAACGGCCCTCGCCCAAATCCAGGCGAGGGCCGAAACCCTCGCTCATTGGCCAGCGAGGGTGCAGTAGCCCTCGCTCGTGGTAGGCGAGGGTGCGGCGGCCCTCGCCCAGATCCAAGCGAGCTGCGTCGCCGCATCCGGAGCTCGTCGCCTTCAATTGCGATATGGTCACCCGAGCCTTCGTGGCCCCGAAGGTTGAAGGAGGTGGTCGGCGTCCCAAGGTCGGGTAGCTTCGGAGGGATAACGGCGTGGGGAAGTTCGCGATCTCGCACTAGATTAAGTGCAGCAAGGGTTTTGGCCCTTGCCGGATTTGGGCGAGGGCGCAAACCCTCGCCCGACCAGCTTGTGGCTAGTGATGGTTGGCCGGTGGCGACCTTGTCGGCCAAGGGTAAGGAAAAAAGAAAAAAAAAAACGAGAAAAAAAGAAAAAAATAATTTAAAAAATCTTTAAAAATTTATAAAAAATTATTAAATTTGTCCACGTGGTGCCACATAAGACTACCAGTGGCCACGTCAGCAATTTCCGGCTTAAATTAGCTGGATGGACTAAATTGGTACAAATGTGAAAAGGTTTAGGACTAAATTTGTCAAATTAAAAAGTTTATGATTGAATTGGTACCAATACAAAATGTTTAGGACTATTTTGGTGCTTTTCCCGCCCCTTATTGTGACACGCAATAATGATTACTAAATCTCTTTCTTTAAACATCGAATGGTAGTTTTTGTCGTATTTGCAAATGATATTAATCCGAAAAGTAAATTTTACGTGAGTAACCAATACCATCATATAATAACATCACATGTAGCTACCACTGAAACATATACAGGGCCCGTGAATCTTTCTCTCGATGAGTTTAGATTAGGGAAAGCGCTAACCATTTGAGCACTAGAGAGAAGAGGCCACCCAACAGGGCCTGACTTTCCAATGGATTGGGCCACGCGGGAAGCAGATCGGGCCTAAGCGGCCCAAACCTCTTAACATCGGCCGATGACTCAATTATCCCACAGGCCCATTTTGAAGGCATTGTAAGCCCGATTGCAATCAGAAGGCCCATGCAACTAAGAACGAAGGAGCATAATTACAAACCGGCCCATTTAACTGCGATGGATGCTATAAACAACTTATTCCATGCTTCACCTCAGCCATCAGCTCTCTAAACATCAGCAGCAGACAATTTTACGAGCCCAAGCCACAGTTTTTTTTTTTTTTTTTGCTTCCCCTTTTCTTTCTAATTTTGTTTCTTTCCTTTTGCCCTAGAGTCTCCATCTATAGTTTAATGCAAATAATTTTTCAGGGAAAATGGATTTTGTTTTTGGTGAGCAGATTTGAAAGGAGAGCACAAAGATGAGATTCGCAGTCCCATTCAGCTCCGAAGGCATCGATGTGCACTCGAGTGGGCGTCCTTATCTCTGTGATCTTCTAAATCTTTCCAGCGAAGAGTGACGAGATAATTCTGGGATTCGAATGGATATGCCTAATCTCGAAACACACAAATGGTTCATTAATGTAGTCCACAGCAGTGCACATGGCACCGCACCCACTAACTTAGTGATTAGAGAATCTCGACTTCTCCATAATATTTAAGGAAAGCGGTCCTCCTTTTTATATTTTAGGCACCCTATGAGTTTGGCAAAGCCCCCGTAGGCCATCGTGATGTCGTCGTTTAGAGAGCTTTTGTCACTGTCGAAAACAGAGAGACACGATTGGAGGAAGGAATATATGTCATCTGCGCATTGAAAGAGAGAGGGAATGCTAAAGCTAGTGTCGCGACAAGACCGCTAACTAAGCCCCAGTCCAATCAAATCGGGAGACGCCATCGCCACCGCTCGTCGGTCCATCCGGGCCCCTCCCCCCAATTCTGATCTGGCGGCTCGGATCATTCGCGCTCTGCCCGCCTCCGCGATCGATCACACATCACACGGGGCGCGTCCGTCGTACGTACGGCGACCGATGGGGGTGGGCCCCCGGAGATTTGTCCCCCTTCTTTGCGGGAGTGGTGTACGCGACTTGAAAAGAGCGGCAGCGCTGCAGAGAGCAGAGGGACCGGATGCGCAACATCAGAGGCGGCCAAAAAAAAAAAAAAAAAAAAAAAAAGAAAGAAGAAAAGAACATCAGAGGCGGCCCGCCAAAGTGAAAACAACAGCTACCTCTTTTGACTTTGCTTTGCAACAGCAGAGACTCGCTTAGCCCCCACCCCTCGGATTTCCTCGCACGGCGGCTCTTGGAAGTGTATTAGGTAACATTTCTGTCCCAAAAACCAATTTCTTTCTCTATTCTTAAAAAAACGTGTTTAATAATTATATAAAATTTTATACTTTAAAAATAAAAATAAAATAGAATGCATTTGGTACTATCCCTAATGTTTCTTTTCTTTTTCTCTTTAGGGATTCCTTCTTGCCCACGTGGGCTGATTTTCTTGCGTGGCGGGCTCTTACTGGCTGGACGCACGCGAGCGGGAGATTGTGGGGCCCGTGGGAGGATGGGCGTGACGCGAAGAGCGATCTCCCGACTCCTACGCGGACTCGAACAACTATAACTCCTGAGTTCAAGTTCACACCAACAGAGTGAGCCAAGCATCTACACGTGTATCTATATATATATATATATATATATATAAATCTATATATATCTATATCTATATATAGAGCGAGAGAAAGAGACGGAACACTCAAATTGGAGACCGAGAAGAAGAAGACGACGACGACGGAGAACCCAGGTTTTGCAATGAATAATTTGCGTTTTCCCATGTCACCATAGTCGCGAAGAGTCGCGGGAAGAGAATTGGTCAGCGGTCTTTGGTTTTTGATAGGATAGGATAGCGATTGATGAGCGAGATGCCGTCCGCATGTTTGCCTTTTGATAGAGCAATGAGTTAATTGGCTAGAGCTTTAGCCGTACTGCATGGCCGTCCCGCTTGTTTGATTGGGGTGATTTCTCACGCTCTGCTTCTCTCGGGCTTGATTCATCATCCTAGGCTTAGAGGACAAAGCAGCAAAAGCACGAGTATTGCGATGGCTTCGGCGTCTGCGCAGCCGCAGTTCATCGCGAGCACGGGGAATCGCAGCTTCTCCAATGCCCCGTTGATCCCGAACACCGAAGATCAGATCGTCGTGCCCGATGTGAGAACCGTTACTTTGAGTGTTGTCACTTTCGTCCCATTTTGTTTTTTTTTTTTATTTTTTAGTAATTTTTCAGCTTGAGGTGCTTGATCACGTTATAATACCCTGTCAACTTAAATGTTGTGCCTTTATGCAATCTGTAGCACAGAACAGTGAAGAACTGTATCTTTACCAAAAAAAACAGTGAAGAACTGTATTATGGAGAATTTTGAATATGACGAGCCCCATTAGGTAGATTGTCGTATGCTCATGCTCGTTATCAAAGTCTACTGCATAACTCACGCATAAAGGTGATGGATTTTCAACATGAAGAGATAAACTATATAGTGCGAACAAAATTGGAAATTTCGGTGTTTGCATCTTTTGGCGAGTCGCCTTGAGGGCTGGAGAACTCTACCTAATATCTCAAATTTAAAAACACTCCCGAAGCAGATAGAGTCTTGTGTTGGGCATGCACTAGTTTTAGCTTTTCTATAAGTAATTTGCTGAGTTCAAATAGGATGGGTTTCCTAGTGGGACAATGCCTGCCTAATCAATCATTTATTCCCAGCAACTTCTAGGAACAATAAATTTGATGTCGCTTAACTACTTTATGCACAATTTATGCAGAGGAAGAGCTGGAAGAACCTATTTGCATATATGGGTCCAGGATTTCTCGTATCAATAGCTTATATTGATCCTGGAAACTGTAAGATATCATTCAAGAATTCTTGTTATGTTACGACTCACAAACTCTTCTGCAGTGGTATTTAGAGTAAGCTTTTGTGTCCAATGATGCAGTTGAAACGGATCTACAGGCTGGAGCCCAATACAAGTATGAGGTATGTGTAACTTATCCATTCATGAACCCCTCTTTTTGTTGAATTCAGACTCCAAAGTTTAGAAACATTGGAACTCCTTGTAGCGTAGTCTTCAAAACCAATTGTGAGGATCCCCCGCCCATAGACATATTGCTAGAGTCGTATGTGAGCATGGAGTCCTTGCCATGCTTCATGCTGACTGATGATTGAATGGCTCTCTTAAGTTTTGCCATTGATGAGATATAAGATGGCCTGATACATCAAATAATGATGTTGCCAGCAGAGAATCATAGGGAGCTTGCTGTAAGGTTCATCCATGTGTGATATATATAATTAAAATTACTTCATTCTATGCAGTTACTTTGGATCATTTTAGTGGCTTCTTGTGCTGCTCTAATTATTCAGTCTCTTGCAGCCAAACTAGGGGTCGTCACAGGTAGGATCTCCAGACAAGTTACTTTCTGCATTTTTGCGAATGCTGGCTGGCATGCTCTTCTTTCGTGTCCCACTATATGAATTCAGAAAATTCTGTTTCTCAAACTCTTCGTCACAGGGAAGCATCTAGCAGAACATTTCAGGATGGAATACCCTAAGGTGCCGAATTTCATATTATGGGTTCTTGCTGAAATTTCTATAGTTGCCTGTGACATTCCTGAAGGTAATATTCTCTGTTGGCCCCGGCAGATTTTAGTGGATGTAATTTGTGGCACCAGTCAAAGGCTTTGATTGTTGCAATGACCATGGCTGCACACCTACGCACATTGCATGTTCAACATTCATTGCCTATATTTATTTTTCAGGATATGCAGCTTATAAACTGGACTTCTAAGTGTCTGTCTATACGTTTTCAGTGATTGGAACTGCCTTCGCATTAAACATGCTCTTCAAAATTCCACTATGGTGTGGTGTTCTATTGACGGGGCTCAGCACTTTGATGCTTCTAGCATTACAGCAGTATGGGGTATGTTGACAATTTCTCGTGTCCATCTCATTTCAGGCTAAAGTTTATTTCCTTGATTCTCGATATCTAATAAGATAGAAACAAGTACAGTAGCAGGTACGTTAATGCAGGTGTATATTGTGAGAATATCATAGATTAAGAAGGTTGAACTTGATTTTGGGTTTACCATTCACGGGGTTTTACATTTTACAGGTCAGGAAACTTGAGTTCTTGATTGCTTTTCTTGTATTTACAATTGCGGCCTGCTTTTTTGGGGAGCTTGGCTATGCAAAACCAGTTGCTAGTGAAGTTCTCGATGGGCTTTTTGTTCCCCAACTAAAAGGAAATGGCGCCACAGGACTTGCGATATCATTGCTTGGGGCTATGGTTATGCCGTAAGTTTTTTTACTTGTGCAGATATATTTATGATCTTTTTCTGCTCAAAATTCATCTGATACTTTTTGGGTTCTATTCAGGCATAATCTGTTCCTCCATTCAGCATTGGTGCTTTCGCGGAAAATACCACGATCTGTTCGAGGCATCAAAGTAATTTCTTTTGTAACTATACAGTTTCTACAGCGTATTTGTAGTAATTTCATGCGGTGATGCCTTAAGTGTGTAACCTTCTTTTGCTTTTAGCCTGTACCTCTTTGAGTTGCCCTAAGGTTTGATTTGATTTATCGTCTTTTAGAGAAGTCCTTTTCATCAAAGGTAAAGTCCATGTTGATATCCCCAAGACCCTGAGACAATTAATATCACCGTATTACTCCATTTCCCTCAAATATCTTAGATTGACTCAAATTTAGTCATTCGCTTTGCTCTTTGCCGACAAATTCATGCACTTCATTATAAAAACAAGCATGTGTTGACCCCAAAAAGATCCTCACTTGTTTTGGTTCATATAGTAGGTTAGTGGAGAGACATAGAAAAATTTATATTATATCTTGAAATCTTTTTCTCTGGCTGTGATAGTTAGTTCAGCAAACTAATGATAAGCATTTATGGCACTTTCGGGCAGGAAGCTTGCAGGTTTTATACGATAGAAAGCGCCTTTGCTCTCCTGGTGGCATTTCTCATTAATATTTCAGTAATATCCGTAAGTGGTGCAGTTTGCAACTCAACGAGCTTGAATCCACAAGATAAGGCTAGCTGCCAGGATTTGGACTTGAACAAAGCCTCCTTTTTGCTAAGAGTATGTGATTTTAGCAATGGCAGATATTATAAACGAAATATCTTCCAAGTGCTGTTTGGATTTTTTGTTATGCATTTGTCAATTGAAGGAAGTATGGCCAAAATTTAAATGAATTTTTGCAGAATGTTTTAGGGAGATGGAGTTCTAAACTCTTTGCAATTGCTTTGCTGGCATCGGGTCAGAGTTCTACCATAACAGGAACATATGCAGGGCAGTATGTAATGCAGGTATTCACGAGTTAATTCTCTACAGTATGGAAGTGAAATAATCTAGTTCTGCTTCAGTTTCTGATGTTCAGCATTGCCATTGTAAATTCGAATATACTTGGGGTTGGGGTCGGTCAAAACGAGTGAGATATCAGGAAAAAAAAATGTTTGTTTATATTTGTGTAATGCAAGAGCAATGAAAAGTCGTCTACTTTTAATCGGGTGATAAATAGTTACTTTTTGTGGAATATCTTTATCTTACCTGAGCAGTCTTGAATAAAAATTAGGGCTCAAGAGCAGTTAAAGATACCTTCCACAATCAATTTATTTGACAAGCCTTTTTGTTTCCTGCAAGTTCTTGTGCATTTTGTGATTGAGTTTTTTATTGGCCTTTTTCTTGAATCTTTAGTTTGTGTACTAATGTTTGCTTATTGTATGTCATTGCCAGGGCTTTCTAGATTTACGATTGACACCATGGGTTCGGAACTTTCTAACGAGATGCTTAGCAATAATTCCCAGTTTAATTGTTGCACTAATTGGTGGCTCTGCTGGAGCTGGAAAACTAATCATTATTGCATCGGTAGCATCCTTGCCCTTATAATTCACTTTGACTGCTATTACTCTGGTAATATGACAATTAACTGGCTTTAAGTTTTTGAAGTTTAGCCAATTGATGAGGTGTCCTGGGGGCATCAAAGCTTTTTGACTCCCAAAAGAATGAATGTGCATGAATTTCTTTTGGTGCCCCTATCTCATATTTGATTGGTCGATTTGTTCTTGCAGATGATTTTATCATTTGAACTTCCTTTTGCTCTCGTTCCACTTCTGAAGTTCACCAGCAGCAAGACCAAGATGGGGCAATATGCAAACTCAACAATGGTAAAGCCTAATGTCTGAGACGGCTAAAAATGCTACTATACTGGATGTTTTATTATTAATTAGAGTAGAAGGTTACCTGTACTAAGCATGCTGATAGAGGCGACTTGTGCTCTTGATTACTCAAGCCAGGCATCAGAGAAGCTACAGACTTGCTCATGCCTTTGCCATCTCTCTCTCTCTCTCTCTCTCTTCCCCCATGTTTTGTCTTCTTCCTCTCATTGATTTTGTATTCTCTCCAGGTAGCTGCAGTCACTTGGATAATTGGTTTTCTGATAATGGGCATAAACGTATATTACCTCGTGACTGGGTTCATTAAGTTGCTCCTTAATAGCCCTATGAAACTCGGGGCCAAGGTTGTCTGTGGAATTCTGGGCTTTTCAGGGATGGCTGTTTACTTGGCTGGAATCACATACTTGGTACTCCGCAAGAATAAGGAGGCTTCTCATCTTCTGGCATTGACAACAGCCGAAAACCGGCAATCAGAGAATGGACAAGGGGATGCATCGATGTGCAGACGAGAAGATATAGTAAGTATGCAGTTGCCTGAAAGGACCCCAGTGGATCTTGACTAATCATTCCTGGAATGTAGAGAGAGAGAGAGAGAGAGCAGCTTTAACTTTCAGGAGCAAAGATGATCATGACATTAGTCACTGTTGACTCCAGTATGAAATAGCAAGGTTTTTCGTTTTCGTTTTCTGAATGACTTTTCGACTTTGGCAGTATATTTAGAGGCAATCAATGAGTATCAGACCGTTAGAAGCCACGGTCCCTTCACTTTAAGAGTACATTTTCTCGTTCCTGAAACCTTGTACTTTCGACTCTTTGGGGGCAGATTCTGCACCCTGCGCGTCCAATGCTGTCAATGCCAAAGACTGTCAGATGGAGCATACAGACACTACACGGCTCTCCCACCAACCCTCCTTACAAATCAATGACATAAATTGGTGGGATATGATGGGATTAAATTATTCAGAATGGAGCTCCTCTGGTTTATTGTTAATTGGGTAAAGCCTTATCTTTGCCGGTTAATTGTCCTAATCACGTTTTCACCTACCAACACGACTGGATTTCACGAGGACAACTACCGAAAACGAGGTCAAACCATTTTTAGAGAAAATTATCCAAGTGGTTCTAAATATATTGCACTTTTGCCAATTTAGTCCTAATTTTTTTTACATTTGATCAATTCAGTCCTAAACATTTTTAATTCTTGTCAATTGAGTCTATTTGATTAATTTTGACAAGAAATTATTGATGTGAGCAAATGACGCCGACGTGCCACTTTCTAAATGATATTTTATTTTTTTGTGGTTTTATTTTTTAATTTTTAATTTTTGGGGTTTTAGATTTGATCGGCAAGGGTGTCGGCCGACCCTCACCGGTCACAGGGAAGGGCCGACAAACCTTGCTAGCCACAAGATAGGGCTGCGATGCCCTCACTAGATCTAGCCAAGTGAGGGCGTCGTTGCCTTCGCCGTTTCTAGGCAAGGGCTCGTGTCGTGGCCTTAGCCCAGAGCTCATCGCAAGGGGTGCGACGCCCTCGCCTAGAGCTGGCAAGGTCGGCCAACCCTTGCTGGTTAGATCCAAACCCCGAGAAAAAAGCAAAAAAAAGTTAAAAAAGAAAAAAATCATAAAAAATTCAAGATATTATTAAAATATTATTTAAAAAGTGCCATGTCAACGCTGGCCATCCGCATTTGCAATTTTAAGCCAAAATTAACCGGATAGCTTGAATAAGCAAGAAGTGAAAAATGTTTAAGATTGAATTGGTAAAAATTGAAAGATTTAGGATTGAATTGACAAAAATGTAATAAGTTTAGGACTTTTTGAATAATTTTCCCAAATTCTTATGAATGTGTAATTTAGATTTTAAGTCGGTCGGTATCCGACCACTTAACTCGATGTATTATAGTGGGGCATGTTTGGGAGATTAGGAATCAAGCCGTGGCCAGAGACGCTCTTCAATTTGGACGACTCAAAGAATCGGAAATGCTTCCATGAACAGACAAATCGAGGCCACAAATCCCATGTATTTCAGGGTCTAGATCTGAGGAAGAAAATCTGGACAGTAGGGAAGAACACAATAGACTAAACCTTCAACACGGAATTTAGCTTTAGAGATATAATTATATTTGCCACATCCCATTACACGACATACAGGAAAGACAAGAATCTAATGCGTGAATATTCTGCTCGGGATGGTAACTGACATTCCGTTTCTGCCAACGATAACTTGCAACGATTGATCAATCGACAACTTCCATTCCAATGCAGAACTCAGGGGTTGGTATCTCCAGGTTTGACTTAGAAAAGTACAAACAAATTCCCACATATTTATCTCATTTCTCCGGATTACAAATGCGCACCATGATGGATCTAAGATCATCCCTGAATACGCACCGAATCTTCCGGCGGGGGAGGGACGGGTAGGTGGCCTTTCTCCTGCAAGCTCTTGACAGTTTCGTACAGGCACTGCTTCACCGGGGTGAACTCGAGCCCCAAGTCTCTCAGCTTCTGGTTGGAGAACTTGTATGGTTTTACTCTCGGGTTCACCTCATCAGAGCACCTGCACAGAGGGGCCATTTGCAACCTCAGCTGAGAACTACCCAGTCCTAATCTCGACACATCACATGGATTCACCAAACAAACAAGAATTAAAGCGACTCCATTCGTTCGAGATCGATGAAAAGTCGTCCACCAACATGTGATGTCTCATGAGGATAGGAAAAAGGAAAGAGAGAATGATTGATCGAAGGGATACAAGACAGGGAGGACCCAATTCAGAGAACGACGGACATGGATTGGGTTGGGGAGGGTAGGTGAGGATACTCCTCCCCCACACAAAGTACATTTAAGATCGTGCGTGAATATTTCGTCCTCCATCTTTTCTGACGAAAGTCAAAAGGGTCGGTACACCAACTGCGCCACGTCCTCAAGAGAGAACGATGATGGCGGTGTCCTTAGGACAATAATGTGTCCGTCCACCATATTCACCTTCTTTTTCTTAATTCTCAATTTTTACTACTATTGTTTTCCGTCTCTTTGTTCATCTTTTAAGTTTTAATAATGATGATAGGATTGCGTCATGAAGCCCTCTGCAGAATTTTCTCAATTTCCCCCCCTTTTGCCCTCACCAACTAGATATCTGTGGCTTCTAGACAGAGAGAGAGAGAGAGAGAGAGAGAGAGAGAGAGAGAGAGAAAATGACACCAATTGGCAATTGGAATTTACAAGAGTGAACCGACAACCCACACCTGCAGTTGGTCCAGTCTTCCGTTTATATTATGTCCAAAAATATGCAAAATCGACGCTTGGACCACATCACCTTGAGCAATTCTATTAACTTATCGTTCAAGCTGTTTAAACATTTAAGTTATTTTGGTATTGACTATCATGTACACCTACAACAGTCAATCGCGGGACTATCTATCTATCTAAGTTTTAGCAATCACTTATCAAAATGTTTGTTGCGGGTCATAGCGAAAGCATTGATAATATGAGTGAACTGTCCATCAAAGAATACTTACTTGGTCGGTACGTTATACTCAGGGAAGAACTTGGCAAGGATTTCCACCACATCGCCACGGTGGAGGACGCTCTCGGCGCACAAATAGCGGCCTGAGGCGGATGGGGTCTCCAAGACAAGGACGTGGGCAAGCGCGACGTCCTTGACGTGCACGTATGCCTGGACCGAGTTGGCGTAGGTCTTGGCTGAGCCAGTCAAGTACTTGAGGATGTGGATGATGCTCGCATTGATCGTCGACTGAAGGAGCGGTCCAAGCACGAGCACAGGGTTAATCACCACGAGGTCAACCCCTCTCTCCTTCGCCTCTGCGCAAGCGGCCTTCTCCGCCACAGCCTTGCCGTAGCAATACCAGTTCTGCGGGACCAAATACGGGATCTATTTTAACCATGGGGATTTAACACATTTGGGTAAAAATGCTAGATATGTGACTAGGTCTTTGGTCAACGATGGCTCAAGTGACGCGTTGACTTGGTCAGCCCAGAAATGGATGCGAGAATGAAGGAGAATAATCAAATATGACCTTAGTGCTCTTGCAAAATTCGAGGTCGCTCCAACAAGACTCGTCCACCACGACGTCCGGACCCCGGTTGGGGTCCATGGTGACTGCACCGATGGAGGAGGTGAACACAACCCGCCGGACCTTGGCCTCCGCCGCTGCAACGATCACATTTTTCGTCCCGATCACCGCTGGCTCCACCATTTGCTCCTTCGCATTCGAACAAGTCAATAAATTTGAGATCGCCGGAACGTTATAAAGGCCGCAAAAGACATCAGTACGGTCCATTTAATGTAGAATTAATGAAATGTCACTAATGTGCGGATATGATTGAAGGGCGAGAAGGATGCCGGCCCCTCTTTCTCAAGCGGGGACCACCTTTCGAGAAAAGCCAATCGAGCGCCGGCACGAATAAAGATTTTGATGTCATTTTTTAAGGTTTTGGTCCGGGGTCCATATGGTTGGGTTGGTGGAGGAGAAAAAAATACAGAAGAAAGAGGACACGCATTCGAATCTCTACTTTATTCTATTTCCTCTCTAATGATAATACCTCCTCCTAAATCGACACGAACAATCGTCTGAAAATCTCTCAAGGCATGTATACTCGTTAGATGCAATTGCCAAAACAAGATCCATTTTCATGCGAATTCATCGGTTCGCCATCGCACATTCTTGTAATTAATCTCAAAACTTGGTCCCTGCAAACTGGAAGGGATTACAGGACCATGTCTGGGTCATCTGTCCCTTGGAAAAGACCGAGGGATGTGCCATGCGTGGAGCTTAAGCACACCTCACTCCAACTCTGCCGACACACTCGTGGCAAGAACCGGAAACAGGACTAGCTAAGAGAGGACGAGGACGGGGAAGGGGATAATTGGGATAATTGTGGGGACTCACAGGATCGTCGGTGACCGGAGAGGCGGTGTGGACGACGCCGTCGCACCCCTTGATGGCTTCTTCCAAGCTCCCGTAGTCCATCAGATCACCCTTGTACAGCGTCAGCCTCTCGCTGGCTCCTTCCAGCTCTCTCAGATGCCCATTCTTCGGGTCGTCTACACGCATATAATCACATGGATTATCTCCGGAAGGAAAAACATATCCACCGCATCGAATTCGCGTTTCTTTTTGGTTTTTTTTATCTATATCCATACCTGGGTTCCTGACGGTTCCTCGCACGGTGTAGCCTCGCTCGAGGAGCAGCTTGACAATCCAGGAGGCGATGAAGCCGCCGGCGCCGGTGACGCAGACGGTCTGGCCGGAACCGGGGAGGGCGTCGACGGGCATGGTGGGATTGCCGGCGAGGGGGGAGAGGGGTTCAGGAGGAGGTGGAGGAGGAGGGAGGTGCTGCGGTGGTTGGAGAGGGGAGGGAGGAGGGGGAGGAGGAGAGGAGGGTCGCCGCTTGTGGGGCATGCACAGGGAAGGCAGGACTTGTGGACGGCTTAAGTTGAAGGTGGTAAGCAGCACTCAAGAGAGAGATATATATATAAGGGAAAAAGACAATGCTTACCAAGACTCACCTACCGCATGAAATGACCCGCTCCCCTATAAGGACCACTCCTCTCTCTAAGAGAGAGAGAGAGAGCATTTGCCCTTATTTTCCATGTTTTTTTTTGGATAAGCCTTATTTTCCATGGTTCAAGGATGAGATTCTAGTACTTGGAGATATCTATAAAATATATTAGCGTTAATGGGTGTGTTTACTTCACAAAAAATTATAAAGCGTTTTCAAGAAATGATTGTTTATTTAGTTTGGAACGACAATGGTAAGGCGCCAATTGTAATTGTTAAATGAAAAATTCATTGATTAATTTTTCTGAATAATGTAAATAATTTCTTTTAGTGAAGTGTTTTTTAAAAAAAATCATATGAACGTACTATGTATCTTTTATCAAATGTCCTTACTGGAGGAGTTCGGCAGCCAAATGAGAAATGGTCATAACCCTTGAGGATCGACTTTTTCTTTTTTGCGTGTGATCCATGCCGTGTAAGTTAAATCATACCCATTTGTTAGGTCAGTTGGAGGAGTAAAAGGCAACTATCGAAAGGAAAAAGGTCAAAGAGTACTCTGCTTTAAATTGCAAGAATTTTTATTCTAAGAAATTCATTTTCCTAAATTATGTTAATTTTCATTTTTGAGGTGCTTCAAAAGGTGTTTTTACTAATTTTACTAGTCATCATATCTGGTACCTCTATGACAATTGTAGCAAGGTTCTTATGAAAATAGTATTTTCAACAGAGTACTTTTGGTAGCACTTGTTAAGTGAGGATATTTTACTTTTAAAAAAATTTGATAACGTAGGTTATACTGTGGAAAACAATTCAGTGTATTCAAGAGAATAATTTTTTCGGCCAAGAGCGTTATAGAAAAGAAGTTTCCTTCTTAAGACGTGTGTAAGCAATCGAAGCCCTTGTTGGATTAATTCTATGAGTATATAGGAAAAGAAAAATCTTAAATTTTAGCAGAAAGAGTTGGAATTTTGGTGCACATCGATGGTCGAGCATATAAGGAAAGCGAATCATTCTGATTGAATTTCCTCGAACTGTATCATCACGGGGTCACCTTGAAGACATTAAATGTTGCCATGTTGTAAATGAGTGCCTTCGACATTCAGGAACAAACCCTACCTAAAGCAGCACGAACATTTGCGCCATTCGGGTTCCAATAAGGAGGGGCTATGTTCTTTCTGTTCCCGACGAGTTTGTATCGTCATTGGCTTCGGAAACAGACATTTCAAGCAATGTTGGGCAAAGCCCTCTTCTGTCTCTTAGAAGTCAAAAGTGGCAGGAAATCCTTCACGTCGAGAGCAACTCTTAATTACTACACAATATCGTTCAAATAGGGTAAACCTACTCAGAATCGGAAAAGAACAAAGGACGGGAAGCCTACTCGATATAGTTCAAGGGTCGATGATCAATAGGACATAGATTGGTTGGTGAAAAACGACGTTACCTGCACATGCCATCGATCGAGCATATACACACGTCATTCGACATGGCTAGACTCTCCAATGTAATTACTTGTAAGGGAGGAAAGAAACGAAGGGAGGGGTGAGCGAGAGTGTTCCCAAAGAAGATATCATTTCGTCCCTCGAACGGCAGTTCATCGAAGACAAATCAAGGAGCAATATTTTTACAAGTTGTTCGAAGTCCGAGAGACACGAAAAGCTTTGATTGGCGAGCGTGCTCGAGCATGCGCCGAGATGGGTTGGACAACGAAAGATGAGTTGCTCTCGTGGCATGTTCCCCGAATCGGACGGGCATTTTCTAATTTGTAAGAGAAGCTTCCAAAGATTTTTTTGGTGGGAGGGCAAGATCGCACCTTCTTCAAAATGGAGAGATTGGAGAGAACGCCGTGAAGGTGAGGGCACGCCCCCGTTCGACCTCACAGGTGTAACATAGTCAGACGTGGTTTTTCTTATGAAATGACCCCTCGATTGACAAGTGTACACAAGGGGGGTTCGGTTGAAATCTGATTTGGATTGAGGGTGCCCTACTCCCAACAATACTTGACGTGCCTTTTCTCTTTATAAATCGTGATTTGTGTCCAACTCCCCACTGATGACCTCATCTCTTATATAATCATATCTCATCAAATCGAGTGATAGGGGGAGAAGGCCGTGACGTGGAGGGCACAACCGTTTTTAGGTAACATCATGCGCATTTATATGGTAAAATATGATATTCTAGGAAAAATTATTCAATCAATCCTAAATGTATTATACTGATGCTAATTCAATCATAATTTTTTTTAATATAACAAATTTAGTTCTAAACTTTTGTGTGAAATTCCGACATAATCATTTATGCCGTGGAAATATTCTGTTTATATGATCATATATGATTTTTGAGCTAAATTTGCTAACTTAAAAAAGCTTATGATTGAATTGACATCTATATAATGGGTTTAAAATTGAATTGACATAGACACAATAGATTTAGGACCAACTAGAAAATTCTCCTGGATTTTTCTATAAAAATGAACCCCCGATCTGATTGATTTTGTCTAAACAAAGGGGAATCCTTTTACGTCTTTAGGGAAATAAAAGATTGTGTTAAGACACCTTGCTCGATGTGCTATCATCTCTCTTATCAAAATCTCAATCAAGTATCTAGACTGGCCAACGACAACCTCTCTTATATTTATATTTTACAAAACAAAACAACTCATAAATTTACTACTCATGTGGAGATTGGATCTTCGTACGTGCTTTCATCTTTGACCCGTGCTTCCCATGCCATGACCCGGCAATTTTCTTTTGCGCTGTCTTCGCACCCATCTCCTTCCTTCCCGGGGCATCAATTTTCTCGGCTGTTTTTTCTTCCCTTCTTTAATTTTCCAGGAAAGTTCTTCAGAGCGGTTTGAAAGTCGATGGTTGGTGGATTGGGAAGACTCGACATCTTCGACACCACCACCACCAACCCCCGATCGGCGAGTCATTGAAATCTATTCAATGGCGTCTAAAGATTGACCCGGACAGCTAAGGCCTGGTCAAACCATATATCTTATAAAATGTCTTTTTGGCCCGCGATTTTCTGACGGTTTTGAATTGGGAATTTGGTCCTCTTCTGACTGGTTTTTCAACGCACAACCACCACACATGAGCGATACAGATCAATTTGAAGCCCGGCAGGTAATCACATTCAACTGGAAGAAAGGCTTGATCGAAAATCAATTGAAATTTTCTCGACCTAATTAAAATCTAAGCTTTTCCGTCCATATTGACTTTGATTATCCAATCTGCTAGTTGATTGGATGTTTGTAAGCGACGGGCCACCCAAACATCTTTGAAATTGGGCCATCACGAGTGGGCCTTCAAATTCCATGGTGGTTGGGGTTATCATCGTGCTCCAACGTAAGATTGTAAACACAAAACAAGCCAATATCTCCACCTGAGGAACCCATGAAACCCTTACAATTTGTATTGAATATTCATAATTCATTCCTATGACAATACAATTGTTCAGTCTATATGATAGAGAAAATTCTTCTTTTTCTTTTTTCTGATTTTCTTTTTCAATACGAAATGAAAGAAAAAAGAGCTCAAATCTCCTATACATCAACCTTTTCTTTTATCCACACCACAAATAAATTTATTTTGTTGCATTCTCTTAGGCAAACAAATAGAGAGAGACATCTATGTTTGCCCCACGACTATGGTGTAAGTATGAGCAGCAAATGAGTAAGCACTTCCGTGATATCTTTCATCTCACGGAATATACTTGAATAGCAATATCATCGTGCAAAAATTTCCGTGTCCTGCTGTTTAGTGTTGGAAGTTTCATCTTTTCTCTCTTACAGAACAAGGAATTTGTGGATGCTAATAAGGAACTATTACATCCATCTGCCTTCTCTCTTTTCTTCTTTTTCGGCATTGGCCGACAGCTACGAGAAGAGTTGACGAGGGCCTACAAACACTCGTCGACCTCACCTCAGGCTAGTGAGGGCTTGACACCCATTGCTAATAGGGGGCGAGGTCTATCGAGCCCTTGCTAATCGCAAGCAAGGGCTTGTAGGCCAATCCTCGTCAAATCTAGCGAGGGTGGCTCACCCACGGCAAGCTAGGGGCATTGAACCCTTGCTGGCTATGATTGAGGGCTTGCAGGCCCTCGCAAGCCCTTACTAGTGGTTGGCAAAGTTGGCGAACACTCTTCCGGGGTCGCGAGGGGTGACCTTGTTGGAGGTTGCCATTCATCGCTCCACCAACAATCTCATCTTTTACTAGGATTACGATTGTGATGCTCATGTCGCCTTCTTCGTCCCTTCCTCCCACCACTACTTCCAGATTGATGGCTTCTTCGACTACCCCTTTGCCCTTGAGCATCTCCTTGGGAGGCCTTGATTTGGACGTATTTACTCTAATGCCTAATGAAGGAGAATATATATTTGTTTAAATGAAGAAGATGGAGTGAAAAAAATAAAAATAAATGCTTTTGGACAAAAATACCCTTGACCAAAGCATCGAAATATGTATTGGAGATGCATCTATTCACCGATTGGCGAGTTAAGCCTTTACTTGAGACTAAATGCTATTTTGAGTCTTTATTTAAGACAAACTTCACTTCAAGTCATCTTTTGAGAAAAAGAAGGCACTTCGAGTCTCTATTTAAAATTTTGTCATAATTTTTTAATTATTGAGGTTTTAGTTTTAGTTTTAGTTTTTTTTTTTAATTGGGACATTGAGGTTTAGGTTTAATCCAAAGATGGATTTCTATGATGCTAAATGCAATCTTTAGTAAAACTTTATTGGCTCGATACCATGAAATCCTCAAAGCACCAGTTTCTCTTGCACCCTCTTCTTCATCTTCAACCCCTCCAGAATTTCGTGTTTCCAATGCTTCTAAGATAGATTATCTCTATGAAGTCTCTCTTAGCGATGAAACAAAGATCTCAGAAACTCAGCTTCCTCTTATGAACCCTTACTCCGCTTTTGCTAAACCCACCTCATCATTTTCACATATCCGCTCCATTCGTCAACTTATTCACCAAACCCCAAAGCAAGTAAAGGAGTACGTTCAATCCTCCAAATTTGACCAGCATCCCATTCCTGCTACTGAAAAGGAGTACTTTATTACTCTTCAGATCCCTCCAGAATTTCCCAAACAATGGGTTCAATAGGGATATTCTCATGTCCATTATGGAGCTGTTCGTCTTGCTCTCACCTTCCATGGTCGTAAAGGTTTGCTAGTTGTGGCAAGAATAGCATTGTTAGATACCAGGTTTCTACAATACTAGCATGCTTGCATCGGTACTGTTCAAACTACTCTAAATGCCAGAACAGTCTTTATGATTTTGTATCCAAACTTCAACATCGCCCTTCAGATCCCTAGCTACTTTCTTTCTTGAAAGTCCAAGTTCAACTTACTGGAGCCCCACAAACTGCTAACTCTGTAGCTGCAACCCTACATTACCAGATGGTTTATCGAGTACAGAACCATGCTTTCGACCTCAACTTCAACAATGGTAATGCAGATGCGTTGTTCATTTCTATGCAGAATGACCAGGCGTCCTGCATCCATGCTCTCAGACAGATCCCAAAGGATACGTTGGCTAAGCTACTTCCAGAGACTTGGATCACCAACTATAAAAAGCTACACCAGCATAACAAGCCTTTCTAGTCTACGGACTCATAATTCGTACGAAAAAAAGATGGAACCGTTTCCATCAAATTTGGCAAGGAGAAGGAAGAAAGTCCTTCTATCTTCCAGACCCTTTTCATGATTGAACCATGTGTTCCTGAATCTATTTCCGAACCAGATCCAAAAAAACATGTTCGACACTTCGATGGTGATGGACATCCTGTTCATTACTATAAAGACAAATATGGTCATTGTTTTTGGGATCCTTTTTGCCAATGTTCCTACTGTATAAATTCTTCTGACGAGGTAGACCATCTTGCAAGACCTCCACCTTGACGGAAAAAGTCCAAGGATAAGGGGTACGAAAGGTACTTAGACGGAGATTCCTCCGTTGATACTCTTGGTGAGTGTGATAAATATTAGTTTATGGTTTCTTATGCACCACTTCCACCACCAGAGTCCAGTACTAATCCCAAGTCTTACCAGATCCACCAAAATCACCTCCACCACATTCTCCTCCTCAGAAAAAGCAAACTCTCCCTCCATTTTATAAGCCAATCCTCAAATGGGCTAAGAAACATTCTTACCCGCTTGAAGTCCCAGCAGAAGCATCACCCACTTCTTCTATTGCCATGTTCCAAGACACTGACTTTCCGCCTCTTGTTAAGGAAAGCTCTAAACTCTCGTTCCCTGCCTCAGAAGAGTTTATTGATCCACACGGCATATACCGCCATGTTCCCAAGATTCCTACCCCCACTGATGTGGATGAACATGGGAGACAAAAAAAAAACCCCAGCTGCTGAAGCCGTTGTAAACTGGCAATCAGAGACTTTATTGGCACAAAACAATGCCTTCAAAACTATTGATTCCAAGATTGGAAATGTACAACAAGATCTCCGAAGATATGATGAGAGCACCAAAAAGATACTTTCGAGTTCCGAGAAAAGGCTTCACGCTTTGGAATCGGGACAACATCTTAGGTACCATTATCTTGAAAGTCCAAAGCCGAAATAGAAAAGCTCAAGAAGCAAATCCAACTTCTTGAAGAATGGAGGTTTAGACCTTTTGATCCGTTGGCACCTACTGTTAGAACTGGGTATTTACCCCCACATCCACAAACGTCCATTTTTGCCACCATCCCAGAAGATCCCTATAGAAGAGAATTAGATATGGTAGAAATACGAAATCGCCTCAAGGCCCTGCAGAAGGAAAAAGGAAAAGAAAAAAACTCACCTACATAATCAAGTTCGATTGTTATAAGAGACAGGCTAGAACAAATGATGTTATCAAATCCATTAGAATCTTTTCTAAAGGATTTGGGTACTCAAGAACCTGATCCTATTACCCAATAGCCTGAGCGACCTTGCCATTCCGAGAAAAACAAATTTTGTTTCAGCTGAACACACTTCTCTTGATACTGAATCAAATTCAACATCTCTTTCTTCTTTCTCATCCTTCTCAATCCCTATAGTTGATTCCCCCCCCCCCCCCCCCATTGCGCCAGTAACTTCTCAAATATTCATGGTTGATCTTCCAGATTATGAAATGGAATCAAACTATTCTGATCCAGATATTGGTCAGACAAGCAATCCTACTCCTACTAGGCATGTATGCATGGCATCAAAACAATTCTTCACCATCGATAATATTCCTTATCCAAAATGGCCAGAAAGACTTGAAGAATTTCATACTTGGTTGAATACACAGTCCATCACCAACCATGATATGAATGATATCCTTTACAACTTTGTTACAAGGTTCACAGGAAGCCTTAAACTCTAGTAACAATCAATTTCAGAACAAGACCAGCTTTTATTTCTGATGTCACCCAATTTCAGCCATGTCATTACTTACTTATATCATGTTTTTGTGGGAAAACCCGGAGATCTCATAGAGATAAAAAGAAGAGAATTTTTCGAAAGAAGATGCTGCTCCCTTCAGGAAAAGCACCTTGATAAGCATTATCGACTAATGCTTCAGCTCTTTTACCAAATTGGTGCAGATCCAAATATGAAGCATGTCTTCCTTACATCCATCCCAAAAGAGCTATCCCAGATGATTGAAAGATTTTTCTTTGGAAAACAAAGGAGAGTACAAGATATTCCCTTGGGAGAAATCTAGCAAGAAATCCATCTATGCCTTGAAGAGTTATGCTTAAAGCGCCAGATGGTCTGTACCTACATCACAGATGACAAGCGCCTTGAATCAGCTTGTTCTCACTAGAAGTTAAAGATCAAATGCTCCAAGCAAGACTGTGATGGTACTTGTGGCCACTATTCCCGGAAGAAAAAACACCATAAGAAGTATTCGATAAAGAAATCCAAACATGGCTCCAAGCATTTTCGGAAAAAGAAGAAATGGCGATACCTACGTAAAAGAAAGGATCACACAGGCCATAAGAAATCAAATCGTTGCTATATTTGCAACAAGAAAGGACATTTTGCAAAAAATTGTCCTCAAGCGAAGAAAGGTCAGAATCATCTAATTCATCAAATTGAGAATGAAACAGTTATTTCTCTTGAAAATGATGATATTGAATCTTTATTCTCTGCCGATGAAGAACCATCGACCAAACACTTTGTGTCATTCCCTCTTACCAAATCTCTAGTGACACCGAGTCAGACTCAGAATCTGAAGACATTTTTCACATATCCCCCACATCTTCAGAACCACATCTTGACATATTCTCAAGTCAATCTCACTGCCCTCATTGATACCGGAGCAAGCTGTTCCATTCTTGATACTAAAGTTATGCCTGAAGAATATTGGACTCCTCATGTCCGATATTTCAACTTCGTCTCTGGAGATACTTTCTCCACAAATGTCAGGACCACTCCCGTAATTGTCCAGTTCTTTCCCCAGTGTTCCATAAACGCAAAAATCTTTGGATCAAACCTCCCCAATAAAGATATGATAATTGGGTAGGACATCATGACTCAAATCTCTCAACTTTGCATCATTCCTGGAAAATGTCTTAGATACAAAGATCAGTTCTTTGAGTTTATCAATATTCAGAGACTCTTTTCCATTCAGATGAGTCTATTAGATCCAATCATGCAAAAGTTGCTAGAATCTTGTTCGGAATCCCATTCAGAATTCGCCCAAAAATGTTCTCATCCCTTATGGGAAAATCCCGAATTCTTTGTTCGTCTCCCTTTAAAAAAAAATGAAGATATCAACCCAACAAAGGCGAGTCATATGGGAATGAAGCCAGAACACTTGGCTTTAGCTCAAAGGGAATGCTCAGAATTATTACAACAATGCCTTATTGAAGTTTCTGATTCTCAATGAGCTTGTGAAGCCTTTTATGTCAATAAGCGCGTCGAGCGAAACGGAGGAAAAATGAGACTAGTGATCAACTATCAACCTCTTAATCTTTTTCTCCAAGATGATAAGTTCCTTTTACCATCCAGAGATTCTCTTTTTATTGGCCTAACTAAGGCCCATATTTATTCCAAATTCGACCTTAAAGCCGGATTTTGGCAATTGGACATCCATCCTGAAGACAGATCAAAAACAAGATTCTGTATCCCGAACCAGTACTTTTAGTGGAAAGTCCTTCCTTTCGGCCTAAAGGTAGCACCATCCCTTTTCCAAAAGGCTATGTGTCGTATTTTCCAACCAATCTTGTCTACTATAGCCGTATACATCAACGATATTCTGCTCTACAGTCCTGACGAGCAGTCACACTGTCAACTCCTTGAACAATTTGCAGAGATCGTGAAAAAGCATGGTATTATGCTTTCTCAAAGGAAAATGAATATTGCACAGATAGAAATCGAATTTCTTGGTATGCACCTCAACAAAGGTACATACTATCTAGGGCCACATATAGCTCAAGAATTATTGAAGTTTCCTGTAGAAAACTTCACGACAAAACAAGTTCAACAATTTCTTGGGATAATCAATTATCTCAAGGGTTTTGTCCCACACATTGTAAAGCTGCTGATTCCTTTGCAATCCATGCTGAAAAAGAATTCCCTACCTTGGGAAAAACTAAAACTAAAGCAGTCACTGAACTTAAGGAGATTATGCAGAATCTCCCACCATTACAAATACCATCAATAGGAAAAAGAATTCTTCAAACCGATGCCAGTGATGAATACTGGGCGGCCATCCTGTTCGAAGAAATTGATGGTAAGAGACACATCTGTGCTCACAAAAGTGGAAAGTTTTCTCAAGCAGAAACACATTACCATTCCACTTTCAAGGAAATCCTAGCAATAAAAAATGGAATCAAAAAATTTGAGTTTCATCTCATCGGCCATCACTTTTTGGTAGAATTAGACATGGCATCTTTCCCCAAAATGACCAAGTTTAAACAAAAACAGATTCCAAACTCTCAACTGCTTCGATGGGCTGAATAGTTTTCAAAATACTCTTTTGAAACCAAACATATTCCTAGAAAGAAGAATGTACTTGCTGACTTCTTGTCAAGACTAAAAGCACTAGTCGAAATCAACATGTACATCAAAAGGTCTGCTTTCATATGCTCAATCATGGAGTAAAATACAAGATTGAGAAGATCAAAGATTTACCAAGCCAGAAATATCCTCAGGAGATTATTCAGCAAATCCAGAACGACAGTCTTACTAAGAACATGGAGAACCTCATGTGGCAATGCCACACAGACATTTTCAGATTCAATGGAGATTCGATTCTTTATCCTTTTTGGTTAAATTTGAATTATCATTTCATTCATCCTCTTATCTGGAAGGAAGACGATTTCCCTGACCAGCTCAAGACGCTGTTATGGTACTTAACCAATAAGTACTTAATAGCTATTGAAATTCCCACCAGAAGGTTCATTTCCAATCTCATCAGGATATTCTTACTCGGAAGAAATGTAGAAAAAGAAAGCGATAAGAACCTCTTAGACTTTCTTAATTGGTTCTATCACCCTACATGTTGGAAACAAGACTTGGAAAAAGAACTGAGAACCATAACACCGAATCCCGAGGTCCACATCATCCTGTTTTTCCGACGTCCATGGAATTTTTGTAGAAACAATGGTAGTATTCTCGATGCACCACTCGAAATAGGAACCACATCCTATAAACCTTACTTGAACAGCCGAGAAGCCCGGATTCACAAATCTTATCCAAAATCTGTTAGATTTTGTGAACATGAATACCGAGAACTCTAGAGAATCCTATGCTAGGAAAACAAGACCATTCTCGAAGATGTTTGGAATAATGTACCCACTACGTGGGATCATTATGACCTAGCACCAGATGCTAAGGAAGCACTAGGGCAATACAAACAAGCTGCATCATTCCAAGAGCATGAAATGACAAGCGAATATGACATTGTCCAGTCTACTCAGGACCTCTACGCACGTTTTGGAGGTCCTCTGTCCTAGAATCCCTATGAACAAGGACCTTTGTCCTCATTTCAAGACATGGACACATTCTTTTATGCACAGTCATCCAATTGGCCTCAGCCAAGCATTCCTGCCAACACTACCAGTGAAAATACAAACTGGGCAGAAGAAAAAGCATCCCATTGGGCTCATGAAGCATCCTCATCTCGAAGGCTGAACCAAATCCTCTCACCTCAAGACCTTGAAGCCCTCCAGCAGAAATATGAGACACATCTCCTAGAAGACAGCTCAGATGATGACTCAGTATGTAGCTACAATGCTCGTGACGGACGAGACCGATGAGTCAGTACAATTTTCACTGTAGCAAAATCATTGTTCACTTTTATTGTAGCACTAGGCTAGGGAAAGTACTGTTCACAGTACAGTTACTGTTCATAGTGTGCGAATAATTCCCTTCCGAAAGTTTCCGGTGCCGTTGTTTGTATCTAGACCCGTGAGTTGGTCCCTGTGTGCGTCCTTGTAGCCTTTCTTTGCCTATATAAGGCATTATTTGTGTATTGTTTTGGGCAGAGTCCCCTGAAGTAAAGAGTGTGTTTTGTGAAAAACCTCTCTATGGCTTTCTAAATCCCTCTTCTTCTCCAGCTTGGTAGGATCCTCCGAGAAATGCAGCTTGGGTAGATTAAAAACGTTTCCATCCTGGCATCTTCTGAGTGTCTCTAAGCTCCGGATTAAAGGGCTGTGTGGTTTTTTGTTAAAAAGCTGTCCCTGAAGGGCTTGAACGGGAGTTGTTCGCCCAATGTGGGATGCATACCTACAGGAAATTTATTCTCATTCCCTGGTTCTAAATCTAGGTCCATTTCATGGAGTATGTGGTATTTGACAAAACCTAATGTTTAATAAATTAAATAAAGATATTGAATTCATGCAATAATAAGAAAATTGTTAATATCTTAAAAAACCACAAATTAGTACATTTGTGACAAATTTACCAAAAACTAATTTTTTAACCACAAAAAATTCTAAACTGGTACACATTTGACAAATTTACCCCAAACTGATATACTTGTAACAAATTTATCTTTCGTTAGTTTCCGTTAAATTTTCTTGTCAAATAATTAAGTTAAATGACACGTGAGTTAATTGGTATACCAATTTATGATTTTACTCTTTGTTTATCATAATTTACAATTTTTGTGATTTTTTTGCGGTATTAATTGAATTTAGCATGGGGTACAAATGTTCTAATTTGGGATTTTTGGCGGTCGAATAAATTAGTTTGTGGTAAATTTATCATAAATATATCGGTTTATGATTTTTTATGGTTAGTCGGGCAAATTTATTACGGGTGTCGATTTAGAGTTTTTTATAATAAAAAAATAATTTAAAATAAATTTATTAAATACGTTTATCGGTTTGAGATTTTTTAGGATATTAACCTAGAAGAAAATCGATGAAAGCGAACTCGATCACGCCAAGTTGGGCCAAAAGCAGGACGAGCATTCGAACCGAGCTTGGCCCGCTCTCTCCATTTCGGGTCATGAAAATACCGTCGTCCTCCGTCGTCCTCCGTCGTCGTTTCTTCTTCTTCTTCTTCGCCAAGGAGAAGCAGAGGACCTGCAACTCTACATCAGGTAAGTCGATTGTTCGAAATTTGCTGGACATGAATCGTTCATACGATTGCCCCTTGGATCATTGCGAAGCCGCGAATCCGTAGCCTTTTTTAGTTTTAATTTTTGGCGGCTTGCGGTTCGGTTATTGCCTGCGACGCCGATGCTAGGGTTTCGGGGCCGGTTCTTTGGTACTTCCCGCTTCACGAATTGCTCGCGACATCAGTCGTCGATCATCGACTGTTTGGTAATGCCAATCGTTTGCCTTGGCAGCCCTAATCGGCAGTTGCTTGTCTCGAGAAGATTGCAATCGCGCGTTGGATTTCCAGTCCACAATGCTCTGAAATCTTGAAAATGAATTAGAGTCCAACGAACACATAGGTAGCCTTCCTCGTCCCTGAGCAGGGGCTTCCTTCAAATTTCTTATTTTGTCGAAAATGAGGTTCATTGCCGTACAATCCCCTGTATATTGACAGGTTCTTTCTTTCATTGTGCACAGAAACAGCTCTGATTGAGGCATAACTTGGGCCTGGAGGAGTAATTGCACCAAGTGGTCTGCTGATCGTAATATTTTTTTCTCGTTCGTATTGTGCCGTGCAATATACACAACGATGTCGGTGACAGCAGGAGTGAGTGACACTGTAATTGCCGTTAGGGATAAACTTAGGGGTAAAATTGGACAGACTAAGGTCAAAAGATATTGGCCTGGCAAAGTTCCTGAGTGGGCAGACGAAGCTGATGAAGATGGGGATATCAGGATGGCCAGGGCAGTTGCCCTGGATAAAGCTTTCCCTACTCATGAAGGTTCAGATATTGGCAAGAAAGATGATCCCAGGTTGCGGCGTCTGGCCGAGAGCAGGATAGATAACCGCGATGAGATCAGAGCGGATCACCGTCGCATTCGGCAAGCTGAGATTGTTTCTACCATCGAAGAGGAAAACAGAAGACAGGAGGGCCTGGAGGCAGAAGAAGAGGATGCAGAGGCTTTAGAAGAACGGAGGAGAAAGATAAGGGAGAAGTTGCTTCTGAGGGAACAGGAAGAGGCGGCACTCCTTCCCGAAGAGGAGGAGGAGGAGGAAGAGGAGGAGGAAGAAGAGGAATCTGAGTATGAGACGGACTCGGAAGAAGAGACGAAAGGTATTGCCATGGTGAAGCCGGTTTTTGTCGTCAAGTCGGAGAGGGATACTATTGCTGAAAGACAGCGACTTGAGGAAGAAGAAAGAGCCATTGAGGAGCTAATGAAGAGAAGACAAGAAGAGAGAAAGGCAGAGACGAAGCAGATTGTGGTTGAGGAGATCCGGAAAGATGAAGAAATCCAAAAGAATCTGGAAATGGAAGCAAATATTGCTGACGTGGATACTGATGATGAGCTTAACGAGGCTGAGGAGTATGAAGCGTGGAAAGTAAGAGAGATTGCAAGGATCAAGAGGGATAGAGAGGACCGTGAAGCAATGTTGAAGGCGAAGGAAGAGATTGAAAAGGTGAGAAACATGACAGAGGAGGAAAGGAGGGAGTGGGAACGAAAGAATCCCAAACCTTCTTCGGCGCCAAAGCAGAAGTGGAGGTTCATGCAGAAGTATTACCACAAGGGTGCCTTCTTCCAATCAGAAGTTGATGACCATGCTGGAACAGCTGGATCGGATTACATTTACGGCCGCGATTTCTCTGCTCCAACCGGGGACGATAAAATGGACAAAACTATTTTGCCGAAAGTCATGCAAGTCAAGCACTTTGGTCGGAGTGGAAGGACGAAGTGGACTCATCTTGTTAATGAAGATACAACTGACTGGAACAATCCGTAAGTCGTACTTATTAGTTGATTGTTTCACTCTGATACAGCTCTCCTATTTCTCTTCCTTACTTACCCGCACTTTTGTGTATGCCTCTCTTGTTTGTATAATTGAGATTGAAGTGCATTGATGGTAGTTTGATGGCTATGGACGGTTATTTACAACAAAGTTAACTGGACATCATGCTTGTCGTAGTTATTAATTTTATTGTCATTGTTTTATGAAAAAACTTGCTGCTGTTGATAGGAAGTGTGGGGAGTTTATTCATTGTTCTGCTTATTTTGGTTACGGAATGTTTAGTTTTTAGTAAATGGTCGAACTAATGTCGTTCAAGTCGAATTGTATGCAAGAACTCATTTTTCATTCCCATGTTCTTCATGGAGAAACAAAGTGCCTTTATTTGGTCTGGACATCTAAAAAGTCATTGATTGCTTAGGGAAGTCTGTTCTGGTTCTATTCATGTCTTTCTTTTTATGATTATGGCATTGCATCTGGTTTCAAGTGCACTACCTGAGACCGGAAGTTTGAAGAGAAAAATTTTGTCACTGACTCATAATGCTGACAGCAACTTAATTTGATGTTTGCTTGTGATGCAGTTGGACCTACAATGACCCTCTCAGGGCAAAGTACAATGCAAAGATGGGTGGAATGAATGCTCCCATAGCGAAACCCAAAGGAAGCAAGAAATTGAAGGACTGGGAGTCTCGATGAATCTGTTGAAGTGCTGAGGAGTGCCCATAGGCGAGATATCCTCCTCAGGTGTTCTGTAGCAGAGAACATATCTTTATTGGCTGAGGCAGCCCTGGATAATGTAGAGGGGTTGACTGCCTCTAAGATGCAGATATTGATGCAATCCTGATGGTTAGAAGCAGTCCAGCTGGTTAGATATTGTATTTAATTAATTACTGATTAGTCTCGACATATCTATTTTCCAGCGTTACATTTGTAATGCTTCGCTGGCTTTCGGTGCCTTCCCCTGTATGTTTGTCTTTGCTATAGTAAGTTGGGGAGCCAGGGGAGAGAGGCCTGGGAAGCAGGTCACATGGAGCTTCGGAGTGTTGCAATGATGATTGAGAATGGTTTTGGTTCATTTCGACAAGTGATTCTCTTGATGGATTTTGTTTCTGACCTGAAAAACAGCAATTCGTGGAGGGAGAGAATGCTAGCTAGGCTGGGCACCAGGCACGGCTTGGCTTTCTTTTTAAAAGATTAAACAATTTCTTTTGAAATGTAATAATATTGAAAAGAATTAATTATCAAAATTTAATTAAAAGCACTAAATACAAGTACATTTCTAAATAAGTTGAAAAGGTACTACATGTAGTGATTGTCCTAATAACGATTACACAAATTACACTAGGGGAGAGTGTCCAATCATGCAGCACAACAACCGTTTATAAATTTTCGCAAACAAGTTAAAGACTTATTGTCTTCTAAGGTCTGTTGGCCGGTGAGAATGTGAACCGATGGTACTTTACACGCGCGTGAGGTCAAAAAAAGTCACCAGTTATGGTGGGAAGGATATGAAAGAGAAATAACATGCTCAACCAAGACGCTAATGAGGTTGGTGAGGTCCCTAGAGTGCTCACTTCTCATTTAACGGCCACCAGACTTCTGAAAATTGTCGAGAAAATAGATGACATTGTGCAAGAAGCAAAGAAGGCGTAGAGCCTGTGCCACGTAGCAATTAGGAAAAAGTAAGAAGAAATTGAGCGTCAACACTCCTTGATAACTGTAACCACAGAATTCAGCAGGGCTTACTTCAGTTTGATGGTGATGATGATGATTGAAGAAGGTCTACCTAATAATATGATAATAAAAAAAGTACTAAATATATGTTATCACATCCAATCACCATACGAAAACTAGGCTGCAACAATTACAATCATATCCCGGATGGGCCTTCACTGGGGTTGCTTCGTCCTATGGTTGACAGCCTCATTTTCTTATCTCTAAGATCACGGGGGACCAGAGTTGCCTCATCTCGCGCACGCTCCACATCTGACTTCAGTGCGTCTCTTCTCTTTCTCGAAGAAACTGCAGGCATTGCTGAAAGATCGCTTGTGCTGACGGAGATTTCATCTTGGTATATAGAAGCCACCACAGGAGAATAATCATCCAGAGTGGTGCCCTTTACTTGAAGTGCTCCCCTGAGAATAGGTCTCAGCTTTGCTGCACAATTGGAAAACAGTTTCTCTCCCAATTTCCAACAGGAAGGTGCCACTTTCTGCAAGATGGTACATACCCCATTAGATGATGAACAGATAAAAACCAAGCTATGGCAGCAGAAACGTCGAAAAAGACAAAAACCTCATTCTCCTTGAGCACACTAGCCAGGAGAGGGTGGAGAAGATCCGGGCTAATATCTTCACTTTCATTGAGGATGTCAGTCATTATTTGTTCCACGGCCCAAAATGCATCAGCAGAGGGATTTGACCTTAATAAAAAAGAAAAAAATAAGAGAGTATCAAAAGGTTAGCACCGTAACAAATGGCATATAAATTATGTTGAGAACTATCATTTAGGAAAGTCATCAAGAGAGTGGTATTGCAGTCTGTTATAAAACAACTGTTAAGCCATGTTATGATCCAACTACTACAAAGCATTTTAGGTGCCATTAATTTTCACTACCCTCGAATTAAGGTCAAGAGCTTGCACAGATATCATTTATTCCCAATCTCTTTCATAATGAATCTAAACGTGTAACATCTAGTATAAGAAGTCCTTGCTGAACCAAGCAGAATATTGATTCTGGCTTTGAAAAAAATTGAATGATTTAAAGTACCAAAACAAAACAACATGTAATAGTTGAAAAATTCATCCAATCATGCATAGTTTTAATGAACACTGATGCACATGGAAACCGCAATTAACTAACAACAAATATCATACTTTTAAGTCATAAGAAAGGTTACTAGACATCAAGACCAGCCAAACTGCGATGTTCCATAAATCTAAAATGAAACTCAAAAGAGCCATTTATTGACTCCTGTTATTGATCAAAGGTTAAGAAAGCTCTCCTTTCTTATTATACAAGCGTTTCCAGTCCCCAAAAATAACAGATATCTGTCAAACTATTAAGAGAAAAGAAGAAAAGAGTGCATAAAAATATTGCTGATAATAACATTACCTAATAATTACCCAGAAATGTTGACACATTTGAAGAACTAGCGCCTCACATTCAAGGTTGAGCATTAGCAGACATGCCTTGACCCTTGCAAATGTTGCAAGCAGAGAGAGGGCCTTTTCATAACATGGTGTTGATGGTTGAGATAGCTTGGAAAGAGCCTCCACAATCAGTTGAAAATTTGCCTGCCCATGAATGAATATTTAGGAAACAGTGAAAGAACAAAATCTTATCTAGAGCAGAGAAAGTTCACAGTATTATAACAGTCTCCAGAGTTTTGTTTTATACACCTTCATTTGATCGTCATTAAATGGTTGTGCTGGTGCTGATATCCTCAGAATCTCACCGTGGCAAGATGCAACTGTAACTCTGACATCCTCACTAGAATGTTTGAACAGAGATTCAGCTACAAGACCCTTCATGACAGGAAGAAGGGCATCTAGGAGGAAGTCCGATGGTTCTTGCTCCGTATTTGCCAAGAGTTCCTCAGCATGCTATGTAAGGAGATGTGGAGGAAAGCAAAGGTCAGTTGCTATATCTAAATAAACAACATTCAATAGTCATCAACCGGATGAATAAGTGAACAGCAAAAAAACACCAAGTACAAGGAGCAATGTCATAAGATATCCGTTGAACTCCCTTAAAGTAAAATACAGAAACCAAAGTTGTATTGTTTGGAGTTTGAAAGCCATTATATGGACTCACTCTAGTGTTCCATATGAACTAGATGCCTTTGAATGCAAGTATAATCACCAAATAGATTAGCCTATATCAACCAACTAAATGAACAAAGATCCCTGATGAGCAAATTGATGAGAAACCTGAACACAGGAATCATTAAACAACCATCAACAACCATCAAGCATTTCAAATATATCTCAATGAAACACAGACAAGAAATCACAAAGCAAGTAAAGCTTTACGGCTCAGTAAATTATTAATGCATGAATTGGTAAATTGGGGCAGCATACATCTAGACAAGTGAGGAGTTCATCAATAGAAGACGGGGCATTGAGGAGGCCATTGCTAACCAATCTAAGCTGCTCCACCAAATTCCTCTCGAATGAAGAAGACGACACCATTTTTCTCTCTTTGCGTAGGGTGGCCACACACGCTATAAAGCTCAAACAAAACACAGAGAGTACTGGTATTCTCTTGCAGTTTTGCATAGAGAGTAATCACAAACTCATCCGCAATATATAGGGAAATCAAAATTGGGCAATTCAGAGGAAGAAACGGAAACACAGTAGGTTTCCACCTATGCCGTGAACCTGGTCTTATTTCTTGGGTTCTGATTTAGCTGCCAATTTTGGTTTCTTGTCTGGGCTCTGACTGTGTGCTCTTCGCTTTCACAACAAAGATAAACATGATAGCTTCAAATGGTATTAATCCCGGGGACTTAGGAGGACAAAATAACTTGCCATTTTATAGGCTTTTGCGCTGAATTCTGTACCCAATCACTCTTAAATTGCACCCCGGATTTTGATTTTTCTGGTTTTCATAATTATTAACCTGCTCTATATTGGTTTCTATATATTACAAGGCTGAAGCAGAGATTATTTCCATTTTTTTAATCATAATACAATATGAGCTTGTCAAAAAAGATTCCAGAAACATTTATTAAAAATTACGGTGATATTCCCATATCCGTGCGCAATATTTGAATGTTGGCAGGCAACACCTTTTTGGCTTGACATTTTATGCCAAACATGAACAGGTGCAAGTATTTCAATTTGGTGTACGTGACGACTGACTTATAAGGTTGAAATCATATCAAATAGATTGTAAATTCTTTTTTTGGAGGGAGAGAAAAATTTGGTAATGGCAAAGTAGGAAAGGCATTAAAGTCCCTAGGTTTTGATTTAGATGTAATATGACATGATAAATTTTATGCATGCTCTGTGACCCATCATAGAATTACAAGAACCAATCTTCCAAATTTAGCTTAAGATTGTATATTCTTGATCCATTTTTTAAAACAGCTTGAAAACTTTTTTATTACCAAGAGAACTATATGCAATAACAATTCAAATTTCCATTTTCTGTGAGGGACTGATTTGTGTTATTCCACTAACTGAGCATCATAATCAGAATGACTGGATTTTTTATTCAAAAGTAAAATACCTTCTTCTATAACCTGAAAAGAAAAGCATACACATAAATCACCCTAACACTAGCAAAAACCAACAAACTTTGAGGAGTTACATGATTAGGGATGTATTAAATATTTCTAAGTCATTTACTAGGAGGTTACCATTCTCTTCTTGTCAATTTGTGCCATTCCTTCATATCTGGACTGTCTTATTTCAGGGTCTGTCTGGATAGGCTTTTCAGTTTGCTTTTTGCAAGTCTAAATTTGCAACAAACACACTATGAATATTTTTTAGACTGTAACACCCAAAATTTAATAAATTCAAATGTGGACACAGAGATCCACATAAATATTCTTCAGAATTTTTAAAAATTTGGATAATGTCTTAAATTTAGGCAGGAAACAGAAATGTGCCTTATGCTTTTACTTAATACTAAACAAACAAGTTTTCTCTTGGCTTTTGTACATCGTGGGCTTCAACAAATATTAAGGTTTTGGTTAAAGCCAAATATAATGACATCAACCTGCCCTATCATATAGCTTAGATATGCTTCAAAAACTGTGAATGAATACCTCTTGCCCTAGTTTTGAACTTCCCATAATATTGATTGCAAAGTCCTAAGAACCATGAATCTAAGCAATTAAAATATCTAGATATCAGTAGATTTATGTTGTTTTGGAGCTCATCTTTAAACTGTTTTTCTAACTTTCATCGTTTTTACAATGGTGTGAGTCAAAGTACAAATTTGTTCTGAGGCAATTATCATGGTAGTCAATTACTATTTCAGTACATCTTTCAACTGATTCTTGAGAAATTTGTCACATCTCGAGCTAGGTGAGTATCGCATATAATCATGTCCTCAGAACATCAAAAGCCTAACAAAACTTCAGTGAAGTTCTAGTCAGCATCTTTTTAGTGATCCCAATACCTGCTGTGTTTTGCCATACAGCTTTTTTCACTCATCCCTTTTTCAGGTATGTCCAGGCAGATTGCAGATGAAAAATAAAGAGAAAGTATTTGTGGTTTCAGTTACAACCAACTTACATCAGCTGCTTTTTCAAATGACAAGCAACGCCATATATTTATTGTTATGACACTAAAAAAGAAAATTTCAGGAAACTCACACAGGCTGCTTTTCGAATAATGTTGGCAATCCCATGACAAGGTCTCTGCCATCGACTGCCTTCTGCCATAATTAGTTGCTCCATGCCTTGCGCTGACTTTACCAATTCTGAGGGGTGTGAACAAATCGAGCTGCTCATGACTACTTAAATGAACTCACCAGATAATTGACTTTGGTATATGGATTATAGTTCAATATGTATTTTTTATGCATACTAATGCATTAAATCAGATCGTTATTTACATGAATATATATGTCTTAAGGTGAGAAGCAAAGAAAAAGGATTCATATAACCAACTCCACTTAGCATGAAAAGTCTTTCCATTAAATATGTTTCTAATATTTGGATTTTATTGAATAGGGGTATCAAGCAGATAGTTCTGAGCATACAATGGTGTCACCTAATTAGAGAGAAATATAGCAATAATCACAAACGTGAATACAATTTTTAACATGGCATGAGCACAATGACTTGAGATTGAAATGATATGATGCGATGTTGACTTTCTATTTTCAAACAAAGTAATTCTTACCACGTGCCAATTTAATTCGATTTCATTAATTGTTCAGGTTCTAAGTTCAAGCAACGCATTGCAGTGACTTGACGCGGTTACACCTCTAAGAAGCAGAGTTAACTTGTTATTGCCTTCCTGCGACAAAACATAAATACACTAACCTTTGCCTTAATAAGTCGCGTATCAGAAAACGAATGAACTATTCAATCATATAATTTTCAGAGCTGTGCTTTCATCAGATTCGTCTCAAGATGTTAAGCTATGTTATGAAGATTCAAAGGTGCATATTGTATGTCACCTCAATTTCCTCGGTTACCGACTTATTATGGACAGTAATAGTCAGCATCAATCAGATTCTTTTCTCGCCTGGAGATGCACATGACCTCAAGTTCCCAACTTCCATTGGAATTCAGAAAGCGTGTAAACGATGTCCAAATCCTGAAAAATCATAGCTCCGGTCTCAGTTGTGAGATTTGGTCCCTACATCACGTTAAGTTTCTGTAAACAATTACATCCGAATGTTATCTCGACATACATTGGGAGCTACAGCAGTTTTATAAGCAAGGCGCATTGTCGATAAATGAAAGCTCTCTGTACTATTTCCTTTCCATAATTGAAATATAGAAAAATAGTAGGTACCCGTTCATGGAGATTTTCTCCTTATCTTTGTAACGGAAGCAGAATCGCAGCAAGGGCATTTAACACATACGCGAAAACAAAAAAAAAAGGAAAGAACTTCATCGAACTCAAAAGGAAAATGACAAAAGCAACTTAAGCTTTCACAGGTACATGTAGGAGGAGCATACTGGGTTAGAAAGTTTTGCAGATGGGCTTTGTCAATAATTAGAAAAAAACCTGATTTTATCAGCAAATGGCAGAAAATCAACAATTTTTAACAGAACAGAGGTATCTTTTCGTTTTGAACCATAAAGAGATGAATGTATTGTTCTGCTTATTTCTAGAAAAAAGGAGCTAAGGAAACACCAAGGCGCCCGACACTGATGAAACCAAGCTGCAACGCCAACCGACAAACGGAGCCAAAAAAGAAAAAGGAAAGAAAGGATTGACAACCATCATTAGAAGAATACGAACCTGGGAATAGAGGGAGAGAGGAGCGAGGCAGTCGGCCGAGACCATCTTCATCTTTTTCTCTTCATCTTTTTTCTTGCTTTTTTTGGCCATCGTCTTCCTCTTTTCTGAGAGACTCCGCAAGTTCATGCAAAGAGCCAGCAGAGACTGTTGAGTTGAGTGGAGAGGAGGAACAGAGAATCTCTTGAATCTTTCAGTATTTGTTGCAGATGGGCCAGTTCAGGCCGTTACACAGCCCATGGGAAATCTCGCCCGATTAAATGGCGTTTCAGCGAATGAACCCGTTATCAATTTCAGGGCCGGCTGATTCCCACTCAGAAATTGGGAGCAGAACCTGAAGGATCGATTCGATTCCCATTTTGTAAAAACAGGAACTGGGCCACATTGATCTTGAATCGGACCGACCGGTCAGGTCGATTCCTAAGTGGGTCTGACAGTGGGCGTGATTTCTTTTTTTCCCTGCTCCTTGGTGGGGAATGGAATATTGGAACCGGACGAGGGATTCGAAAGAACATTGTTTTTGAACTCTTGTAAGGAATGAAACACTGTTTGCAGAGTGCAAGTGTGTCTATGAATGTTGTTTTTGTTCTCTTCTTCAGCCTTTTGGCAATAACATTTTATATATATAATTTCTATTGTTCACCAAACTCTGCTATTATCGACTAAGTTTATCATTAACCAAAAGTTAGCCATTTTTGGGGTGAGAACATAACCATATGAAATGAAGCCTTCACTCGTCTACAAGCCTCCCGAATACTTGTGTTTCTATCGTTGCGGACATTTACAGCAGCAATGAAAAATCACCGATGCTTTGTGCAAGGAACCAAACTCATAAGATCTTCCGCATTACTTATAGTTGTTCTACCAATACATAAAGCTATTTACTTCTGACGCAGCCTCATTTTCCAATTTGATGAAGACAAAATTTCACTTCAGCCACCGAGGTCTGGGAGGGCTAGCTTCAGGAGTCGAATCATTGGACGTGCTTGAGCTTGGATATTGCAGCTGAACATCCTTTGAGCGAACCCCGATCTCGCTAACTGCAGTGCACCAGCGAGTTTCTTTTGGTTCTATTGATGCCACCTTTCTATGAATATGGCATTATACCTGAGACAGGAAGTTCGAAGAGAACAATTTATTACTGATTCATGCTGCTGATAGGAACTTAATTGGACGTTTGCTTGTGAAGCAGTTGGACCTACAATGACCCTCTCAGGGCGAAGTGCAACGCGGAGATGGCTGGAATGAATGCTCCCGTAGAGAAACCCAAAGGAAGCAAGAAATTGAAGGCCTGGGAGTCTCGATGAATTGTTGGAAGCGCTGAGGGGTCCCCATAGGCCAGATATCTTCCTTAGGTGTCCTGTAGCAGAGTCCATATGTTTATTGGGTGGGACAGCACTGGAAAATGTAAGGGTTTTGACCCACGAAAGATACAGATATTGATGCAATCTTGAAGGTGGGAGGAAGTCCAGCATTTTAGATATTAAGTTTAATCAGTAGACTATTAGTCTTTCGACATATCAATTTTCCGGGGTTATATTTGGATGCCCGCCGACTTCAAGATTGCTTCAGATATCTGCAAGGAAGCCAGTCGCATGGCGCTTTGAGTTCCTCTAACTTGAATGCGGGATCTTAGACAGTAGTTGATGCCAAAAAAAAAAAAAAAAATGTGAACGTCCTTACAATATTTGAGAAATTTCGCCTTCATGACCAGTATTGTTTTGCTAAAGAAGAAATTGCCCTCCTCCTCCGCCAATTGAAGAGACATTATGTATTGAAACAAAAGGGCTCGGTTGCTTGATGAAATACAAGACTTATCTTGCACCTTTAAATTCCCTCCCACTTAGTCTCCGACTATCCCCCATATGCATCAATATCCAAACAATCTAGATGTTCTAGATGTCCTAACCCCTAAGAAGATGCTTCCGTGAATGTTTTCCCAAATAATATGGAAGCGTATATCATATATAACATAGGAGATGGTCTGTTGTTAAACGAAGGTTGACCATTTTCATATATCCATGTTGCCTAGAAGTCAAAGCGCAAGGCTAAAATAAGAGGAGTGGCTTTCTTCCTACTTATGTGGTGTTGGCCATAAACTGTCTGGCTTTTCGGTTAGGGTTGGCTTGAAAATCTGCAACACATAAGAACTTGCGGTGATGCATACAAGGCACTTAGAAGAGAATGTTACTGATTAAGTAGCCAACCGACAGAATCAAACCAACTCCAAAGTTTAGAACAAAAGTGAGGCATTTGATTAAGCAGCCAACCGACAGAATCTTACCAACTCCAAAAGTTCCTCAAACCATTTGAATTTGTGAGGACTACCAATTGTCCACGGTTTTTACGAAAAGGATTTTGCAGTTGTCAGGAAAAATCATGGGCAATATGGATCGCAAAGGAAGGACCGACTTCTAATGGGCTACGCAAAACATCAGTTTATATCGAATCCTTGGACAGTCTACTAAAACAAAGTTGCAATGTTCTGTCAATAAATAGAAAACAATTCAACAAGACAAAACGATTGAGGCGAGACCAAGATGAAACTTAAAAAAAAAAAAAGGCCTAAGTTGGGTGGCAGTTCTTGATTTTTGCTCGCTCTCTTAACTCTATCGTAATAGAAGAGAGCTACCAGTAAATTCAGGAAAAGAAGGCAATACATGACCATCACCCATGAATAAGAAGCAGGGAATTCTGAGCGGAACCAAGAATTCAATCGATGACCATCTTCCTTGTCCTTCTTTTTCTCTTTTTGGCCATCATGTTTCCCTTTCCCGTGACTATACAAGTTCGTGCAATAGCCCTGGAGAGAGAGATGAATTTTTTAATATGGGGTATAATAAGCTTCACTATGAATACTGAAGTGGTTAAACTATTTTTTCTTTCATATGAAAAGTTACTATCATTAATATGACATTATTTATTATTGATTATACATAATCTTATCAATTTTTTTTTCTAATTCAAAATTATTGATCACGTATGAAAATTCACTTACTGTTAATACCAAAACTCTCATTGTAAAAATGTTAATCACAATAAAAAAATTAAATTTTTGGAATTCTTTCTTATTCTTCATTTTCATATCTTGCCATGTGGAGAAATCACTAATTACGAGAGCTACTAATTTCCCAAAGTTCGGGATTCTTTTGAATGAAATGGTAAATACCGGAAGGCGCGGAAAGGTGAATTCACATTATCAATGTAGAAATAAGTTAGATGATACATATTAATGTTATTATTTTTCAGGGAAGGACTTCGTTATTCTCGAAGCCCCTGGCTATGTTGCCAGGGATCATCTCAAGATCCACAACCACAGCTATGCAGGGGGAAGTTGGAAGCAATGACGGAATAAACGAATGAAATTCCATTTTAGACAATGTTAATTACGAGCCATGGCTCATTACAAACCTGCATTTTTGTGTTGTTCCTAAGGACTATAATCAACACAAATGTACAAAAGCAAGAAAAAAATCTAGGCCTAGACAAGGGCGGATAACTAAAAGCTCCAGGACATCCGGAACTTCTTCAACCTCTGTATCATTGTACAGGGGCCTACTTGTAAGCTCTTGCATATTGATGCCTTCTTAAGATTTTTCACTTATATGATTTTACCTAAACTATAGCTGTTTTATGCTCTTAACCCTCGACTTTCAAATTAGGGATATTGAAAGTGACTCCGTGCCAGTCCCCAAGCTGTAGGTGGGCTACCTTCTGGAGTTGAATCATCGGATGTGCTTTGTAGTCGGACATCCTTTGATTTCGCCCTGATATATCTATGTGGGCTGGCTTCCAGAGTTGATTCACTGGATATGCTTTGTAGTTGAACATCCTTTGATTTCGCCCTAATACATCTAGGTGGGCTGGCTTCCGGAGTAGAATCTTCCGACGTGCTTGAGCTAGGATATACGGGCTAGACATCCTTTGACCGGCACCTTATCTCATACTGATTGACACGGTGCTCTCATCATCACTGGACTCATCTCTGCCCACATTTTGGGAACCAAAATGTGGAACTTCCACTTTTGGGAATCTGGAGGATGCTTCAGCCCTAGAATGAAAGCATTAGAAATAAGCCCCCGGCCAAGTGAAGTGAAAAACAGAATATACACAGTATCCAGATCAGACCTTTCAACGTTCTGTTCGATCGGTAATTTCCTTGGTGACTCTGACTTCTTGCCACTGCCCTTTTTGTATCGCAGGCTGATGGAAATCAGAACCAAACAAAATAGGTTACATCCCCATGCAAAACAAGAAGTGAATGCAGGCAAAGATATCGAATGAAAGGCAAAACTTACATGACAGGTGAAGCGTTGGGTTTGGGATGATCAGTCTCCTGCAGGTGCTATAAAATAAACAAAGAGGACATTACATGGCAGTTAGTTCTAAGTTTCACACTTGAGAGGAAACATAGAGAACACAAATTAAACTGAACACTTACTTCAGCTGGCAAATCATCCTCAATGAACTCCCACCGTTCCTTCTCAAGGTCTAACGTTTCTATGTCCCCATCATCATACAAGACCTACAGTCCACAATCATGTGATATACTCCAATATCAGAGAACATGCCATTGCCAGATCACAATGTGTAGGAACAAATTTAAGAGATAGCAACTAGCAGTGCAAGAAACAGGATAGACAAGTTCAGCACGTCTTCTTTCAAAGAAGTCCCATCACACAGGAATTCAGGATAACCATAGGACATATCGATCTGCATTATTCAGATGTATACAGGAAGCTAACTAAACTGACAGCAACATATGGTAATTGACAGTGGAAAAAGTATCATTTTATGAAATTCACCTCACCTTGTGCCTCTTCCTAAATGGCTCAAAAGATTGAATGACACCATAATAAAACCTGTAAAATAAGCAAAATGAAGTAATTGAAAACAACTACCCTCAGAGCTACTCATCATCACTTGAAGTGACAGCAGTAGCAAGTGCAAGAGTAAGAGGATTGAGAACGAAATAAACATGCTAAACCCAAACGAAGATGTAGTAACCCAAGGTCAAGATCCTAGAGTACTCACATCTCATCCAATGGCCACCAAACCTTTATATTCTGCCCCACTAATCGTCTGCCAGGCAACACAGACCCCTGAATAAAGTCAAAAGGAATTTGAACTTGTCAAAATCAAACTGAGGCGTAAAGAATATGCTGCACAGCAAAAGAGAAAAGGGAAGCAGTTCTACTACTGTTTGATGACTATCAGAAATGTTCAATGGAAACTTTTTGATATACTTCAGTTTTTTAATTGAAGGAGGGAACGTAAGGAAGAAAAGATAATAAATATATACCATCATACAATTAACATACTCAGATTATACTGCAAAAATTACAATCATACCTCTAATATGGCATTGTTATAATTGCTCATTCTTCCCCCACTATCCAGAGCTTTGACTTTTTCCCGGCAAGATCACCAGGGACTGGAGCTTCCTCATCCCAAACAACAGTGCTCTCACCTGCAATTGGCTCCACATTCACCTTCTGCTGCATTCTTCTCTTTCTCGAACGAAATTTGGAGGCAGCTGAAAAATCATGTCCCTTCCCAAGGACCCTTCTATGACCAGAATGTTGCCTCTCTGCATATAGCCAAGAGAGGTCATAGCCTTCCTCAGGGTTCATCAGCTTGTTAGTTCTCCTTTCTGTTTTCTTTGAAAGTGCCTCTAAGTAAATTTCTAGCTTCTTTGAACCACTGGAATCTGCAGAATCAGACTTGTCGGTACTTGTTTTAGCAACAGGAACAATATCATTGGGGAAAAGGGCAGCAGCATCACTCGTGTCCGATCTAGGAACATTATCCAGATCAGGAACAACTTCTCCAGGGGAACAAACGACCCCATGAACCACCTACAGGAAAGCCTTTGAATCTGAGAATGATGGTTCTGTTCAGCAATATAATAGGTTCAGTTCAGCCAAGGGGAAAAGAAAACAAAGGGAAGGACTAACGGATAGAGAGAGTCTACTGGAATGGAAAACTAGAAAGAAAACTGTATTAAATGAGGGATTTTTTGTTAACACCCAAACCCTCACGGGCGAATCAGATAAATGGTGCACGTGCTGGAGAAAGAGACATTAAGGAACATTTCTCTGTTGACCTTCTATTTTATTTTGTCTAAAGTCTTTTACCTTTTTTTTTTGGTCCAAAGTCTTTTCTGGCTCACACAGCCACTTACTATGTCATAGCAGAACCACAAGATTGAAATAGTCCAATTAATGTAACAATATATATAATCGTCATCAACCATGCCAAAGACCTGAAGCAAGATTCACCTCCCTAGTCACTGTTATCCCCATCAGTTTAGTGAGTGATACATGAACGACAGAAAGATGAGCAAAGCTAGACATGAAGGAAGACAACTCCAACAAATCAAGCCCTGAAAATCAGCTTTTGTATGGCAAAGCATTGTATATCCACAATCTAAGAGAACAACAATGGGATGAAGTAGCCAGAGTAAAAAATTTCAAGATTTCAGCAGCTTATCATAGGCAATGGAAAAATCTTTATTGGAAAAGACAATAAAAGGTTGGCATTGAAGTCCATTTCATCTAGAAATTTATTCCATGGAAGGATAGCAAATCAGAAACAATACCATTGTGTTCAGTATAAGAACAAGGCATAGGGTCCTATAAAAATCAAGAGACGCACCACTGGTTGTGAAGAACCATTAGTATGATTATTCTCCATAGTTGGCTCATTTCCACTTACAGAAGCCACAACAGGAGAGTACTCATCCACAGTGGTGCCATTGGATTGTACTGCTCCATGAAGAAGAGGTCCGAGCTTAGCTGCACAGCTGGTAATGACCCTCTCACCCAGCTTCCAACACAAAGGTGTCACATTTTAAATCACATTATACACCCTATTAGAAACTAAAGCAAACAGAAACCACACTGAAATGGCAAAAAGAACGAGAAAATTACCTTATTTTCTTTTAGAATGCTAGCAAGAAGAGGACTGAGAAGCCTCAAGGAGATATCCTCACTTTCACCGAGGATGTCTGTCATGATATGCTCCACAGCCCACAATATGTCATCTGAGGGATTCAACCTTGACCAAGAAGATATCATCAAAAAACAAGAAATAGGAGAAAAGAAAGAAAAATGTCAAGAACGACAATTTTATCAAATAAGCCATCAAATGGGAGCATCGACAGAGTCTCCTATCAAATAAGTGTTGATATTGACACTAGAAAGTCACGTTTTTCTCCAAGATGAATAGGATCACTACTTAATGCACAATATACTGCAAAATCCTTACTCAGGGACTGTTTCTTCTGACAAACATTCTACTCGTCTTTTCTACGCTTACAACATCTTACAAATTAACGCAGGTACTCATTTTGCCAAAGATGACAAAGTTTCATGCAGAAACCATAGAGATTGACCCAGTTTCACACTAGTGAAAGGTGAACTTAATTTTTCAATGTTAGCATCAAGAAAAACACACATGAAAACAGAGAAACAGGAAGACAGAATAACTAAATGAAGAAGGCTCTGGCAGATGGATCCTAGAATCCACGTTCTGTGTCCAAAGAGGAAGGTTTTGTTCTTAAGACCTCTTTGTCACTAGTATTTCTTGTGCTTCAATATTCTGACTTCAGGATAACCCAGCAACCAGTCATTTACAATGGAATTTGTGGTCATTATAATCAGCTTAAGGCCAACTGCTTAATGAAGACCCCCCTTAATTGAGTTAAGCAGGAGAATCTATGCCTATATTACCAAACAGAAGGCCCTCAGTACTGAGGACAACCACGTGAACTGGTTAACCAGATTTTTCCAGCCATAAAAGGCAAACTACCTTGTAGATGAACTCTGGTGAATGTAATCGGCAAAAATTCATAGTTTCAGGCTTGGCATATTTGAGTCAAAAGAAAGGTTACTTGAAAAAAAGACCAACCAAATTTCTACAGCAAACTTGAAGCACTTAAAAGAACAATATTATCCTCTAGAAATATCGATCAATTACAAAAAGTGCCCCTCTATTCTCATCAATAGAAGAGCTTTCAGTCTCTCAAAACAAGTCATCATATTATACTGAAAGAAGAATGCAAGTCAGAAAATAAATGTAACTGGTAAGCCTTTTACCTAATGATTGCCCAGAAACTTTGTAACGTCTGGACAACTAGCGCATCACATTTAAGGTCAAGTATAAGTAGGCATGCTTTGACCCATGCAACAGTCTCAAGCCTGGAGAGGGCCTTTTCATAATATTGCCTGGATGCCTGAGATAACTTCGAAAATGCCTCCGCAATTAACTCAAAAGTCACCTGCACGTCTACAAAATGAATTGATGAGAAAACCATTCAATACCGACAAGCTATGACACTGAAAGAGAAAATTTCTGGAAACTTACACAAGCTGATTCTCCAATTATTTTGGCAATCCCATGAGAAGGTCTCTGCCATCGAGTACTTTCTCCCAAAATTGGTTGCTCTGCGCTTAACACTGATTTTGCCAGTTCTGAGGGGTGCAAACAAATCGAGCTGCTCATGACTACTACCACTCACTCAATAGATAATTTACTTTGATATATTGGATTATCGTTCAATAAACATTATTTATGCATACTAAATATTCTCAATCAATCAGTTTATTTTCTTGCTTAGAAATGCACAAGACCTCAAGTTCCTGACTTCCACTAGAACTCAGAACACACGGAAATGATTTACAAATTATCATGCTCTAGTCTCAGTAGCGAGATTAGTTCTTACCCCGTGTCAAGTTTCTGAAAAGAATTAGATCTGAAAGTGATCTTGATGTACATGTGAATCAATATCAATTTATAAGCAAGACTCATCGTTAATAAATAAAAGCTCTCTGTGCTATTTGCTCTTCCAAATTGAAAAATCAAAAAAGAGGAGGTACCTGCTAATATAGAGTTTCTTCTTATTTTTTAACACTAGGAGAATTGCTGCAAGGGCATTTAAAACAGAGAGAAATAAAAAAGAACAGTGTGATCAGTGGAGTAACATTTTATCGAACAAGAATGAAAAGAGATGTGCATCTAGTCTGATAAAAAAAGATATTCACCTTCAAATTTTTCTCCAAGCAAATGTTTGCAAATTCTTTCTTGCTTGCTTTTGGACAATAAATTGTCCTCCTCCTCCTATATCTGAACGACTTTTGATCAACAGAGTCCTTCAGCAAAATTATGCAATTTAAACAAAACATACACAAAAGCTTGAATGAAGAATTAAAATTTGCTCATTCTTGTAGATTATCGAAGGTGCTATGTGTGAGGTGATACAGTAAGGATATAGGGGTATTTATAAGGGATGAAATGCCATAGTGCGCCGCCACCTCCAATGTGATTTCTCAGGACACATCGAGGTAAAAATTGTTTGTTGGTGAACTCCGCACGTGAAATGCTCATGTCAATAAGTGATAAGCAATTCTGTGAATGTGGCATGTTGTATGACTCATTTGTAAATCATATTTGATTTGGCTTTTTAGAAGTGTAACTAGCAATGCCATGAAAAGCTATTTTTACAACTATCAAGAATTGACAATACCCCACTGTATCTATTGCTTTTCTTCCCCGGTAAAAAATACGTATTTCAAAATTTGTATCAGTTGCATGAAGAAAAAAAAGAACAGCAAGAATTAGGATAGGTTTGAAAGTTGGGGAGAAAGCTTAGCATAAGGAGTGATTGGAGAAACTCTAAAGGTTATAAGCCAAGATGATAGTGACTTATGAAAGAAGTCGATCAATTCTTAAAACAAGACTTCCTCCTTTAGTGGATTTCATCAACAAATTTTAGTAGCAAGACTAGTCTTTCTATTCCTAGATGACACCAAACGTCGATAATAATTTTATTCAATCTTATGACAGATTAGTAGTAGCACCTTCATTGGTTGGGTCAAAAAGTTTCTCAACTTGCCTCACAACCTAAGATAATTTTCAATGAAATTTAGATGACGATGCTTGTCCAAACCGTTTACGCCTTCATTTCGGTGAAATTTGGACAACTCACCTTATAATTTTATTCAATCTTATGCTGAAAAATTTTAAAACTTGCCTCACAGTCTAAACTTGTTGAATGGGATTATCTTCTTTACTATACACGTTGTATAAACATTTTCATGATACAATTCTTCCAGCTTTCTGTTTATTTTACGAAGGATGTCAGCAAGCATTGAAAGGTGACAAAGTCTCACAAGGGTGCAAGACTTTGGCAATCCAGCCTTTTGTTGGCAAGAAGTGTATTAGGAGGAAATGTTTGTTAAACATACCATCAATGAAAATACAAAATCTCATCATTTATGGAAAATTTGAAAGCCGCATCAAAGAAACTTTATCTACCATCTACTCTTGGAAGGTCCATCAATGGTTGATTTCTAACTTACCCTATCTGGTAGGTGTCAAAAGGAAAAATAACTTCTCATTTTAGTATGATATCTGGATATTTTTCCCTTCAAACATATGGTAATATAATATGAGGGTGGCCGGTTTGGATATACAACTCATTTCGAAAATGAAACCTCATTACTAGCAAAACAAAATTGAGAAAACCACATAGGCATATCAAGAAAATATTACTATATATCTACAACTGGAAAAAGCTTGAATTAATATTTTCCTTTTCACATACGCCTGGAAAACATTCAAATTAAATTCTCTATTTTTCCATATGCATACATACATATACATACATGTAAGTATATACATTTACATATTTTATATATATATATATATATATATATATATATATATTTAGATATATATATATATGTATGTATGGATGTGTGTATACCTACATATAAACCAGTATCATATGCTAAATACAACATACAAAAATGAATATGCATAGTTGATAATTCAAAAAACGGGTGTCTTCGAAGTATTGAAAATAGGCTATCTTGTGAACAAACCCTCCAATAAGTTGTCACAAAACCATGTGCGAGACACTTGGCCTAATAGCAGGAAATTTGATATGGCCACACAATGTCACAGGTTTAAACCCCATGACCTCAAAACTAAACATCACATGTTTGTGACATCACAATCATCATTTTGGAGAATATCGGTGCATAGGAGTGGTGATGCAACAGTACAAAGGGAAAGCCACATAATGGAGGACTTGGCTAGTGGACGCATCTTACAAGTGTAGACCGGTGGTGCTAGTGGTGGGAAGGAAGGATTACAGTTAGCCAAGTGGTAGTATAAGTATTACATTTTCTCGTGCACTGACCATTTGTAGAAATTCCTGTTGCGTAGAAGGCAAAGCACGAGGCTCAGATAAGAGGAGCAGCTTTCTTCCTATTTATCTGGTGTCGTCTCCTTCAAGAGTTTGGCTTACGGTTTTGAATTGGCTTACAGAATCTAAAATTCAGAAGAAGTTGGAGGGATACATTCAAGGCTCTTATAGAGAAAAGAATGTTACTGGATACCAAGGAAAATTTTTTTCCCCATAATAGCTAGAGGTCATCCAAAATGGAGCATGAATACTTGAGATACAATAAAAAATAAAGAGTACTCCGAAAAAATAAGTGAAGAATGATGTAATCTGAGTGAAAAGATTGGACACGGCCATATGTTCAACATGCCGTTTTATACAAGCCCCAAGCCCCAAGCCTCAAGCCTCACCATTAATTGTAAACTCCAAAAAGATGGGACAACCTATATCAAGGTGCTGGAGGTAGCGAGTGTAGCAAAAAATTTGCAAATAATGAGTATTGATGATTAACCCCTATTAAAGTTCACTAGAAATTCCATTTTTATGGCTTGTGCTAAATTGTGACCCAAAAAAAAGAGAGATCTTAAGAATAGCTGAACACCATTTCTGAAAAAAATGACACGCTTATAGGAGGGAAAAATGAAGTTCAACTGGAACTATAAGTAAAGGTATCTTAGCCGCAAAAGTTTCAATCTAAAGCTTTGTGCTTTACCATTGCTTTCCAGGTCAAGTCCCACAGTATTGATTATTATCGACTCCATGAAATCAATGGTTTATATATTAATACCGACGAACACTCGATTTATCAGGCGTTTGTTGAAACTCACATCTGAAAATTCAATAGATTTCAGTTCAGTAGAAAGTTTGGGTAGACTGCTTTTGGTCTCCACTTCAACCCAGAAATTTATCTGTAATAGGCCAGTGTAAGAACAGCGGATGCAATTAAATTAGCCAAGCTGCAAATTCATATCAGCTTTTTCCTCAAACTATTTGAGAAAAACCAGAATCCATACTACTGCGAGAAGGGATTTCATAATTCACAGAAAAAAAAAAAATCAAATGCAATAGAGCCCACGGGGGAAGGGACTGACTTTTAACTTTGAGAGCAAAACATCAACCCATAAAGGAGATATATTTAATTATGATTACTCATTCATATCATGATAGTCCTATATGAGGATAGTTCTTTTGCTTAGAGGAGAAAAAACAAATGTTGATGGTCTGCAATCGAACGAAGCTTACATTGACAAGTTATGCAGACGTGAAAACGAAAAAGAAAAAGACTTCATCGACAAAACCAACTTAAGCTTGCACACATAAATGTTGAAGCGTACTGGAAGGAAAATTCTGCAGATAGGCTTTGTCAATAATAAGTAGCAGATACGTGATTTGATGGGCAAAGAGCAAAATTCAGAAATTTTTTAAGCAGAACAGAGGTATCTTTTCGTTTTGAACCATAAAAAAGATTAATGCAGTTCTATTTCTCTTGAAAAATAAAAAAAGGAGCTAAGAAAACACCAAAGTACCCGACGCAGATGGAACTAAGCTGCATTGCCAATCGACAAACAGAGTAAAACGGATCAGGTTTGACAACCAGCTCATGCAAGAGAAGGGACCGTGGAGTGGAAGGAAAGACTCTTCAATCTTTTAGTAGAAGATGGGCCCATTTGGGAGGATCGGAACACGATCCATACGAAATCGTGCATGATAAAATGGAGTTCTTGTCTTGGGGACCGAAAAAGGAAACCCGGTTTTTCAAAGAATTACCCCATTATCATATAAAACAGAGGTGCATGTCAGATATGACGTATGATCCATTCTGAAACGTAGGTTGACCATTTTCATATGTTTATGTTGCTCAGAAGTCAAGGCACAAGGCTAAAATAAGAGGAGGAGGGGCTTTCGTCCTATTTAACTGGTGTTTTTTGAACAGGTATTTAACTGGTGTTAACCTTACACAAAGTGTAGCATTTAGGCTCGGGTTCGCTTGAAAATCTGCAATTCATTAGAACTTGCAGGTGATGCATACAAGGCACTTGGAGAGAAGAGAATGTTGTTAGAGACAAAGCACATGAACTTTTTATCCTAATAGTTACATGACATTTAGATTGGCACGTGAATGATCGGGACATGAGAAGAAAATAAACAGGAGTTGAAAAGAATTGAAGGATGATATATTTTGACGAAAAGAGAGCAGGCGACGATGTGGAACGGTACAAATTATATAATTATATTTCTATACTAGCCTCACCCTTTAATTAGATAGTTGGTCAACTTCATAGACAATATTACCGACATCAACAGAGTTGTTAATGAGATGAATGACCAATTTCTAATTTGCTATCGAAAACGTCAATTTATACCATAGCGTTAGACGGTCTAAGCAAACAAATCCGCAATGTTTTCAAAATCGTTTGACATGATTCTAAAACCATTCGACACTATAACGAATGATCAAGGTGAGACTAGGATCAAACTCCTAAGATGCGGGTGGCAATTCTTTAAATGTCCCCTCATTCTCTAAATCTCGCTTAATCGAAGGAAGCTACCAGTAAAATGCAAGAAAAGGAAATAATACAGTAACATCACCGAAGAATAAGAACCTGGGAATTCTTGAGTTTGGCTCACTCTGAAAAAATTCCTGTAGTCGAAAAGAGCTCCCAGTAAAGTTCGAGAAAAGAAAATGAAGAACCTGAGTATTGAGAGTGGAACGAAGTAGTCAACCAATGACTATCTTCCTCCTTGTGCTTTTTCTCTCTTTTTGGGTCATCATGTCCCTCTTTCCTGTGACTCCACAAGTTCATACAACAGCCGGAGGGCAGGAGGGAGAGAGAACGTAAAGTTACTAGCCTTTTTCAGACATGATTTGTTTATGGTCCACAACCACAATTACGCAGGAGGATAGAGTAAAGTAATGATTGAATGAGTTGACTCTCAGTTCTATTTTATGACCAATAAAAGAATGTAACTTTCATTTTAGACAAAACGAATGTAATCAATTATACAAGCTTGCCTTTCTATTGTAGTGGCTAAGGACTATAATCATCACACATTTACAAAAGCTAGAAAAAACGTATGCCTATACAAGGGCTCATAACTAAATGCTCCTGGACATCAGGAGCTTCAACCTCTGTATCTTTGTACAGGGGCCTCATTGGAAGCTCTTGCATACCGATGCATTCTTAAGATTTATTACGTCTATCATTTTACCCAAACTATAGCTGTTTTCCATGCTCTGCACCCCCAACTTTCAAGTTAGTGATGCCAAAATTGGCTCCGCATCAGTCCTCAAGGTGTGGGCTAGCTTCTGGAGTCAAAATCATCTGATGTGCTTGTATTAGAATTTTTTAGTTGCACATCCTTTGATCGAACCCTGATTGCTCTAGGTGGGCTGGCTTCCAGAGTTGAATCGCCGGATGTGCTTGTACTAGGATTTTCAAGTTGCACATCCTTTGATCGAACCCTGATCGTTCTAGGCAGGCCGGCTTCTGGAGTCGAATTAGATGTGCTTGTACTAGGATTTTTGAGTTGCACATCCTTCGATTGTGGCCAGAACTCAAAGACATTATCCTCAGAGCTTTCATCATCACTAGACTCGTCTCCACCTATATTTTGGTTGCCCAAATTTGGAGCTTCTTCAACTTCTTGCAATCTAGTGGTTGCTCCGGCCTTGGAAAGAAACACGAGAAATAAGCTTGCAGCCAAGAGAACAATAAAAATAGTAAGATAATGCGTATTGAAATCTAACCTCTTAACATATTCTTTAATTTTATATTAACGGAAAACTTCCTTTATTCCCATTTATTCCCATTCTGCTTTATTCCCATTCTGCTTTCTTAGTCTGATACAACAATCAGGACCAAATAAGACAAGTAATTTCATTAGGACAAAAAAGAAACACGCTGGCACAAATATCAGAAAAAGGAAAAACTTACATGACAGGTGAAGTAATTGGTTTGGGATTATCAGCCACATGTCGATGCTTCAAGATATCCAAGAAGCACATAAGCAGGGAATTATGTCACTTAACGAAACGAAACGAAACATGGAAAGATAATAAATTAAAGTGAACACTTACTTCAACCGGCAAATCATCCTCAATGAAGTCCCACCTTTCCTTCTCAAGGTTTAAGGTTTCTTTGTCCCCATCATCGTACAAAACCTATAGTCCCCAATCAGGCCAAATATATTTAGCACAAGATCAAAGAAAATGCAGTTGCAAGATCTCAAGAGTTAAAAAATGAGGTACAGAGACCATAGAGCGAGAGACGCCTGCTGAAACAGTTACGATATTATAAAAAGTTAGCTAACAGATAGGACTTGAGGATAACAAAAGGACTGATCTCCATAGATACACGCAAGAAGCTAACTGAGCTGATCAAAACAAAATGGTAAGTCCAGTTAGATAAACTTTCAAAGACTGATAGTCACCTCACCTTGTGCTTTTTCATTAGAGGGTCGTAAGATTGAATTAGGCCATCATAGAACCTGTAAAACAAACGATCAGGAATAGGAAGAAAATTGACATATATTGACACTAGAAAGTAACGTCTTTCTCTGAGATGAATAGGATCACTACTTAATGCACAAGTCCTATCAAATAAGAGTCATTAATAGGAGAGCTTTCAGTCTTTCAAAAAAATTCCGCATATTGTTTTGAAAGAAGAATGTAAGTTAGAAAATAAATGCAACTGGTAAGCCTTTTACCTAATGATTTCCCAGAAAGTTTGAAACATCTGGACAACTAGTGCATCACATTTAAGGTCAAGCATAAGAAGGCATGCTTTGACCCGTGCAACAGTCTCAAGTATGGAGAGGGCCTTTTCATAATATTGCCTGGATGCCTGAGATAACTTCAAAAATGCCTCCACAATTAACTCAAAAATCACCTGAACGTCAATGAAATGAATTGATGAGAAAACCTTTCAATACCAATAGGCTGATCTTTACTGGAATGAATAGTGTTGGCCACATCAAAATAGCCATTATAGAGTAGGATAACAGATGTTGCACCTTCATCTGGTCATCATTGAACATTTCTTGAGGTACACTTATCCTCAAAAGCTCAGTGAGGCAACATGTTACAGAAACTCTTATACCCTCAACAGAATGTTTCAAAAGAGAATCAGAAATTAGTGCCTTCATGACTGGAAGAAAGGAATCTAGCAGAGGTTCTGATGCTCCTTGCTCCATGTTAGCCGACAAATCCTCCGCCTCCTGAAATGCAGTGGAACATGTAAGTCAAAGCAAACTGTTGGTTTTTTTAAGTAGAGCAACAACATCAGCTGACAAGAGATATCGTATGTAGCCAGAAAGGTGATTAAATGAGCTTAAAGCAGAAATCTTGGAGGAAAAGGACAATCTACAAAACCATACGAAGAAACAGTACATCTGATAAAGAGGTATCACGGAAAAAAATTTAAGACAGAAATGAAAATAAGTTCCAAAGGAAAAGAATGCTGATGAGTAATTCAGCACAAATACTGCACAGCACCATGCAACTATCAAAAACCATCAAGCTTTCTTTTTATCCCAAGGAGCACAGCATACCGTAAGTAGGGCAAAGAAACACAGCACATCAGATCATCATTTGCAAATGCATGAATGGGCATATTGGGCACCATTTTGAGAAAAACAATAAGCTTGTCAACAGAAGAAGGGGCATTGAGGAGGCCATTGCCTACCAATCTGAGCTGCCTTGCCAAAGTCCTCTCAAATGAAGAAGATGACGCCATTTTTTCTCTTTAATTTGAGTGGCCACACATACTAAAAAAGGCTCAAACAAGCACAGCAAGTACAAGTATTCTCAAGCAGATTTGCACAGAGTAATCTGAAACTCATCTATAATTTATAGGGAAATCAAAACTGGGCAATTCAAAGGAAGAAACGGAAACACAGTAAGTTTCCACCTATGCCATTAATTTGGTCTTACTTCTCGTGTTCTCAATTAGCTGTCAATTTAGGTATCTTGGTTGGGCTCTGACTGTGTGCTCTTCGCTTTCTTGAAAAAAATTAAACATGATAGCTCCAAATGGTATTTCAAATCTTGGGGACTTAGGAGGAAAATTACTTATAATTCCATCGCTCTTTGCACTGAATTCTGTATATAATAACTCTTTAATTGCAGGTTTTCCTAATTATTAACCTGCTTTATATTGGTTTCTATATTCCTGAATGAGATAGAAAGAATACATTTCCCCCATTTCAAAACAACTTGTCCTGAGGCAATTACCATCATAGTCAATTGCTATTTCAGTATGTCCTTTTAACTGATTCTTAAGAAATATATCACATACTAATCTAGGTAAGTATTATATATAATTGTATCAGTAGAAAAATTGACAGCCTAAATAAGCTTCGATAAAGTTCTATGCAGCAACTTTTAAGCGATCCCAGTACCTGCAGCATTTTGTCATACAGCTTTCTCTACCCTAATACAGCTCAACCTTCGTCCCTTTTATCAGGTACGTCCAGGATTGCAGACAAACAATAAAGAGAAAGTATGCAGGTTTCAATCACTACAAACTCTCATCTCCTACTTTTTTAGATGACGAGCAAATCAAGGTAATAGCTAATTCATTTGATCTAACAACAACTGCTATATATATATATATGTTATGACACTAAAAGAGAAAATTTCTGGAAACTTACACAAGCTGCTTCTCCAATTATTTTGGCAATCGCATGAGAAGGTCTCTGCCATCGAGTACTTTCTCTCAAAATTAGTTGCTCCGCACTTAACGCTGACTTTGCCAATTCTGAGGGGTGCAAACAAATCGAGCTGCTCATGACTACTCACTCAATAGATAATTTACTTTAAAATATTGGATTATCATTCAATATACATTATTTATGCATACTAATGCATTAGACTTTTATAAGTAAGAAGTAAATAACATAAAAGGATTCATATAACCAACTCATTTGGCATGAAAAGGCTTTCCATTCAGAGCAACCAAATTTCAATTTAGAAGTGGTCGATCTCAAGCTTGGCTCATATTCATCCAAATTAAAGAAAAGTCGAATAACCAAGTCCATCTCAAGTCAAGTTAAACTGTCGAGCAGAGCTCTTATGAAATCAAACATTATTTGTTCAGGTTTTAAGTTCAAGCAGCACAGTGCATCGACTCAACTTTGTTACACCCCTGAGAACCAGACTTTAACTTGCGATTGCCTTCCTGCAACAAAACATTTATAAACTAACTTTGCCTCAGTTAATCGCATATCAGAAAATGAATGAAGTATTCAACTATATAAATTTCAGATCTGTACTCTCATCAGATTCATCTCTAGATTTTAAGTTATGCTATGAAAATTCTAATGTGCATATTACATGTCATCTGAGTTTCCTCAGTTACTGAATTATCGGCAGTAATAATCTCAATCAATCAGATTCTTTTCTTGCTTAGAAATGCACAAGACCTCAAGTTCCTGACTTCCACTAGAACTCAGAACACGTGTAAATGATTTGCAAATTATCATACTCAAGTCTCAGTTGCGAGATTGGTTCTAACATCATGTGAAGTTTCTGAAAAGAATTGGATCTGAAAGTGATCTTGATGTACATGGGAATCAATATCAATTTATATGCTAGGCTCATATTATATAAATAAAAGCTCCCTGTGCTATTTCCTCTTCCAAATTGAAAAATCAAAGAAGAGGAGGTACCCCCTCATAGAGAGTTTCTTGTTACCTTTGTGACACTAGGAGAATTGCTAGAAGGGCATTTAAAACAGAGAGAAATAAAAAAGAACAGTGTGATGAGTGGAGTAACATTTTACCGAACAAGAAGGAAAAGAGATGTGCATCTAGTCTGATAAAAAAAATATTCACCTTCAAATTTTTCTCCAAGCAAATATCTGCAAATTCTCTCTTGCTTGCTTTTGGACAATAAATTGTCCTACTCCTGTATCTGAATGACTTTCTATCAACAGAGTCCTTCAGCAAAATTATGCAATTCAAACAAAAAGTATACAAAAGCTAGAATGAAGAATTAAAATTCGATCAGTCTTGTAGATTATCAAAGGTGTTATGTGTGAGGTGATACGGTGAGGATATAGGGGTATTTATAAGGGATGAAATGCCATAGTGCACCGCCACCTCCAATGTGATTTCTCAAGACAAATCTAGGTTAAAATTGTTTGTTGGTGAACTCCTCACGTGACATGCTCACGTCAATAAGCGATAAGCAATTCTGAAGATCATAAGCCAAGATGATAGTGACTTATGAAAGAAGTCGATCAATTCTTAAAACAAGACATCCTCCTTTAGTGGATTTCATCGACAAATTTTAGTAGCAAGATTAGTCTTTCTATTCCTAGATGACACCAAACGTCGATAATAATTTTATTCAATCTTATGACAGATTAGTTTTAGCACCTTCGTTGGTTGGGTCAAAAAGTTTGTCAACTTGCCTCACAACCTAAGATGATTTTCAATGAAATTTAGACGTCGATGCTTGACCAAACTGTTTACGCCTTGATTTCGGTGAAATTTGGACGACTTGCCTTATTATTTTATTCAAACTTATGCTAAAAAATTTTAAAACTTGCCTCACAGCTTAAACTTGTTGAATGGGATTATCTTCTTTACTATACACGCTGTATAAACATTTTCATGATACAAGTTCTTCCTGCTTTTTGTTTATTTTACAAAAGATGTCAGCAAGTATAAGGTGACAAAGTCTCACAAGGGTGCAAGACTCTGGCAATCCAGCCTTTTGTTGGCAAGAAGTGTATTAGAAGGAAATATTTGTTAAATATACCATCAATAAAAATACAAAATCCAATCATTTATGGAAAATTTGAAAGCCGCATCAAAGAAACTTTATCCACTATCTACTTTTGGGAGGTCCATCAATGGTTGATTTCTAACTTACCCTATTTCGTAGGTGTCAAAAGGAAAGATAACATTTAGTATTATATCTGAATATTTTTCCCTTCACATTTATGGCAATCTAATATGAGGGTGACGGTTTGGATATACAACTCATTTAAAAAATGAAACCTCATTACAAAAGATGTCAGCAAGTATTAGGTGACAAAGTCTCACAAGGGTGCAAGACTCTGGCAATCCAGCCTTTTGTTGGCAAGAAGTGTATTAGAAGGAAATGTTTGTTAAATATACCATAAATTAAAATGCAAAATCTCATCATTTATGGAAAATTTGAAAGCCGCATCAAAGAAACTTTATCCACTATCTACTCTTGGGAGGTCCATCAATGGTTGATTTCTAACTTACCCTATTTCGTAGGTGTCAAAAGGAAAGATAACTTCTCATTTTAGTATGATATCTGAATATTTTTCCCTTCACACGTATGGCAATCTAATATGAGGGTGACGGTTTGGATATACAACTCATTTCGAAAATGAAACCTCATTACTAGCAAACCTCATTACAAAAGACGTCAGCAAGTATTAGGTGACAAAGTCTCACAAGGGTGCAAGACTGGCAATCCAGCCTTTTGTTGGCAAGAAGGGTATTAGAAGGAAATGTTTGTTAAATATACCATCAATTAAAATACAAAATCTCATAATTTATGGAAAATTTGAAAGCCGCATCAAAGAAACTTTATCCACTATCTTCTCTTGGGAGGTCCATCAATGGTTGATTTCTTACTTACCCTATTTCGTAGGTGTCAAAAGGAAAGATAACTTCTCATTTTAGTATGAGATTTGAAGATTTTTCCCTTCACACGTATGGCAATCTAATATGAGGGCGGCCAGTTTGGATATACAACTCATTTTGAAAATGAAACCTCATTACTAGCAAACCTCATTACAAAAGACGTCAGCAAGTATTAGGTGACAAAGTCTCACAAGGGTGCAAGACTGGCAATCCAGCCTTTTGTTGGCAAGAAGGGTATTAGAAGGAAATGTTTGTTAAATATACCATCAATGAAAATACAAAATCTCATCATTTATGGAAAATTTGAAAGCTGCATCAAAGAAACTTTATCCACTATCTACTCTTGGGAGGTCCATCAATGGTTGATTTCTCACTTACCCTATTTTGTAGGTGTCAAAAGGAAAGATAACTTCTCATTTTAGTATGAGATTTGAATATTTTTCCCTTCACATGTATGGTAATCTAATATGAGGGTAACGGTTTGGATATACAACTCATTTCAAAAATGAAACCTCATTACTAGCAAAACAAAATTGAGAAAACCACATAAGCATATCAAGAAGGTGTTAGTAAATATCTACAACTGGAAAAAGCTCGAATTAATATTTTCCTTTTCACATACGCCTGGAAAACAGTCGGATTAAATTCTCTATGTATACATACATATACATACATATACATATATATATGTATATAAATTTACATATATATTATATATGTGTATACCTATATATAAACCAGTGACCTTCCATGTGGACCTTCATTTCAATTACAATTTTACATCTTCTATTTTAAAATTCCATATGCTAAATACAACATACAAAAATGAATATGCATAGTTGATAATTCAAAAACGGGTGTCTTCAAAGTATTGAAAATAGGCTATCTTGTGAAAGGCACTTGGCCTAATTGCAGGAAATTTGATATGGCCATACAATGTCACAGGTTTAAAACCCATGACCTCAAAACTAAACATCACAGGTTTGTGACGTCAAAATCATCATTCTGGAGAATATCGGTGCATAGGAGTGGTGAAGCAACGGTACAGAGGGAAAGCCGCATAATGGAGGACTTGACTAGTGGACACATCTTACTAGCGCAGACCAGTGGTGGTAGTGGCAGGAAGGAAGGATTACAGTTAGCCAAGTGGTAGTATAAGTATTACATTTTCTCTTGCATTGACCATTTATAGAAATTCGTGTTGCGTAGTAGCCAAAACACGAGGCTCGATAAGAGGAGCAGGTTTCTTCCTATTTATCTGGTGTTGTCTCTTTCAAGAGATTGGCTCATGGGTCTGAATTGGCTTACAGAACCAAAAATTCAGAAGAAGTTGGAGGGATACATTCAAGGCTCTTATTCAGAAAAGAACGTTACTGGATACCAAGGAAAAACTTTTTCCCCATAATAGCTAGAAGTCATCCAAAATGGAGCATGAATACTTGAGATACAATAAAAAATAAAGAATACTTGGAAAAAAATATTGGAAGAGATGTAATCTGAGTGAAAATATCAGACACTGCAATATGTTCAAACTGCCGTTTTACACAAGCCTCAAGCCTCATCATTAATTGGTAAACTCCAAAAGATATGCAACCTATATCAAGGTGCTGGAGGTAGCTGGTGTAGCAAACAATTTGCAAATAATGTGCATTGACGATTAACCCCTATTAAAGTTCACCAGACGTTCCAATTTCACAGTTTCTGCTAAATTGTGACCAAAAAAAAAAGATCTTAAGATTAGCCGAATGCCATTTCTGAAAAAAAATGCCACGCTTGTGCGAGGAAAAAGCAAGTTCAACTGGAAAAAATGAGTAAATGTCTCTTAGCTGCAAAAGTTTCTATCTATACCGTTGTTCTCCGGGTCAAGTACCATGGCATCAATTACTACTAACTCTGTGAGAGCACTGGTTTAAATGTTATTATCGACGAACCAGATTTATCAGGTGTTTGTTGAAACTCACATCTGAAAATTCAATAGATTTCAGTTCAATAGAAAATTTGGATATACTCTTTTTGGTCTCCACTTCAACCGAAAAATTTATCCATAATAGGTCGGTGTAAGGACAGTGGATACTACTAAACTAGCCAAACTACAGACTCATATCAGCTTTTCCTCGAACCATTTGAGAAAAACAAGAATCCATACTACTGTGAGAAGGGATGTCATAATTCACAGAAAAAAAAAAATCATATGCAACACAGCCCACAGAGGAAGGGACTGACTTTTAACTTTGAGAAGCAAAACATCAACCCACAAAAGGAGATATATCATGGTAGTCCTATATGGGTGAAGTTCTTTTGCTCATAGGAAAAGAAAAACAAATGTTGATGGTCTGCAATCAACGAAGCTTCCATTGACGAGTTATACAAACGCGAAAACAAAAAGAGGAAAAAAAAAATTCATCGAACTCAATAGGAAAAGTCCAAAATCAACTTAAGCTTGCACACGTACTTGTTAAAGCATACTGGAAAGAAAAGTCTGCCGCTTAGCTTTATCAATAATAAGTAGCAAAAGCCTACTTTTATCTGCAAATGGCAAAAAAAAAAAGCAAAATTTAAGCAGAATAGTGGTATCTATTATTATTATTATTATTATTATTATTATTATTATTATTATTATTATTATATATATATTTTTTGGTAGAAAAAGGAACTGAGAAAATTCAAAGTACCCGACGCAGATGAAACTAAGCTGGCAATGCCAATCGACAAACAGAGAAAAAAGGAAAAAGGATCGACAACCATCACAGATGAATACGAACCTGATAACAGAGAGAGAGAGAGGAACGAAGCAGTCGACCGAGACCGTCTCCATCGTTTCTCTTCTTTCTTTTTACGGCCATCGTCATCCTCTTTTCTGAGAGACGCCACCAGTTCATGCAAGAGCAGCAGGGACTGGGGAATAGAGGGAGAGACTCTCTTGAATCTTTTAGTATTTTCAGTAGATGGGCCAGTTCACATCTTAACACAGTCCATGGGAAATCGCGCAGAATGAAAAATAAGTATTTCTAAACAGAAATTTTTTTTGAAAATAGAATAATTATGAAGCGTATAATAAAATGGAGTTTTTATTCTGAAGTCCTAGAAAGAAACCCAGCTTTCTAGAGAATTACCTCAGTAATATATAATTCAGAAGGGGACCTAGGCAGGTCCTTAAAAGGCCTTGACAGCCTGGAAAGACAGGTCCCAGGATACTGGAGGGATAACCTCCCAAGGGTGGGAGTCCCTCGTCTGCTCTTGGGTACAGCTAGGGAGGGGCTGGAGAAATAAGCCCTCCCCACTGCTGGACCGGCCACAGTCCCTACCTTGGAAACAAGGAAAGGGTACGGCCAGCACCCCGGATCCAAGTGGGCTTCCTTCTTGAAACACAGAGGCGTGCAGCGTGGGAAATGAAGGAGGCCGGGGAGGAACCTCCCCGGGTGGCCCTTTCCCCCCGTTTTTCTGGGGTTGGCCATACTCGAAGTTTGGCTTTTAGGCTTGGGGCTGGCATGAAAACCTGCGATTAATAAGAACTAGCAGCAGCTGATGCACACAAGGCACTTAAAGAGGAGGATGTTTTTGGAGACCAAGCACATAAAACTTTTTCTTGTAAGAGCTACGTGACATTTAGATCGGCAGGTGAATACGAGAAGATATAAACAGGAGGGGAAAAAGGATTGAAAAATGATGTAATATGATGAAAAGAGAGGACGCATTAATATATTACGGTACAAAGTACACAATTATATCTCTGCACTAGCCTCACCGTTTAATGAGATAGTAAGTCAGCTCTAGATATAACCACCTACATCAACGAGATGGATGATTGACTTCTAATCTGCTATCGAAAACGTCAATGCATATGGTATCGTTGGACAATCTGACTGAACAAAGATGACCGTGTGGGGTGGCAATTCTTTAACATCCCCTCCCTCTCTGAATCTTCTGTGATTGAAGAAAGCTACCCGTAAAATGCAAGAAAAGCAAATAATACACTACCATCACCGAAGAATAAGAACCTGGGAGTTCTTGAGTTTGGCTCCCTCTTTGAAATTTCCCGTTGTCGAAAAGAACCACCAGTAAAGTTCAAGAAAAGAAAATAAAGAAACTGAGAATTAAGGGTGGGACGAAGTGATGACTATCTTCCTCCTTGTTCTCTCTTTTTGGTCATCATGTCCCTCTTTCCTGCGACACCACAGGTTCATGCAACAGCTGGGGGGCAGGAGGGAGGGAGAACGTAGAGTTGCTGTATCCTTTTTCAGACATTATTTGTTTTATTACCAGGGATAGATGAGAGCAATGACTGAAGTCGACTCAGTTCCTAGTGTATATGACCAATAAAAGAATGAAACTTTAATTTTAGACAAAACGAATGCAATCCATATACAAGCTTGCGTTTCTGTTGTATAGAAAAGGACTATAATCATCACATTTACAAAAGCAAGAAAAAACCTATGCCTATACAAGGGCTGATAACTAAATGCTCCCGGACATTAGGAATTTCAACCTCTGTATCTTTGTACATGGGCCTAATTCTAAGCTCTTTCATATCAATGCCTTCTTAATATCTATTACACCTATCATTTTACCCAAACTGTAGCTGTTTTCCATGCCCTGCACCCCGGCTTTCAAGTTAGTGATGCCGAAATTGGCTCCGCATCAGTCCCCAAGGTCTAGGCGGGCTAGCTTCTGGAGTTGAATCATCCGATGTGCTTGTACTAGAATTTTTTAGTTGCACATCCTTTGATTGAACCCTGACTGCTCTAGGTGGGCTGGCTTCCGGAGTAGAATCATCGGATGTGCTTGTACTAGGATTTTTGCGTTGCACATCCTTTGACCGAACTCTGATCGGTCTAGGTGGGCTGGCTTCTGGAGTAGAATCATTGGATGTGCTTGTACTAGGATTTTCGAGCTGCACATCTTTTGATTGAACCCTGGTCACTCTTGGCAGGCTAGCTTCTGCAATCGAATCATCGGATGTGCCCATATTAGGATTTTCTACCTGGGCATCCTTTGATCGAGCCTTGAACTCGAAGACATTATTCTCGGAGCTTTCATCACCATCAGATGTGCTTGTACTATGATTTTGAAGTTGCACATCCTTTGATCGTGCCCGGAACTCGAAGACGTTGTCCTCAGAGCTTTCATCATTACTGGACTCACCTTGACCTATAATTTTGTTGCCCATATTTGGAGCTTCTTCAACTTCTAGCAATCCGGTGGTGGCTTCGGCTCTAATAAGAACATGAGAAATAAGCTTGGAGCCAAGCGAACAATAAAGATCGTAAAATCATATGCATCAAAGTCTAACCTTCTAACATCATCTTTGCTGTTCAATATCTTCGTTGACTGAAAACTTCTTTCATTCCCATTCAACTTTCTCAGTCTGATAATGACAATCGGGACCAAACAAGACAGGTAGTTTCATTAGGACAAGAAAGAAACATATGCAAGCACAAATATCAAAAAAAGGCAAAACTTACACGACGGATGAAGTAATGGGGTCGGGATTAACAGCCACCTGTCGATGCTACAAGATATCCAAGAAGCACATAAGCAAGAAGTTATTTCCAACTTAATGATACAAAACACGGAATGATAACAAATTAAAGTCAACACTTGCTACAAGACCAAAAAACAAAAAAAGTGAGTACTTACTTCATCTGGCAAATCATCTTCAATGAACTCCCAATGTTCCTTCTCAAGGTTTAAGATTTCTTTGTCCCCGTCGTCGTACAAAACCTATAGTCCCAATCAGGCCATATATATTTAGCACAATATCAAAGAACATGCAGCTGCAAGATCTCACAATTAAAGGAAAGAGGTAGCAGCTAATAGAGCAAGAGACGCCAGCTCAAACAATTACATAATTTGTAGAAAATTAGCTATCAGATGGGACTTGAGGATAAAAAAAGCACCGATCCGCATAATGCAGATACACCCAAGAAGCTAACTGAGCTGATCAAAACAAATGGCAGGTCACAGTTACAGAAGCTTCTGAAGACTATGATAGTTATCTCACCTTGTGTTTTTTCGTTATATGGTTGTAAGATTCAATTCGGCCATCATAGAACCTGTAAAACAACCGTTTAGGAATAGGAAGAAAATGATATAAACAACCCTAGTGCTGTAGACAATCACTGAAGTGACGGCAGCAGCTAGCCATCAATTAAGGAACAGCAGTAGCAATTGCAAGAAGGAGATGAGAATTGAAAAATATCATGCTCAACCAAGAAAGAAACAAAGTATTCCAAGTGAGGGTCCTAGGGTGCTCACATCTCATCCAATGGCCACCAGACCTTTATTCTCCGACCAATTAATCCGTCAGCAAGCACCTCAGACTCCTGAAAGTCATTTAAAGAAATACATGACTGTATGAAAACTAAAAAAAGGTGCAAAGACTATGCAACATATCAATTAGGAAAAAGTAAGAAATAAACCGAGTGCCAACGCTCTTTAATAACTGTGAACACAAATTTCAGCAGAGCTTTGCAAGATACTTCGTTTTTATAATAATGACAATGATAACAACAAAAATTGAAGACGGCATACTTAAATAATATAACGACAAAGAATGTAGTAGATATATAAGATAAGATCCAATTAGCATATGAAAAGTGTACTGCAACAGTTACAATCATACCCTTGAGGTGCCTTTACTCGTGTCATTTCCTCCTTCAGTTGGCAGCTTCATTTTTTGATCTCTAAGATCAACAGGGAGCAGAGCTGCCTCACCTTGCAAAGTCTCCACATTTATTGTAGAAACCGTGGGCATAGCTGAAAGATCAGTTCTGCTCATGGAGATCCTTCTTTTATGGTGCTGTTCAGTAGTTTGACCCTCTCTGTACAGCCAAGAAAGAACATAACCTTCCTCAGGTCTCATGAGTGAATTGGGTTTTGGTTCCCTTTTCCTGGGAAGTATTGAACCCTTGGAGCCTAGGAGATCAGCGATGCCGTGTTCAGGAGAACCACTAGTAGCATTATTCACTGTAGTAGATTCATTTTGGCATAGCAAAGCCACTACAGAAGAATAATCATCCAAAGTGGTGCCTATTGAATGAAGTGCTCCCTTAAGTGGTCTCAGCTTTGCTGCACAATCCAAGATCAGTTTCTCTCCCAATTTCCAACTGGAAGGTGGCACTTTCTGCAAGATGGTATATCTCTTATTAGAGAATGAACAAAACAAAACCAAGCTAAACCAGCAGAAACATAAAAATTGACAGTAACCTCATTCTCCTTGAGCACACTATCCAGGAGACGGATCAGAAGATCTGAGCTGATATCTTCACTTTCAGCAAGGATGTCAGCCATTATTTGTTCCACGGCCCAGCATTCATCAGCAGATGGATTTAACCTTAATAAAAAAAAAAGCACCCATAAAAAAATAAGAGAGTATCAAAAGGTAAATGCTAAAATGTCAAAAATAAAAAGATGTTGAGAACTATCATTTAGTAAAGTCATAAGAGTGTTGTTGCAGTCTGTCGTAACAAAACTGTTAAGCCAAGTTATAATCCAACTACCAGAAAGCCATTTAGGTGCCATTATTTTTCCCTACCCTAGAATTAAGGTCAAGAGCTTGCACAGATATCGCTAAATCTCAATCTCTCTTGTAAAGATAGCAGTGTAACACCTTATATAAAATCCTTGCTACACCAAGCAGAACATCGAGTTTATCAGGAGATTCTTCAACAAAATTGAAAGGTTTAAAGCACCAAAACAAAACCATGTAAAATAGTCGAAAGATTCATCCAATCATGAAAGGCAAGCTAACTCACAAATGAACACTGATGTACATAAAAACTCATCCACAATATTTTTTTTTTTTTTGGTCGATAACTCATCCGCAATTAACTAACTACAAATATCAATTTTTTGAGTCATAAGAAAGGTTACTAGACAGCAAGACAAGCCAAATTGTGATATTCCAGAAAACAAAAATGCAACTCAACTGAACAATTTCCATCAAGTACTGCTATTGGTCAAAGATTAAGAAAGCTATCCTTTTCTTATGATATCTGGTAAACTATTATGCGAAAAGAAAAGAAAAGAAAAAAAAAAGAGCATAAAGTGTTCCTGATGATAATAGTACCTAGTAAATACCCAGAAATGTTGGCACATATGAAGAATTTGTGCCTCACATTCAAGGTCAAGCATTAGCAGACATGCCTTGACCCTTGCAAGGGTTTCCAGCATAGAAAGGGCCTTTTCATGACTCTGTGTCGAGGGTTGAGATAGCTTTGAAAGAGCCTCCGCGATCAGTTGAAAAATTGCCTGCCCATGAATGGATACTTAAGAAACTGTGAAAGAATAAAATTTTATCTAGAGAGGAGTGAGTTAATTGTATTAGAAAATCTCCAGAGTTTTGTTTTATATACCTTCATCTGATCGTCATTATATGGCTGCACTGGCGATGCTATCCTCAGAATCTCACTGAGGCAAGATGCCACTGTAACTCTAACATCCTCGTTACAATGTTTGAACAGAGCTCCAGCTACAAGACCCTTCATGACAGGAAGAAGGGCATCCTGGAGGAAGTCCGATGGTTCTTGCTCCATATTCACCAAGACATCTTCAGCATTCTATGTAGGGGGGACATGCACATGAAAGCAAAAGTCAGTTTCTATATCTAAATAAACAACATTAAAGAGAAACGTTTCTGGAAACACAGAAGGAGAACAGCCACCTCAGATGCTCCAATAATTGGTGATGTATGCCCTTTAAGAGGTCAAACAAGGGGGAGGGAAAAGATAAAACTAGAGATTTGACTTTGAAGCTCATGGTAGCACAAGAATACCATCCAGCAGATGGATAAGTGGACAGCAAAGAACACCAAGTACAAGGAGTAATGCTTAGATGAAATCCGTTTGACTCTTTTAAAGTATGCTGAAACCAAAGTTCTATAGTTTAGAAAGGAGTTTGAAAGCCATTATATGAACTCACTCTCCTATCCATATGAACTAGATGCCTTTGCCCACAAGCATAACCGCCAAATGGATTACCATATATCAACCAACTAAAACAACAAAGATGCCTGATGAGCAAATTGATGAGAAGCCAAAGACAGGAGATCAATCATCCCCCAAACAAACATCAACCATCCCGAAGCATTCAAATTTATCCCGATGAAACACAAATAAGAAATTTCAATGCAAGTAAAGCTGCACGGCTCAGTAAATCATCATATGCATGAATTGGTAAATCGAGGCAGCATACATCAAGAAGAGTGAGGAGTTCATCAACAGAAGAAGGGGCATTGAGGAGGCCATTGCCAACCAATCTAAGCTGTGTTACCAAAGTCCTCTCCATTGAAGAAGAAGATGACGCCATTTTTTCTCTTTTTACTTTGGGTGGCAACACACGCTATACAGCTCAAATGAACACAGAGAGTACTAGTATTCTCTTGCCGATTTGCACAGAGAGTAATCAGAAACTCATCTACAATATATAGGGAAAACAAAACATGGCAATTCAAAGGAAGAAACGGAAACACGGTAAGTTTCCACCTATGCTATGAACCTGGTCATATTCCTTGAGTTCTGATTTAGCTGTCAATTTTGGTTTCTTGGTTGGACTCTGACTGTGTGCTGTTTGCTATTGTGACAAAAAATGAACATGATAGCTTTAAGTGGTATTTCGTTTCTTGGAAACTTAGGAGGACCAATTACTTGCCATTCCATTGCCTTTTGCTCTGGATTCTGTACCTAATCACTCTTAAATTGCTCCAGAATTTGATTTTTCTGGCTTTCCTAATTATTAACCTGCTCAATATTGGTTTCTGTAGACTGACCAAAAAAGAAAATGAGATCTATATATTAACAACCGAGACAGAATCATAAAATCCATAAGATATGATGATAAAACAATACGAGCTTGTCCAAAGAGAACAAGGTATGTAATATCAACAAAATAAAGACTTAGACATGCGACCAATAAATTAAAATTTCGAAAGATTGTTGTGAAAATGCAAATCAAATTTTTTTTATTACATCCTTTGGTTATTTTTTTAAGAAAAATTTATTAAAAATCACAGTGATACACCTATATCCATGTACAATATTTGAGTATTGGCAGGCACCACCATTTTAGCTTGACATTTTGTGCCAAACATGAATAGGTGCAAGTATTACAATTTGGTGTATGTGATGACTGGCTTATAAGGTTCAAATCATATTGAATAGATTATGTTTTCTTTTTACAGAATATTGGTATCAAGGTGACAGTTCTGAACATACAATGGTACACCCAACCTGGAGATAAGTACAGCAGTGACCACAGCACAAATATAGTTTTAAAATGACATGAGCGCAATAACTTACGATTCAAATGATTCAATTCGATTTTGACTTTCTTCTTTAAAAAAAAATCGTTATCACCTTGTGCAATATTTGTGCTCTAAATAAAGCCAAAGGACATGATGCGAATTGCTAATAAACATGACAAAGCAACCGCATTTCAATTCAGATCGCATCCATCTCAAACTTGGCTCAAACTTCATCAAAATTAAAAATAGTTCGGATCCCAGTCCATCTCAACTCAACTTAAATCGACATATAGAGCACACAAATGAGAAATTAAGCATTATTTGTCCAGGTTTTTAAGCTCAAGTAGTGCATTGCACTGACTCCACTTTGTTATTGAATTATGGACAGTAATAGTCTCAATCAATCAGATTATTTTCTTGCTTAGAGATGCACATGACCTCCAGTTCCAAATTTCCACTTGAACTTAGAACATGTGTAAATGATTCACAAATCCTGAAAAATCATAACTGTGGTCTCAGTTGTTAGATTTGGTTCTTACATCATATTAAGTTTCTGAAAACAATTAGATCTGAAATTGACCTCAATGTACATTGGAAGCAATAGCAATATATATGCATAGTGCACTCTTAATAAACAAAAGCTCTCTGTTTCTTTTCCAAATTGAAAAATCGAAAAATAGTAGATACCTGCTCATAGAGAGTTTCCTCTTATCTTTGTAACACAAGGAGACTTGCTGCAAGGACATTTAAAACAGACAGAAATTAAAAAAAATAGTGTGATCAGCACAGTAACATTTCGATGAACGAAAATGAATATTGGTATGCATCTTGTCTAATGACAAAGACATTCACCTTCAAGTTTTTCTCCAACCAAATATCTGCAAACTCTTTCTTGCTTGCTTTTGGACAATAAACTGTACCACTCTTATATCTGAAGGATTTTCGATCAACAAAGCCCTTCAGCAAAATTATTCAATTCAAACAAAACAAATACGAAACGTAGGATGAAGAATAAAAGCTAGATCACTCTAGTAGATTACCGAAGGTGCTATGTGTGAGGTGACACAGTGAGGACATACGGGTATTTATAAGGGATGAAATGCCATAGTGCGCCGCCGCCTCCATTGAGATTTCTCAAGATAAAACTAGGTTAAAATTGTTCGTAGGTTAACACCACACGTGACGTCCTCGTGTCAATAGGTACTGCTGCAATTGCAGCATGTCATGTGACTGCATTTATAAATCATATTTTATTTAGCTTCTTAGAAGTTGAATTAGCAATACTGAAAAGCTATTATTTTAACAACTAATACAAAGTCTCTTCTTCTTCTTTCATTGTGAATATACTATCAATTAATAATAAACTCTCATTCTTTGTGACAAATTTGAAAGCCACGTCATAGAAAAATTATCCATCATCTACTCTTGGAAGGTTCATTAATGGCTGATTTCTAACTTACCCAATCTGGCAGGTCTGAAAAGGAATAATACCCTTTCATTTTGTTATCAAATCTGAATGTTTCTCCCCTCTCGTGATATGGTAATATAATGTGAAGAAGACCAGTTTTGATGTACAGCTCATTTCAAAATGAAATTGTCAAAACAAATTGACAAAACTACGCAAGTATATCAAGAAGGTATTTAATAATATCTACAACTCAAAAAGGCTCGAATCAGAACTTATTGATTTCACATTGGCCTAGACAACAGAGTTACTCATTTCACAGTCAGATTAATTTTCTATATTTCCATATGATAATATATATATAATATGACCACCTCACGCAAACCCAACACAAAAAACTGTGACCTTTCATGTGGTCCTTATTCAATTAAAATCCTACATCTTCTAAATTGAAATTCCATACACTGAATACAACATGCAAATATGAATTATGTATAGTTGGAACTCCATGCGTTGAAAAATGAAACATACACTATCTTGTGAACAAATTAATAATAAGTATAGTTGTTCCTCCATGTGCTAGGCACTTCGTCGAATTACAGGGACATCGCTATGGCCACACAAGGTCACAGGTTTAAACTACATGACCTCAGACTAAAAATTAAGGGGTTTATCATGTCAAAACCATTGTTTTGGAGAATATCAGTGCATAGGAGTGGTGATGCAGTGGTACAGAGGGAAAGCCACAAAATGGAGGACTTGGCAATTCTAGTGGACACATCTTGGTGCAATACTGGCACAGACCAGTGGTGCCAGTGGTGGGAAGGAAGAATTATACTTAGCCAGGCAGTAGTATACGTACTATCTTTTTCACTTTTTTCATTAGCCACTATTTTCTTATTCCACATATTCATACCTATCCTCCTTTGTACTCTGCATGGGTATCTTTTATGACGTGTGAAAATATTGCTCCTCTTATCCCCTTATAACATCGTAACCCAAATATGTAAGAGATCAATTTAGGCACCAGATGTTCTAACTCCCAAAACTTCTTTCCGTGTGAAATTTCCCCAAATAATGTAAAACTGCAGATGATATATAAGGTTTGTGACAATCTAATGTTCTACAAAGGTTGACCATTTATAGAAATTTGTGCTATGTAGATGCCAAAACATGAGGCTAAAATAAGAAGATCAGCTTTCTTCCTATTTATCTGGTCTTGGCTCTTTAAAGGGTTTGGCTTTTGGGTTTGGATTGGCTTGCAAATTTCAAAGCTCAGAAGAAGTTAAAGGGATATACACAAGGCTCTTACATAGAAAAGAATGTTAATTAAGACCAAGAAACTTTTTTCCCCATTATAGCTATAGAAGACATCCAAAAAAGGGCATGAATATTCGAAAATATGATAAAAAAATAAAGAGTAGTTTGGAAAAGAAAATTTAAGAATGATGTAATCTGAGTGAAATGATCGGACACAACAATATATCCAAAACTCAAAAGGATTTGACCACCTATATCAAGGTGATAGAGGTAAGCTGGTGCAGCAAAAAATTTGCAAATATTGTGCACAGGTGATTAACCCCTATTAAAGTTCACTAGAATTCCAATTTTTATGGCTCCTGCTAAATTGTGACCAAAAAAAGAGATCTTCAGACAATTTAATAGATGAACACCATTCCTAAGAAAATACATGCTTGTGGGAGGGAAAAAGCAAGTGCAACTGGAGCTATAAGTAGAGGTATCTTAGTCGCAAAAGTTTCGAGCAAAAGGTGCGTGCATAACTGTTGCTCTTCGGGTTAAGTCTTAGGCATTTATTACTACTAACTCCGTTATGTCATTGGTTTACATGTTAGTATCGACAAACACCTGATTTCTCAGGTTTTTGTAGAGATTCACCTCTGAGAATGCAATAGATTTCAGTTCACTAAAAGGTCTGGATACACCTTTTCAGGATTCCACTTAGACACAAAAGTTTAGTAGCCAAGCTGCAGATTCATATCAGCTTTTTCCTCAAACCATTTGAGAAAAACCATAATGCATACTATTGTGAGAAGGGATTTCATAATTCTCAGGAAAAAAAAATTCATATGCAATACAGCCCGCAGAGGAAGGGACTGGCTTATAACTTCGAGAAGCAAAACATCAACCCACGAAGGAGACATATGCCATTTATCTCCAAATGGCAGAAAAAAGAAAACTTTAACAGAACAGAGGTATCTTTTCGTTTTGAATTATGAAGAGATGAATGTATTGTTCTTTGATTTCTAGAAAAAAAAAAAAAGGAGCTGAGAAAACACCGAAGTACACGACGCTGCAATGCCAATCGACGAACAGAGGAAAAGGGGAAAGGATTGACAACCGTCATTAGAAGAACACGAACCTGGGAATAGAGAGAGAGGAACGAGGCAGTCGACGGAGACCATCTCCATCTTTTCTCTTTTTCCTTTTCTTGGCCATCGTCTTCCTCTTTTCCGAGAGACGCCACCACAAGTTCATCATGCAAAAGCAGCAGAGACGGAGCAGTGGAGGGAAAGGCTCTCGAATCTTTCAGTAGAAGATGGGCCGATTTGGATCGCAGCACAGCCCATAGGAAAACGTGCAATAATATAATAAGATGGTGGTTTTGTCTTGGGGCCAAAAAAGAAACCCATTTTTCTTGAGAATGCCTCGTTTTGTGTATATACATTACATTGGTGATGGTCTGTTGAGAAGGGTTTTTTTTTTGGGTCTAATCTATTCTCAAGGTTGACCATTTTCATTTTCATGCATTTGTGCTATTTCGCCCTATTTTTTCTGGTGTTGGCCTTACGCCAAGTTTGGCTCGTAGGTTTGGGTGAGCTGGAAAATCCACAATTCACAAGAACTTTGAGGTGCTGCACGCGAGGCAATGAGAGAGGATGTTGTTAGAGATCAATCATATGCAATAGCCTATAAAGGATGGACCGACTTGTTATGCACTATGCAATATGTCAATTATATCACATCATCGAACAATTTGACGAAATAAAGTTGTAATGTTCTGTCGACAAATCGAAAAACCATTTGATACTATAATTATATGATTGATGTGGGACCAAAATCAAATTTCAAAAATGATTAGGTTGGGTGACAATTCTTGATTTTTGCTCGCTCTTTGAAATCTCCCATAATCAAAGAGAGCTATCAGTAAAATTCAGGAAAAGGAAATAATAAATCACCAGAGAATAAGAACCTGGGATTCGGAGTGGAACCAAGCCGTCGACTGATGATCATCTTCCGCCTTGTTCTTTTCTTTTTTATATCTCTTTCTGGCCATCATGTTCCTCTTTTCAGTGACTCCACTAATTCATGCAAGAGTTGAGGAGAGAGAGAGTGTGTTGAATTTTTTTTATTTTGGGTTATAAATAAGCTTCACTATTTATACCGAATGGTCCAATTATTTTTTTCTATTATACGATAAGTTGCTATCATTATTATGATTTATTTATTATTATACACGATCACATGAATTTTTTTCCTATTTCAAAGTTACTGATCACATTCAAATATTTACGGATTATTAATAAAAATAATCACCATGAAAATCATCAAAATTACGAGGAGTTCTTGCTTATTTTTTATTTTCATATCTTCTTTTTTATTGAACATTTTCACAACTTGCCATGTCGAGAAATTACTAAATACAAGAGCTACTAATTTTCAATGTTCAAAGGTTTCCTTCTAATTAAACGATCCATATTAGAATGCGTGGAACGCTGAATTCAAATTATCGTTGCAAAAATAAGTTAGATAGTACATATTTATATTACTATATTGTAGGGAAGTATTCTCAAAGCCCCGGGCTATATTACCAGGGATCATCTGTTGATCCACAACAACGATAACGGAGGGGAAAAGATGAGAATAATGACCAATAAAAGAATATATATTTCGTGGACAAAATTTAATATGAGCCATAGCTCATTACGTTCTTGCGTTTCTTTGTTGCTAAGAACTATAATCAACTCACATTTACAAAAGCAAGAAAAGAATCTATGTCCATCCAAGGACTGTTAACTAAAAGCTCCTGGACACCAGGGACTTCTTGAAACACTGTATTTTGTACAGGGGCCTAAATTGTAAGCTCTTGTATACTGATACATTTTTAAGATTCATCACTTCTATGACTATCCAAAAATATAGCTGTTGTTTCCCATGCTCCGCAACTATGACCTTCAAATCAGCGATGCCGACCTCGCCACAGTCCCCAAGGTGTAGGTGGGCTACCTTCTGGAGTTGAATCATCAGATGTGCTTTCTAGTCGGACATCCTTTGATTTTGCCCTAATATATCTAGGAGGGCTGGCATCTGGAGTTGAATCACTGGACGTGCTTTTTAGTCGAACATCCTTTGATTTTGCCCTGATATATCTAAGAGGACTGGCTTCTGGAGTTGAATCATCGGATCTGCTTGTTCCAGGATTTTCGAGTTGCAAACCCTTTGATCCAACCCTGATTGCTCTCGGCGGGCTACCTTTTGGAGTCGAATCATCAGATGTGCTCGTACTAGGATTTTCTAGTTGGACATCCTTTGATCGTGCCCTGAACTCAAAGACATTATCCTTGGTACTTTCATCATCAAGTCGCAAATCATTTGATCCAACCCGGATTGCTCTTGGCAGGCTAGCTTTGAGAGTCAAATCACCAGATGTCCTCATACTAGAAGTTTCTAGTTGGACATCCTTTGATCGTGCCCTCAACTCAAAGACATTATAATCATTGCTTGAGTCATCGCTAGACTCATCTCCACTGATATTTTGGTTGCCAAAGTTGGGAGCTTCAACTTCTAGTAGTCTGGTGGCCGCTCCAGCCCTGGGAAGGAACACGGGGGACATAAGTTTGTAGCCAAGCGAACTATAAAGATTGTACAATAAAGCTTATCGAAATCCAACCCCTTATCATAGTCTTTGTCATTCAATATCTTCATTGACTCTGAACTTTGGCCACTCCCACTCGGCCTTGTCAGTCTGATGTGACAATCAGGACTAAACAAAACAAATAATTTCTTTAGGACAAGAAGAAACGTATGAAGGCACAAATATCAATTAAAAGCGAAACTTACATGACAGGTGAAGTAATGGGTTCGGGATTATCAGCCTCCTGTCAATGTTATACCCAAAAAGCAATAAGCAGGGACTTCTGACTAGATCATATGAAACCCAGCAAGAGAGAACAAATTAAAACTACACTTACTTTATCTGGCAAGTCATCCTCAATAAACTCCCACCGTTCCTCCGCAAGGTTTAAGGTTTCTTTGTCCCCATCGTCATACAAAACCTATAGTCCCCAATCAGGCCATATATATTTAACACAATAACAAAGAACAAGCAGTTGCAAGATCTCAGAGTTAAAGAAAAGAGGTAGCAGTGCATAGAGCAAGAGACGCCTGCTCAGACAATTACATAATTTGCAAAAAGTTAGCTATCAGATGGGACTTGAGGATAAAAAAATGACTGATCTGCATAATGCAGATCCACCAAGAAGCTAACTAAGCTGATCAAAACAAATGGCAGGTCACAGTTACAGAAGCTTCGGAAGACTATGATAGTCATCTCACGTTGTGCCTTTTCATTGTAGGGTCGTAAGATTGAATTAGGCCATCGTAGAACCTGTAAAACAACCAATTAGGAATAGGAAGAAAATTATACAAACAACCCTAGTGCTGTAGACCATCACTGATGCAACAGCAGCAGCTAGCCATCACTGAAGGAACAGCAGTCACAAGTGCAAGAAGGAGATGAGAATGGAAAAATAACATGCTCAACCAAGACAGAGACAAAGTAGTCCAAGTGAGGGCCCTAGAGTGCTCACATCTCATCCAATGGCCACCAGACCTTTATTCTCCGACCAATTAATTTGTCAGCAGGCACCCCAGACTCCTGAAAATTGTTTAAGAAAATACATGACTTTATGAAAACTTAAAAAAGGCGCAAAAACTATGCAACATAGTAATTAGGAAAAAGTCAGAAATAAACAGAGTGCCAACCCTCTTTAATAAATGTCAACACAAATTTCAGAAGAGCTTTGCAAGATACTTCACTTTTATAATAATGACAATGATAATAATTAAAATTGAAGGCATACTTAATAATATAATGGCAAAGAATGCAATAGATAAATAATATCAGATCCAATCAGTGTATGAAAATCATACTGCAATAGTTATAATCATACCTTTGAGGTGCCTTCACTTGTGTCATTTGCTCCTTGGGTTGGCAGCTTCATTTTTTGATCTCTAAGATCAATGGGGAGTGGAGCTGCCTCACCTTGCACAGTCTCCACATTTGACTTCAGCGTTGTTCTCCTGTTTATTGCAGAAACTGTAGGCATAGCTGAAGGATCAGTTCTTTTTAGGGAGATCCTTCTTTTATGGGGCTCTTTAGTAGTTCGACCATCTCTGCACAGCCAAGAAAGATTATAACCTTCCTCGGGTCTCAATAATGAATTGGGTTTCAGTTCCCTTTTCCTGGGAAGTATTGAAACCCTGGAGTCAAGGAAATCAGCAATGCCATGTTTAGGAGAACCATTAGGTCTCAGCTTTGCCACTAAATCCAAGATCAGTTTTTCTCCCAATTTCCAACCAGAAGGTGCCACTTTCTGCAAGATGTTGTATATACTATTAGAGAATGAACAAATCAAAACCAAGCTAAAACCACCGAAACGTCAAAAAGCACAGTAACCTCATTCTCCTTAAGCACACTAGCCAGGAGACGGTTCAGAAGATCTGGGCTGATATGTTCACTTTCAGCGAGGATGTCTGCCATTATTTGCTCCACAGCCCAGTGTTCATCAGCAGATGGATTTGATCTTAATTAAAAAGGAACCATCAAAATATAAGAGAGTATCAAAAGGTAAATGCTAAAATATCTGAGATAATAAATGTTGAGAACTATCATTTAGTAATGTCACAAGAGTGTTGCTGCAGTCTGTCATAACATAACTGTCGAGCCAAGTTAAAATCCAACTTCCCAAAGCCATTTTGGTGCCATTATTTTTCACCACCCTAGAATTAAGGTCAAGAGCTTGCACAGATATCGCTAAATCTCAATCTCTCTTGTAAAGATTGTGGTGTAACACCTTATATAAAAAGTCCTTGCACACCAAGCGAAACATTGACTTTAGCAGGAGATGAATTGAAAGGTTTAAAGTACCAAAACAAAACCACATGAAATAGTCGAAACATTCATCCAATCATGCAAGCCAAACTTACTTATAAATGAACACTAATGTACATGGAAACTCATCCGCAATTAACTAACTACAAATATCATCTTTTTGAGTCATAAGAAAGGTTACTAGACAGCAAGACAAGCCAAATTGTGATATTCCAGAAAACTAAAATGAAACTCAAAAGAGCAATCTCCATTAACTACTGTTATTGGTCAAAGATTAAGAAAGCTATCCTTTCTTATGGTATCTGGCAAACTACTATGCGAAAAGAAGAAAAAGAAGGCGTAAAATGTTGCTGATGATAATATTACCTAGTAAATACCCAGAAATGTTGGCACATATGAAGAATTTGTGCCTCACATTCAAGGTCAAGCATCAGAACACATGCCTTGACCCTTGCAATGGTTTCGAGTATAGAAAGGGCCTTTTCATAAAACCGTGTCGACGGTTCAGATAGCTTCGAAAGAGCCTCCGCGATCAGTTGAAAAATTTCCTGCCCATGAATGAATATTTAAGAAACTGTGAAAGAACAAAATTTTATCTCGAGAGGAGTGAGTTCATTGTATTAGAAAATCTCCAAAGTTTTGTTTTATATACCTTCATTTGATCGTCATTATATGGCTGTACCGGTGATGCTATCCTCAGAATCTCACTGAGGCAAGATGCCACTGTAACTCTAACATCCTCATTACGATGTTTGAACAGAGCTTCAGCTATAAGACCTTTCATGACAGGAAAGAGGGCATCCTGGAGGAAGTCGGATGGTTCTTGCTCCATATTCACCAAGACATCCTCAGCATTCTATGTAGTATATGAAAGCAAAAGTCAGTTTCTATTTCTAATAAACAACATTAAAGAATACAGAAAAGTTTCTGGAAATGTAGAAAGAGAACAGCCATCTCAGATGCTCCAATAATTGGTGATGTCTGTCCTTTAAGAGGTCAAACAAAGGGGGGAGGGAAAAGATAAAACTAGAGATTTGACTTTGGAGCTCATGGTAGCACAAGAATACCATCCAGCAGATAGAGAAGTGGACAGCAAAGAACACCAAGTATAAGGAGTAATGCTTAAACGAAATCCATTAAACTCGCTTAAAGTATGCCGAAACCAAAGTTCTATAGTTTAGAAAGGAGTTTGAAAGCCATTATATGAACTCACTCTCCTGTCCATATGAACTAGTTGCCTTTGCCCACAAGCATAACCACCAAATGGATTAGCATATATCGACCAACTAAAACAACAAAGATGCCTGATGAGCAAATTGATGAGAAGCCCAAAGACAGGAGATCAATCATCCCCCAAACAAACATCAACCATCCTCAACCATTCAAATTTATCCCAATGAGACACAAATAAGAAATCCCAATGCAAGTAAAGCTTCAGGGCTCAGTAAATCATCATATGCATGAATTGGTAAATCGAGGCAGCATACATCAAGAAGAGTGAGGAGTTCATCAACAGAAGAAGGGGCATTGAGGAGGCCATTGCCAACCAATCTAAGCTGCACTGCCAAAGTCCTCTCGAAAGAAGAAGAAGATGACGCCATTTTTTTCTCTTTTTACTTTGGGTGGCCACACACGCTATACAGCTCAAACGAACACGGAGAGTACTAGTATTCTCTTGCAGATTTGCACAGAGAGTAATCAGAAACTCATCTACAATTTATAGGGAACACAAAACTTGGCAATTCAGAGGAAGAAACGAAAACACGGTAAGTTTCCCCTGATGCTATGAACCTGGTCTTATTCCTTGGTTTCTGATTTAGCTGTCAATTTTGGTTTCTTGGATGGGGTCTGACTGTGTGCTCTTTGCTATCGTGACAAAAATGAACATGATAGCTTCAAATGGTATTTCATATCTTGGGAACTTAGGAGGATCAATTACTTGCCATTCCATTGGCTTGTGCACTGGATTCTGTACCTAATCACTCTTAAATTGCTCCAGAATTTGATTTTTCTGGCTTTCCTAATTATTAACCTGCTCAATATTGGTTTCTATAGACTGACCAAAAAAGAAAATGGGATCTATATATTAACAACCGAGACAGAATCATAAAATCCATAAGATATGATGCGAGCTTGTCAAAAAAGAACAGGGTGTATAATATCAATGAAATAAAGACTTAGACATGCAACGAATAAATTCATCTTTTAAAAGATTTTTATGCAAGTGCAAATCAAATTTTTTTATTACATCCTTTGGTTATTTTTTTAATAAACATTTATTAAAAATAACAGTGATATACCTATATCTATGTACAATATTTGAGCATTGGCAGGCACCGCCATTTTAGCTTGGCATTTTATGCCAAGCATGAATAGGTGCAAGTATTACAATTTAGTGTATGTGATGACTGACTTATAAGGTTGAAATCATATCGAATAGGATTATGTTTTCTTTTTACAGAATATTGGCATCAAGCTGACAGTTCTAAACATACAATGGTACAACCAAATTGGAGATAAGTACAGCAATGACCACAGACACAAATATAATTTTAACATGACACAAGCACAATGACTCACAATTGAAATGATTTGATTCGATTTTGACTTCCTTCTTCCAAACAAAATCATTATCACCATGTGCAATATTTGTGCTCTAAATAAAGCCAAAGGATATGACGCAAATTGCTAATGAACATGACAAAGCAACCGCATTTCAATTCAGATCGCATCCCTCTCAAACTTGGCTCAAACTTCATCAAAATTAAAGATAGTTTGGATCCAGGTCCATCTCAACTCAACTTAAATCATCACATAGAGCACGTAAATGAGAAATTAAACATTACTTGTCCAGGTTTTTAAGCTCAAGCAGTGCATTGCATCGACTCCACTTTGTTACTGAGTTATGGACAGTAATAGTCTCAATCACTCAGATTCTTTTCTTGCCAAGAGATGCGCATGACCTCCAGTTCCACTTTTCCATTTGAACTTAGAACATGTGTACACGATTCACACATCCTGAAAAATCATAACTGTGGTCTCAGCTGTTAGATTTGGTTCTTACATCATATTAAGTTTCTGAAAACAATTAGATCTGAAAGTTATCTCAATGTGCACTGGAAGCAATAGCAATTTATATGCATGGTGCACTGTTAATAAACAAAAGCTCTCTGTTCCCTTTCCAAATTGAAAAATCGAATAATAGTAGATACCTTCTCATAGAGAGTTTCTTGTTATCTTTGTAACACAAGGAGAAAGCCTACAAGGACATTGAAAACAGAGAGAAATTGAAAAAATAGTGTGACCAGCACAGTAACATTTCAACGAATGAGAATGACAATAGTTATGCATATTGTCTAATAACAAAGACATTCACCTTCAAGTTTTTCTCCGACCGAATAACTGCAAACTCTTTCTTGCTTGCTTTTGGACAATAAACTGTAGTACTCCTCCTATATCTGAAGGATTTTCGATCAACAAAGCCCTTCAGCAAAATTATTCAATTCAAACAAAACAAATACAAAACCTAGGAGAAGAATAAAAGCTAGATCAGTCTAGTAGATTATCGAAGGTGCTATTTGTGAGGTGACACAATGAGGACACACGGGCATTTATAAGGGATGAAATGCCATAGTGCGCCGCCACCTCCAATGAGATTTCTCAAGATAAAACTAGGTTAAAATTGTTAGTAGGTTAACGCCGCACGTGACATGCTCGTGTCAATAAGTACTGCTGTGATTGTGGCATGTCACGTGACTGCATTTATAAATCATATTTTATTTAGCTTGTTTGAAGTTCAATTAGCAATTCCATGAAAAGCTATTATTTTAACAACTAATACGTCTTCTTTTTTTCCGCAACAAATATTTATAAGAAAATTTATATCAGTTGCATCAAGGAAAAAAAAAAGAACAGCAGGAATGAGGATGGGTTTCGAAAGTTGAGAAGAATGCATATTATAGGGAGTGGTTGGAGAAACTCTGAAGATCATAACCCAAGATGATTGTGAATTACAAAAGTAGCAACCTCTTAAAAAAAGACTCCCTCCTGTTAGTGGATTTCATTGGCAAATTTTGGTATCAGGACTAATCTTTGTATGCCTAGATGATACCGACATTGATGATGATTTTATTCAATAATATGAAAGATTAGTTTCAGCACCTTTATGATTTTATTCAATGCTTGTCCAAACATTGCCTTATAATACATGTTGATTTTCAGTGAAATTTAGATGATTTGCCTTATTTTACGTGCTGAAGATTTTTGACTTCCCTCACAGCCTGAACTTGTTGAAGAGGATAAACTTCTTTATTATACATATTATATAAACATTTTCATGATAAAAATTCCTCTAGTTTTTTGTTGAAATTATGAAGGATGCCAGCAAGTATTGAAAGGTGACAAAGTCTCACACAGGTGCAAGATTTTGGCAATCCTACATTTTGTTGGCAAGAAGGGTATTAGGAGGAAATCATCGTGGATTAAGAATAAAATCTCATTGTTTATGACAAATTTGAAAGCTGCATCAAAGAAAAATTATCCATCATCTACTCTTGGACGATTCATTAATGGTTGATTTCTAACTTACCCTATCTGGTAGGTCTGAAAAGGAATAATACCTTCTCATTTTGTCATCAAATCTGAATGTTTCTCCCTTCTCGTGATATGGTGATATAATATGAAGAAGACCAGTTTGTATGTACAGCTCATTTCAAAATGCAACCTCATTATTATCAAAACAAAATTGACAAAACCACACAAGTATATCAAGAAGTTATTTAATAAGATCTACAACTGGAAAAAGCTCGAATTACTACTTATCCATTTCACATTGGCCTGGACAACAAAGTTACTCATTTCACAGTCAGATTAACTCTCTCTATCTCCGTATCATAATATATATATCTAATATGACCTCCTCATGCAAACCCAACACAAAAAACTGTGACCTTTCATGTGGTCCTTATTCAATTATAATTCCACATCTTCTAAATTGAAATTCCATACACTGAATACAACATGCAAAAATGAATTATGTATAGTTGGAACTCCGAGTATTGAAAAATGAAACATACGCTATCTTGTGAACAAATTAATGATAAGTATAGTTGTTCCAAATCCATGTGCTAGGCACTTGGCCGAATAGCAGGGACGTTGCTATGGCCACACAAGGTCAAAGTTTTAAACCCCATGACCTCAAAACTAAAAATTAAGGGGTTTATCATGTCAAAACCATTATTTTGGAGAATACCGGTGCATAGGAGTGGCGATGCAGTGGTACAGAGGGAAAGCCACAAAATGGAGGACTTGGCAATTCTAGTGGACACATCTTGGTGCAATACTAGCACAGACCAGTGGTGCCAGTAGTGGGAAGGAAGAATTACAGTTAGCCAGGCAGTAGTATACGTACTATCTTTTTTATTTTTTTTCATTGGCTACTATTTTCTTATTCCACATATTCGTACCTTTCCTCCTTTGTACTCTGTATGAGTATCTTTTATGGCATGTGACAATATTGCTGCTCTTATCACATATGACATCGTAACCCAAATATATAAGAGATCTATTTAGGCACCAGAAGTTCTAACTCCCAAAACATTTTTCCGTATGAAATTTCCTCAAATAATGTAAAACTGCAGATGATATAAAAATTTTGTGATAATTTAATATTTTACAAAGGTTGACCATTTATAGAATCTGTGATATGTAGATGCCAAAACATGAGGCTAAAATAAGAAGAGCAGCTTTCTTCCTATTTATCTGGTCTTGGCTCTTTAAAGAGTTTGGCTTTTGGGTTTAGATTGGCTTGCAAAATTCAAGGTTCAGAAGAAATTAAAGGGATACATGCAAGGCTCTTACATAGAAAAAAAATGTTAATTAAGACCACGAAATTATTTTTCCCATTATAGCTAGAAGACATCAAAAAAAGAGCATGAATATGTGAAAATCTGATAAAATAAATAAATAAAGAGTAGTTGGAAAAGAAAATTTAAGAATGATGTAATTTGAGTGAAATGATCGGACACAACAATTTATCCAAAACTCAAAAAGACATGACTACCTATATAATGGTGATAGAGGTAAGCTGGTGCAGCAAACAACTTGCAGATATTCTGCATGGACGATTAACCCCTATTAAAGCTCACTATAATTCCAAATTTTTATGGCTTCTCCTAAATTGTGACCAAAAATAGAGATCTTCAGACAGTTAAATAGATGAACACCATTTCTGAAAAAATGCCATGCTCGTGGGAGGGAAAAAGCAAGTGCAACTGTAACCATAAGTAGAGGCATCTTAGTCGCAAAAGTTTCAAGCTAAAGGTGTGCATGACTGTTGCTCTTCAGGTTAAGTTCCACGGCAATGATTACTACTAACTCCGTTATATCATTGGTTTACATGTTAATATTGTCAAACACCTGATTCTTCAGGTTTTTGTTGAGATTCAAATTTGAAAATGTAATAGATTTGAGTTCACTAGAAAGTTTGGAGAGACCATTTCAGGACTCCACTTCAACCCAAAAGTTTGTCCGCTATAGGTCGGTGTAAGATACTATTAAATTAGCCAAGCTGCAGATTCATATCAGCTTTTTCCTCAAACCATTTAAGAAAAACCATGATCCATATTATTGTGAGAAGGGATTTTAATAATTCTCAGGGAAAGATCATATGCAATATTAGCCCACAGAGGAAGGGACTGACTCGTAACTTTGAGAAGCAAAACATCAATCCATAAAGGAGATATATCCAATGATGATTACTCATATCATGATAGTCCTATATGGGTTTAGTTCTTTTGCTTAGGGTGAAAAAAAAAATACAAAAGCAAATGCTGGTCGTCTGCAATCGACGAAGCTTCAATTGACGAGTTGTGCAGACGCGAACACAAAAAGAAGAAAATTTCATGGAACTCAATAGGAAAATGACAAAATCAACTTAAGCTTGCACTGGTACATGTGGAAGCATACTCGATTAGAAAATTTGCAGATGGGCTTTGTCAATAATTAGTAAAAACCCGAATTTATCTGCAAATGGCAGAAAAATCAACAATTTTTAACAGAACAGAGGCATCTTTTCGATTTGAACCATGACGAGATGAATTCATTGTTCTTTCATATCCTAGGAAAAAAGGAGCTAAGAAAACACCAAGGCACCCGACACTGATGAAACAAAGCTGGCAATGCCAATCGACGAATAGAGCAAAAAAAGGAAAAGGATCGACAACCATCATTAGAAGATTACGAACCTAAGAACAGAGGGAGAGACGAGCAAGGCAGTCGACCGAGAGACCATCTTCATCTTCATCTTTTCTCTTCTTCTTTTTTCTTGCTTTTTTGGCCATCGTCATCCTCTTTTCTGAGAGACTCCACAGGTTCATGCAAGAGCAGCAGAGACAGAGGAGTGGATGCAGACACTCTCTTGAATCTTTTAGTAGAAGACGGGCCAATTTGGATGGCCACACAGCCCATTGGAAATCCTGCAATAATAATAAAAGGGTGGTTTTGTCTTCGGCCCGGAGAAAGAAATCCAGTTTTCTTGAAAATACCCCCTTTGTCTATATCTTGCATAAGATGGGTGATGAATGATGATTGACCATTTTCATACCAAGACGTCAGAGCACAAGACTTAAATAAGATGAGCTGCTTTCTCCCTATATTTTTCTGGTGTTTGCCTTACACCAAGTTTGGTTTGGCTTGTAGGTTTGGTGAGCTGGAAAATCCACAATTCACAAGAACTCAAGGGTGTTGCGTACGAGGCATTTGCAGAAAATGTCATTGGAGACCAATCACATGCAACAGCCTATGGAAGATGGACCGATTTGTAATATGCTATGCAAAATGTCAATCATATTGGAGCATTGAATGGTTCGACGAAACAAAAACTATTCGACACTATGACCAGATGATCAATGTGAGATCAAGATTAGATTTCAAAGATGATTAGTTCGGGTGGCAATTCTTGATTTTCACTTTATCTCCCATAATTGAAGAGAGCTACAATTAAAATTCAGTTAAAAAAAAAACAATAAACAACCATCGCCAAAGAATAAGAACCTGAGAATTCGGACTAAAACCAAGTAGTCGACCGATAACCATCTTCCTTCTCGTTCTTTTTCTCCTTCTCTTTTTGGCCATTATTCTCCTCTTTCTTGTGACCGGGGAGAGAGAGAGAGAGAGAGTTGAATTTTTTTCTTTTGGGATATAAATAAGTTTCACTGTTTATATTGAATTGATCAAAGTATTTTTTTCTTTTATGTGAGAAGTTGCTATCGCTATTATGATTTATTTATTATTGATTATACACAATTACTTGAAAAAATTTTCCTATTTCAAAATGACTGATCACGTACTAATATTTACAGATTATTAATAACAAAATTCTTATTATAAAAATGTTAATTAATAATCACAAATGAAAATCTTAATTTTGCGGAATTCTTGCATATTTTTCATTTTCTTACCTTCTTTTTATCAAACACTTTCATACCTTGCCATGTGGAGAAATTATTAAATACAAAAGCTACTAAGTTCCAATGTTCAAAGGTTTCCTTCTAATTAAACAATACATAATAGAAAGCGACAAACGCTAAATTAACATTATTGATCCAAAAATAAGTTAGATTGTACATATTTATATTACTATTTTTCAGGGAAGTATTCTCAAAACCCCTGGCTATATTACTAGGGATCATCTGTTGATCCACAACCACGACCACGGAGGGGAAAAGATGAGAATAATGACCAATAAAAGAATATATATTCCATCGTGGACAAAATTTAATGAGCCATAGCTCATTACATTCTTGCGTTTCTTTGCTGCTATGAACTACAATCAACTCACATTTACAAAAGCAAGAAAAGAATCTAAGTCCATAGAAGGACTGATAGCTAAAAGCTCCTGGACATCAGGAACTTCTTCAACCTCTATCTTTGTACAGGGGCCTAAATTGTAAGGTCTTGCGTATGGATACATTTGTAAGATCTATTGCTTCTATGATTTATACCAAAAGTATAGTTGTTTCCCATGCTCTGCAAACATGACTTTCATACTAGCGACGCCGGCTCCGCCACAATCCCCAAGGTCTAGGTGGGCTACCTTCTGGAGTTGAATCATCAGATGTACTTGGTTGTCGGACATCCTTTGATTTTGCCCTGACATATCTAAGTGGGCTGCCTTCTGGAGTTGATTCATTGGATGAGCTTGTACTATGATTTTTGAGCTGCGCATCCTTTGATCGAACCCTGATCGCTCTCGGTGGGCTAGCTTCTGGAGTCGAATCATCAGATGTGCTCATACTAGGGTTTTCTAGTTGGACATCCTTTGATCGTGCCCTAAACTCAAAGACATTATCATCATTGGATGTGCTCGGTAGTTGGACATGCTTTGATTTTGCCCTGATATGCCTAAGTGGGCTGCCTTCTGGAGTCGATTCATTGGATGTGCTCATACTAGGGTTTTCTAGTTGGACATCCTTTGATCGTGCCCTAAACTCGAAGACGTTATCGACATTGCTTTCTTCGTCACTAGACTCGTCTCCACCATTATTTTGGTTGCCAAAGTTGGGAACTTCAACTTCTGGTAATCTGGTGGTTGCTCTAACCCTAGGAAGGAACGCAGGACATAAGTTTTTTTTTTGGTAAAGAGGAACACAAGACATAAGTTCATAGCCAAGCAAACGATAAAATTGTACAATAAAGCTTATCGAAATCTAACCTCTTAACATTGTTTTCGTTGTTCAATATCTTCATTGACTGTGAACTTTTGCCACTCTCGCTCTGCTTGGTTGGTCTGATGTGACAATCAGGACCAAATAAGACAAATAATCTCTTTAGGACAAAAAGAAACGTTTGCAGACACAAATATCAAATTAAATGCAAAACTTACATGATGGCTGAAGTGATGGATTCGGGATTATCAGCCTCCTGTCAATGTTATATCCGAAAAGCACAAAAGCAGGGAGTTACTTCTGACTAAATGAAATGAAACCTGGCAAGAAAAAACAAATTAAAACTGAAGAAAAGAATCTGTTTTCTTGTATCTCATAGAGTGATTACAATGAGTATAAATACATGAACAGAGAACCTAAATTAGGTAAGAAACCTATTTAGATAAAGATCCTAAGTTGCCTCTAATATCTATCAATATCTAATTTACAGCAATTAGAATAAAAAACAAATCACATAATATCACGTAATATAATCACGTAATATAATCAGGGAGAACTTCTAGAAGATTTCCTAATACATTCCAACACTCCCCCTCAAGCTGGCTTGAAGATGTCTTCCATAGACAGCTTGTTCACTAGATGAATGAATTGCCTTCTATGTAATCCCTTGGTCAGAATGTCAGCAGTCTGATCATCACTTGAAATATACGGCATACAAATTAGTCCGCTATCAAGTTTTTCTTTGATGAAGTGTTTATCAACTTCCACATGCTTTGTCCGTTCATGTAACACGGGATTATGAGCAATTGCGATTGCTGCCTTATTGTCGCAATATACTTTCATTGGTATGGAACTTGGAATTTGTAGTTCATCTAAGATACCTTTAATCCACATAACTTCGCATACACCATGTGCTACTGATCGAAATTCAGCTTCAGCACTACTTCTTGCCACCACACTCTGCTTTTTACTCTTCCAAGTGACTAAATTACCACCAACAAACGTGCAGTAACCTGAAGTAGATCTCCTATCCATATTGCTTCCAGCCCAATCTGCATCAGTGAACACCTCAATTTCCAGATGTCCATGTTTTTCAAATATTAGACCCTTACCAGGACTTCCCTTCAAGTAGCGTAAAATTCTATATACCGCTTCAAAATGCCTTGGCCCTGGTGAGTGCATGAACTGACTCACCATACTTACAGCAAACGATATATCAGGTCGAGTATGAGATAAGTAAATAAGTCGACCAACAAGCCTTTGATACCTTTCTCGGTCTATTACTTCTTCAGCCTTGGCAAGTTCAAGCTTCATATTTGGTTCCACGGGGGTCTCTGCCGCTTTACATCCTAATAGACCTGTCTCTTTAAGCAGATCAAGAACATATTTGCGTTGGTTTATAAAAATGCCCTTCTTGGATCTCGCAAATTCAATTCCAAGAAAATATTTCAAGGCACCCAAATCCTTAACTTCAAACTCCTCAGCCAACTTCCCTTGCAAGCTTTTCAACTCAACTTTGTCATCACCAGTTAATATTATATCATCAACATAGACAATTAGAATTGCACGCTTACCTTCCTTTGAGTGTTTATAGAATAGAGTGTGATCTCCTTGACTTTGGTGATAGCCAAATCTTTTAACCACCTTCCCGAATCGTTCAAACCACGCTCTTGGAGATTGTTTAAGTCCATACAACGACTTTTTTAATCTGCAAACTTTGCCTTCAGTTTCTGCAAAACCTGGTGGTAAACTCATAAACACTTCTTCCTCCAAGTCACCATTCAAGAATGCATTCTTCACATCTAACTGATGTAAGGGCCAATCAAATGCAGCAGCCAAAGATAGTAAAATTCGAACAGAATTTATCTTGGCAACTGGGGCAAAAGTCTCCTGATAGTCCACTCCATAAGTCGAGTGAACCCTTTGCCACTAACCTTGCTTTATACCGCTCAACACTCCCATCGGGTTTACATTTTACAGTAAATACCCATTTACAGCCAACAATCTTTTTTTCTTCTGGTGCATCAACCAACTCCCATGTGCCATTCTTCTTAAGTGCAAGCATTTCATCCTCAACAGCCATCTTCCACTTTGGATCCTTCAAAGCTTCATGAATATTTCTAGGAATAGATATGTGAGACAGATTTGACACAAATGCTCTATGATGATGAGATAACTTTTGGAATGACACATGTTTTGATATAGGATGCTTAGTACATGATCTAACTCCTTTTCTAAGAGCTATAGGCATATCAAGATTAGAAGCATTAGTATCAGAATTTAAGATAGGAATGGAGGGAAAAAGAGTACTACTAGGATCACCTGATGACAAAGGCAAGAGATCATCTCTCGGGGTTGTAGACGGATGAGGCTCCAGGACAAAGTTCTGATCTGCAATATTTTGAAGAGTTTTCCTTCTAGTATAAACCTGAAGCTCGGGCTTGTTGATCACATTGTGATCTTGAACTTTTTCTCCCCCTATCCTTGACACATCAAGATTTGGCAGAGGTGTTTTTCGAAGATTCAAACAAAGGATTAGGAAGGACAGGAGAGTTAATCTCTTCACTAACTTCGCTATTCTCCCCCTGAAGAGATTTGTTAGAAAAAAACGGTTGTGACTCAATAAATGTTACATCCATAGTGATATGAGTTTTACCAGTATGTGGATTGTAACACTTATAACCTCTTTGATTAGGTGCATACCCTATAAACACACACTTTTCAGCCCGAGGATCTAATTTAGATCGACACTGAATTGGGAGATGGACAAATGTAGTGCAACCAAACACCCTTAGAGGAATATCAGAAAAAATACGAGCTGTGGGGTACACTTTTTTGAAACAATTTAAGGGAGTAGTGTAATTTAATACCCGAGTAGGCAACCTATTAATTAGATAAGATGCTGTTAGCACAGCTTCCCCCCATAAGTATTTAGGTACATGCATTGAAAAACAAAGGGCACGCGATACTTCAAGGAGATGGCGATTTTTGCGTTCAGCAATGCCATTCTGTTGGGGTGTAGTTCGGCAAGTTGACTGGTGAATGATGCCTTTTTCTGTCAAAAAACTCCCCAAAAATTGGTTATAATATTCAGTACCATTATCAGTACGAAGAATACTAATAGTAGTACGGAATTGAGTCATAACCATTTGATAAAAATTTTTGAACAATGACTCAACTTCAGATTTGGCGCTCATCAAGTATGTCCAACATAAACGGGTATGATCATCTATAAAGGTAACAAACCATCGTTTTCCAGTTTTTGTTGGCATGGGTGAAGGACCCCAAACATCACTATGGATTAAGTAAAAAGGAGATGATGCACGATACTGTTTTTGATTATAATGAGCACGATGACTTTTAGAAAAAAGACAATTGTCACAATGTAGTGAAGAAACATCCACATCTTTGAACAAATGAGAAAACAAATGTTTCAAATATCCAAAGCTAGGATGGCCTAATCTATGATGCCAAACCATTATTTGTTCTTGAACAGGGGAAGAACTGAAAGTTCCATACGCCTGAGCTTTTTTATTAGAGACAAACTCTTCAAAATAGTAGAGACCATCCCTCATCCTAGCATTGCCAATCGTCTTCCCCGAGATCTGATCCTGAAACTCACAATGGGAAGCAAAAAAGACAACACGGCAATTAGACTCTTTAGAAAGTTTACTAACAGACAAGAGGCTGCAAGCTAACTTAGGAACATGCAGTACATTATGAAGTTTAATAGACTCAGAAAGTGGAACTAATCCTTTGCCTGCAATAGATGAAAAACTCCCATCGGCAATCCGAATTTTTTGGTTGCCAGGACAAGGAATATAGGATTTGAACAAATATGGAAGATTAGTCATATGATCGGATGCCCCTGAATCAATGATCCAAGGTACAGATTGTGAACAACAAGAGAGGGCATTTAGATTTCTACCTTGGTGGGCAATCGAAGCAGTAGGATTACCCGATACGGACCCAGCCTGAAGTAGTTGGAGAAGATGGTTTAGTTGTTCTTTGCTGAAAGAGAATGCAGTGGCCTCATTAGCTGTAGGAGGCATACGCTGAGAAGACTTATTATCACGGCTAAATGAAGTTGGTCTCCTTGCTTCACTAGTTGTAGAAGCTGGACGGCCATGAATCCTCCAACAAGTCTCCCGTGTATGACGGGGTTTGTTGCAAAAATCACACCAAATACGAGGTTTCCCATCTGATCTTCGCAAGTTAATGGGGATCTTGCTTATATTTGCCTCGGAAACTATTGTTGTAGGAACATGGCCCTTCTTGTCTTCAAATATAGTTAATGCTGAACCTTCCAATGATCCATCCTTTCCGCTGGTAGCTGACTTGCCCAGCATTATTCCCCGTCTACTTTCTTCTCTCCGAACCTCTGAGAAGACCTCTCCAATAGGTGGAAGAGGCTGCTTCCCAAGTATTCTGCCCCGTACTTCATCAAACTCATCTCTAAGCCCTGCTAGGAAAGCATAAATACGTTCTGCTTCTACAATTTTCCTGTATCGATTACCATCTTCAATACACGTCCACTCATGATCATTGAATACATCCAATTCCTGCCACAAACGTTTCAAGGAGTGAAAGTATTTTGTGACAGTTTCCTCTCCTTGTCGCATCTTCCCCAGCTTCAAGGTTAACTCGTAGATTTGAGATTGATTACCCAAATCTGAATACATCTCACACACCGCATCCCAGAGTTCCTTTGCGGTATAATAGCCCAGATAATTTGCACCAATATCTTCTTCCATGGAGTTGGTCAGCCACGTCATAATCGCTGAATTCTCTGCATCCCAGACAGCCCAAGTGGGGTCATCTGTCGCTGGTTCTACATTATCTCCAGTCAGATAGCCACTTTTTCCTCTACCCCGAATGTACATTCGAACGGATTGAGACCACCGGAAAAATTATCACCATTCAGCTTTATGGAAGTGATCTGAATGGGATGAGCTTCGGTGGATTTTGTAAGAAGTGATGGAGGGTTAGACTGGGTGGTTGATGATTCGTCCGACATAGTGATCGAAAAAAAAAAAAAATTACTCGAGGTGAATAGATGAAGGACCTTTGGGCTCTGATACCATGAAGAAAAGAATCTGTTTTCTTATATCTCATAGAGTGATTACAATGAGTATAAATACATGAACAGAGAACCTAAATTAGGTAAGAAACCTATTTAGATAAAGATCCTAAGTTGCCTCTAATATCTATCAATATCTAATTTACAGCAATTAGAATAAAAAACAAATCACATAATATCACGTAATATAATCACGTAATATAATCAGGGAGAACTTCTAGAAGATTTCCTAATACATTCCAACAAAAACATACACTTACTTTGTCAGGCAAATCATCCTCAACAAGCTCCCACCGTTCCTCTACAAGGTTTAAGGTTTCTTCATCCCCATCGTCATACAAAACCTACAGTCCCCAATCACGGCATATATATTTAACAAAATATTAAAGGACATGCAGCTGCAAGATCTCAGAGTTAAAGAAAAGAGGTAGCAGCACATAAAGCAAGAGACGCCAGCTCAAACAATTACATAATTCGCAAAAAGTTATCTATCAGATGGGACTTGAAAATATAAAAAGAAATGATCTGCATAATGCAGACACATCCAGGAAGCTAACTGAACTGATCGAAACAAAAGAAGGTCACAGTTACAGAAGCTTCTGAAGACTGAATTTATCTCACCTTGTGCTTTTTCATTAGGTGGTCATAAGACTGAATTTGGCCATCATAGAACCTGTAAAACAATCAATAAGAAATAGGAAGAAAATGATAAAAACAACCCTAGTGCTGTAGACCATCATTGAAGCGACAGCAGCAGCTAGCCATCACTTAAGGAACAGCAGTAGCAAGTGCAAGAAGGAGATGAGAATTGTAAAAATATCATGCTCAACTGAGAAAGAAACAAAGTATTCGGAGTGAGGGTCCTAGAGTGCTCACATCTCATCCAATGGCCACCAGACCTTTATTCTCCGACCGATTAATTCATCAGCAAGCACCCCAGACTCCTGAAAGTTGTTTAAGAAAATACATGACTGTATGAAAACTTGAAAAAAGGCACAAAAACTATGCAACGTAGCAATTAGGAAAAAGTAAGAAATAAACTGAGTGCCAACCCTCTTTAATAACCGCGCACACAAAATTCAGTGGAGCTTGGGAAGTTTTATAATTATGAGAATGATAATAATAAAAATTGAAGAAGGCATACTTAAATAATATAACGACAAAGAATGTAATGGATATATAATATCAGATCCAATCAGTGTATGAAAAGTGTACTGCAACAGTTATAATCATACCCTTGAGGTGCCTTTACTCATGTCGTTTCCTCCTTCGGTTGGCAGCTTCATTTCTTGATCTCTAAGAACAATGGGGAGCAGAGCTGCCTCACCTTGCAGAGTCTCCACATTTGTTGTAGAAACCAAGGGCATTGCTGAAAGATCAGTTCTGCTCGTGGGCATTCTTCTTTTATGGCACTGTTGACCCTCTCTGTACATCCAAGAAAGATCATAACCTTCCTCGGGTCTCATTAATGAATTGGCTTTCAGTTCCCTTTTCCTGGGTAGTACTGAACTCTTGGAGTGTGGGAGATCAGCAATGCCATGTTTAGGAGAACCACTAGGTCTCAGCTTTGCTGCAAAATCCAAGATTAGTTTCTCTCCCAATTTCCAACCAGAAGGTGCCACTTTCTGCAAGATGGTATATTCCCTATTAGAGGATGAACAAACCAAACCAAGCTAAACCTGCAGAAATGTCAAAAATGACAGTAACCTCATTCTCCTTAAGCACACCAGCCAGGAGATGGTTCAGAAGATCTGGGCTGATATCTTCACTTTCAGCGAGGATGTCGGCCATTATTTGTTCCACAGCCCAGCATTCATCAGCAGATGGATTGGATCTTAATTAAAAAGGAACCCATCAAAAAATAAGAGAGTATCAAAAGGTAAATGCTAAAATTTCAAAGTAAAAAAGACGTTGACAACTATCATTTAGTAACATCATAAGAGTGTTGTTGCAGTCTGTCATAACAAAACTGTTGAGCCAAGTTATAATCCAACTACCACAGAGCCATTTTGGTGCCATTATTTTTCATTACACTAGAATTAAGGTCAAGAGCTCGCACAGATATCACTAAATCTCAATCTCTCTTGTAACTCCTTATATAAAAAGTCCTTGCTACACCAAGCGAAACATTAAGTTTAGAAGGAGATTCTTCAACGAAATTGAAAGCTTTGAGGGACCAAAACAAAACCACATGAAATAGTGGAAAGATTCATCCAATCATGCAAACCAAACTAACTTATAAATGAACACTAATGTACAAGGAAACTCATCCGCGATTAACTAACTACAACAAGACAAGCCAAATTGTGATATTCCAGAAAACTAAAATGGAACTCAAAAGAGCAATTGCCATTAACTACTAGTAATGGTCAAAGATTAAGAAAGCTATCTTTCTTATGGTTCTGGTAAACTATTATGCAAAAAGAAGAAAAAGAAGGCGTAAAATTTGCTGATGAGGACCTTACGAAAAAAAAAATTGCTGAATATAATATTACCTAGTAAATACCCAGAAATGTTGGCACATATGAAGAATTTGTGCCTCGCATTCAAGGTCAAGCATCAGCAGACATGCCTTGACCCTTGCAATGGTCTCAAGTATAGAAAGGGCCTTTTCATAACACCGTGTCAACGGTTCAGATAGCTTCGAAAAAGCCTCCACGATCAGTTGAAAAATTTCCTGCCCATGAATGGATACTTAAGAAACTGAGAAAGAACAAAATTTTATCTCGAGAGGAGTGAGTTCATTGTATCAGAAAATCTCCAGAGTTTTGTTTTATATACCTTCATCTGATCGTCATTATATGGCTGTACTGGCGATGCTATCCTCAGAATCTCACTAAGGCAAGATGCCACCGTAACTCTCACATCCTCATTACAATGTTTGAACAGAGCTTCAGCTATGAGACCCTTCATGATGGGAAGAAGGGCATTCTGGAGGAAGTCCGATGGTTCTTGCTCCATATTCACCAAGACATCCTCAGCATTCTATGTAGGGGGGACATGTATATGAAAGCAAAAGTCATTTTCTATATCTAAATAAACAACATTAAAGAATACAGAAATTTTTCTGGAAATGTAGAAAAAGAACAGCCATCTCAGATGCTCCAATAATTGGTGATGTCTGTCCTTTAAGAGGTCAAAAAAAGGGGGGGAAAGACAAAATAAGAGATTTGACTTTGAACCTCATGGTAGCACAAGAATACCATCCAGCAGATGGAGAATTGGACAGCAAAGAACACCAAGTACAAGGAGTAATGCTTAAACGAAATCTGCCTAACTCACTTTATGTACGCTGAAACCAAAGTTCTATGGTTTAGAAAGGAGTTTGAAAGCCATTATATGAACTCACTCTCCTGTCCATATGAACTAGATGCCTTCACCCACAAGCATAACCACCAAATGGATTAGCATATATCAACCAACTAAAACAACAAAGATGCCTGATGAGCAAATTGATGAGAAGCCCAAAGACAGGAGATCAATCATCCCCCAAACAAACATCAACCATCCTCAAGCATTCAAATTTATCCCGATGAAAAACAAATAAGAAGTCCCAATGCAAGTAAAGCTTCACAGCGCAGTAAATCATTATATGCATGAATTGGTAAATCGAGGCAGCATACATCAAGAAGAGTGAGGAGTTCGTCAACAGAAGAAGGGGCATTGAGAAGGCCATTGCCAACCAATCTAAGCTGCACTGCTAAAGTACCCTCGAATGAAGAAGAAGATGACGCCATTTTTTCGCTTTTTACTTTGGGTGGAAACACACACTATACAGCTCAAACAAACACAGAAAGTACTAGTATTCTCTTGCAGATTTGCACAGAGAATAATCAGAAATTCATCTACAATTTATAGGGAAAACAAAACTTGGCAATTCAGACGAAGAAATGGAAACACAGTAAGCTTCCAACAATGCTATGAACCTGGTCTTATCCCTTGGGTTCTGATTTAGCTGTCAATTTTGGTTTCTTGGTTGGGGTCTGACTGTGTGCTCTTTGCTATTGTGACAAAAAATGAACATGATAGCTTCAAATGGTATTTCGTATCTTGGGAACTTGGGAGGATCAATTACTTGCCATTCCATTGGCTCGTGCACTGGATTCTGTACCTAATCACTCTTAAATTGCTCCAGAACTTGATTTTTCTGGCTTTCCTAATTATTAACCTGCTCAATATTGGTTTCTATAGACTGACCAAAAAGGAAAATGGGATCTATATATCAAAGACCAAGACATAATCATAAAATCCATAAGATATGATGATAAAACAATACGAGCTTGTCAAAAAAGAGCAAGGTATATAATATCAACAAAATAAAGACTTAGACATGCAAACAATAAATTCATGTTTTGAAAGATTGTTATGCAAGTGCAAATCAAATTTTTTTATTACATCCTTTGGTTATTTTTTTAAGAAACATTTATTAAAAAATCACAGTGATATACCTATACCCATGTACTTTAGCTTCACAATTTATGCCAAACATGAATAGGTTCAAGTATCACAATTTGGTGTACGTGATGAGTGACTTATAAGGTTGAAATCATATTGAATAGGATTATGTTTTCTTTTTACAGAATATTGATATCAAGCTGATAGTTCTAAACATACAATGGTACAACCAAATTGGAAATAAGTCAGCAATGACCACAGACACATATAATTTTGACATGACACAAGCACAATGACTCGCGATTGAAATGATTTGATTCGATTTTGATTTTCTTCTTTCATACAAAATCATTATCACCATGTGCAATATTTGTGCTCTAGATAAAGCCAGAGGATATGACACAAATTGCTAATAAACATGACGAAGCAACCGGATTTCAATTCAGATCACATCCATCTCAAACTTGGCTCAAACTTCATCAAAATTAAAGATAGTTTGGACCCCAGTCCATCTCAACTCAAATTAAATCGTCATATAGAGTGCGTAAGTGAGAAATTAAACATTATTTGTCCAGGTTTTTAAGCTCAAGCAGCGAATTGCATCGACTCCACTTTGTTACTGAATTATGGACAGTACTTGTCTCAATCAATCAGATTCTTTTCTTGCCAAGAGATGCACATGACCTTGTTCCAAATTTCCATTCGAACTTAGAACATGTGTAAATGATTCACAAATCCTGAAAAATCATAACTGTGGTCTCAGTTGTTAGATTTGGTTGTTACATCATGTTAAGTTTCTGAAAACAATTAGATCTGAAAGTGATCTCAATCTACATTAGAAGCAATAGCAATTTATATGCATGGTGCACTGTTAATAAACAAAATCTCTCTGTTCTTTTTCCAAATTGAAAAATGGAAAAATGGTAGATACCTGCTCATAGAGAATTTCTTCTTATCTTTGTAACACAAGGAGAATTGCTGCAAGGGCATTTAAAACAGAGAGAAATTGAAAAAAAAGTGTGATCAGCACAGTACCAATTCAACAGATGAGAATGACAATAGATATGTATATTTTCTAATAACAAGGACATTCACCTTCAAGTTTTTCTCCGACCCGAATATCCGCAGACTCTTTCTTGCTTGCTTTCGGACAATAAACTGCAGTACTCTTCCTATATCTGAAGGATTTCTGATCCACAAAGGCCTTCAGCATAATTATTCAATTCAATTCAAAAAAAAAAAAAAAGCAAATACAAAACCTAGGATGAAGAATAAAAGCTAGATCAGTCTAGTAGATTGTCGAAGGTGCTATGAGTGAGGTGACACAATGAGGACATAGGGGTATTTATAAGGGATGAAATGCCACAGTGCGCCGCCACCTCCAATGAGATTTCTCAAGATAAAACTAGGTTAAAATTGTTCGTAGGTTAACACCACACGTGACATGCTCATGTCAATAAGTACTGCTGCGATTGTGGCTTGTCACGTGACTGCATTTATAAATCATATTTTATTTAGCTTCTTTGAAGTTCAATTAGCAATACCATGAAAAAGCTACTATTTTAACAACTAATACAAAGTCTTCATCTTTTTTTTCCCCGCAACAAATATTTACGACAAAATTTATATCAGTAGCATCAAGAGAAAAAAAAAGAACAGCAGGAATGAGGATGGGTTTCAAAAGTTGAGGAGACAGCATATTATAGGGAGTGGTTGGAGAAACTCTGAAGATCATAACCCAAGATGATTGTGAATTACAAAAGTAGCCATCTCTTACAAAAGGACTCCCTCCTATTAGTGGATTTCATTGGCAAATTTTGGTAACAGGACTAATCTTTCTATGCCTAGATAATACCGAACATTGATGATGACTTTATTCAATGATATGAAAGCTTAGTTTCAGCACCTTCATGATCTTATTCAATGCTTGTCCCAATATTTTAAGCCATATAATACATGTTGATTTTCAGTGAAATTTAGATGATTCGCCTTATTTTACGTGCTGAAGATTTCTGACTTCCCTCACAGCCTGAACTTGTTGAAGAGGATAAATTTCTTCATTCATGATAAAAATTCCTCTAGTTTTTTGTTGAAATTATGAAGGATGCCAGCAAGTATTGAAAGGTGATGAAGTCTCACACAAGTGCAAGATTTTGGCAATCCCACATTTTGTTGGCACGAAGGGTATTAGGAGGAAATCATTGTGGATATACTATCGATTAAGAATAAAATCTCATTGTTTACGACAAATTTGAAAGCCGCGTCAAAGGAAAATTATCCATCATCTACTCTTGGAAGATTCATTAATGGTTGGTTTCTAACCTACCCTATCTGGTAGGTCTGAAAAGGAATAATACCTTCTCATTGTGTTATCAAATCTGAATGTTTCTCCCTTCTCGTGAAATGGTGATATAATATGAAGAAGACCAGTTTGGATGTACAGCTCATTTCGAAATGAAACCTCATTATTATCAAAAGAAAATTGACAAAACCACGCAAGTATATCAAGAAGGTATTTAATAATATCTACAACTGGAAAAAGCTCGAATTAGTACTTATCCATTTCACTTTGGCCTCGACAGCAAAGTTACTCATTTCACAGTCAGATTAACTCTCTATATTTCCGTTTGATAATATATATCTAATATGACCTCCTCATGCAAACCCAACACAAAAACTGTGACCTTTCATGTGGTCCTTATTCAATTATAATTCCACATCTTCTAAATTGAAATTCCATACACTGAATACAACATGCAAAAATGAATGATGTATGGTTGGAACTCCGAGTATTGAAAGTTGAAACTTATGCTATCTTGTGAACAAATTAATAATAAGTATAGTTGTTCCAAATCCACATGCTAGGCACTTGGCCAAATAGCAGGGACATTGCTATTGCCACACAAGGTCAAAGGTTTAAACCCCATGACCTCAAAACTATAAATTAAGGGGTTTATCATGTCAAAACCATTATTTTGGAGAATATTGGTGCATAGGAGTGGCGATGCAGTGGTACAGAGGGAAAGCCACAAAATGGAGGACTTGGCAATTCTAGTGGACACATCTTGGTGCAATACTAACACAGACCAGTGGTGCCAGTGGTGGGAAGGAACAGTTAGCCAGGCGGTAGTATATGTACTATCTTGTTTACTTTTTCCATTCACCACTATTTTCTTATTCCACATATTCATACCTATCCTCCTTTGTACTCTGTATGAGTATCTTTTGTGACGTTTGACAATATTGCTGCTCTTATCCCCATATGACATCATGACCCAAATATATAAGAGATCTATTTAGGCACCAGATGTTCTAACTCCCAAAACCTTTTTTCGGTATGAGATTTCCTCAAATAATGTAAAACTGCAGATGATATAAAAAGTTTGTGATAATCTAATGTTCTACAAAGGTTGACCATTTATAGAATCTGTGCTATGTAGATGCCAAAACATGAGGCTAAAATAAGAAGAGCAGCTTTCTTCCTATTTATCTAGTCTTGGCTCTTTAAAGAGTTTGGCTTTTGGGTTTAGATTGGCTTGCAAAATTCAAAGTTCAGAAGAAGTTGAAGGGATATATGCAAGGCTCTTACATAGAAAAAAATGTTAATTAAGACCAAGAAATTATTTTTCCCATTATAGCTAGAAGACATCCAAAAAAGAGCATGAATATTTGAAAATCTGATAAAAATAAATAAATAAAGAGTAGTTGGAAAAGAAAATTTAAGAATGATGTAATCTGAGTGAAATGATCGGACACGACAATTTATCCAAAACTCAAAAAGATATGACTACCTATATAATGGTGATAGAGGTAAGCTAGTACAGCAAATAACTTGCAAATATTGTGCATGGACGATTAACCCCTATTAAAGCTCACTAGAATTCCAGTTTTTATGGCTTTTGCTAACTTGTGACCAAAAAGAGATCTTCAGACAGTTACATAGATGAACACCATTTCTGAAAAAATGCCCTGCTTGTAGTAGGGAAAAAGCAAGTGCAACTGGAACTATAAGTAGAGGTATCTTAGTCGCAAAAGTTTCAAGCTAAAGGTGTGCATAACTGTTGCTCTTCGGGTTAAGTCCCACGGCAATGATTACTACTAACTCCATTATATCAGTGGTTTACATGTTGATATTGTCAAACACCTGATTCTTCAGGTTTTTGTTGAGATTCAAATTTGAAAATGTAATAGATTTCAGTTCACTAGAAAGTTTGGAGAGACCTTTTCAGGACTCAACCTCAACCCAAAAGTTTGTCTGTTATAGGTCGTGTAAGATACTATCAAATTAGCCAAGCTGCAGGTTCATATCAGCTTTTTCCTCAAACCATTTGAGAAAAACAATAATCCATATTATTGTGAGAGGGGCTTTCATAATTCTCAGTAAAAAATCATACGCAATATCGCCCACAGAGGAAGGGACTGACTTTTAACTTTGAGAAGCAAAACATCAACCCAGAAAGGAGACATATGCCATTATGGTTACGCATATCGTGATAGTCCTATATGGGTGTAGTTCTTTTGCTTAGAGGGGAAAAAAAAACCAAATGTCAATGGTCTGTAATCGAACGAAGCTTACATCGACAAGCTATGCAGACGCGAAAACAAAAAAGAAGACTTCATCGAACTCAATAGGAAAATGATAAAATCAACTTAAGCTTGCACACGTACATGCGGAAGCATAGTCGATTTTGCAGATGGGCTTTGTCAATAATTAGTAAAAAACCTGAATTTATCTGCAAATGGCAGAAAACCAACAATTTTCAACAGAACAGAGGCATCTTTTCGATTTGAACCATTAAGAGATGAATTCATTGTCCTTTTATTTCCTCGGAAAAAAAAAAAAAAAAAAAAAGAGAGATAAAGAAAACAGCAAGCTGCAATGCCAATCGACAAGTAGGGGAAAAAGGGAAAAAGGGAAAAGGATTGACAACCATCATTAGAAGGATACGAACCTGGGAATATGGAGAGAGGAACGAGGCAGTCGACCGAGACCATCTTCATCTTCATCTTCATCTTTTCTCTTCTTCTTTTTTCTTGATTCTTTGGCCATCGTCATCCTCTTTTCCGAGAGACTCCACAAGTCCATGCAAGAGCAGCAGAGACAGAGGAGTGCAGGGAGACACGCTCTTGAATATTTTCAGGAAATTTTGCTTTGGAGATTTTGTTTTCTAGAGAGAGAAAAAGTTACCCATTATTTTGGAGCAATGACCCCACTGTAATTTCGTAAAATGCAATTAGCTCCCTTAAGTGCGGTCCCGTTTCTCAAAGTGCTCCCTCAACTTGAGTTTATCGCAAATAACCCCATGTACCTGATAAAAAAATAATTAGGGGAAATGAATAAATAAAACTGCACGGAAAAACTAAAATAATAATAAAACAAAATGATGAAGCCTAGAATATAAAGAGAGATGGAGAGAGATAGAGAGAGGTGGCAAGGGAGGCACAGGCCGGCTGGCGAGGACGCCGTCCAAAAGGGGAAGACAACCTTTTACTTGACCGAACATTGTTGGAGCTCCGAATTAGCAGATCCATAATCCATAAGATTACGTTTGATCGTCCGAATTTCTAATCATGATAGAACTAAATATGATAGAATATGAAATCCATCATGAGATTTTTTTTATATCCTATCAATTGTTTGATGAATTACAGTATTAAAGTCGATATATTCATATCATATCATGTACATATAAATTCATAGTGAAAATCTCTCATAACACTATTCCTTAATTTATTTTTATTTTATTTTTTCTCTTTGTTACATTACTTTTTTTCTTTATTATTTCTTTTTTTCCCCTTTCATTATTCTTTAATAAAATTTTGTCAAATAGTAAACCGTACTAACATACCTAAAATACAAAAAAAAAACCTAAAATATATAATAAATATAAATATTTAACTTATAGATTGAATGTTTGTTATAAAATAGAATTAAAGTTGAATATTTAAATTAAAATAGGATTAATTAAAAAAATTCTATTTTTAATTTTTATTTTATTAAATTAGAATTCAAATATTATTTATATTGAAATATAATTTCAATTTGGTTAATTTAATAAGTTTGTTATTCAAGAAAAATAACTTTTATATTATGGACATTAAAAATTTTATTCACCTTTATCCCACCTCCTCCAAGGATAATTTTATCCTGTTTATATCCCATTTATATCCGACTTTATCCTGTATCCTGAATTTTATATCGACTGCCAAACACAACTTAAGAACATACACAATACAATCCTAGAGTGAGCAAGGAAATACCAATAGAAATTCCTAGAACCGGTCTTGGTTTTAGGAAAGTAAGACCAGTTCATCGGTTGTTATTTCCTTTAGACGCATCCATCCCCCACTCACTTGTTGAAGCAAGCCCATTGGAGCCCCACTCTACTGCCAAGCATCAACGACAAGTCCTCAATGAGAAATTGCCCAATACGAACAGCGTGATTTCCTTCTCGCTCCTCATCCACACAGAATCTCAGACACAAGTCACAACCACATAGTAGACGCTGAAAAGGGGATAAGTACACTAATGGTGCCATAAGTTGTGTACGGCGCTCACTTTGGTGCCAAAAGTTTCCGTCGGATCACTTAAGTGCCAAATCGGAGGAAAAACGCTCACTTTGGTGCCACCGGCGAAAGATTCCGGCCTCCGGCGAAAGATTCCGGCCAAAATGATTTTTTTTTTAAAAAAAAAATCGATAAGCCTTTAAATGACGACGTTTTCGGTCCTCCTTAAGAAAACGACGTCGTTTTTCCATCCTACGTGGATGGCTTCATGGAAACGACGCTGTTTAGGGGGAAAAATTAGGGTTTCCGCCGCTCGGCCGCCGTCGTTTGCCCGCCGTCGCTCGGCCACTGTTGCTGCTCGGCCACCATCGCTCAGCCACCATTGTAGTTGCTCGACCATGTGAGCGAGGAGAGACTAAGATTGTTGCAGGAAAAATCAAAGGCGAGGGCGGAGGAGGAGGAGGAGGAAGAAGATGGGTCGAAGGGGCTGCTGGTGCGCTGTTGCTGCTGGTGCATTGCTGGTGTCGTTGCTAGTGTGCTGCCGCTGCTGTTGTTGGTGCCGTGCCGGTGCCGTTGCTGGTGTGGGTCTTCGAGGAAGAAGAAGACACGAAGACGAGCTTCACTCTCTCTCAATTTGGGGATTAGGGTTTCAAAGTTGGGGGAAAAATACCAAACGGCGTCGTTTTGGTGTTTGGATGCTGACTCAACTCTCCGACGAGCCACGTCGGCGTCAAAAATTAATAAAAAAAGGCCACGTCGGATTTCCGGCCAATTTCGTCGGAGTTGGCACCAAAGTGAGCGTTTTTCAAATTTTTTGGCACTTAAGTGATCGGACGGAAACTTTTGGCACCAGAGTGAGCGCCGTATACAACTTATGGCACCATTAGTGTACTTATCCCCGCTGAAAAGGGAGTAGAATTCCAACCGTCCTAACAAAGTAAAGATGAATGTGCTCAAAACTCCAGAGAAAAAACAAGTAAGGCTCGGAATTCCAGCAATATCAATGACCAGAGCCGCCGTACTCGAGGGGCGAAGGGGCAATGTGGGCAGGGCATTCGCCTAAGCCCCTTGCTGAATCTAGGACGCCATCACCGTCCAAACAGCCGCGCTTTAAGAGCTAAATAGAAATTTCCCTTATTGTTTTCAAAATCAACCACCTTTGGTTTCAAGTGTATTATTATTACCAGGGATCAAGAAAACTGCGGATATATCATAACGGAGGCCTCCCCGACCATGCAGGGAGAGAGAGCGAGTAACATGCCTAAGTAAGGAACTGATCCACACTTCTAGCTTCCCAAAGAATGAATAAATACAAATTCCATTTCTAGACCATATTAAATGAACATAAGCCATTGCTCTTCCAAGCCTCACAAATACTTGCATTTCCGTCATTGCAGACATTTCCAGGAGCAATGACAGATCACCGATGCCTATACGAGGGCCAAAAGACTACAAGCTCTTGCACCTAGACCTCTATACTTTGCATAAGGAGCCAAACTCGTAAGATCTTGCACATTACTTCTAGTAATCCTACCACTACAAAAAGCTATTCTACTTCCTAAGCAGCCTCAAAATTTTCCAAGCCGATGACGACGAAGCTTCACTTCTGCCATCAAGGTCTAGGAGGGCTAGCTTCAGGAGTTGACTCATCTGACGAGCTCGAGCTAGGATATTTTCGCTGGACATTGTTGGACCGGACCCTGATCTCATATAAATTATCTTCAGTGCTCTCAACGTCACCGGACTCATCTCTACCCACATTTTGATTCCCAAACTGTGGAACTATAACTTCTGGGACTCTGGAGGAAGCTTCAGCACTGGAATGAAAGCAATGGATATCAGCCTCTACTCAAGCGAAGCCATTTTCATTTTCATGTATTTGTGCTACCGAGAAGTCAGAGCACAAGGCTTAAATAAGAGGAGTTGCTTTCTCCCTATTTTTTCTGGTGTTGGCCTTACGCCAAGTTTGGCTTGTAGGTTTGGGTGAGCTGGAAAATCCACAATTCACAAGAACTTGAGGGTGCTGCATACGAGGCAATGAGAGAGGATGTTGTTAGAGATCGATAATATGCAATAGCTTACAAAGGATGGACTGACTTATTATCTGTTATGCAATACGTAATACGTCAATTATATCGGATCATTGAATAATCTGATGAAATAAAGTTGTAATGTTCTGTCAATAAAAAAAAAAAAAAAACTATTCGACACTATGACTAAATGATCAATATGAGATTAAAATTAAATTATACAGATGACTGGATTAGGTGGCAATTTTTTATTTTTGCTCTCTCTCTCTCTCTCTCAAATCTCCCATAATCGAAGAGAGCTATCAATCAGGAAAAGAAAATAATAATCACCAAAGAGTAAAAGAGCGTGGGATTCGGAGTGGAACCAAGTAGTTGACACATGACCATCTTCCTTCTTTTTTTCTTTCTTTTTTTTTTTGATGCTAGAGGAACCGCCTTGGTCGACAACCATGACCATCTTCCTTCTTGTTCTTTCTTTTTGGGATATGTGCAACAAAAGTCCTAAAACTTACAAGAAAAGTGCAATTGAGTCATAAAACTTACAAAAAGTGCAATCAAGTCCTAAAATTTGTCAAATTGATTCAATTGAGTCCTAAATTTAACACCGTCGGATTTACTAACGGAAATTGCTGACGTGGCACTGACGTCATATTTTAAATGAATTTCTATTTTTCATATGGCTTTTTAACATTATTTTTTATTCAAAATCTTTAAAATTAGATTTAAAAACCAAAAAGGAAAAACTATAATTTATTTAAAAAACAAAACTGTTGTTGAAAAAAAGAAAAGAAAATGTCGCCAACGGGCATTTCCACTATAGCTGCCACCCATCGCTAGAGCGGCCGACGACAATTGCCGGACCGGGCGAGGCCTCGCCAGCCCAGTGAGGGCCGGCCACCCCCGCCAGGTTGAGTGTGGACACCCGCCCAAATCTTGGCACACCCGGCCCCCATGAGGGCCGACGAGACCTCCCACAAGGAGGGCGATGGTCACTGGCCCCCCACGAGGGCTGGCATGCCCAAATCTAGGCAGGCGTCCTCACCCAACCTAGCGAGGGTGGCCGGCCCTCACCTAGGGCCGGCAAGGGCCGGTCACCCCACCTAGGGCCGACGACCGTCGCCGGCCCCTTCGGCGATGGGCAATGGCGGAAGCTCCATCGGTGCCTTTTTTTTTTATCTTTGAACACTTTTGTTTTTTTTTAAATAAATTTAGCTTTTCCTTCTTAGTTTTTAAATCTAATTAAGCAAGAATAAAAATAATGTTAAAAGTCACGTGAAAAATAAAAATTCATTTGAAATGCCACTTTAGCAATCTGACAGTGTTAAATGTAGGACTCAATTGAACTAATTTAACAAGTTTTAGGACTTGATTACCATTTTTGTAAGTTCTAGAATTCAATTGCACTTTCATTGTAAGTTTTAGGACTTATGTTGCCCATATACCTTTCTTTTTTTGCCTCTTTCTGGCCATCATGTTCCTCTTTTCGGTGACTCCATTAGTTCATGCAAGAGCCGGATAAGAGAGAGTGGGTGTTTAATTTTTTATTTTGGGGTATAAATAAGTTTCACTATTTATACCGAATGGTCAAACTATTTTTTCCATTATATGATAAGTTGCTATCATTATTGTGATTTATTTATTATTTATTATACACAATTACATGAAATTTTTTCCAATTTCAAAATTTCTGATCACATATAAATATTTATGGACTATTAATAACAAATAATCGCGATGAAAAACTTAACTTTGTGAAATTCTTGCTTATTTTTCACTTCATATCTTCTTTTTTATTGAACATTTTCATATCTTGTCATGTCAAGAAATTACTAAATACAATAGCTACTAATTTTTAATGTTGGAAGGTCAATCCTTATTAGCATGCGTGGAATGCTGAATTTACATTATCGATGCATAAATAAGTTAGTTTGTACATATTTATTAGGGGTAAGCATCGTTTTAGGATCAACCCTAGACCAACCTTGAATTGGCCCAACCCATCGATTCTGGTCCGGTTCCTAGGGGGACTAGGTGAATCTTTTATCCTGAGAGTTTTGGACTAGCATTGTCTGAGTTGATTCTCGGTCATGAGAATTTAGGATCGGTCCAATCCAAACCAACCATTATTATGTTATACATAATATATTATAATATATAATATATACACCATCGCCGTTAGAGACGCAGCTAGCTTGGGCTCTCTCTCCCTCACGAAAGGGAGAAGTTCGAATCCAAAGGCGTCGTTAGGAATTCTTACCTGGAGTACGTCCCTTTACAGGGTTCCCTGCCTTTGCATATGGTGTTATGAGTATTATTGATAAATGATTATAAGAACTTCCCATTTTGTCCAATATATATACGGGTGATCTTAATCGTTTTTATGATTTCTTGCTTTTGACAAGTGTGAAATTTCTATTGTTGCCTTGTCTTAAATTTGTTGAATATGTAATGGTATTTATAGTTTGGTTACTCGATACCACATTATCGATGGATATATAATTTGAAATAATAGGTTTGCCATTTCAAGGAGTACAAAAAAGTAAAATAAAAAAATTATCAATTGATCTCAAATTGACATCGGAATTGGACCGAACCCATTAGATCCGGTCCTCAGTCCCAGACCTAATATGATTGGTCATTGATGCCAAAAATTAAGGACTAATACCGTGCTGGTTAATCTTAGGATTAGGGGGTTGGACCAACCCAATTCAGACTATGCTCATCTCTAATATTTATATTACTATATTTTGGGGAAGTATTCTCAAAGCCCCTGGCTATATTACCAGGGATCATCTGTTGATCCACAACCACGACTACATAGGGGAAAAGATGAGGAAAATGACCAATAAAAGAATATAGATTCCATCGTGGACAAAATTTAATATGAGCCATAGCTCATTACATTCTTGCGTTTCTTTGTTGCTAAGAACTATAATCAACTCACATTTACAAAAGCAAGAAAAGAATCCAAGTCCATACAAGGGCTGATAACTAAAAGCTCCTGGACGTCCGGAACTTCAACCTCTGTATCTTTGTCCAGGGGCCTAAATTGTAAGCTCTTGCATATTGATACCTTTTTAAGATATATCATATTAGGGTCGCCAACTCCGCGCCAGTCCCCAAGGTCTAGGTGGGCTACCTTCTGGAGTTGAATCGTCGGATGTGCTCCGTAGTCGGACATCCTTTGATTTCGCCCTGATATATCTAGGCGGGCTGGCTTCCGGAGTTGAATCACTGGATGTGCTTTGTAGCTGGACATCCTTTGATTTTGCTCTAATATATGTAAGCGGGCTGGCTTCCGGAGTGGAATCATCAGATGTGCTTGTACCCGGATTTTCGAGTTGCAAATCCTTTGATCCAACCCTGATTGCTCTTGGTGGGCTAGCTTCTTGAGTCGAATTATTGGATGTGCTCTTACTAGGAATTTCTAATCGGACATCCTTTGCTCGTGCCCTGAACTCAAAGACATTATCTTCAGAGCTTTCATCATCTTTGGACTCATCTCGTCCTATATTTTGGTTGCCCGAATTGGGAGCTTGTTCAACTTCTTGCAATCCGGTGGCTGCTCCAGCCCTGGAAAGAAACACGAGACTTAAGCTTGCAGCCAAGCGAACAGTAAAGATAATAAGATCATGCATATCAAAATCTAACCTCTTAACATATTTTTTGTAGTTCAATATCAACGGAGAACCACCTTCATTCCCAGTCTGCTTTTTTAGTCTGATACAACAATCAGGACCAATTAAGACAGGTAATTTCATTAGGGCAAAAAAGAAACATGCAGGCACAAAAATAAAATAAAAAAGGGGGCAAAACGTACATGACTGGCGAAGTAATGGGTGGAGGATTATCAGCCACTTGTCGATGCTACATGATATCCAAGAAGCACATAAGCAGGGAGTTATGACTTAGACTTAATGATATGGAACACAGAAAGATAACAATTAAAGTGAACACTTACTTCATCTGGCAAATCATCCTCAATGAACTCCCACCATTCCTTCTCGAGGTTTAAGGTTTCTCTGTCCCCGTCATCATACAAGACCTATAGTCCCAATCAAGCCATATATATTTAACACGATATCAAAGAACACACAGTTGCAAGGTCTCAGAGTCAAAGAAAAGAGGTAGCAACGCATAGAGCGAGAGATGCCTATTCAAACAATTACAAAATTTTGAAAAGTTAACTCTCAGACGGGGACTTGAGGATAAAAAAGGACTGATCTGCATAATGCGGATACATCCAAGAGGCTAACTGAGCTGATCAAAACAAATGGCAGGTCACAGTTACAGAAGCTTCTGAAGACTATGATAGTCAGCTCACCCTGTGCTTATTCATTATAGGGTTGTAAGATTCAATTCGGCCATCATAGAACCTGTAAAACAACCAATTAGAAAATGGAAGAAAATGACATAAACAACCCTCAGTGCTGTAGATCATCATTGAAGCAACAGCAGCAGCTGGCCATCACTGAAGGAACAGCAGTAGCAAGTGCGAGAAGGAGATGAGAATTGAAAATTAACATGCTCAACCATGACAGAAACAAAGTATCCCAAGTGAGGGTTCCAGAGTGCTCACATCTCATCCAATGGCCACCAGACCTTTATTCTACGACCAACTAATCCATCAGCAAGCACCCTAGACTCCTGAAAATTGTTTGAGAAAATATGACTTTAAGCAGTAAAAAAAAGGTGCAAAGACTATGCCTGTTAGCAATTAGGATAAAGTAAGTTTTCTGAGTGACAACCCTCTTTAATAACCGTAACCACAAAATTCAGCAGTGCTTGGGAACAAACTTCAGTTTTATAACAATGATAATGATAATAATAAAAATCGAAGAAAGCATACTTGATAATATAACAACAAAAAATGTGATAGATATATAATATCGATCCAATCGGTGTATGAAAAGTATACTGCAACAGTTAAAACATACCCTTGAGGTGCCTTTACTAGTGTTGTTTCCTCCTTTCATTGGCAGCTTAATTTTTTTTTCTCTAAGATCGATCGGGAGCAGAGCTGCCTTGCCTCGCACAGTCTCTGCATTTGACTTCATTGTAGTTCTTCTTTTTACTGTAGAAACATTAGGCATAGCTGAAAGATCAGTTCTGCTTATGGAGATCCTTCTTTTATGGGGCTCTCTAGTAGTTTGACCCTCTCTATACAGCCAAGAAAGATCATAACCTTCCATGGGTCTCATAAAGGAATTGGGTTTCGATTCCCTTTTCCTTGGAAGCATTGAACCCGTTGAGCCTAGGAAATCAGCAATGCCTTGTTTAGGAGAACCACTAGCATCATTATTCACTGTAGTAGATTCATTTTGGTAGAGTAAAGCCACTACAGGTGAATAATCATCCAAAGTGGTGCCCATTGATTGAAGTGCTCCCTTAAGTGGCCTCAGCTTTGCTGCACAATCCAAGATCAGTTTCTCTCCCAATTTCCAACTGGAAGGTGGCACTTTCTGCAAGATGATATATTCCCTATGAGAGAACGAACAAAAATAAAACCAAGCTAAAACAGTAGAAACATAAAAAACGACAGTAACCTCATTCTCCTTAAGCACACTAGCCAGGAGACGGATCAGTAGATCTGGGCTGATGTCTTCACTTTCAGCAAGGATGTCAGCCATTATTTGTTCCACGGCCCAGTATTCATCAGCAGATGGGTTTGACCTTAATTAACAAAAAAAAAAATCAAAAAATAAGAGAGTATCAAAAGGTAAATGCTAATATATCAAAAATAAAAAGATGTTGAGAACTATCATTTAGTAAAGTAAAAAGAGTGTTGTTGTAGTCTGTCTTTACAAAACTGTTAAGCCAAGTTTTAATCCAACTACCACAAAGCCATTAAGGTGCCCTTATTCTTTCACTTTCCCAGATTTGAGTTCAAGAGCTTGCATAGATAACGCTAAATCTCACTCTCTCTTGTAAAGATAGCAGTGTAACACCTTATTATAAAAGTCCTTGCTACACCAGGCAGAATATTGAGTTTAGCAGGAGATTCTTCAATAAAATTGAAATGTTTAGAGTACCAAACCAAAACCACATAAAGTAGTCAAAAGATTCATCAAATCATGAAAGGCAAACTAACTTATAAATGAACACTGATGTACATGGAAACTCATCCGCAATTAACTAACAGCTATCATCTTTTTGAGTCATAAGAAAGGTTACTAGACAGCAAGACAAGGCAAACTGTGATATTCCAGAAAACTAAAATGGAACTCAGAAGAGCAAATTCCATTAACTACTGTTATTGGTCAAAGGTTAAGAAAGCCATCCTTTTCTTATGATATCTGGTAAACTATTATGCGAAAAGAAATTAAAAAAGGGGCACTAAATGTTACTGATGATAGTATTACCTAGTGAATACCCAGAAATGTTGGCACATATGAAGAATTTGCGCCTCACATTCAAGGTCAACCATTAGCAGGCATGCCTTGACCCTTGCAATAGTTTCAAGTATAGAGAGGGCCTTTTCATAACACCGTGTTGATGGTTGGGATAGCTTAGAAAGAGCCTCCACGATCAGTTGAAGAATTTCCTGCCCATGAATGGATACTTGAGAAACTGTGAAAGAACAAAATTTTATCTAGAGAGGAGTGAGTTCATCGTGTTAGAAAATCTCCAGAGTTTTGTTTTATATACCTTCATTTGATTGTCATTATATGGTTGTACTGGTGATGCTATCCTCAGAATCTCACCGAGGCAAGATGCCACTGCAACTCTAACATCCTCATTACAATGTTTGAACACAGCTTCAGCTATGAGACCCTTCATGACTGGAAGAAGGGCATCTTGGAGGAAGTCCGATGGTTCTTGCTCCGTATTCACCAAGACATCCTCAGCATTCTATGTAGGGGGGATGTGTAGATGAAAGCAAAAGTCAGTGTCTATATCTAAATAATCAACATTAAAGAGTACAGAAATGTTTCTGGAAATGTATAAAGAAAACACCACTTTCAGATGCTCCAATAATTGGTGATGTATGTCCTTTAAGAGGTCAAACAAAGGGGGCGGGAAAAGATAAAACTAGAGATTTGACTTTGAAGCTCATTGTAGCACAAGAAAATCATCCATGGAGAATTGGACAGCAGAGAACACCAAGTACAAGGAGCAGTGCTTAAACGATATCCATTTAACTCGCTCACAGTAATATTCTGAAACCAAAGTTCTATAGTTTAGAAAGGAGTTTGAAAGCCATTATATGAACTCACTCTCCTGTTCCAAATGAACTAGATGCCTTTGCCACAAGCATAACCACCAAACGAATTAGCATATATCGACCAACCAAAACAACAAAGATGCCTGATGAGCAAATTGATGAGAAGCCCAAAGACAGGAGATCGATCATTCCCCAAACAAACACCAACCATCCTCAAGCATTCAAATTTATCCCAATTGAACACAGATAAGAAATCCCCATGCAAGTAAAGCTTTATGGCTCAGCAAATCATTATATGCACGAGTTGGTAAATCGAGGCGGCATACATCAAGAAGCGTGAGGAGTTCATCAACAGAAGAAGGGGCATTGAGGAGGCCATTGCCAACCAATCTAAGCTGCGCTGCCAAAGTCCTCTCAAATGAAGAAGAAGATGACGCCATTTTTTTCTCTTTTACTTTGGTGGCCACACACACTATACAGCTCAAACAAACACAGAGAGTACTAGTATTCTCTTGCAGATTTGCACAGACAGTAATCAGAAACTCATCTACAATTTATAGGGAAAACAAAACTTGGCAATTCAGACGAAGAAATGGAAACACAGTAAGTTTCCACCTATTCTATGAACCTGGTCTTATTCCTTGGTTTCTGATTTAGCTATCAATTTTGGTTTCTTGGTTGGGGTCTGACTGTGTGCTCTTTGCTATCGTGACAAAAATGGACATGATAGCTTCAAATGGTATTTCATATCTTGGGAACTTAGGAGGATCAATTACTTGCCATTCCATTGGCTTGTGCACTGGATTCTGCACCTAATCACTCTTAAATTGCTCCAGAATTTGATTTTTCTGGCTTTCCTAATTATTAACCTGCTCAATATTGGTTTCTATAGACTGACCAAAAAAGAAAATGGGATCTATATATTAACAACTGAGACAGAATCATAAAATCCATAAGATATGATGCGAGCTTGTCAAAAAAGAACAGGGTGTATAATATCAATGAAATAAAGACTTAGACATGCAACCAATAAATTCATGTTTTAAATATTGTTATGCAAGTGCAAATCAAATTTTTTCATTACATCCTTTGGTTATTTTTTTAAGAAACATTTATTATAAATAACAGTGATATACCTATATCCATGTACAATATTTGAGTATTGGCAGGCACCACCATTTTAGCTTGACATTTTATGCCAAACATGAATAGGTGCAAGTATTACAATTTAGTGTATGTGATGACTGACTTATAAGGTTGAAATCATATCGAATAGGATTATGTTTTCTTTTTACAGAATATTGGCATCAAGCTGACAGTTCTAAACATACAATGGTACAACCAAATTGGAGATAAGTACAGCAATGACCACAGACACAAATATAATTTTAACATGACACAAGCCCAATGACTCACGATTGAAATGATTTGATTCGATTTTGACTTTCCTCATCCAAACAAAATCATTATCACCATGTGCAATATTTGTGCTCTAAATAAAGCCAAAGGATATGACGCAAATTGCTAATAAACATGACAATGCAACTGCATTTCGATCCAGGTCCATCTCAACTCAACCTAAATCATCACATAGAGCACGTAGATGAGAAATTAAACATTACTTGTCCAAGTTTTTAAGCTCAAGCAGCACATTGCATCGACTCCACTTTGTTACTGAGTTATGGACAGTAATAGTCTCAATCACTCAGATTCTTTTCTTGCCAAGAGATGCACATGACCTCCAGTTCCACTTTTCCATTTGAACTTAGAACATGTGTACACGATTCACAAATCCTGAAAAATCATAACTGCGGTCTCAGCTGTTAGATTTGGTTCTTACATCATATTAAGTTTCCGAAAACAATTAGATTTGAAAGCGATCTCAATTTGCACTGGAAGCAATAGCAATTTATATGCGTGGTGCACTGTTAATAAACAAAAGCTCTCTGTTCCTTTTCCAAATTGAAAAATTGAATAATAGTAGATACCTGCTCATAGAGAGTTTCTTCTTATCTTTGTAACACAAGGAGAATTCCTGCAAGGACATTTAAAACAGAGAGAAATTGAAAAAATAGTGTCATCAGCACAGTAACATTTCAACAAATGAGAATGACAATAGATATGCGTATTGTCTAATAACAAAGACATTCACCTTCAAGTTTTTCTCCGACCAAATAACTGCAAACTCTTTCTTGCTTGCTTTTGGACAATAAACTGTAGTACTCCTATATCTGAAGGATTTTCAATCAACAAAGCCCTTCAGCAAAATTATTCAATTCAAACAAAACAAACGCAAAACCTAGGAGAAGAATAAAAGCTAGATCAGTCTAGTAGATTATCGAAGGTGCTATTTGTGAGGTGACACGATGAGGACACACGGGTATTTATAAGGGATGAAATGCCATAGTGCGCCGCCACCTCCAATGAGATTTCTCAAGATAAAACTAGGTTAAAATTGTTAGTAGGTTAACGCCGCACGTGACATGCTCGTGTCAATAAGTACTGCTGTGATTGTGGCGTGTCACATGACTGCATTTATATTTTATTTAGCTTGTTTGAAGTTTTTTTTTTCTCTTTGGTAAAAGTAATAAATATATTGAGCTTAAACCAAACTATACAAGAAGAGATCACGGCACCAAAAACTTACACACAGAATGACAAGGAGTCATAGCGAGTGGAAGGGTGCCAAGATGAAAAGACTGCCAAAAGTGGCAAAACCAGCAAAACCGGCATCACACACTAACACGGCAAAGTAAGAGCCAAACAGCGAAACCAGCTTGTTTGAAGTTCAATTAGCAATACTGTGAAAAGCTATTATTTTAACAACTAATACATCTTCTTTTTTTCCGCAACAAATATTTATAACAAAATTTATATCAGTTGCATCAAGGAAAAAAAAAAAGAACAGCAGGAATGAGGATGGGTTTCGAAAGTTGAGAAGAATGCATATTCTAGGGAGTGGTTGGAGAAACTCTGAAGATCATAACCCAAGATGATTGTGAATTACAAAAGTAGCAACCTCTTAAAAAAAGACTCCCTCCTGTTAGTGGATTTCATCCGCAAATTTTGGTATCAGGACTAATCTTTGTATGCCTAGATGATACCGAACATTGATGATGATTTTATTCAATAATATGAAAGATTAGTTTCAGCACCTTCATGATTTTATTCAATGCTTGTCCAAACATTTTAAGCCTTATAATACATGTTGATTTTTAGTGAAATTTAGATGATTCGCCTTATTTTACATGCTGAAGATTTTTTACTTCCCTCACATCCTGAACTTGTTGAAGAGGATAAACTTCTTTATTATACATATTATATAAACATTTTCATGATAAAAATTCCTCTAGTTTTTTGTTAAAATTATGAAGGATGCCAGCAAGTATTGAAAGGTGACAAAGTCTCACACAGGTGCAAGAGTTTGGCAATCCCACATTTTGTTGGCAAGAAGGGTATTAGGAGGAAATCATCGTGGATATACTATCGATTAAGAATAAAATCTCATTGGTTATGACAGATTTGAAAGCTGCATCAAAGAAAAATTATCCATCATCTACTCTTGGAAGATTTGTTAATGTTTGATTTCTAACTTACCCTATCTGGTAGGTCTGAAAAGGAATAATACCTTCTCATTTTGTTATCAATCTGAATGTTTCTTCCTTCTTGTGATATGGTGATATAATATGAAGAAGACCAGTTTGTATGTACAGCTCATTTCAAAATGAAACCTCATTATTATCAAAACAAAATTGACAAAACCACGCAAGTATATCAAGAAGGTATGTAATAATATCTACAACTGGAAAAAGCTCGAATTGCTACTTATCCATTTCACATTGACCTGGACAACAAAGTTACTCATTTCACAGTCAGATTAACTCTCTCTATCTCCATATGATAATATATATCTAATATGACCTCCTCATGCAAACCCAACACAAAAAACTGTGACCTTTCATGTGGTCCTTATTCAATTATAATTCCACATCTTCTAAATTGAAATTCCATACACTGAATACAACATGCAAAAATGAATTATGTATAGTTGGAACTCCGAGTATTGAAAAACGAAACATATGCTATCTTGTGAACAAATTATTAATAAGTATAGTTGTTCCAAATCCATGTGCTAGGCACTTGGCCGAATAGCAGGGATGTTGCTATGGCCACACAAGGTCAAAGGTTTAAGCCCCATGACCTCAAAACTAAAAAGTAAGGGGTTTATCATGTCAAAACCATTATTTTGGAGAATACCGGTGCATAGGAGTGGTGATGCAGTGGTACAGAGGGAAAGCCACAAAATGGAGGACTTGGCAATTATAGTGGACACATCTTGGTGCAATACTAGCACAGACCAGTGGTGCCAGTAGTGGGAAGGAAGAATTACAGTTAGCCAGGCAGTAGTATACGTACTATCTTTTTTATTTTTTTCATTCACTACTATTTTCTTATTCCACATATTCATACCTATCCTCCTTTGTACTCTGTATGAGTATCTTTTATGACGTGTGACAATATTGTTGCTCTTATCCCCATATGACATCGTAACCCAAATATATAAGAGATCTATTTAGGCACCAGATGTTCTAACTCCCAAAACTTTTTTCCGTATGAAATTTCCTCAAACAATGTAAAACTGCAGATGATATAAAAAGTTTGTGATAATTTAATCTTTTACAAAGGTTGACCATTTATGGAATCTGTGATATGTAGATGCCAAAACATGAGGCTAAAATAAGAAGAGCAGCTTTCTTCCTATTTATCTGGTCTTGGCTCTTTAAAGAGTTTGGCTTTTGGGTTTAGATTGGCTTGCAAAATTCAAGGTTCAGAAGAAGTTAAAGGGATATATGCAAGGCTCTTACATAGAAAAAAATGTTAATTAAGACCACGAAATTATTTTTCCCATTATAGCTAGAAGACATCCAAAAAAGAGCATGAATATTTGAAAATCTGATAAAATAAATAAACAAAAAGAGTAGTTGGAAAAGAAAATTTAAGAACGATGTAATTTGAGTGAAATGATCGGACACAACAATATATCCAAAACTCAAAAAGACATGACTACCTATATAATGGTGATAGAGGTAAGCTGGTTCAGCAAACAACTTGCAGATATTCTGCATGGACGATTAACCCCGATTAAAGCTCACTAGAATTCCAATTTTTATGGCTTCTCCTAAATTGTGACCAAAAATAGAGATCTTCAGACAGTTAAATAGATGAACACCATTTCTGAAAAAATGCCATGCTCGTGGGAGGGAAAAAGCAAGTGCAACTGTAACCATAATTAGAGGTATCTTAGTCACAAAAGTTTCAAGCTAAAGGTGCGCATGACTTTTGCTCTCCGGGTTAAGTTTCATGGCAATGGTTACTATTAACTCCGTTATATCATTAATATACATGTTAATATTGTCAAAACCTGATTCTTCAGGTTTTTGTTGAGATTCAAATTTGAAAATGTAATAGATTTCAGTTCATTAGAAAGTTTGGAGAGACCTTTTCAGGACTCCACTTCACCCCAAAGGTTTGTCCACTATAGGTCGGTGTAAGATACTATTGCAGATTCATATCAGGTTTTTCCTCAAACCATTTGAGAAAAACCATGATCCATATTATTGTGAGAAGGGATTTCATAATTCTCAGGGAAAAATCATATACAATATAGCCCACAGAAGAAGGGACTGACTCGTAACTTTGAGAAGCAAAACATCAACACATAAAGGAGATATATCCAATGATGATTACTCATATCATGATAACCCTATACGGGTTTAGTTCTTTTGCTTAGAGGAAAAAAAAAAAACAAAAACAAAAACAAATGCTGATCGTCTGCAATTGACGAAGCTTCAATTGACGAGTTGTGCAGACGCGAACACAAAAAGAAGAAAAATTCATGGAACTCAATAGGAAAAAGAGCACTGGTACATATGGAAGCATACTCGATTAGAAAACTTTGCAGATGGGCTTTGTCAATAATTAGTAAAAACCCGAATTTTATCTGCAAATGGCAGAAAAATCAACAATTTTTAACAGAACAGAGGCATCTTTTCGATTTGAACCATGAAGAGATGAATTCATTGTTCTTTCATATCCTAGAAAAAAAGAAAATAAGAAAACACCAAGGCACCCGACACTGATGAAACAAAGCTGGCAATGCCAATCGACAAATAGAGCAGAAAAAAAGGAAAAGGATTGACAACAATCATTAGAAGATTACGAACCTAAGAACAGAGGGAGAGAGGAGAAAGGCAGTCGACCGAGACCATCTTCATCTTCATGTTTTTCTCTTCTTCTTTTTTCTTGCTTTTTTGGCCATCGTCATCCTCTTTTCCGAGAGACTCCACAAGTCCATGCAAGAGCAGCAGAGACAGAGGAGTGCAGGAAGACACTCTGTTGAATATTTTCAGGAAATTTTGCTTTGGAGATTTTGTTTTCTAGAGAGAGAAAAAGTTTTCCCATTATTTTGGAGCAATGACCCCACTGTTATTTCGTAAAATGCAATTAGCTCCCCTAAGTGCGGTCCGTTTGTCAAATTGGTCCCTCAACTTGAGTTTGTCGCAAATAACCCCATGTACCTGATAAGTAAATAATTAGGGGCAATTTTGTCCGGAAATGAATAAATAAAACTGCACGGAAAAACTAAAATAATAATAAAACAAAATGATGAAGCCTAGAATATAGTGAGAGATGGAGAGAGAGAGCAAGCGAGGCGGAGGGCCGGCTGGCGGGGATGCCATCCAAAAGGAGAAGACAACCTTAAAACTGACCAGACATTGTCGGAGCTCCGAATCAGATCTATAATCCATAGGAGCATACACGATACAATCCCAAAGTGAGAAGGAAATACCAATAGAAATATCAATAACCGGTTTTATTTATAGGAAACTAAGACCAGTTCATTGGTTGTCATTTCCTTTAGATGCATCCATCCCCCACTCACTTGTTGAAGCAAGCCCATTAGAGCCCCGCTCTATGAGAAATTGCCCAATACGAACAGCGTGATTCCCTTCTCGCTCCTCATCCACACAGAATCTCAGACACAACCGCATAGTAGACGCTGAAAAGGGAGTAGAATTCCAACCGTCCTAACAAAGTAAAGATGAATGTGCTCAAAACTCAAAACCATTCCCAGAGAAAAAACAAGTAAGGCTCGGAATTCCAGCAATATCAATGACCAGAGCCGCCGTACTCGAAGGGCGAAGGGGCGACGTGGGCAGGCCATTCACCTAAGCCCCTTGCTGAATCTAGGACGCCATCACCGTCCAAACAGCCGCGCTTTAAGAGCTTAATAGAATTTTCCCTTATTGTTTTCAAAATCAACCACCATTGGTTTCAAGTGTATTATTATTACCAGGGATCAAGAAAACTGGGGATATATCATAGCGGAGGCCTCCCCGACCATGCAGGGAGAGAGAGCGAGTAACATGCCTAAGTAAGGAACTGATCCACACTTCTAGCTTCCCAAAGAATGAATAAATACAAATTCCATTTCTAGGCCATATGAAATGAACATGAGCCATTTCTCTTCCAAGCCTCACAAATACTTGCATTTCTGTCACTGCAGACATTTCCAGGAGCAATGACAGATCACCGATGCCTATACGAGGGCCAAAAGACTACAAGCTCTTGCACCTAGACCTCTATACTTTGCATAAGGAGCCAAACTCGTAAGATCTTGCACATTACTTCTAGTAATCCTACCACTACAAAAAGCTATTCTACTTCCTAAGCAGCCTCAAAATTTTCCAAGCCGATGACGACAAAGCTTCACTTCTGCCACCAAGGTCTAGGAGGGCTAGCTTCAGGAGTTGAATCATCTGACGAACTTGAGCTAGGATATTTTCGCTGGACATCGTTGGACCGGACCCTGAGCTCATATAAGTTATCTTCAGTGCTCTCATCATCACTGGACTCATCTCTACCCATATTTTGATTCCCAGACTGTGGAACTATAACTTCTGGGACTCTGGAGGAAGCTTCAGCCCTGGAATGAAAGCACTGGAGATGAGCCTCTACTCAAGCGAAGCAAACAGCAGAAGATGTACAGTATCCAAATCAGACCTTTCAATGTTCTGTTTGATCATTAATTTCCTCGGTAAGTGTGACTTCTTGCTGCTGCCCTTTTTGTATTCCCGCCTGACGGAAATCAGAAACCAAACAAAATAGGTGATATCACCATGCAACCCAAGAAGTGAATGCAGGCAAAGATATTGAGTGAAAGGCAAAACTCACTTGACGGGTGAAGATTTGACAGGTGAAGATTCGGGTTTTGGGAGATCAGCCTCCCATCGGTGCTAGAAAACACCCAAAAGAGCACATTACATGGCAATTAGTTTTAAGTTTCAAACTTGTGAGTAAACATACAGAGCACAACTTTAAGTGAACACTTACTTCATCTGGCAAATCATCCTCAACAAAGTCCCACCGTTCCTTGTGAAGGTTTAATGTTTCTAGGTCCCCGTCATCGTACAAGACCTACAGTCCACAATCAGGTGACATATACTTCAATATGAAAGAACGTATGATTGCCAGATTGCAAGGGATTGGAGCAAAGTTAGGAGGCAGTGACTAGCAGCGCAAGGGACAAGATAGACGAGTTCAGAAAATGTCTTTTTTCAAAGAAACCCTTCGGACTGGTATTGAGGATAACCACAGAAAATATTGATCTGCACCATCCAGATGGATACAAGAAGCTGACTGAACTGAGAAGAACAGATGGTAAATGACAGTTGAAGGAGTTTCAACATATGAAAATCATCTCACCTTGTGCCTCTTCCTAAACGGGTCATAAGATTGAACAACACCATGATAAAACCTGTAAAACAAGCAATAGGAAGTAATTGATAACTACCCTTAGTGCTAGTGACCATCAGAATAAAGCAACAGCAGTAGCAAGTGCAAGATTAAGAAGATTGAGAAAGAAACAAACATGCAAAACCCAAATGATGATGTAATATCCCAAAGTGAAGGTCCTCAAGTACTCACATCTCGTCCAATGGCCACCAAACCTTTATTTTCCGACCCACTAATCGTCTGCCAGGCACCCCAGACCCCTGAATAAAGTCAATAAAGGAATTTTGAATTTGTGAAAATCAAACTGAGGGGAAAAGAATATGCTGCGCAGCTATAGAGAGAGAGAGAGAAGCAGTTCCAGACTTTTTGATGACCATATAAAAAGTTCAACAAAACTTTTTTGATATACTTCGCTATGTTGATCCAAAAAGGGAAAACTTCACAATTAAGAAAAGATAATAAAAGTACAGCATCAAACCAAAATTACAAATATACCTCTGATACGGCCTTGTTAAAATTGCTCATCCTTCCCCTACTATCGAGAGCTTTGATTTTTTCCCTGCAAGATCCCTAGCGACCAGAGCTTCCCCATCACGAGCAACGGTGGTCTCACCTGCATCTGGTTCAACATTCACCTTTTGCGGGGTTCTTCTCTTTCTCGAAGAAATTTTAGGGGCAGCTGAAAGATTATGTCCATTCAAAAGGACTCTCCGACGACGAGATTTTTGCCTATTTACGCGTAGCCAAGAGAGTTTGTAGCCTTCATCAGGGTTCATCAACTTGTTTGGCTTCCGTTCCCTTTTCTTCGGAATCGCCTCAAAGTCAATTTCTAGCTCAGTTGAACCCTTGGAATCTGCAGAATCAGCGTCGTCTGTAGATGTTTTAGCAACAGGAACAATGTCGGGGAAAAGAAGGGCAGCAGCATCACTCATACTCGATCCAGGAGCACTATCCAGATCAGGAACAACTTCTCCAGGGGAAAACACAAGCCCATGAGCTGCCTGATGGAAAAAGTCGAATGAGACAATAATGATTTTCTTCAGCCATTTACAAGGTTCAGTTCAGCCAAGGGGAAACGAAAACGAGGGAAAGGTCTACCAGATAGAGAGAAAGCCTACTGAAATGAAGAAAACTGGCACTATTTGTTTTGTGAAAAATATTTTCCAGGGAAACATTTTCCTCATTTTCTAGCATTTGGTTCACTTTGGGAAACATTTCAATGGAAAACTATGCTTAAATTCAAGAAAACAATTTCCTCTTTAAAAAATCAGAAATAACTTTCCAAAATAAGACTAGATATCAACACTTGGGCCTGAAACCTAAGCTTGGGCATGGACACCCCAATGCTAATTCCCAGTCCCTGGCGTCCAAGACCAAGTCTCCGGCATCTGGGCTTGAGTCCATCATAGCTGAGTCCGTAACCCCAGTGCCTGAGTATGGATCCCTGGTGCCATCACTCGAATGCATCAAGGCAAAGGGGGGGGGGACCCGCCCCGGGTCCATTGAGGCCGGGCCCAAAGCCCCGAAGCCTGTGTTTCATACCTGCCACCTAGGCCCGAGTCCACAAAGGCCGAGCACGAGATCCCAGTACCCAAACTCAGATCCCAACACTTGGGCTTGGGTCCACGAAGGTCATGCCCAAGTCCATAGAGATTGGGCTCAAGACCGCGGTGCCCGTGCTTCGGTCAATCAAGGCAGGGCCCAAGACCCAGGTGCCCCTGCCCCGATCACCAGCACCCGGGTCAGGGTCTATCGCGGCCAAACCAAGGACTATAGTGCTCGTACCTGGTTCCCTGGCTGCCCATGCACAAGTTACTAGCACCCAAATGATGTCCGTCTATTTAGGAAAATCAAATCCAATTTTCCAAACCAAACGACGAAAATATATTTTCTAGTGTGTTTTTTACGTTTCAGCCAACACACCAAAAAAATTTGTCATTTTCCTGAAAAATAACCTTTCGGAGAACATTTTCAAGAAATGTCATATTTTCCATAAAACAAACGAAGTCAAAATGAGGGACTTGAACATTAACAGCCAACCCTAGAGGGCTCATTAGACAAATTGTGGAAATGAGTACATATCGTCATACTTCTCTATTGACCTTTTGTACTTTGCCTCGAGTCTTTTACCTACTTTTGTATTTTGTCTAAAGTCTTTTCTGGCTCATACAGCCGCTTAATATGGCATGAAGCACCTCAACATGCATGAACGACAGAAAGATGCACAAAGCTAGACATGAGGACAATTCCAAGAAATCAAGCCCCGTAAATCAGCTTTTGTACAGCAAAGCAAAGCATTGTATATACACCATCCAAGAGAACAATAATGAGATGAAGGAGCCAAAGTAAAACATTTCAAAATTTTGGCAGCTTATCATAGGCAATGGCAAATCTTTATCGGAAAAGACAATAAACAGTCAGCACCTAAGTTCCATTTTATCTAGAACCTTATTTCATGGGAGGATGGCAAATCAGAAGCAATACAATTATATTCAGCATCAAGAGAAAGGATGGGGTCCTATAAAAATCAAGAGACGCACCACAGGTTGTGAAGAACCATTAGCATAATTATTCTCCATCGTTGTAGGCTTCTTTTCACATATGGAAGCCACAACAGGAGAGTAATCATCCACAGTGGTGCCATTGGATTGCACTACTCCATGAAGAACAGGTCCAAGCTTAGCTGCACACCTGGCGATGACCCTCTCTCCAAGCTTCCAACACAAAGGTGCAATGTTCTAAATGACGGTATACACCCTATCAGAAACTAAAGCACACAGAAACCACACTAATGGCAGAAAGGACCAAGACAATTACCTTATTTTCTTTTAGAACACTAGCAAGAAGAGGACTGAGAAGCCCCAAGGAGATCTCCTCACTTTCACCAAGAATGTCCGTCATGATTTGCTCCACGGCCCACAGTACATCTTCAGTGGGATCCGACCTTGACCAAGAAGAGATCATCAAAAAATGACAGCGTATCAAAGGTGAACACTACAGAGAAAAGAAAAAGGAGAAACAGTAGAAATATGTCGAGAACTATAATTTTATTCAAGTAAGCCATCAAATGAGAACATTGACAGAGTGTCCTATCAAAGAAGTGTTGATATTTACACTAGAAAGTCACCTTTTTTCCCCAACATGAATAGGATCACTACTTGATACACAATATACTACAAAATCCTTCCTTGAGGACTGCTTCCTTTTCATAAACATTCCACTTGTATTTTCTTCATGCTCAAAACATCTTACTAGTTAAAGCATGTACTATTCTGGCCAAAGACGACAAAAAGTGAAAGGTGAACTTAATATTTCAATTGTTAGCATCAAAAAAAGCACACCGAAAAAGAAGAGCTAATATATGACAGAGAAACAGGAAGACAGAATAACAAAATAATGAAGGCACTGGCAGATAGATCCTAGAATCCACCTTCTCCAAAGAGGTAGGATTTGTTCTTGCCACCTTCCAACCCACCCCCAAAAACCCCCATCCCAAAATCAAAAGAAGAAGAGAGACTTTCTACTACTATTTCTTGCACTTCAATTTTTGAACTTTAGGATAACCCAGCCACAATCAGCTTAAGACCAAATCTTTAGTGCAGACCCCACTTAATTGAGTTTTAGCAGGAAAATCTGTGCCTATATTACCAAACAGAAAGTCATGAGTACCAAGGAAAACCATGTGACCTCATTAACCAGATTTTTGTTCAACCACAAAAGGAACCTACCTCATAGATTAGCCTTGATGAATGTAATCAGCAAATATCATAGCATCATGCTCAACATATTTTAGTCAAAAGTAAGGTTAATGGATAAAAAGACAAGCCAAATTTCTTCAGTCAACTCGAAGGACTCAGAAGAGCAATGTAATCTTCTAGAATATCAGTCAGTCCAAAAGACTCCCTTATATTCTCATCAATAAAAGAGCTTCCAGTCTCTCAAAATAAGTCCGATCATTATACAAAAGTGAGAAAATAAGTTAGTTAACAAATGTATCCAGTAAGCCTTTTACCTAATGATGGCCCAGAGATTTTGGAACATCTGGACAACCAGCGCATTGCATTGAAGGTCAAGCATAAGAAGGAATGCTCTGACCCTTGCAACAGTCTCAAGAATGGACAGGACCTTTTCATAATATTGCGTGGATGGCTGAGATAACTTAGAAAATGCCTCCACAATTAACTCAAAAATCACCTGCATGTCAATGAAATGAATTGATACGAAAACCATTCAATACTAACACGCCAATTTTAAGTAACACGAAAAGTGTTGGCTGCATCAAAATAGCCATTTCAAAGTAGGATATCAGATATTACACCTTCATCTGGTCATCATTGTACGGTTCTTGAGGCGCACTTATCCTCAGAACCTCACTAAAGCAATATGTTACAGAAACCCTAACACCCTCAACAGAATGTTTCAAAAGAGGATCAGCAATTAGTGCCTTCATAAGTGGAAGAAGGGAATCTTGGAGAGGGTCTGACGGTCCTTGCTCCATGTTAGCTAACAGATACTCAGCATCCTGAAATGCAGTCGAACATGTAAATCATGGTAATAACATTAGCTGATAAGAGAAATCCTTCCAAAATCACAAGAAGAAAAGGCACACTCATTGAAAATAGTAAAGCAGTGGATAAGTGATGTCAATGAACAAATAAAAAAATCACCAAGTGTACGAGGGGGATGAAAAATCAAATAAGCAACGGAGTTTTAAAACTCATGGGGGCACAGACATCATTAATTGTGCAAAGAAGCAAATGTTAAAGAAACATTAAGCACAACGAGCAATGTAAGTAAAGCATTCGTGCCTCCACTGCAAAGAAAAAAATAAATAAAAGATAAAACACCATATCTGATATTTTATGGTCCGGAACAGAGCTTGATAGCCATTATATGACCTTAAGGTAGAACATAGATATTAACTGAACTAGACCTCCAAGTAAAAGTTTATCTACCAGATAACTTAGCATATCTGCTACAATTATTTCCTGATGATTCTTGACATGTCCCACCTGCCAGCGTTTAGCAAGAGAAGACCCAGCAAGACAGCAAGGGGGCATTTGACACATGATAATTAACAATGAGTAACTAGAAGTACAAAATTAGTATATTTCACCCAAAAATGCACCATATGAATTGCCGCAATGGGGACTGAATACATAACATCAGATGACAAGAGACATCATACGTAGCCAAAAGGCGATCAAATGAGCCTAAAGCTGCAATCTTGGAAGGACAAGGACACAATCTACTAAACCATGTGAAGAATCATTACATGTGATACAAAAGAATGATGGAACAAATTCAGAAGAGAAATGGCAATCAGTTCCAAAGGCAAAGAATGCCGACGAGTAATTCGGGGCAACTACCAAGCAGCACCAGACAGCTATTCAAACACCATCAAGCTATATCCCAACGAGCACACCACACACAAGAAAACCCAATGCAAGTAAGGCCAAGAAACACTGCACACCAGATCATCATATGCGAATGCATGAATGGGCAAATTGGGCAACCATACTTCGAGGAGAGCGAGCAGCTCATCGCCAGAAGAAGGGGCATTGAGGAGGCCATTGCCAACCCATCTGAGCCTGGCTTCCAAGCTCCTCTCGAACGAGGAAGAAGAAGACGCCATTTCTATCTCTCCTCACCTGCAGCGGTCACTCACGCACGCACGCACTCTCACGCTCGAAGAAACACAAAGATCGGCGATGTTCTCTTGCGGGCTTCGCGGGTAGAGCAATCCGAAACTCATGGTGCGTTCTAAAGGCGAAAATCAAAACTGGGCAACTCGAGAGAAAGAGTGGGAAGGCAGCGATTGGGGATTCGAGGGGAAGTGCAGACCATGCAGGCTGATGCAACCAAGAACGGAATTGAGGAACGCCCGAATTCGGATTCCGCCAATACTATGAATTTGGTCTGAATTCTTGGGCTTCGAATCCGCTCCCATTTTTGGTTCCTCGGCCGGCTCCTCCTCCGACTGTGGCACTGTGCTCTTCATTGGCGCTTTCACGTTTGCTTCTTTCGAGTGACCAAATAATAAAAATAAGAGCTTTCCAAGGTATATGTCAAATCTTGGGGACTTTGGAATTTTGGAGGACATAATTCACTTGCCATTTCATTTCCTTCTTAGTTTTTCCCCCAGGGTCACTCCCGTAATCACCAAAAAAAGTTCAACTCTATGCCCATCATGTGGTATTTCTTTTTAAATCACTATGTAACAAGATATGTGTCATAATCATACTATGTGATCCAATATTTGACCACTTACCATTTGTTTAGTAATTGGTCATGCTTCAACATAGTTTTAGTATAACCAAAATCACATCGTTTCTAAGAGGAAACAATATGATGTGGCTATGAAATGACCTAGTTTCCCTCTAGTAACTCAAGTAACAACGTCGATTTGATTTCCAATTTCATAACCACTTCTTTTTTACTATCATTGTCCATGCAAGTGGTTCCTTAAGATTTTTAATTTTTGTTTGGGAAGAAACACTATGAATAAGGTTACATTGGTCACATTAATACAAGTCTGGATTTTTTTTAGTGTTAGTGATATATCGCAGTAGGAATAGTATAGTATTTTTTTGTGGAAAAAACTCGGAATATGACTATTATGATGACTTTATGTGGCATAGAAAGAGTTTGGGATATTAGCATCACAACAAAAATAATTTAGAGTGATTAGTAGTATTATTAATTTTTTTTTAAAAAAAAAGGGTGGACGCTAATTCACCCCAACTTCTATATAGAGCTTAAGAAGTTGAAAATGACAAATATACCCACATTATGGATCCCGCGATCCCACTGGAGGCCGCGGCACAGGCATTCTCCCTATGCCTCACTCTGCTCGCATCGCCCCCACGCTCGTTGCCGGAGGCTGTCGCCGAGCAGACCATCATGGATCGAGCTTGCCCCATTTCATTGTACCCTACACACTTCCGTTTGCACGGACTTGCGCCCTACAAACTCCGCTTGCACGGACTTATTGGGAGTAGAAATGATCGGTTTTCAGTCTGATCTAATTCCCCTTAAAAATCGAAAACAAGACCGGAGGATCGGTTCCCATTTTTTGGGACCGAGAACTAGAATAGACAATCTTAGGATTAGAATTCAGATCGGACCAACTGGTTTGATCAAATCCAATAGAATTGGCTATTTACAAAAAAAAAATTTAAAAAAAAACTAGAGTTATTACAATTTTATGATTTATTGTCACTTAAAAAAATAAAAATATATAGAGTTAGCTCGGCTTGGTGTAGTTTTCTCCTAAAATCGGGAACTAGATCAACACTCTGGGGGATTGGACCAAACCAGCTGATTCAATTCGATCCGAGCAATTCTTGATCAGGGCGGTCCGATATGCTCACTCCTAGCTAGGACTTATTGGGAAACCCGCAGTATGGGTACTTCTGTCATTGTGATTTCTTAGGGTGTGTACAGAGCCAAAATAGGGGTGGGCAATGGGCATAGCCCAAGACAGAAGAAAAACCCGGGGACAGATGAAACATGACAGCAACGTAAAAAATTTGATTATTCAAACAGAACACAAAAGCTGTCTTAAAATTTGGTTCTCCGCGTCTCATAAACGCCTTCAAATGAACGCGCACTGATGTTTAAGTCCAACCTCTTGAGAGAGAGAGAGAGAGAGGGAGGGAGGGGGAGGTCATTCGTTTCCTATCTCCGTTCCTCTCTCTGTTCTTCCTCTCCGGTATCGCTTATCTTTTTCCAGCTCGTGTTCGCTGCGTCGACCCCTTTATCGATCCCTTTGGAAGGTCGCTTTCAATAACCGGGCATGTTCCAACTTTGTTGTTCGACATGCTGTCCATGTTCTTGCGTTAGATTTGGCTTTTTTACTTTACGGAGCATGTTGGGTGTCCATCAATTTCGTTGGTCGTACATAAAGTATAGACCTTTACGTGACCTTTTGCAGATCCGGTTCGACCCAATAGGCTTTCGGATAAGCCTGAATTTTTCTTTGTCAGGTTGATGGTATAAGTCTTTGTTTAGGGTGTGCATGATAAAATTTCTACTTCTCTCCTTCTTTATTTCTCTATTTCCCATATGATTTGGAATAAAAATCCGTTTGATAACGCAATTTAATTTTTCTAATTCTCGGAACAAATTTATATTCCATAAATAGATTTGAAGAAGAAATTAGAAGTTACAATTTTTAACTTCTCAATTTCTATTTCATAAATTTTGTGAGGCGCACTCTTAGAGGCCTGAAATTTCATCCATTTCGGCTTCATTTATGCCTTAAAGGGACGTCGTTGTTGCCCAAGAGCGACTTGATTCATATCCGCGAGGTTTGTAACGATAACCTTGAGCAAGAATTTGAGCTAATCCGCGCAATTGTCGACGACTATTTGTACATCGCCATGGATACCGAGTTCCCTGGTGTTGTTCTTCGCCCTGTGGGCAGTTTCCAGAGCCCAAATGACTACCACTACCAAACATTGAAGGACAATGTCAATCTGCTGAAGCTGATTCGGTTGGGTCCCACGCTCTTCGATGAGAAAGAGAACTTGCCAACTTGCAGGACGGATAAGTACTGCATATGGCAATTCAGCTTTCGGGAATTCATTTGACTAAGGATGTAGGATGTCTTCGCAAGCGATTCCATCGAGCTTCTCAAGCAGTGTGGCATAAATTTCAGGAAGAACAATGAGAAGGGCGTTGATGCAGCGCGATTTGGGGAGTTATTGATGTCATCTGGCATCGTGCTGAATAATAGCGTTTATTGGGTGACTTTCCATAGCGGTTATGATTTTGGGTACTTGCTCAAGCTGTTGACGTGTCAGGATTTGCCAAACACACAATCCGCATTCTTTAAATTGACAGACATGTATTTCCTGATGGTATATGACATCAAGCAGCTGATGAAGTTCTGCAATAGTCTTCATGGAGGTCTGGACAAGCTCATGGAGTTGTTAGAAGTGGAAAGAGTGGGGATTTGTCACCAAGCTGGATCGGATAGTTTGTTGACATCCTGTACTTTTAGAAAATTGAAAGACAATTTCTTTAGAGGATCACTGGAGAAATATGCTGGTATATTGTATGGTCTTAGGTTTTGAAAATGGACAAAGTACACAATGAACATTAACTAGAATTTAGTAGAAGGGTTGTTTTGAAGTTGTTTGTCCTACTTTGTCTAATGCAAATGCTTCTCTGTGAATTTTCAGCGGAGTTTTGATAGTTAAAATTTTCATCATTATCTTTTAGTTGTTTTGAAATTCATAAGATAAGCTGGATTAGAATTGTTTTTGGCTTTGGTACATATCAACGAAGCTTTTTCACTTGAACATGTTTGAGGAGCAAATTATGTTCAGAACAAGGTCACCTTGTGAGTGTAGAAATTATTTTCAAGAATACATGTTGACACAATATCTGAAAGTGAAATACCTGGCAAGATTTGCTGTACTCCTGGATTTTGAAATCTCTTCTTTCTCCTGATGCCAAATGTACCATCTTCCACTTCTCCATGACATTGTGGAAGTATCATGTATCGATCTGTGTATAAGTGAATTGTGCAGATGATGAACAAGAAATGTGCATATAGATTACCATTATATTTCAAGCACATTACCCAACAATGAAACAGTTTGTACTACATGTTGGGCCAGCCACCCTTGCTATCTGTAGATCTTGCTGTCCGAAATGGTTTTTCTTGCATTCAGTTGTAGGGTTATATGTGATTTGTGTCCCCTTCTTTTGCTTCTTTGTGTGTCCTCCAGAAGTTTTATCAAGCAATTTCCTTGATATCTGATTGAGTAACCTGTGAGGTTAAAACTTTTGAATGATATGTTAGAGAATATATATTGAAGTTCACTGAGCTGATAGCTAGAGTGTTTATAAATGATATAAATCCTTGTTGTACTTGTCCTCAGGATTAAGGAATGCTAACTCATTTGCCGTTTGGTCGTTTAAGGTATTGTTACGTTACTTTAATGTGACCAAACACATTAAAAAAAAGTTGTCATCCTTGCAGCAGGTAATTTTAACTTTCAAGTCAGAAGTCCACCAATATCTGCCATAAAGTGACCAAGTTGAAGTTTTAAACAAAGTTCTTGTTATCATTCTTTCTGGTGAACTTCTTGTCCTTTCTAAAAATTCGTTTTCTTTTGAGGTTTTGTTGTGCGCCCTCTCTGCTAGTTCCATGGAATGCTGTAATCTCTCAGTTCCAGCATGATTGAGTGCTGTGTTGAGCAATGGAATGCAATCATTCTGTGTACTTGTTGGGATAGGATGATTTTCCTTTTCTACCCTTGAGTGTGACGGTGCCTTCTTTGCATTTGTTGCTGTTCTATATTCACTTGCGCTGCCTATTTTCTCCCTGAAAATAGGTGGTTCTTAGCACCTCCCGATGTTTTATATGCAGTTAATGTTGAGGTTCTCAGTATAGCATCCAGGAACTTTAATGAAATTGTCCCACCGCTACAGAGCATGTTTGTCTCTATGATGTCTCCATTTGAAAGAAAGAAATTTGTTTAAAAGGTGTTTTCTGTTCCACAATGACTGGCTAGCAATGGCTTTCATTTTCGATGCTTGATTTCCATATTCCTCCTCCATTGTTAACGTGCACAACAAAATCACTGTCCTTACAAGAACGCTCCTGGTGTTCTTTTTGTGCTACTGATTGATTTGACAATAATCCTTTATTACTACACAGGATGTTCCTACAGTCTTGCACGATGTCAAAGCTTTGACGGAGACTGCAATCAAGTGAAAAGGGAATTTAAGGCACAGAGCTTTGATTTTAAGCTAAATTGAAGTCCAGGAGATGAGTGGAGAAGGAAACAGGCAATCTGGGGTGGCCACACATCCTTGAATGAGGAGAATTTATGCCCCCTATGTTTAAAGTTCTTTTCTTAGATAAGAAGTAGGTATAAACGGTCTTCTCTATTGATTCTCAAGGGATGTGATGTGCAACTAGAGAATGTTTCACTGAAGATACACGGAGCCACGACTGCTGCTGTTAGCCATCAAGCCATGTAGATCCCACATGGACTCGACCATGGTCAAGCTGCCGGTAGTGGATTTCTAGTTTCGTAAGTTACGTCGTAATGGCTAGCGAGAGAACTGGGGATGAATCATTTTTCCCTGTCTCCATGGACATTGTTTCCCAATATCATATCCATTTTTGTTACTTTAATTTAGTCATTCAGTTGGATTAAGATGCCTACCTCAAGCATTATGGTCCTTTCATTTGATGAATGGATTGTCGATGGTGAGCCACACTTAGTTTTTTGAATGCTAAATGAAAATATCATCTGATGAAAACCTTGTTGCAGAAAATAAGAAATTAGCTCAATACATGAGAGAGAACAGAAAATCATGAACGGCTCACTTTTGTTCTTAAGAAACATATTTCCAGAGGAGAGAGAACAAGAACATTATTTGCGAAGCTTGGCCTACTTTTTCCAGACCCGATATCATAATCAACGGTCGTCGACACATATGAGGATCTCAGTTTCTTGCATGGACTGATGAGGAATAATTATTCTTGTACTTAAGATTCAAAATGTGTTAATTGGCATCTAATTCAGTTAGCTTTAGTACTTACAAATCTCAAGAATTGATTATAATCAAGTTTAATAAGGCACTTTGTTGTTTAATTTTTTCAATGGTCGACATCAGTCGTGGCCAGATCACACATGGTGTCCTTTGATTAACTATATTCAAGAGATGTTGGGTGCGCAATTTACGCTTCACACACTAGAAAAACAAAGATTCCCCTTAACTGATTGAACTTCTACATTGCGTGCATATGTCTAGAAGGACAGAAACTCGAAACTCAGTTTCCCATAGCAAATTTTTTTTCTATGCTAATATGATAGACGTAATCAATTACAGTCAAAAAAAAAAAAATAATCCACATTTTTCATGTACTTGGTGCAACCTTTCAATTAATCCTCAAATGGTGATTGGCTGAATATTAACGCCCTGAAGAAAGCACAATTTGAGCCATATTCAACCAAGCAAATGCCTTCTTAAGAATTGGGTTTACCAACCCCGTCTGCTCTTTTGGATTTATTACGTGGTGATGCTTATGCTGTATTTGCTAAGACTGGTACCTAGTAATAATATTTTGTTTGTCTGTTCAAAAAAAAAAAAAAAACCAAGCAAATGCAAATAAAAAATCAAGATGTCATCCAAATTTGGCTTTCCATAATTGTGGCAGGTAAAGTGACAAATGCACACGACATGATTGCGGAAAAACTTTCCAAGATCCGTCTCCCCCGCACATGCAGCCAATAGCGAGATAAAAAAAATGAAGCCCAGTAAAAAAAGCATATAACGAAAGATGTAAACAAGATAATTTACATGGCAACTCCCTCTCTCCCTCTCCCTCTTGCTTTCTTGGGATTCTCCAAGTCAACTATCTTCCTTCGTCTTTAAATACCTCAAACCAGAGTCATTGCTTTTCAAACTTCGTCCCAAACTAGTACCCCAAAGTTCAGTACTTGCCCACCTACTGGTTGTTGCATAATTTCTTCCCAAAAGAGTACTTCTCACGGCTGATCTGAAGTGAAGTTGGAAACTGAAAAATGGAGAATGAGGAAGTCCCATCAGCTCCTTCAACTCCTGTAACTCCAGGCACTCCAGGAGCTCCACTCTTTGGAGGTGGTCAGAGGGCAGAGAGAAGTCATGGAAGGAAGTCGCTTCTCAGGAACTGCTCAGGTTGCTTCCCTGTGGAGGCTTGGTCCATGGAAGGAGGATTGCCCAGATCTCTGTCCAGCTCATTGCTACACCCGCCAGTTTCACTCGCAAGAAAGGTACTCGTTATGCAATGAGAATTCGATTTTTAATCTGACCCATTATTTTCATTGCCTTTTGTGAATCATGTGCCATTGCAAAAAATCAGGTGGGAGCAGAATTCATTGGCACCCTCATACTAGTATTTGCTGGAACAGCCACACCCATAGTGAACCAGAAGACTAATGGATCAGAGACGCTACTTGGCCTTGCTGCCTCCTCCGGCCTCGCCGTCATGATTGTGATACTCGCGGTCGGCCACATCTCTGGAGCCCATCTCAACCCGGCTCTCACCATTTCCTTTGCAGCTCTCAAGCACTTCCCTTGGAAACACGTATGGAAGTTACCAAGATTTTCTAATTTACTAACACGAAAAATGTTCTGCAGGTACTGACGGTTTGCTCTAATTTCCTTCGGGTATAGGTGCCTGTTTACATCGGAGCACAGGCAGCGGCCTCGCTGTGTGCAGCGTTTGCGCTGAAAGTTATATTCTACCCGGTAATGGGTGGAGGAGTGACTGTTCCTTCGGCAGGTGTTAGTGATGGTCAAGCTTTTGCTCTGGAGTTAATCATCAGCTTCAACCTCATGTTGGTCGTCACTGCAGTGGCTACCGACACTAGAGCTGTAAGGGACTCTTCATGTTTGAATTACTCTCTTTTGTTTTGTCTGAAAACAGTCCTCACAAAAAAGCCATCCCAACTCCGAAAGAACGAGTAATTGGACTCATTGCCATCACTTTGTCCAGTCAGTCCTCATTTCGGTTCGAAGTGAAGGATTCTGTGAAGATGACCATCTTACCGACACTGCACATGATCTTTACATTCATGAATGGCTCCCTCATGGCACAAAAGTGACTATAGCATCATTTATGGGGTTGGATATTATTTCCTTATAGGCGTGCAGATCTGTGATTAGAGATACAACGTGCATTGTCCTCGATGCAATTATCTTCTTAGTTTAATCCGAGGAAAAGGAAACATCTTCGGTGTTTCCATTTTTAATTTCCTCGAAATCCACCGACAATGGTCAGATGCAAGGTGCCACTCAGGGAAGGTAATACCGCAAAGAAATTAAAAATGAAACCAGTGCAGAGATTGACCTCTCGGGCTCTCACGTGCCCATGGTAAAGAAATCAGGTATCTAAACAAAACGCTTGCTCTTTCCTCCTCTACAAACGAGGTCATTGAACAGTAATAGATGCAGCCATGCATGATCACTTGCACTTTTAATATTCCTCATCTCAAGTTCTCTTGTCTGCTGCTTGCTTCGCAAGTAAAATAAACACATGCACATATGAACAAGACGAAATGGAATGAAAGTTCCATTTACCTACCCATTGGCATGGTTAATCGATTTTCAATTGAAAATGTACACACAGGTTGGAGAGTTGGCAGGAATCGCAGTGGGAGCTACTGTCATGCTCAACATCCTTATCGCCGGGTAACTAGGAATTCTCAGTTGTTTTAAATCTCTAATTGGTTTAGGGAACTTTTATTGTCCGCAATACATGCCACATAAATGCACATGAGTGCCAAGATTTTCACCACCAACTCAGCTTGTGAATCACCTTCAGATTAAGCCAAACAACAAGAAGAGAAAAATCAATCCGAACAGGCAAAATTAGGTATTGTCCATGCTTCTCTCGTATGGAAATTTATTAGACCCTTGAAAATATTAACACCCCATAAGCATCGTGTGACCAACACAAAAGGTCTTTCCTGCATGCTGGGTATGTAATACCTTAACAATGCATCTCTGTGTATTTCAGGCAACAGGCAACGTTGATGTGTAAACACTGCTGTCTGTATGTTTCAAGACAAAATTACTCTATCAAGCCGAAGGAGCTTGAGGGAAAAAAAAAGAGAGCATGAAAGCATATTGATAGCAATAAGAATAAAAACCTCTCTTTGGGTACTGATGAATAGAAATGATAAAACTTACTTTTCGTCCTTAGCTCAAGCTCATGCAGATTCATAAAACCACTAAAAGGGATAGACTTAACAAACTAGAGAAAGGAAAGAGAATATAGTTGAGTTGAAAACTATGGGACGCAGAAGTCAATATGAGTCACAGGGGCATCTCCTTTTGTTTCATTGCACAGGCCAACCACAGGAGCTTCAATGAATCCAGCAAGGACATTGGGACCGGCCATAGCAGCAGGAAACTACAGAGCCATCTGGATTTACCTCACTGCCCCCATTCTCGGCGCGCTTTGTGGAGCTGGAATATACACTGCTGTTAAGTTGCCAGATGATGGAGGAAACAACCAGGGAAAGCCTTAAGACTTTTATGTAGATTCAGGAGGCAACAGGCAAACATAACACCATATTGCCACATTTAACAGAAACTCCAATAAAACAAGTATGACATAGATCAACAATATCTATTATGCACCGGCAACGTATATAGATGAAGCTAGCTATATTGCCTGTTAAGTTACTTTAATTGAGTTATTTTTTATTTTCAGAGTTTTATTTCTTTTTACTTACATAAGGGTATTATGGTCATATACAATTTATATTTAATATAAACACAATGGGTGTAGAGTTTATGTTACTCAGAAATCTACAGCCCTCTCTTTGTTTCTTTTACGTTCTCCTTCTCCTCCTCCTCCTCTCTATTCCTTCTCTCTTCCTTTTTTCTCTCTTTCTACTTGCTGCGGGTTCTCTGATCAGCTTTGTGACATTGCCCTCTGCATTTCTATCTTACTTTATTCCTTTTTTGCTTCAAAACAGAATATTGGTCTGTAGCTACAGTGAAGAAAAATTATGGATACATTTGGACATTTGGCTTCTTGATCTATGTATTTGCGATCATGAGGAATATATGTAATAGAATTATATTAGTCAACCATAACACAGTCATGAAACAGGCAAATCTTGTGCTTCCAGAGAGTAGATTGGTGATAATTGATTGATAATCATGGATTTCAACAACATTGCAGGTGAAATTCACAATCTTTGCATGGTCTTAAACTATGCTTATGAGGCTTATAGAATTGATTACCATGCACAATCCATGTAGAATCTCATGCGGCTTTCTCGGGAACTCTACATGATTCTTAAGATATGATTACCAGGGTCTCAACAACAGTACAATACTATGAAACTACAAGTAAACTTTAGATGCATAGCGGAAGATTACAACCATTTTTTAAGTTAGGAAATGTATCAAGTACTCATCTGTACTCAACTGCCTTGCTTATGGAAGTCATGTATTGGAAAGAAAATATAAATGAATCAAGCAAACTTAGTCTGTTACAATAGATCACGCAATTAGGCTAGTAGTTGGCAATAGTCCCCCAACATCGATTGTTACAAATGCAAAGCTAACTTACTCGGCAATGGAAAGAAAACCAAGCATCAAGCAATAACATCTGTATTGCACGTCATTCAGCAAAAGAGCTAAATCTAAACCTCAGAATGCATTTACTTGATTTTCATCTTACTTCAGAGAGTAACATCAGTTTTAACATCAGCTTTTGTGATCATCACTGGAACTTAAATCGATTTGAATCATGTCTCCATTTGAAAATAACTAACAAGCCAACACCTCCTGTAATTAGCTAAAGCATAGACTATACTCTACTGTCTAAACAGGAACAAGATGAAAAAATCGAAGCTTTGTCCCAAAATTCCAAGCAACAAAACATACTCAATGCCGTAAAAACCGGAGGAAGCTAAGCAGAAAGAATTGGTATCCCGAATAGCACCCACCTCAAAATTCAAGCTTTTCTCGAGTACCTCGCCGAAAGATCCAGCAGTTCAGAGCTTGAGAAATATCCTTCTCCGATGCAGCATTCAGATCGACATTAAAAGAAGGCCGCAAATTCTCCCCCAAAACGAAGCAATCGAACCCAGCTACCGGCTCAAACGAGTCAAACCATGGACGCAACAGCGTGCTGACCCGGTTCCGGCGCGGGTCGGGTCGAGGACCTGCGGCGGCAGAGGGAGATGGCGGAGGCGGCGATGAGGACGCCGAGGACGTCGGCGAGGGCGTCCTTGGCGGAGGCGCCGTCGGAGGGGAAGATGCCGAGGTGGTCGGCGGCCTCCTTGGCGGCGCCGGCGAGGAGGAGGCGACGGATCCGACGAGAAGGGAGCGGCGGCGGAGGAGGGAGGGGCGGGGGCGAGGGAGGCGAGGCGAGAGAAGAGGAGGGTGAGGGAGAGGCAGAAGAGGACGTGGTACAGCTTGTCGCGCGCCAGCCATGGGTCGTCGCGATCGACCATCGTCGGTCACGTCGTACTTCCAGCTGAAACTCCGAGATTTGAATGAGTGGAATGAAATGGCGACGAGAGGCATCTATATATCATATGCAATTGCAAGCTCACGAGGAATATGAGAATGCCTTTACCTTTTCCTTCCCTTTCCTTTGAATTCATTCATGACAAATTTTTGATAGTCAAAAAAATTAATTTATGATAAATTCATCACAGATATACTAATTTGAGGTTTAGAGAAATTTTGAACATGCTTACTTGGAAAGTGGCAATATCTAAATAGCAAAATTTATAAAGTTGAAACACCAATTTGTGATGATTGAAAAGACACGGCCAAATCCTCATATAATTGCATAGAGTACATTCCGCATCATGATTGTTTGAGGATATATTTCTTGGTTCCGATTAATAAGAAAGAATATTAAGATAGCTAGCTGCTGAAATATTCTGAAATCACAAACGGAATGCGACCGCCACATACTCAGCATTCGACTTGAGTTTTATCGCGACAGACAGAAGAAAGCAAGACCACTACCATTAATTTCAAAATTTAGGTAAGAGCCAACAAAACTGCGGTACTAGTCCAAGTCTGTCTTCACAAGCAAAGATCAGCCTACGCTAGTTCAGTTTCCTGATTAGTTCATTGATGTGATCCTCTCGATTGCCAGTTTCTCCCCCATCCTTGTACATTCTTTTAGTTCTTCTTAGGCCTCCTTCTGGCTTGCTGAGCATAAAAGGCCACAGGAAGCTAGTAACCTCCTTAAAATGTGGACCCACATTAGCGATTTCATGGACTATATCCTCTGCGCATAAGATGCCATACTTGCCCACTTCCTGCTCCAAAAAAAAAATTGGCAAAGAAGGTTCTTCACACACGAAACGCAAGACGACATGTGATGATACAAAGGGCTGGGAATAGTCCCAACAAAACTAAGGGAAGACAGCAGATGCTTAATGACCAAATTTCATCCACTAGATTTCATGATGAAGTACCTGCTCAATAATGTTATTGTCCGTCAAAGGAACCCTCTGCTTGTCAATGTTTGCAAATCCCTTCTTGATAATAAGCTCCCTCACATTTGTAAGATTAGGATACCTTCAAAAAAAAAAAGATTTTCCATAAAATGCTCAGGTACAAAAGACTAAGTTAGGTTAGGATAATCATGAAGGCATTAACAGGGGTCGAAATAATCACATAGCATATGTAGAAGATGGCATTCAAATGCTAATCCTGATGCAAACATTCAACTAAGGTCAGGCAGTAAACTTTACTCCAAGGGCGGACCACTATTAATGACCAATAATTTTTTATTAAGAACTGGCGAAGGAGATGTGGAAATAGTCAAGGCCTGTGTTTTTGAATAATTAAAAGTACTTATGATTTATCAAATGCTTTTAAAACTAAGAGGTGTTACAACGCATCTTAGGCCAGCTCCACTAATAATCAGCAGCATGTGATCTAGGTCCCAAACAGGCAGGACTTGACAAGACAATTTGTATTTCTATCCCGTCTAGAAAATTTCAGTCTGTTTGACTAAAGAGGGTTTTCTGCAGTTGAACCACAAGTCGAGGAACAGACCCAAAAAATGTCACCAGCTCCTATAGCTTTTGGCAACATGACAATTACTACTACAGAATCATAGAAGGATGTAAGGCAGAATTTAAATTGCCTACCCATATGTGACATATGGCTCCACCTTTTGCAGCATCGCCAGGATTCCTTCAGTTGCCTTCACAAAGACACCACTAAGGACTCTTCTTAGTCTCAGATTGTTTAAGATCTTCTTAGTTTTTGGATGCATGTCATTTTTCCTGGGAGGAGGAGAAGGTAGACTTCAGATTGTGAAGACAACAAACCACCCATAAGAAATAACCTCCACTAGGCAAGAATCGCACCCTTGAATGCGGATAATGAAGAGCAGCTTCGCGTTCGACGGTGCAACTGGCGGTGCTCGTCTCTTAACCCTATGTTTCATTCGGATGAGATCAAGTTCCTAAACGAAAAAAGCAAGGTTATTGATTTTGTGTCCTGTTTCATTTATTTTCCACATTCAGGAGAATACAGAGGACCACATGGGCATCATCAAGAAACCAAACACGATCTATGTTGTGAAACCACTGGATGTTCCAGCAAAAAAAGTAGTTGTAGCACCAGTTAATTCAATAGTAAGCATGGTCAACCAAAGAAAAATAAAGAACAAACGGAAAGGGGCAAAGACTCTGGCCGTGACATGAGAAAAAAAAGTCCAACTAAGCTGAAAGCACAGCAAAGTCCACATAATAGCCGAATACCTCTAGAGCTAAATGGGGAAGCTTTCAGCAAAGTTCTCCTTCCACTGGTTAAGATATACCATGTAGGCGTCACAACAGACATCAACCTCCAAAATCATTGTGCTCCTGACACTCTAAAGCCGACTCTACATTAGAGCAAAAGCCGAGTCTCTCGATAACAGTACTGCCGAAGCAGCCCCCATCATACACGAATGTCTCTGAAGCACCAATTAAATCGACCCCGAACGGATATACACGGAGAGGACAAACTGAAAATGGCCACCATACAATAGCAAAGCACGCGTAAGCAATCGAATCATACGGCCTTCCTTCCACGACGATCGAGCTTCAGGAACCTAACTACAAGTTCCCGTTTCCCAATTCCCAGTTAACACACAAGTACCCGCACAACCTACATTAGGACGACACAAACCGCCACGACGACATCCAAACTAAACTAGAAAGTTGAAAAAAGGCGACAGCTTACCTTCTCCCTGAAATCTTTGATGAACTGCTCGGGCATTTTGAAGTCGCTCGACTTGGAGTGCTTCGACCTCTTCTGGCGCAGCTGGAGCTGCGCTCTCCGCCGGAGCGCCAACTCCTCGGTGCTCTTCCTCTTCTTCAGTATCGCCTCCTGCACGTACGTCAACGGCTGCGCCGCCGCCGCCTCCTCCGCCATCGAATTGCCCGAAATCAGAAAAACCCCCGAAGCAAGAACCCTGCGCAAAGCCCAGAACGCGACGATGAGCCAGAGAAACAATAACCATTGCAGCGAACAATCGAAGCTATTTTAACAAGAAGATGCCTACTGATCAGCGGATGCGAGCAAGGACCGTGAGCACAACGCGAGGGAGGCGAGGAGGAACGACTGAATGCTGGAGCTCGCGGGGGAGGAGGAGAAGATTAGGGTTTTAGGTTGCTCTTCTTTAAGAAATTACAAAAAATAATATTATAAAAAATATATACATTCGGTGCGGAGAAACGAAATACATGAGAATTTTTTCTTTTTTGGAAAATCTCAAATAAAAACACGAAGCAAAGGTATTTTCTCAAAAAATGACCTAAAAATAGATACTGTCTCAAATAAGAATCCTGGAGTAGTTTAACTTACTCTCAATTAACCCGAACTTCTAATTTTATTCACAGCAGGGGGTATTTTTGTCCAAAAACATTGTTGTTTATTTTTTTTGTCTCTCTTTCTTCTTTTTTCTTTCTTCATCTTTCTCACTCTCTACATCACCTCCATTATTAGCCCCTCCATCACTCCGTGTCATCTCGTTGTATGATCAAGATTGGGTTTTATTTAACACAAACCGTTACAACATAGTCTAACTCGTTCAAAATTTTAAATTTCGCTCCTCAAAATGGTTTGTAGACAATTCCACAAAGTCGAAATGAACTTTCAAAAATAAGTTCTTTTTATTTCAACAATCATCGCAAATTCTTATCTCAAGGCCATAATATGAATCTACTTTTGTTGAGACTCAACTTCTTGTCCAACTCCTAAGCTATGCAACTAATCCCTTTGGCGACATATTTTTCTCACCTCAAGAGTGCATCGAACTCCACTTATTTTGAGCCTTCCGCTAACCCAACAACTGCAATTTTTTGTGCTGTTTTTGGTCCGGCTTGCCAACAACAGAGTAGCAATGTCCAAGCATCACTAGATCGTCTTGTTTGACTAACTTATGCCTCTATTCAATCAACACTCGGTGATCAATCAATTTCATGCTGAATAACAATTTTGTTGCAGTTGGCGACTATTTCAACCTTGGCAAGAGTTTACCTCATCAATTTCAAATTTGGATTTGCCTCTCTTACGTAAATTCAATCTTTCAAAGATCCCCCTTCCCCTTTGCAATGCCAATGACCCCTTTCAATAATCCTAGTCCAAAGACATCGCTCACACTCTTGCCATTCTCATTGACACGGCTCTTCTCCTTAATTGATACCCCATCTTGAAATTGATCATTAGTCATATCTGACATCATTGATCGTAGAAATTGTTGTACTTCGTTGCCCCATTGCCGCCATTGACAAGTTCTATTCGAGCTCTCGACCTCATCAATTGCTGCCCTTGATAGAAAATCCAACATCGTCGTCGTCAGATGGAGGTCAATCCGAGCTTTAGGCTGAGTACAAGCGAGTCAAGATTTGATACATCTTGAAGAATTGAGGATTTTAGCATCTGAGAAGGTGGCCAGTAACAAATAACTCCAATATGACTTTTTGTCACTAGGACCAATTGCGTGATGACATGAAGCTCACAGGGTCACTAGTAGGGGCCCTGATTATGGTGTTGAAGGAGGCAATATAGAGCAAAGGAGGAGGTGTGAAGAAGATGAATAAAGAAAAAAAATGTTATTGGACAAAACTACCCTTAGCTATAAATAAGATTGAAAGTCCGGGTCCTTATTTGAGACAAAATTAACTACTTTGGGTATTTATTTGATACAATGTCTACTTTTGATCTTTTTTTGAGAAAATAAACCTACTTCAAGTCTTTATTTGAGATTTTTCATTTTTTTAAGAAGTTGTTTAGAAGTCACTACTCACTAGCTTCCGATGATTTGGAAGGTACTTTTCGTTGTGGAAAGTTCCGAAAAACATGAGAATTTTTTTAATCATTAACAACACAAAAATTTACTTTTCTGATGAAGAGAAAGTAATAGGATTATGTGGAAAATTAAGACTAACCACATTTAAAGTTAAGTAGCAAATTTATTTTAATCGAGAAAGTTACTAAATACGTGAAAAAATTACTTAGGATAAAATTTTACTTTTTTAGGAAATGAATCCTCATTAAGTCTGTTGACTTCATAAAAGATAACTCATATTCACATCTTAAATCATTGATATGTAAAAGAATATACAAATTATTTATTCAATGATGGGCATACGAAATATTCTTCACGATATTCTTAGGAAAGTGATAAAATATGTTACCTACATAAAAAATTGCAAATCATATTTGAAAGTGGTGAATTAAATGTCTTAAAACAAACACATTATGTCAATTTTTCCCCCATTACTCAATATGACCTTAATTAATGGCAATACTTGATCATATACCATCTGAAATTTCAGGATTTTATTGCACGTTCGGCATAACTTTTTAGGCCGATAATTATTTTCATTTATGTGAATAGTTGGTGGAGATAAGAAAAGACTTGCGACCGGTCGGGGGATAAGAATAACTTCCCGCGAGTGGCGGCAATTTTGCAAGAAATAAAGAATAACTTCCCGCAATTAGAAAAGGCCAAAAAAAAAAAAAAATTAATCAAGCGCGATGAATTGAGGAAGAAGCGAACTGGGCCAAATTGCCGTTGGGGGATCGGGCGGTCTGTCCCCGTCTCTCTCGACAAAAACCCACGAAGCCCGAATCGAAATCCGCAACGCCAACCTCCGATCGCCGCCGCTCGCAATCCGCCGCCGAGAACCGGAGAGCAGAGTTCCCGTAATCCGATCCGGCACCGGCGGAATCCCCTCGTCGCAATCGTCGCCCCTTTCTCCGATCCGATTTGGCGATAAGTCGAAAGCTCGGCTGCTCGATTCATGGAGGTGCCGAGCTCATGGGACGCCCTCCGCAAGCAGGTCCTTAGTTCTTCTTCTTCTTCTTCTTCCCTTATTGTCGTCCTCGTCGGAATCGATTTGACGAGGTGATGTTCCTTTTGTTCTTGTGATTGAATGGATGAATTCTTTGTTGACTTGCTGGAGATCGCCTCGGTCGGGCCTTCGTTTTTGGCTTGATTTTAGGATTTCGTTTGACTTGAATGTCGTTTTGTCATGTCCGGCGTCTGATCCACGTGGAGTCTAGGGGGCGCGATGGAGTTGATTTTGTCGGTGTCAGTTGATTAAGGTCGACTGTCCGATCTGGCGAGGATTTCGCGTGACGACTCTGGAGAGTTAGAGTCTCTGCCCCTTGAGTATTGAACGGCCAGATCCTTTACATGTGAAGTCGATAAAGGTGGATTCGGTCGCTCAATTCGGAATTAGTGGTGCTTTTCGTCTTGACATCCTCGATCATGCGTTACAAGAGATGTCTTGAGTGCAGAGTTGTTTGCTCAGTTTTTTTATTTTCTAAGCCGAGTACTTATGGCAATGTTGGATATGTGTGCGAGGCCGCAGAGATTTTAGGAGAGTTTGGATGCCCGATCCTGATGTTTTGCAGTTGTTTGTGAATTATAATGACGGTTACTGCAAATGCTAACGAGGGGAGCATGACCTTTTGTTGCTGAAGTGGAAAATGGTCTAAATATTCCCTGCTAGGTGAAGCCACTATTTTCCTCGAGCATCCTAACCCGTTTGTAATTTCCTTAGAATCATTAGAGTTGTCAGAATGACTCTATGACAATTCACGGATCTTATTTTTCCTGTCTCATCATGATTCCTGTCAATGTCGCTGCTGCATGTATCTTCGCTTCTAATGTCTCTTGACCTTTTGAGTGCAGGCAAGGAAGCTCGAAGCTCAGTTGGATGAGCAGATGAATTCATATAGGAGGATTGCTTCTGCAAAGGCTTCTTCTAAAGCTGATGCTACGGAGACAGATGTTGAAACTGGGATAGATCGACTACTGAAACAGCTCGAACAAGTAAATATACAAATGCAAGCTTGGGTATCATCTGGAGGATCTGAGATGGTTTCTCATACATTGACACGGCATCAAGAAATTCTACAAGATCTTACGCAGGTATTTTTGGCGGTTTGACGTTGGTTAATAGGGTCGCGTTTTGAGATTTGATTAGGTCTAAGCACCAAAACGATACTTCAGTGTTGGTTAATTTAGAGTCAACTTGAGATCTTTGAGTCTCAGCTGTGTTTTTGGTTGCTCATCAGAATATCAGACTGGAGAAGATAGAATAGGGCTGTGCAAGAATTTTTCTTGATTGCTCTTATATTACAAGCTCATCCTAGTAGAATTATCAATTCAGGGACTAGCAGTTATCATATCCTATCATATTTCACTGATTGTTGTGCATCATACAAATAGGTCATGAGCAAGAACTTCAGTGAAAAATGCACGCATTTTCAAAAATAGTTGAATCTTCTGTAGGAAATTATTGATTTATTGGCAAATCTTTTATAAGTGCAAACCATCAAAATAGGCAGATGGACTGCCCACTCCTTTCTTGATTCAAATGTACTCCATGAAGGTGACTAAACATAATCATAAATCACACTAACTTCAATTGGTCACATACTGGATGGCAGATAAAATCATTATCGTTCCTGTTGTGGCACAAATTCTGGAGCTACCTCAGCATTCAGAACTCTATTCCGTTTGAGAAAAAGTAACAACATAGCCTTCGGTCGTTGAGTGGTGTCAAATTTCACTTTGTGTCTTGTCAATATGATCAAAATATTCTATGTTATTTTCTTCATGTTTCTGCCTTCTTAGGTCTTTCCTTTTCCTTTTCCCTTGCACATTCACCAAACTTGCCAAGTTAGAAGACCCTGCAGATTACCATGAGTTGCTGATTTAGCATGTTTCGTTTTAACATAGAATGTTTCTTCCATCACACCTTGACTGTAGCAATGTCTCAACTCCATTCTTGTCTACTTGATTTTTTTCCACATGCCTACCTGCGAATCTTAATACTTCCCTCCTGACTTTCAGATTATCCTTTGTGTGAGCATTGCTAGTATAATAAAAATTTTGCATTTTGCTCTTTACTTTTTCTGTGATTCTTGGCTGTAGGGGGAAATTTTTTATTGCTAGGTACCTAGCACCTGTAACTGAAATATTATTGTTTTGGTCAGATGGCTGTGTAATATGTCATTCTCAACAGATTTTGATATTCTAGTGGGATAATTTTAGTAGGTCATTTTAACAGACTTGTCCTTTGTATTTCTATTGGCATTCTAGTGTATTTGGATATTAAGAAGAGAGAGAAAAAGTCACTTGTACTTAGGCTGCATTTGGTTCAACTTTGAAAATGGGCCTTGGGGAAATGCAAATATCTTTGGCCTAAAGGGCTTTGGGGAAATACAAATTGCGTTTGGTAAAAAATTCTTCGCAAAGCTATTTTGGCGTTAAGAGTGTTTAGCAAATCTTTTTTTATATAGGGCTTTTGGATTTCATTTTTTTCATTAAAAAAATTAAACTCTTTGCTGATTGTAGTGAAGGTAAGGGTAGTTTTGGAACAATGAGAGGTAAAACCAAAAAACTAAAAAATCTATGATAGTAGTTTTGGAAAAAAAAAAAAAAAGTAGTTCAACATTTGGTCAAATGCTGAAAGCCCAAAGCTAGTCCGTATCAGCATTGGGCTTTCAGCTTTTTCAAGGCCGGCATTTCCCTTAGGGGCTTTGGAGACTGAAAGTCCCTTGGGAAAGTTGAACCAAATGCACCCTTAGAGATGAGATGCTCAAGTTCATGAAGATTACAAGACATGAGTTTATCTTTTCTTAAAAGGGCATGACTATGCCATTCTCAAGTCTATCAGTTAAGCTAAAATACCTCCTTTCTTGATCCTGTATCTTCCACTGTTCTGAACAGAGTTTGATATTCTAGTGGGATAATTTTAGTAGGTCATTTTAACGGACTTGTCCTTTGTATTTCTATTGGCATTCTAGTGTATTTGGATATTAAGAAGAGATAGAAAAAGTCACTTGTACTTAGAGATGAGATGCTCAAGTTCATGAAGATTACAAGACATGACTTTATCTTTTCTTAAAAGGGCATGACTATGCCATTCTCAAATCTACCAGTTAAACTAAAGTACCTCCTTTCTTGATCCTGTATCTTCCACTGATCAGAAAATAAAAGCAGCCTCTTTTACTTTCCCTTTTTATATTCTCTCTCTCTCTCTCTCTCTCTTAATATTGGTTGCTCGTATGACCGGGAATTTATTTTACATGGGAATTTCCTATTTGTTGGGGATGTGGAATGTTATATATCAAATTTTCTGGTATGGACGAGGGACTTTATCTTCCCATGACTAACTTTCTTTTGGGGTAAATTCTCATGACTCATTTGGGTTTTGAGGAGACTTCTCCCATAAACTTACAGTTCTATGCCTTAAGAATTGGCTGAATTACCTTAATTTACATGAATGCAGGAGTTCTATCGACTTCGATCCAGCCTAAGAGCTAAACAAGAGCATGCTTCACTCCTTGAGGATTTTAGGGAGTTTGATAGGACAAGGCTGGACTTGGAAGATGGCCACGGTTCTCCAGAGCAAGCGCTCCTTAAGGAGCATGCATCCATTGGCAGAAGTACAGGACAGGTATGCAACATTGGCTTCTTAAATAATGGCATAACAATTTGCTTGTTGCTATTGAAATTGAAGATAAATTATGACGCAATGTGCCGGTAGCAGGGTTATTGTTTGTTGTTGATGAGGTGTCACATGTAGTATTTTTCATCTTATAGCGTGTTGACAATTTTGGTATAAACTTACAACAAGAACAGCTTGGCATGGCTACTATATACATCCCGTGTGTGTTATCAGCAACTCTTAATTTTGTGGGCATTTCACTGTTTGCTATTTTGTTTTTAGTCATAACCTGTGGTTATTAGGGAAATCTCTTGAAATATTCTGCTGGCACCTTCACCATTAGGTATCAGCTTGCATCATGGGTAATCTCTTGAAATATTTGCTAGGGTAGAATCTGAATATGCGCTATCCCAGTTTCTTTTGTTTCAATTTTTAGTTTCATCTGCTCTTTCAACACTGGGCTTCTTTTATGTCAAACAACTTGATGGTTGTCCAGATGTTCTTTTGTGATCATTGCTTCTTTTACTGTATCAATGGATGCACGAACCTATACCTTTGCAAGCCACTGGCTGAACGATCTAGGTGATCAGTTCGGTGTGGTATGGGAACATCAATTTCTAATCCACTAACGTAGGTTTAAACTTAGGTACTTTGTATGTGTGAATATCTTGGCAAAACGAAAAGCCTTGGTTATTCATTGGACCACCTTATTGAACATGTTCCTCTGCTGCAGATGGATAATGTCATATCTCAAGCTCAAGCAACACTCGGTACCCTTGTTTTGCAACGTTCCACTTTTGGGGGCATCAATTCAAAACTTAGCAATGTCAGCAGCCGCCTTCCATCGGTCAGTGATCATTTCATTTATAAAATTTTATGGAACACAACCAAATGTTCTAAAAATTTAAATTGTTAGATGAATGCATGGTTTATATTCAAACACTCTAATACTTTCTGTGACATGTAAGCTGGACTTTATCCTAAGACTAAAGGGTGAAAATATATAATGAGGAGGCAAATAAGATATCTGAAAAGATCTGAGCTCAGGACCATCCTATGCTGATACTGTGAGGTTTTATAGGCCATAACCGATTACTCTAAAAGTTTAAGATATTAGATGAAGGCGGAGTTTAATGTTTAAATATTTTGACATCAGTATATGTATTAGGGATAATATGTTTGGGGACTTGGTTGCATATGAAGCCACAAAACTTCATGGTCATGGCATAATGTAAAAAGTTACTGAGTGCCTTTGAATAATTTTTTTCTTGGTATTATCTTTTGACCAAAACAAGATGTGAAGGAGAGTGATATTAAGAGGTAAACATGATGGGAAGCGAAATCTATGTAAATAATAGATCAAATATGAAGGATGGATGGTTCTGTGTTTTCTTAGCTTATATGTAATATTTCTACATGCGTTGTGTGAACCAATGTACTTTTCTCTGATATGTTGCTGCAGGTTAATCAAATTCTCTCAGCAATAAAGAGGAAAAAGTCAATGGATACCATCATACTCTCTCTTGTTGCTTCTGTTTGCACATTCCTTATTTTCATATATTGGCTGAGCAAGTAACGATGTCATTTTTAGCATTACTAGTGGGTTGTCAGTATGGGCCAATCTCTCTATGTTTTGTAATTAGTTGTTCTTTAGAATGCCTCATCTGTCTTTTTATACCATTTCTCTATCCTTCAAATGGATGCTGTATCTGCATTTTACTGTTTATAGAGATAATACCAGATGCACTTCAAGGCTTTGGGTCCACCATTATCTTTGTAGAGCTTTCGAACTCAGTCTCCATTACCCATTGCTTGAAGTAACGCCATAATGGTTTTGAGGCAATCCCAACATTGACCATCAACTGGGTCAACCTACAGCACATTCTCTTTAGTCATTTATTTGCCTTTGCCTTAGGGAATCTTTTTTTGTTGCGAGTCCACATATTAAATCCAATGTTTGTTTTGAGGGATATTCAAGATGATACGCTCTATAAGCTGTGTGGCATATTGTGTGTGTTTTTCTTTAATGCTCTGAGTTTGATCTGGATTTTGAATTTAATATTTTGAGGATGAATTGGTGGTGGGGATGATGTTGTCACTGCCGTGATTTTTTCCCAGTTATGAGGATTTTGTTGACAGTTATGACTTTGAAATTGATTGTTCTCACTGGGTAAATCAATTGACAATGCGCATTCAAACTTACTCTCATTGATGTCACGCTCGATCTTGTTAAGATTTTTTCATTTGAATACCTGTGATGCCCATGTGGAAAGAAAAACTTTCGCTTAATATTTCACCCCTAAAATGAGTGAAGTGGAATTGTTCTCCAAGTCAGCTGTCAAGTGAGGCTGAAAATTTGAAAGCGAAGAAGCTAAGAGATACCATTACAACTACATCCGTCTTGGATGACCACGCCAGAAAGTGACCGACTCTTAGGACCACCTCTCCAAGACAAAAAGTTGGCCAAGGTCCACTCAACTTGCAAGGAAGAGGCAAGGGAGGGGATGCGGCGATACCAGAATGCGAGCGCGCCCTTTAGAGAAAGAGTACCATGTATATTAGGTTAGAGCCTGATGTTAAAATCTGAAAGGGACAATCCTTCTTTGCTTGGGGACATTTACGTCCACCGATTCTCTCCTTCTCATTACGTTGCGAAAATGATATGCTCGATATGATTGGCTAGGGAGTGCAATAATTTGAGGACATCGTCAGAGGAATGCCTAATTCAAATGTCTCGATCTTGGGACATTCTGTTACGCTTCTGCTCTACGTCTGTTCTAAATAGTCCGGGGAATCAAATCAAGAAAGAGGGACCGACCTTCTCGGAGGGTCATTATAGAACTGCAATTTCAGTAGTCTAAACAGAATCTTAGTTGTAGGATTCTGGTTACGGAAATTGTAATATTTCAGTCTCTGTACCTTTGCAGAACCTTAAAAGCATGAGGGTGTGTTAAAGAGATGGGGTTCCATTTCTTTCAGGTGTCAGGGAGGAGTGAAGTTGTCACCGCTTGGGTTGGATGAGGTTGACGTTACTGCAGCTTTAAAAATGTTTGACGAACTTGCAGTGTAGAAAATGAACGGACAGAGAAATCTAGACAGATGCTCGGTCCAATTGGTTAGAAAAGGCATGCTTAACATAGCCTAACAAAGAAATTATGTTTAGCACATGTACAGGAGAAGATCAAACGGTTCAAAAACAAGTGCTTTAACGACCAGTTAGACTGTTATGCGTGCCCATCATTCACGCTTTCCTGATTGATCAAACAATTTGTCTTGGCTCTTGTTTCATCTCGGGCTTGATTTCAGGAAAATCAGCACGAGTGATAATGATTCATGAGGATTAACATGCGTAGGACGGCAATCCGGGAGCATGTCAAGGGCCCTTTCCATCAACTCCTCCATCCACCTGTCTGCCACTTGTTTGTGAAGTAAATCTTTCGCCACTGCGAGAGGACAAACGAATCTTCTGTTTGCATGTGGATTGAATTGGACTTTTCATTTGTGCACATGAAGTTTTTGATTGGGGACCACCCGTCCAAGTCGACTGTTAGTGCTGACAATAGAGACAAAAGTTTAAAAGAGAGGGATTTGTACTTCTAGTTTTCCTTTCAATCAAGATTCAAGGCATGAAGGCCAATGGAGAACTGGTTTACTTCGAGAAGGATGCCCCAAGTTGAAGTGATATTAGGGTCTTAGGGGTCATATTTAGGTGTTTGTCAAAATCAGGTCATTTTGGTCTGGAAAAATCACACAAAGTAGGCAAAGCTTTACACCTATTCGCTCTTGACGGATACCTATATCTCCACCTGGCTTTTAGGTCATAATTTGCGATATTTGCTGGAAAGCGTATAATACTATGGGAGGTACCCAGTAATTGCAAGACAAACTACAATTACAAGCGTAAGGCCCTTCACAATTTTGATAGCGGTTCTGCACTTTGCAAATCCATGAAATTCAATGGAGATGATGCTCAAACCTTTTTATGTAATATTAAGTGTCTTTGCTCCTATTTACCAGATGCAAACTACCCATGGCGAGAGGGGGAAAATTCATTTTCAAGCCGCCATGTAATTAGGTCAAGTTAGACGTATGAGAGCCCATAGAGTAGCCTTAGTCTAAGAATGCTTCGACGACCGTCTTATTGATGGCTAACTTGATGGATGCAATTGAGATGGTTCGTGTGAAGAACCCTTAAACACTAGCTAGTTACCACGGTAGTACTGAGAATCACATTGATGGCTAACATCTTCTATGTGAATTCGGACATTCCCACTCCATCTACCGGTATTTGTCTTCTTGCAAAGCTCTGGCCTACCGACTTAAAATCCAACAGAGACACAAGTGACCGCTTTCTGTCACTATCTCATTACACCCGCAGAGAGGACGCATACCGAAAAGGAGTTACCTGTACAACCCGTGTTTCCAACCCTCAATATGCCATCCGATATCCGTGAATTGATTCCCAAGGAAACTTATAAAGATGAAAAAGAAAGGCAGAGGTTTGTATTAACCATCGATTCTGCTAGGTCACAGTGGATTAGATATTGACTAAAAGTTTCAGCAGATTCCTAGGCATGGAAAAGGACATATATGGAGCCTTTACCTTCTAAATGTGGGAGCTTACCTAACAATGTGCACTGATCATTACGAATATACGTCACTTCTATGTGCGAAACAGATCGACTGACTTTCTGGTGCCACAGTTTGGAGAGAGGAAGGACGACCTGAAATTTCCAATTGTTTTTTCCTGCTTTAGTCGAACTTGAAATAGAAGTTTCCCATGAAATGATGAAATGTCAGTTTAACAAAAGATTAAGGTTAAAGGAAATCAGTTTAGCTAAGGCTGATTAGGCTGATTAGGACGAGAACCCCTTCGGGCGATTTCTCAGATGGCACCTCGCAAGCAGCTGATGCGAGCTTTTATTGTCAATATACTTCGACCTTTCAAAAACCATCCGGTGAGAGATAACGAGGATATCATTGTTCTGCTCTCGGGGTCTATAATCTGCGTTGTAAAGAAACAATCATAAAAAAAAAGACCTAATCAGAAGACTGAAAAGCAGAACTTTTTAGAATTAATTAGTTGAACCAGGAGGTCGCCTATCTGCACAACCGTGCTGACTGCTGAGACTTTAAAATGATGACACCAGTATGGTCCACAACTCATATATGGTAATTATTCCATGAACAACAGCACCTGTTTTGAACCATATTTGCGGAGGCACCCACTAACTTCAGGGGTGCACTAGAAATCTACAGTGCAGAGTATGGACAAGCGATTGCTCCCACAATGACTGAACTCTTACACAAGATAAGGACATGACTTTTTCTGAAGATATTGCATATCCTTCATTCGGGTGCCAAAATTTACAAAGCCACATCTTTTAAAGATAAGTCCATTCCAAGACTCACATAAGTCCAAAAACCAAAAGGGCGGATTTATTCGGTCTTGGATTT